>JAYKKI010000016.1:10282500-11482500 GCA_039881145.1 Druceiella hillmani | reverse complement strand
ATCAAAGTTGTATAAGTAAACCATAGCCAACATCGCAATAAGTGCAAATTTTAAATTCCTAAAAATATTATGAGGCGGTAGCGACCCTTAAATATTAATAAAAAAATCTAAAATTTAAAACGCATTATTATTTTGGTAAATAGAATGATATTATGGCTTGAGAGTTAAAACAATTAAAACTTGAATTTTATGAATCACCTATATATATATATATATATATATATATATATATATATATATATATATATACATATTTATATATATATATATATACATAAATGTAACCTAGTGATCTAGTGGTAGCACCTTGTGAAACACATGGGCTATATGATTGTAAGCAGAACTTAACTCTTGTTTCAAAATAAATTATATTTGCAATTTGACATTTATCACCTTAAGCGTTACATGTCATAAAATTTGATAATTGTTAAAGAATGAACTTTGAATCAAATTTAAGACATCTTTACGTTTGGTATTTTAGCAGGACTCAGTTGGTTTGTTTAAATCCGTAATAAGTTTTTACGAGAATCCGTTTACATAGTTATAGTTTTATGTGTTCTTCTATTTTTATTTCGTTCTCATTGTTTTTTCAATCTACAATAAACTGTCAAATTGACAATGCTTTATTTTGATTTTTTCTAAATCCCTTTTTTATTTTTTGTTGAGTTGCCACGTACCTCATATCGATAAAAATAAAAATATACACTCTATTGAATGAATGAGGTAAAAATGAGGACAATATTTTTTCACTCTTCTTCTGATATTGTTTTTCACTCTTCCCGCTACCTTAGTTACACTTTGTAAGCCTTGATTTTATTACGAAATTATCGTCAGTTCTATTTCTGAAAACGTTTGATTTGCATATCGGAAATAAATCCTGAAAATTTACGTTTCTTTAATAACCAAGTAAATGAATATTAAATTTCGTCTAAATCAATTAAATGTAGCAAAGTTTCTTTCAAATCAAACATTGGACTAAAATAGTCATCATTTAATTTAACTATATTAAACTTCCCACATTCATCTTGTCTTGTAAGCATTTATATAGTTAAACTTTTTTTTTCTGTAATGGTAAAACATGGATCTTATGGAATATTCTCATGGATAATAAATGAGAGGTAAAAAATAAGAAATTGTGTGGAAATAATATACAAAAATTTCGAAATATTTTCGCCAAACAAGTGCATATTGCAGCTGTGTATGGTAGACACTTGACGTATTGATTAAACGTATTGCTATTTCTAATGTCGTTATTATTTTAGCAAGTAAAATAAAAACATAATATATTAAATAAAAAAAATACTTAATGAATTTTGTTATATGGCTACTAGTACATAGAAATAGTGATTTTTATTTCCGATTTTGAAGTAGGTGTTTAAACTACTTTGTATAACTTGCAAACGAAATTACAGTCAATTTCATTTAACCAGCACTCCGATTCCTCTCTCTTTTCTCAAGAAGGAGTAAATGATTTAATCAGAATATATTTTTTATAAATTGAGGGGCAATTTATAAAAAATATCTTGAAAATTTAATTTTTCACATTCATAAGTAGATTAGAATTATACAGATAAGAAGTAAATATACTCGTTCCGGGCATACAATTAATATTTCATGACCACAGAAAACAATCCGTTCCCGAACTCATGGTTTTTGTACAGATGAATATTGCTTTCTCTTTTGGCATGGACGGTATCCTTAAACAACGGATCTCTTGGAAGACAAGTTTAGTAAATAGTGTCTTTTTATACGTAATAGTTCCAGATAGATTTCGGGATATGTACTCTTTAATAATAGTTATAACATTACTCCATTCCAGTCTTCACTCATCAATAAAATTATATTGAAATAATAGTCTAGTCTATTTCTCTTGAAATTGTTGACAAAAATTAAATAAAATAATCAAAAATCTTGTCGAATTACACTAGTCGCACATAAAATATTTTTAGATTTTTTACATCTGTGGTTGCACATCACTTTGGAGTTAAATATATCACAAAAAAGTTAAATAAAACCTCATTTAGATCTTGAAATACCTTTTAAATAATACTCCTCTCAATGAGGATGATGAAAAAAATGTTGCTTCCACTTTACAAATATGAAGAGCTATGTAAAAAAAATAGCTCCTCGAAACCTTCTGCTTTGAAGCATTAACTCGTAAAATTTAATGCAAATAGATCTAAAATGGTTGTGATTATGAGCTTTTTCAGACGGGTAGACGGATATGATGAAATTAAAATAGATCTTTGTTTGACTACGCAATTCTAAAAATATAATAGGATATTTATTTTTTTCTTCCTATAAATCTTTTCTTCTTATGGAGGCTAAATAACTGCCTTCGTATCAAGCTTACTACAGACTAGAAAGATAAAATTACGAGGCAGTCCATATCACATATCTGGTATACGTTTTGATCGATTTTAATCTTAAGATTGTTATTGTCGAGATAAAAGGAGGATAGATTCTTGAAAGCAAAATTTCAATTAGTTTATATATCTGCAAAAGATATTAAAGTAAGTAAATCAGTCAGAAGCAGTACATATCACGGATCTGTTTTGATTGTGAACAACATTTTTACAAGCGTAGTTTCAACTAGTTATGTGGGCCAAAATATGAATGTGAAAGTAAGTTGGCATTGAGCAATTATTAATACATAGGTTCTGTTATAATGACGTCCATATCGACAGCTAACAATCATATCTCTTGCATATTCCAAAGAAGAGTGTCAAATCATCGACAAATAGAAAGAATCAAGCAGTTCTGAAAATTTTAGGCCACAAAATAATCTATATAAAAAAGGGTTTGATTACTAATTGGCTGATTTAATTTGAAGTAAGGCAAGGTTTTTGCTTCAAATTATGGAACAGACACTGTCATAGCTATCATCACTATCAAAAAGGGTGTTCGAAATTTAAAACATATCAGTCTTTAATAGGCTCTTTTTTCATTCTTTTTAATCAAAACCTATTGCCTCATACTCTACTGCAAAATCATATCGCTGATAGTGAAGAGATTACGAGGGAAATTGTGTTGACTGTTCGCCAGCTGAGACAGTGTTTTGCTTAAAGCATTACATAAATTGAGGTACTATGAAGTTTTACGAAAATTATTATTATTGTCACATATACAATTTTATTCGAAAGCTCATCACTCGAAACTCATTTATATTGTAAATATAAAGATTAGTATGGTTCAATAATATTTTCTGAAAACTTCAAGCAATAAATTAAAGGTAAACGCATCAAGAGTGGTTTTGCCTTGGCTGCCAAGGCAAAACCACTCTTGATGCGTTGTATCATACATTTATCTCTTGATGCGTTGTGATCTCACTTGTGATATATTTGTGAGAAAATACTTCTGTGGTATCAGAAAAATCTCTGTTTTTTCTTATTATGAAAATAAAACTATCTGTTCAGATCTACAAAACTAGTATTTGTCACAGTCGATTTTCCAAAATATTCCCGTAATTTGCAATTTAAATTTTAACGTTTAAATCAATAATGTTTAGTTTACAAAAAAAACTAAACCGTGAATAAAAACTAATATCCTATGATGTATACTAGTTATCAGAGTAATGATAAAAAGTAAAAAATTCATACGTCAATAGTATTGAAAAAGTTTTTGACACGGATAATGGCATCGTTGTTTCGAGTAAACTTTTTTTCAAGTTTTTCATGGTAGAAATAAGTACATACCCCTGGAAAATTTTACCATACAATAAAAAAAACTCGACATTGAAATTTTGATTTTTTTGGAGCCTACTGCCCTCTTCATTACTTTAGCCCTATACTACGTTTTTCACAAAGCTGATGTGTCTATTACCATCATTCATGACCATTCGTGAATAGAATCCGAATCAACTTTTATAGCTTGAGTTATTTTTTGTTTTTCCAACCCCTTCATTAAATAAACAAGTTACGCTTTTTAGCGATTCTAACAATTATAAAACTTGGAATCAATTAAAATTTTATTATATCTTTATCTTAGACGAAATCTACAAAGCAAACTAAGCAAAGTCCTATCGCCATCAGACATAAATCTATTTAGATGTATTCACCAATACATTTAAATATCACTTTCTTCGGTTTATATACTTCTTATTTCTCAACATTTTACAATAATTTAATTGTGCAACCTTCTTTTAATATATGAAATAATGTACTTAAAATTTATATTAAATATGTTTTTAAATTATCGTTGTACTTTCTTGAGAATGATGTCGTGCACGAATGTATTCAAAAGTGTCGCTTAAAAAAGTTCGCTTCTGCCTAAGATTCATAACATCTTTTATTCATTATAGTAATTGTGTCATTAGATTAAAAAAATTTTCTGCTTTTTTCTTAGTATTATGTTCTTGTTTATCTTTGCAATTTACCACACGATTAATCTTTCTCATTTGGTTTATTTCGTTGACAGAGAGGTTACTCTTCTAGCACTGATTCGCCATATTTACACATATTTTTTACGTACATTACTATGCACACGTAAATAAAAATATATTCAACAATACATTTTAATAGGTCCGCGCATGGTATTCAAGACTTTTACATTTTAAATTCACTTGCTGTTATTGGTTTGTTTTGCTGTTCAACAAGAAAAAATATTATCGATAAATTATAATTTTATTCAACAGTCTTAAGTTATAGTCGTTACAAGTAGATATTATTGAACCTAAAATACTTTCTGAAAAGACCAAGCTTTGTGTTATTTTTTTTGTAACTCCACTATTTCATTGTATATATTCATAGTATTTGTTTATAGAAAACACTATTCAAATTTTATCCGTGTATATTGGCAATAACTTTCACTTAAAATGGTTCTAATATACGGATACACAAACAGACCGAGAGATGAACTGGGTGAAATTATAAGTATTCCGTTTTTGCAATTGACACTTCCAATTACATTCATTTTCAATCCATACTATTGAGAGGCATCTTTCACAATATGGTCCATTTCTAAACTATATTGTGAAAGATGTAATAGGTAATATATTCACATTATGAAAAATAAAGTTAAAATTTGTTAATAGTTTAACACAAATGCTATGCACCAAATATTATGTATTTATTAGTTTATTTTAATATTATGTGTATTATTTTAATATTATGTCAATGACTATACGTATCTAATATCGAACATGTCATTCAAACGAGATAATATTATTTAAACGAAGAAGAGTGGAAATATTTTCTTAATCTGATTCAAATTATTTACTCCAAGTTTCTTCAATTCAGATCTAAATCTGCTTTAACAATATGACAATGTCGATCTCATCTAAAAATTACTTAATATTTTTGCCCTTGAACGTTGCGTAAACTCAAACCCTAAATCAACTTAGCGCGATAATCTTGGCGTCGGTTAAAATGTATCCCCCAAGCCAGGATAAGCGCAAGGACGTTAGCAACATATTATGCGGAAGCGGATATAAATTCTGTCTCCATAAGCTATTGCGTAAATAGCTTTTGGCCATATTTCACGTCCACTATGTTAACGCAAATGTTCTGCACGTTAATCGGAAGAGTTTCGGTATTTCAACTCATTGCTTCGAACGGAGTTACCGATTGGCTCTTGTTTAGTTTTTGTAATATGTTCTGTGTTTATTCATAAATTGGGATCGGATACATTAAATGCCTTTAAAACTTGCTAAGGCAAATTACTTAACTAAACTTACCTTGGAATGGACAACTTGCTAAAGTTATTTGTAAGCATGCGCTAAGATTTCATGTCAAATATTATCTGGAAATCAAATAATTTTATTTTGAATAAGATGCTTTTACTTCAATGGAGAGATTTAATTACAAATCATTTCGTTGTCCCACACAAGGAGAAAATTATATTTTTATTGAGTGTTAAATTTGTATAATTATATGTAAACCACAGATACCTTATGTTTTCGACCACATGGAATTCCAAAACGCTAGTGCAGTATTTTAATGAACTTATTTGACCTTCTTTTAGTAGATAGAAATAATTATTCCAGTTTAAACTGACGCTGAAAACTAAAAAAACATGAATTGGCACTTAAATTTTATTCTTTATGATATGTATACTCTCAATTTTCTTCGAATAAAACATAGGAAAAACGTATGTTATTGATGTCTTGTTGCCAATAAAAATAATACTTTTCATAAATTTGTTTAATAATTAGGTTTGATATCATAAATAATTAATGGAATTATGCATAAAATTTATGAAGTATAGATGATTGCATATACGTGGATATCTAATACATATGTATTATGGATATGCGTTTAAGATAATAAAGATTAATTATCTTAAACACGTATATATAATAAATATTTTGATATCGATTTAGTCGAGTACGCTATCATCAGATTAATAGGATCGACTTACTTTTTCACTCAGCTTTCAGAAGCAACAAGTATCGAGATTTAATCATATCTTTCCAAATAATGTCACGTAAGTCTCATAACCTGCGTTATATTAAAGTTCCCAGCACTATGTGCATATAATTTTATGCTTTATTTATTGACTGGTATGAGGTGTTTCAGGTTTATAAAAAGTTAATCGAAAATACGGTTTAAAGCTTAACTCACCCGAAAGAACGTTCACTCTCGTGACCTTAATTATAAATAAATATTTGCAGGGAAAACTTCTTTCCTGTGAAATTTAGTGTCACAAGTTTAAATTATTTTTAGCAAACCTTTTCAAAGAATTGAAAAATAGACGACATCTATTTACTCCAGCAGTTCATATATTATACCTACCAATTTAGGCAAGATCTTCATATAAACTTAATTATCCAAAGTTTTTCAATAAATATGACATTATTGTACGTAGTACTCATCACGTACATTATCAGTATTTACATATTTACCATAATATAAACATATGTTTTAGTCATAAAAAACAAATAATAATGTTTTTCTTAGACAAAAAGAAAGTTCACATCACGTTCGTACGTTTTATAGCTTGGAAAAGGACGTAATTTGATAAAAGGTTATATAATATTATATACGATGATGATGAGTATATAATATTATATACGATGTTCGAAATAATTTGAAGGGTTATGTTATTTAAAGCAAATTTGGTTTGTTATATCTTGTATATCAGAGTTAAATAAATAAATATTGTAAACAAAAATATTTTCAAATTTAGAAGAGTTATTTAATAAGTTCACATAAAATAGGTAAGAATTAAATTGGACATTACAAATTATTTCGTAATTTAAAGTAAATTATAAATATTTTATGCGCCACATTCTAAAAATATTAGTAAAAATAGTAATTGTATTAAAATTAAGGTATTTATTTTATTACTGTATTTCAAAATTATTTACAATGCTAACAAAAGTTTTCATTTATAAAGTGTTATAAAATAAAACTTTTTCATCGATATCGATAATATTATTACACATATTTTTAGTACGCTTTTACCAAGTACGTGACATGGAGTTGAGCAATTACAGCAACGTAAGCCGCGGTGTGCCCGCACTGCTATTCAGTGTGATGTTAAAAAAAATACATCTATGCGTTCTCCACTGGGTAAGCACTTTTGTATAGCAATTCCGGAAATATTATGTAAACTTTTCAAACATATTTCGTAAAGAATATGAAGACTATAATGTTAGATCTTTTATTCAGCAATTGAGTTTCGACAAGTTAAAAAATAATTAATTATGAAAATTTCACGAACATTCATCATGAAAACTTTTTGCACGGAAAGCAACGGAAGCAAACCGTCCAATATGTGTAATGATCTGTGAAGATATATGTTACTGTGATATAGCCGAGCATTGATTTCAAAAATTCAGAGAAGGAAATTTTTATTGCTCCGTTAATCTTAATCCGGGAAACCTCTCGCCTTCAGAAGAATTAAGAAGGTTCATTTAGACAGATCTCGGATTAAATTTGCTTTATCTTTTCATGCTACTATCCCGCAAACTACTTCATGCTTTGAGGAAGAAATAGAAATATTAGGATTAGCTATGACATGAGCTAACATTGATGAGCAAAGATGATGGTTTTATTTGTGCCAGAATCATATAAATATATTTCTGTTTTTCACAAATTTTATGTTAATTACTTTAATCCTTTCTTTGATAACATTAATAAGAGGCAAAAAAAACTTCAAGATGTCCTAGTTGGATTTTTATTGACTAAAAGTTCACCACTTTAATCACCACCAGCTTGAAGTAGAAGTACTAGTGACTTTTATATAATTTTTACTATTATAATATTTTTGGCATTATCAAATGAGATTTAATTCTATTAAGATGACGTCGTATATCCATCGCAATGTGAAGAGCTTCCATTTCAAAGTTTGAGAGGGTTCGTTGCAGATGCTGAAGGTATAAAATTTTGTGGCAAGTTATTCAAATATTGAACCGTATTGGTCGAGTTGAGGAAACAAGGACGTGTCCAGATGAAAACTTCCTTGGAGAATAGGATCGGTAAATAGTACGAAGGTTCTAATTAAATATACCAAAGCTAATTAATCTGAAGTTGTTCTCACACAGCTCCATTCCGTGGTCTAAGCCAAATAGAGACGGTGGTATTTGACATTGAAGGAATATCTAAGTATTATTCGTATTATATTTTGCGTCAATTTCTACGGAAAATTTTAAAAGATTTCCATTAATTTTGATAAAAATACCATTTAAAACTCAGTTAAACTGATAAAAAGATCCGTTGTACAGTTTTTTTAATATTTATTCTCCTACTTGTCGAGTATTGTTTTATCAAAAACCCAGATAATTAATGCATATTTTCTACTTTCAACAAACAAATCACCAATCTAATTAATTTGATTCGTCCTATTCAAGACCCCGGAAATTCTTGAGCGAGTAATGCAATTTTAGCGTCTGTAACAAACTTAATTATAAACATTTATTTTGTTAAAATATGTTTTATTTATTAGTTATTAGTAAGCTCTTTGATGTTATAATATTTACAAGAGGAATAAATATTGCTTATATTTTCAGCTTTTCTTTATCAGTTAGGCAATCCTTAAGTAAATTTATAAATTTTAAAATGAGAGGTTAGTTTAAATGGCGTTCTTTCTACCTTTTGGGCAATTTAATATAAAAGGATAAAATTATTTTAATCCAATATTTTAAGATTTCATCGAATTATATTGATCGTGCTCATTTCAAATTAGCTATATGCTCTCTATTAATAATTGTGCTAGTTTTTGTGATATGACGGTGTTATTTGCATACTAGGTATGTGTATTAGATTAGTTCAAAAAATCTAGATTTTACTTTGATAGTCTAGCATAGCAAGCTAATCGTAAAAAAGGTGAAAATTTTGAAATTAAATTAAATTTTTGCTAGTTCATATTTTTATCGCTTGGGAACAGATACCTACATTTTTATTTTGTCTATAATATGTAACTTCAAGAAAAATAGAACGTGAACTGATTAATTATTTCATAATAATTATATTATTTGATTTTTAGCAACGTGAAATACTACAAACTAATAGTAATTTATTTTAAATAATGTGCATTTTTTCATTGAAAAGTCATCTGAACGAAACGGTATCGTATGAAAGTAATAAATTTATTCTGTATAATCATATTAACAAACGCTTAGAATAAAGTCAAATGTTATCAATAATTATGTTTTAAAACACTCATAGGAAGTCATTGGTTTAGATATAGGCACTATTGAGGTAAAAGCACTGAGAAATATTGTTGAGTATTAATACTTTATGAAAGTAAATTAAATGACTCAATGTCAATATTAAAAGCGGAAGACGATAATTCTACACGAAGTGAAGCCTTAATATTCATAACGCCGAAATACTGTAATATTCAAAAGTTTCGAATAACGTTTAAAACATTCGAAATTTTATTTTTGTATTGTATAGAAGAATACCATATTCGTGTAAATTGAGAAAATGTATCTTTTAGGGGTTCTTCAAATTTGGGTCAATATTTTAAGACTGTTCAATATTACATTTATATAAAACACATGTTTTAAATTGATTTTTATTTAGCAAGCATAAGCATACATACATAAAATTAATTATTACATTTAAAACGTTTTCGTGTTCAAAATCGTTTCACATTGGTCTATAATTTTCGTTTAGTTAGTTAATAAAAAACATAACGTCGGAAATAATGGCTTATTTCATTACGATTCATACTTTTATGATACAAATTAGTACGTTAGTCAAAAAAAAAACACATTGTTGACCTGACTTTGGAAACCGCATACTTATAATTTTAATATGTTTATATTACCAAATTTTGCCTCTTTAGAAGGTATAGCACATATAATGATAACGCTACTGATACAGTGTGACAGCTGAGTCGTTAATAAGAATGTTTTCTAAAAAAAGATTACATCTTATTATTAAGAATTATTATTATTAAGAATAATTAAGACTAAAATACAATGATTTTAAAGATAAGTTAGTACCTGATAAACAATAATGTAAAACCAAATTGATATCAGTGCACACTATTGTGAAGAAAACTATAAACACTATTGTATAGAAAACTTTAAATGAAACATAATAATAATAATAATAATACTATAGCCCTTTTATTCGAATTTATTATACAATTCTTTATATAACCAAACTTAAAATTAAAGAAAATTTGCCAGTTGTCAAAGGCCTCTTCCAACCTTTTCTATTCAGTTTATCTTTGTCTTCTTCTTTTGTTGGAAGGTTGTGGTCTCTTTTCCCCACGATGACTTGGGGAAGTTTTGAGGTTTGTTATGTTTTTGTTATCAGTTGCCTTGGTTGGTTTTAGATTCCGTTTGCCGTTGTTTAATTGCTATTGTTCTTTATTGACAGCTAAATTTGAGAGAGAGTTCGATCTAGCCCGCGTCATGTCGAAGGCATCTACAAAGCCAGATGACCTTTTGAATATCGCTGGATAACGAGTTTGTTGCTTTTTTGACTGGCTAGTGCCACCAGTCGGTGAAGTAGAAGTCTCGATCTCTGATCTCTCATCCTTTTCTTTAGTTAGTCAATGGTCTGTTTCACTATAAGTCTGTCGTATTTCAGGTAGGCAATATTTCTCTTATTCCTCTCTTCTACTAACTCTGATTGTAACTGTTTTCTTTTTTGCAGCATTTCTTTTGGGTAGTCCTCGGTGATGTAAATTTTCTTTAAATTCTTGCTGTTTTTAATAATTTCAGTCTTCTTCCAATTGTTTACAAACGAGCGTAAGATCGGCCTCGACTTATTACTTTCTAGTTTTTTGTACCCTAAACGATGTATTTTGTTGACTTCAGAGTTTTCTAACTTTATTTCAAGGTCTTGTTTGAGATGTTCGTTTAATTTTCGTATTAAGTCTAGTTTAGATGTTTCTGTTTCCTCTAAGCCAAATATAATAATATTATTTTCTCGCTGTCCTCTTTTAAGGTACTCCAACTCATTCTCTAATTTTTCTATCTTTGCCCTTAGATTTCTGTTCTCCTCCACTAAAGGAACTAGTTTCTCGTCAATTTTTGCCATTATAGTGTTAGATTGGACTTCCATCCCGATCTTCATCCTTTCGAACAAAATTGGAAATTGTCCATCCATCTTGTAAAGTTTTTGTGTGTAGCGAAACGTAACGTATAAGATAGTAACGAATACGTATTAGGTAGAAATATTTTTCTTTGTTGGCAACACTGACATTAATGTTAACCAATGTCAGTTGTGTTTACGTCAGATATTAATGATTGATTGTTTCTAACGTCCAAATTTTTGATGTATTTTGTGTTTTATATTTGAACAATTCCAATAATTTATGAAAAACTGGTTATTTGTACATACTTCATAATATTTCTCCTATTGTTTTCGAACGCAGTAAGTGTTTGATATCACCTCGAACTATTTGTTTTCACTTGATTATATCAGAGACTATAGAAATAGTGTTCACAGTTCAACAGCCGGAAACGGAAAAATGAAACATGGAGTGATCAAATTAATGCCGTTTGGAATGAAGTTAAAGGGTATTGAATTTTTGTGATAAAAATGTTGTTATAAATGAGCAGAACCACTTTCTGAAAGAATATTGTGCGGGCCATGTTTGAATATTATTTTAATGCAAATATTTATTTTTCACGTATATTGGGTACGATTTGTACAAATTTTATGTATATGTTTATAGAAATTTGTAGAGTATTTACAACTTTTACCATTTTTGTACAAAACGTTAGCGTATTGCTTCACTAATATATGTATATTAGTGAAGCTATCTATAATTCTAATAACCCAATAAAAATCAAACTGATTAACGCTTGAACGTATCCACCTTTTAATGCAACAAATTATTAATATTCCTTGGAATGAAAATTTTAGATTTCAGAAAAAAATAATTTTTAAACCAAACTGAACCATTGTATCCAACGTCAGATAGGGATTATAAGAACTTATAAATTCGTTTAAAATATCTACATGGATCACGATATGTTTTTATCTTTAAAACATTGGTGAGTGTTTTCTCGTTTTGGAAGAGTTCATTTTTAGGAATCCGTACCTTAAGAGATTACTGATGGTGATGTTATGTTTCCCAACCATTTGTCTTAGAAAATAGTTTATATGATACATCATGATAAACCATATTTTTTTAGTTAACACTCAAAAATATTTTCTAAGGAAATTTTAAAGAAGCAAATTAAATACCTTATACTTTAGTATCACATGTTGTGTAGGCTGAGCAAAGTATAAAGATTCCATAATATCATTTTTCAAAATATTACATAAGATAGTGTATTAGAAATTTTATTGTAATTTCCCACAGACAGTACGAAACTGCTAAAGTCAGTATTATGAAAAATACAGCGTTATTAGAAAATTAACTAAAATTTACCTAAAAAATAGAGCGATGATTTAAATCTCATAGTTTTTTTTATAAATTTAAGACATTCTTACACACGGGAAAGGTATATTGGTAACAAATTGTTTGAACAATTTAATAAAAATACTATGTACCCTTAAATATTTATATGTGTATGAGTCCTCGTAGGACGAGTTCTTTTTATGCTTTAGAAGTTTTTTTTCCGTTTTATTATTTGGGCGTGAAGTCATTTCGGTAATGTAGTTTTAAAACCACATTTTAGAGGTTCAAATATACATTTTTGAACATGCTCAATTTATTTCAGAAAATTAGATGAATTTTTGGAATAGAATAATTTTTTACTGTCTAAAATTAAATTCTGAAGAAGAGTTTTAAGTGACTCATCATTGTTTTAATCCACTTTTTTTAATAAATTTTTATTTGAAATTAAATTTTAATTTTATGATTAAATCAATATATTACACTCAGTAATTACATTATAAGGGCAGTCTAATGTAATGATTCAGGGTTTTGACATATGTTCAGTTACAATAATAATTACATTATATTCGTCGTAAGAAATCCTTATGAGTGTAACATATTAATATTAAAAGTATAGAAAATATTTGCTAAAGGTACAGTTCCAAAATAAATTAAAATGATTATATTGTTTGATGAGCTCAACCAAATACTTGATATGAATGTGCAAAAACCTTAACGAACTTTGCATATTGAAATTTAGGCAAGCGAAATCTCATTGGAGATCACTAAAGAAATAACGCTGTGAAATACAATGTATTTTCTAAGTTTATTAAATTTATTGTATTTATATTAGAAGCTTATTTTGTATATATTAAGCTGTTATATTCCACGACAGGCTCATTCTTTTTTTTTATCCAACTTACATACTTTGGAATCACGATGAAACGATCTAGAGAATAAAACTGAATGCCAACACCAAGCATACATCAACATAATACGTTCAGCATCTTAATTTGTCGTTCCTGTTATTATGTTGCTTCCTTTCCTTTTTGAATAATATCATTCTGGAATTGGCACTCTGAAACTTTTTTGATTCAGATTTTTTAGATAATTCATTAAAAATATTAATAAAGAAAAAAATTACTTAAAAAAAAGAACGAGAGGTGTCGTGGGACACCTGGCTGGAACGAAATTTCTTTCGCTATATATTATGTAATAATTTGTATATATTATCTACAGGAATAAAAATATTTTAGTGTAATATTGTTAGTTTTAAGATATGTGAACATTATTGTGTGATTTAACTTTGGTATCAGTTGTAAACTTTTGTTGATGCAAATAGAAGATATCAAAATATAAGTTTAAAAATATTTTTATTTAAATTAGTTGAAATTAAATTGTTAATAATTATCATTAAATTAAATTTAAATTACTTATAAAATTAAATTTAATTATCCTAAAAATTTTAATGAATAGTAAGAATTAAATTTAGTGTAAACACGTATACATAAAAACAATTTGGCAAATGGTCGGCTTACAATCGGAAACCAGCAGGAAAAAAATGGTGGACCACTCATCTCTGAAGAAGTGTTTGTTAGTATATTATTAAAATGATTAATTCATATAATTTTAAACATTTAAATGAATATAACGAATTATTAAATTTGCTAAAACAATCTAAATAAAGTTTGATTAATTATGAAAATAAATGGATACGCGGAATAATTATTTTAATTTACCAATTTTAAATATTTAATAAATGATAGAATAATAGTGTACAATTGATAATGCGAATAAATACATACCGAATTGGAAACGGTCTGGCAGATGATATGCTTCCAATAGAAAGCCAGTTGAAAAATAATTTGACCTGCGCTTGTGAATACACTCATACTATAGAAAAGTGTCGGTCGAAATCTTTTTTCAGTCTAGCTTAGGCATGGCATAAATGGTAGAACGTCGATAATTCTAAATCTCGTTTAATATTTTATCATTTATATATTTATTATAGGATATATATATATATATATATATATATATATATATATATATATATTAGTTCAGTTCAGTCACGCCTTTTTTTACAATTGGAACTTAGACTAAAATATTCTGTTTGTAGTTTTTGGTAGAGATAAATTAAAAGTCAGATAAAAATCAATGACGTTATAGTTTTGTAGGTTTACGCCTCGTCCTCATTGCTTCTTTTTCTTCGTACCCTTCATTTTTCTAAAGATTTAGCTTTTTTAAGTTACACTTTTTCATCTTCAACCTAGTTGTAAAATTCTATGCGTGCCATTTCATATTTATATATGCATTTAATTTGCAGGAACGACAAATTAAGATGCTTCTCACTGTGCTAACTTTCATCAACGAAAATATTTATTCCACATGAGCACTGTGGCCTGAGATCGCAAAAAGGCACCATTTGCGATTTGATTTTCTTTCTCGTTCTTCCGTTTTTTTTGCTTTTCAAAATGTTTCCACTTTTATTGCATGTCTTCTGCTGTTAATTAATAAGATACTACACATTCAATAAACGATTTTAAGTACATGTACTTTTCATAGAATGAAACGTCTACTACTGTACTTTTTCGATTTAAAGATTCTATAGTTTTTTTCCATTTGTTGCCAACGTCGTTTAAAGTCATTTAAGCAAAAATATCAAAATGTGTCATCTGCTCAGTCCATTGTTTGAAATATCCAATTGCACTGCTGAAGAGTTTTCGAGTCTATTGGTCAAATATTTCTAACTGCATTAATTTTATCTTCATTTTTTAGTTTATTATAGAGTTGTCAGGTTTGTTTTCCTAAATACTGATTTCGTAATCTATTTCTTATTTGTTTACATATATCTTCTATAATACTCTTCACTTCAATGATATTAATACTAAATTTTTCAATTTTTTAATTTGCTTTTCAATAAGAAATGCTTGACTGAGCACAAACAACAGCACAAAGCTCTGACAAAAGATTAGAAAAGTGGTCGACTATAACTTTTAGGCCATTTATTCAGCTGGAAAAATATTTTAACTGCATTCACTGCTTCAGTTATTGTTCGACAGATGAAAGTAGTGAAAGCAAAAAGTCTTTTATTTTATAGAAAGCGGTATCAATTCCACGTCTTTCTCGTCCCTCAAAGTTTGCATCTGTGTTATAGCGCTGAAGTCAACAATATTTTGTATTGGTATATAAGCTACGACAGGGGTTTGTGAAATTCTGTATCTTAGTAGTATAATAATCTGAATCATTAAGGATATCCAGAAATCACATATTTTACAGTTCCTTAATATACCATTTTTTCGGACTGTGACTCTTTCATCGTTATTCATTTTAATCTGTCATTGGCACCGTATATTCAACTTTGTAGTGTGTATAATAACTCTGTAGATTTTAAGAGAGTATTCTGGAGCAGTGTAGTGTCTTGTCAGTTTACGTCTTTTTGAAGTTTGTTAAAATCATCATCGGAATTACATCAGAATTGATGCTGCTGCATCAGAGTTTCGATCAATGTCAACAGCTGCATGTCAATAAAGACAATCCTTTCTTTTATTACACTGTTAACTAGCCTAATGCCTATTTCACATAATTATGAACATGCCTATGAAAAAAATTTAAAAAATTATTCTTAAAAATAACTTAAGACGGTCGTCTCAAACAAACTTACAAAGTATGTAAATGTACTCATGTCTTAAGTACTAGTGATGGCGCAAGGTATAAAAACTTCTTTTGAATTCTTAACGAGGTGGACGACGATAATGACCTTTTTGGTACTGATACGCAAGTCACCTTGTGAAGGTTTCATATTTTCAGAATAAGCATTAGACGTGGGTGTTACTCAACCTCTAGTCTACTGTTCAAACACATGAATTACTTAGAATGAGTCATATATTTTTTTAGAATACTTTAATTTTAACGTAACATAGTTCCTAACAAAATGTTTTTCTTTGATTTCATCTTCAAATTTATTGAAGGGTACATATGCTAGGTTTTTATTACTTGTACTTAAGAAAAGATATTTTACTTATAAAACTTATGTTTTGATTGTTTGGCGAATGTATATATTGTACTCTATTCTATCGAGAATACCTTCTTTCTTCGTACCAAATAACTTGTTACTCTCGCGTATTCATAATCTAATTGCAATACAACCTTCCAAAACCGATTTCCATTTCTACTCTTTCAAGGTATTTAACCGCTCGACGACCTTCGCGGATGTACAAAAGTGTCGTTTGTTTGTATTAAATTATTGGTAATTTGTCATCAAGGTGCAATATTGTTAAATCATAAAAATAGTTCTGTCTTTGTTCCCATAATATAAAAGGGTACAACTGCATTATTTTTTATTGCTATATTACGTAAATTTATATACAATCAATAAATTTATTTACTTTTCACTTAAATTATGCTCGTTATTTATAACAACTTGCAGAAATCTGAGGTAATTTTGCGTTACACATAAATAATAATAAGTAAACGGAATAATAAGCAAATGAACTCTAAACTAAAGCACTAATAAGCAAATTAACTGAGTAAAAAATATGTATTTTCAGTAGTGGTATATTTTTCACGTAATGATACCACCTAATACCAACTGTCAGATATACACTAGTAATAATCAGAATAAATATTCATTGCTCTCAAAAAGAAAATTAAAAAACAAAAATTAAATTAAAAAACGTAATATCGATTAGAATAAACAATCTATAATATGCCAGAATAAACAACCTATACTATGGCAAAAACCTTATCAAAATAAATTCAATAGATCTCAAATTATAAGGGAACAGACAGAAAGATAGACAAATAGATGTTGATTATATTACTGCCTATACATGAATTACTTAGTAATAGCTGAAATACAAAATATTATCACGTTGCACAAGCACATGCATTCAACCTATAAAATTACTGATTTTACAATTATGACAATGTGTTACCACTGCTATCATGTGGTTTTGATTTAGTTATCAAGAAAAACTCGGCTGATATGGTATTAACTATACTCCATTCCATTGGAAAAGTTTATGAACAAAGCAAAATGACAGGTCAAGTGTTGTGAACCTTTCATATATTCACGTTTGTACTAAATCATAGATTTACCAGATATTTGTGATATAAATTATTGTCATTACGATACATTTTACACACATAAATACAGAACTTAGATTAGGTTATAAAGTACATATTTTTTATTTATTTGCTATTATTCACTTGTTACTAAAAAAGCTAAAAATTTAAAAGTGACTGAGTGAGCTAAGAATTTTAAAAATAGTTTCATTTATGAAAAAAAAAAGATTAAAAAAATAATTTTTAAAATTAATATAACTGAGTATTTGGGGTGCCATTAATTGAAATATACGTTATTTCTAAATCCCTTTCAAATTATTATGTTTTCTTATTCAACTTTTATTACTTACATTTCTATTTATGTATTCGTATATATTTTAGTATTTAATTAAAAGTTTATGGAGATAATAGTGGAAAAATACTTTGGCAATAAAATATCGAGGTATTCACTGTAATTACTTTTTTACAATAATTTTTTTATCATGAAACAATGGCGATCACACCAAAGGGTTTTTCTGTACATATTCTTTCATTAATAAAAGTGGCAAATGCATTTTCTCTTAAACTCATACCAAAAATTATAATTACACCAACAAATTTAAGCTTTGCACCTTTTTACAACAACGCGTTATATAAAGTAAATCATATGTATCGAGTAGCATATGTAGTATCATATAGGTACAGACTTTATTTTTTTTCTTTAGATTTTCTGGAAAATGATAACCAGAGTTGTCCTTTTTTTAAGATAAATTTCATAATTTACAGTAGTAAAATAATGGTATAATAATTAAGTATATAACATAATTCAGCGCGATCGTTTATTGCATTAGCATGATGGTTATATTATATGGTTAAACAATCTTGCGGATGAAATATAATAAGTTTTGTAATATTTGAATATATATTTAGGCCAACCACACTTTAATTTGTCAAATCGGTTTGTTTAAAATATTCTATTGCGGAATGACATGGAGTTTATAATGATCTACGGCTCAAAGTCCTTTTGTACGTGGAACATCATTATCTAACTGCCTTTTTCTTTCCCTAATTTGTTGCCAGTACCGTCCTATATAATTCATATTAATTATGTTCATACTTATGTATAACATTTCTAAATATAAATTCTTCTTATTTTTGGCAATGGTTTAAATGTGTTGATTTCTGGTTATTGCTTTACTATTGATAACAGTCTACCATTAGCCCTAAAATTTCACTTGGCGCACGTCGTCGGTTGTAACGGATTCTATTCTTCTTGCAGTAAGTCCACCATCTGTGCACATAGATTAATTTGTTATTATTGCTGTTATTAATAAATTCTTTTACTTTGCCCCGAAGCTTAGGGCCTTCACAATGTTTCTCCATTGAACAGAATTTTAAGCCAGATTCTTAATTTTCCTCATCTCTGCTTATAAAAAGAATCCTAGCGTCAGCAAAGTATATATTTAATTATTTAGCCTAGTTTTTTTGCGGATGTTTATGATGTTTATGCGAGAAGGCAAAATCTAACGCCGTCACTTTATTTTGAAGGACGGAATATGTAAATGGATGACTAGATAGTAATGAAAATTCACGTTTTATTTATAGTTTTTACTCTATTTGTTAAAGTAGTAGATGATCACTTTGTTACAGTTTATTTTTAAGATCTAATTATTATTGGAATGAAATTTAATGTGGTATTTGTAGTTTTTATTTGTTAAAGTAGTAGATGTTCACTTTGTTACAGTTTATTTTTAAGATCTAATTATTATTGGAATGAAAATTCATGTTGTATTTGTAGTTTTTACTCTATTTGTTAAAGTAGTAGAGATGTTCACTTTATTACAGTTCATTTTTAAGATTTAATTATTATTGGAATGACAATTCATGTTGTATTTGTAGTTTTTACTCTATTTGTTAAAGTAGTAGATGTTCACTTTGTTACAGTTTATTTTTAAGATCGAACTATTATTGTAATAACTTAAACTAATGATTGGAGAATAATATATAATCTCTTAACTGAAACAAAAAATAAATAAATTTAGAAGCAAAAATAAAATTAAAGAAATTAGGATGAAAATTTATTCCAGTCGTCGAAACTATGTATTGCAAAAAGGTACATTAATTGGTAAGATTTATTACTAATAACATTATTTTTAATACTAAGTACCCACAATTTTAAACGAAGTTAAATATGTTGATAGAGTTATTATGAATAAGTTGGCGAATAATATATATATATATATATATATATATATATATATATATATATGTATATATATGTATCGTTAAATTTGGCCGAAATTATTAAACAAAAGACAAAATTGTCGGAAGTGATGTCAGGAGAGGGCGTGAATTAAAATTGAAAAGTAATGTAGGATACAAAATAGGGATAAGCCGCAAATAATGTTTAAATAATGTATAGCATTTGACTATTCCTGTCAATTTTAAGAGGAAATTCTGTATTTTGGAATAATAATAATTTTTTTACAATTAGCGTTTCCCTCGATAAACACAATAGTTAAAGGTACTGTTCGCATTATGAAATTTATTCCATAACAAGTTTTCTTACCCGTTTATTTCTTCATTAAGAACTAAAAAGGGAAGCAGGAGTAATATGCACTTGATTAAGACACGCTTGGCATGAATACTGGCATATTTACAATTTGATACACGGATGTCAGCTTTGGTGTTTCGTATAATGCAATATTTTTTTTCAAAGTCTGTATTCAAGGTGTCTTGAGCTATGGAGAGAAATATATATATATATATATATATATATATATATATAGATATATATATATATATATGTATATAAATATATGTAATATTAACATTTTTCATAAATTATGTTCTTCAACAATTAAATGGTAATTGACAATGAAGGCATTTATTGGTCAAATTAAGCTGTATCTTGCAATGAATCGTGCAATAGGTAAGACGATATGGCTGTTTGTTATCATTCTGTTCAGAAGTTTATGTTTGACCAATGGGAAATTATATATGTACACACATAATGCAGTATTCTTTTCTTTACATATTAACGTTTTCCAGAATCAACCAAATCCGATGGTACTAATTGGCCCCGAATACACAAATGCTCATATCTTAAACCGTCGCCTAACACAATGGATGGTACTGGTTATATTACTTTGCCTTTGCTGTATGGTTGTATCTGGTTTCCAAAATGAAGTTTTTGATTATATACACCTTAAATTTGAGAGACGACAATTTATGTCAATTGCGAACACCAGTTGAAGTTATAATCTAAATTAGTATAGCAGGTGTGACTTATGAATTTGTTCATATCACCACGCTACAACTAATACATTGGATTAAATGTGAACTCCGTTTAAAATTAAATAATTTTAAATATAATTTTTAAAAATATATTTGATATCCTATAAGGTATTAAGTAATATATTTAGTTAAAATTCAAACAACATCTCTCTTAGAAATGAAATGAACAACATCGACTCAAAATTTATTAACAGTTCGAGACACCGATAAAAATAATATAACATTTGAAAAATATTTTAGTAATTTTATTCGCATTTTAGACGACGATGGAAATCCGATAACCGAAATTAATATTTTTCTTTTTAATCAATCTCTAAGATGCGATTTAACGTTTTAAACTTAGATTCATATGCAAAACTATTTTTTCTAATATTCAGTTTTTTGATAGAAAACTTTATTAATTGGGCGTCAGCTTTGAAAATGATTTCTATAAAAAATATTTTGAATTTCTTTCTCTTAATGCAAACAGTTTTATTAATTTAATTATATTTTATTCTATACCTTGTAACCAATTTTGAACACGTAATGCTATTCATTACAAAATTGTCTTTTAAAAATATTTCTTAGTAAATTATATTCTCTCGTAATATAACACCGAAATAAATTTTCCAAGCCATTAGGTTTTATTAAGAGCAAACTATACCCGCCACTTCATTCGAATGGACCTTTTGGAAAATATTGCTAAATTAATGTTAGTACACATAACAACCTAGTTAGTTATAAAATAAAAGTGTTTTTCCATACAAATACGCTTTCTATAGAAATTCCGAATTAACGTATCTTCTTTTCTAATTGGCTGATAACCACGAAACTAGCATTATATCATAGGTAAAACATTATTCATAAATAGAACAACAGAATTCATAAATAAAACAAAATCCTTTTAGTATTTTTTGGATAATACGTAAAAAATAAATAGACTATAAAATCCGAATAATTCCAGTAACGATACTTTTGTCTTAGTACTTTTATGTAGAAAACGTAATAAACGTTCGTTTAATATTTGTTTGGAAATTACTTCAAGGTGCATACATGTAAATTCAAGATCTTTATTACATACACAGATTGTATAACGTTTCTATTCGAGAAAATCTATTCGTATTGTTTTGTCTTAGAACCAAATTTAATCACGTGCTATTTACATATTTTATAATTTATATTGTGTATATATATTAAATTGGCTATATGATACCAAAAAGATGGAAAAGATTATTCGAGAATAGAAAATAATAATCCTAAGTAAATCTAGTTCGTTTAAACACGAATTTATTAATAGTAACAGATGTATTATTAGTGTAATATCAAGAGTAATACGTATGAGAGGAAGTTTATTTATTAAAATTAGAGATTGTATTTAGTATATATGTATATGTATTGAAACTGTTTCTATGGTAAATTTATTGATATTAAAACAAATCATATCTACTGAAGTAATTCGGGGATCAAATAATCTTGTAATTTAGTCCGATAAAAAAAATATGTGGAAAGTATTAATATAAGTAAAATTTTATATTTTTTTCTCTTTTGTTGCGTGCGAAAATAGCCAGTTTTAAAAATTTTTAATAACGTGAACTTTGTTATATTTCCTCTATTCTACGTCACTACATACACATATGTTTAGAGAATGTGAAAATAAACGATTGTGAATTTAAGCTAACTTTTAAAAATTCTATAATTTCAACCGTTAACTCACTTCGGCGAATTTCAGTCATAGTTTAACTCGACAAACATATTAAAAGATACTAAATTTATTTATTCTGCCAATATCACAGTTATTCTAATTCGACAAAATTGGCTACTTTTTCATACTAACAAAGAAGTAGTACATTTAAATTAACGTAATTTACGCTTTTCAATGACAGTGGTCATTTAAATATAACTCGCTGTTTAAGAGCAGATTATATTTTACAAAGATATTGATAGGAACAGGAATGAGATTTTCAGAATAACTTCCAATTTAATTATGGCTTAAGCAATTTGAAAAATTATGCGACAAGCAATATCGGCAAAGTATAAAAGGAATTGCTGAATTTGCTCTTTCTTATCCTACTTGCCTCTTTATATGAAGTTTTATTCGATTAGTGGGAATGGAGATGATTTAATTTAATGTTGATTATTATATGTATTCAATAAAAAATGAGATAATTCATATTATATATATAATTCATATATATGCATATTGTATTTGTATTGTATTGTCGACTAGGAAAATACTTAAAACTAGAGTGTGCGTGGTTGATTCATTTCCGCGTTACTATATTTTTTGGCAGTGATACTAAGTATAATGTTGATTTACAGTAAACAATTAGTTTTTCTCTATATTTGTATAATAACTTTAATGCATATTTGTTTATGTTCAATCAAGGGCATCCGGAAGGAATTATGTTTGAATTGAAAGAAAAACCAAAATCAATTAACTGAGAGGTGACTCGACTGCCGGGAATTTCGTACCTGTATCAATATTTAATTACTCCAATTCTATATTACTTAGTAATTTTTTTTTATTTACAAGAAAATTAGAGAGAATTTCGTCCCCGCCATTTTCTATATTTTTTGTCTGTAAATCAATTAGGGTTACAGAAGAGTTGAAAGTCGAAATTATTCTTACAATGTAAATATCGTAGTTGTAAGCTGATACACCGGCATACTAAACGCACGAAAAGAAAAAGGAGTTATTCATCAATTTTAGTATACAAAATGCAAAGCACAAAATATTACCGATCTCCAACCGTTAGGTTAACTAACACTAATTAAAATACATAGGGATAATGAAAACTGCATTTAACTGGATGAACTAAGAAGAGACATATATTCTTAAATATCTGTATGTACTTACAGTATAGAAATGCAAATACGTATATATGTATGTGTGTTTGAGTATGTGTGCGTGTGTGTGCTTGCGTATATGCGCACGCGTGTGTGTGTTTGTATATATCTGAATATTCGAAAAAACGGGGGGTAGGAAAGAAGCAAAATTAGTATTAAATTACTTGAAGTATAATTTTTGGAGACGATATTTTAACGCGTATTTGAAATATAGTTCAAGTTAACACCGTATCTCTACGTATTATATTTGAGAATAAGAAGGATTTCAGAATACAATTCACAACCGTGATCACTTAGGTCGTAAATAGTATCATAACATCATACTAAAGCATAGTTCAAACTATGCTTTAGTATGATGTTATGATTATTTAATACTTTAGAGAGAAAAAGAAGAATATATTGCATCGATTGTATATCTCCATTGAGCTGCGAACTTTATTTGAAAGATGATTGCAGTGAATACGTAAATTTTTAATGCGTTTTAATTGGCTTAGTTTTGATTGTGATCTAAATTATGGAAATGTAAGTTCCATTTTCATAAAAATTAATGGCAGAAAGAATGCTTGAGGGAGGTTAATCTTTGTTTTGATTGGTGGAAACTTTTTTAAGAGAGGTTTCAACAACTGACATACGAGTAATTCACTTAAAGTTACCGCTTAAGATTTTAATCAAAGGATAGATCCAAGTCCGTGACAAAACTATTCAAAGTTTAAAATTGTGTTTGAGTCTGATGATGTTTGAAAATAATTTCCTAAAAAATTATTAAATAAACCAAGAAAAAGAAATATTCTATAAAAGATTGTCTCATATTTTTTTCAAAAATTAAATTATCTTATTTAATATAATAATTAAAGAGGATAATCGTAATAAAACGTTGTATGGTTTCTAGCATACCTTTTATCTCCAAAATTCTAATAGATTGCTTTTAATCTTTTTGAAACCTACTTTCAGATGATACATTTTTCATCATATTTCAAATATACATTAAAGCTAAAAAAATAAATATACATCAGAGATGATACATTTTTCATTATATTTCAAACATACGTTAGTATGCTAAAGAATCAACATATGACTGATTATAATTTGGTATCTGGGCTACCTAAAAATTAGCTTTAACCCGAAGCTCGAAAAAAATTACATCGACATAGAGATGGGCGCTTCGTTAAGATTTTTTTTCACAAAATATAAATTTAAAGCACAGAGGAAGGTTTCTGGGACTGAGAATTTTATATTGATTAAATTAATTCCTCAGTCAGAGTGAATGAACTGTGTTGATTCTGAATTAATACAATGTAAGGAGAGTTTGTTTATTTTGGAATTCAAATTCATGTGTCACGTGATGCAAATCTTGATTACAAAGTAAAGAAATAAGAAGAGACTGATTGCGTCGATTGTAACCTAATGAGGTCGTAATTATTTCTTAGAAATATGGCATTGTTTTCCAAAAAATATATATATTTCAAAGAGTATATATATAAGGGTAACAAAAATATGGAATCGGCCTATCTGTACTCTAAACATATTTATGCAAAAAAAATTAAGGAAGCGTGATAAAAGTAATAAAACACAAGCGTTTTTAAAATTTTATCTGTTTATTTATTTGTTTTAACACATATAACGTAAAAACTGCTACATCAATTAAAATCAATTCTTTTAAAAATATAACGATCGGAGAGAAATAACATTTAGTTTATTTTCTTGGAATCGGTTTAGTTAATCAAAGAATATGGAAATTTAACCTTTTCTAAAATTTATTGGTATTGCATTAGTTAAACAACAAAAAGAAGTGCCTAGTTACTTGACGTTTAGTAATTACATAAATACTTATTGTATCTGTTTACACTTAAAACGGCTGTGTATGCAATTTAAATCATGCAATAACATTTTTCACCTAGTCATAAGTGTTTGCAGAGGTGGAATGTGGAACGTTATGGGAGGGGTAGGTTGCGGAAGGAGATTGAATAACAAATCCAAATGCGGGCAAACGCGTCAAGGTAGATGTCGTAGTCTACGTCTCGTAGACGTAGTAGGTAATTGGTACGTTTGATTCAATACACAGAATTAAAAGTATTTGTGAAAAAATTATTTAAGGAAATATAACTAAAGGAATGGGAAAAAAAATTTTTTTTAAATATTTGTTTGTTAGTGAATCTGTTTATTTTTTTATTCTTCACGCAAGAACAGTGTAAAATATTTTGACGGAGTTTTAATGCTAGTATGGGAGATACTGCTGAGTCTGAGATAACATACAGACTACGGTTTATTGCAATCCACCTGGATGAGCGAAGATATATTAGTTTGACTTACAATGTAAAGTGAATTTTCTTTAAAAAGTTCACTTTTATAATTTTTCCAAGAAAGGGCGTAATTTCCAAGAAATTCACTATAATTTAGGAGAAGCTGGTCAGATTGCTTTATGCTGTGCACGTCTGCATGATATAAAATAAGTAAAAGCAAAGCAGTAAAATATTTGATTTAATAATATTGGAAGCTTCACTAGAATCAGGTAAGACATGATTTATGACAAATAGGATATTTTCACTTGAACATTTGATTTAGAAAGTACGTTTCGACGGGAGAAAACTCTTTTTCTTTGTTAAATATTTCTTCACTCGCGCTGTTTTCAAAGAACGAAGTCAGTTTACTTACGTTATTGACTGTTTTTAGTCTTTGCCACTTGATCTCATCCGAAATAAACCCATAAAACGGATGCAAATTCCCTTTCCGTAAAAATTGGGAGCGCACAAACGAAAGCGTCGTAAATGGTCGATACAATTGTATTTGTTGTTAATTTATTTTGTATTTGCTTAGAAATATATGTAATTGTATTACATTGTATTTGCTTAGAAATATATGTAATTGTATTTGATAGCAGATTTTAATTTACGAAGAGAAAAAATTTACGAAATTAAAAAATAGGAAAGTAACAATGAAAAAATATCTTTAAAAATAAAAATTAATTTAATATTTTAGAGATATTGGTTTAAAAAAGCTTTTGTGTTCCCAAAGGTCAGCAACCTCAAGGCTCTGTGGAGCGCTTGGTATTCCGTGGTAACCTACCTAGCTGTCAAATAAAAAATAAAAACAATTGTGAAAGAAAAATTAGATTTACGCTGATTGCATTGAGGTAAAAAAAATTACAAGTTATTTTTAACCTCTTAACATTAATAGAAATAAATAAATCGATTTTCTGCTAAAATATGTACAAACACATGGATTGTAGTAGTTATAATTTCCGAATTGCATTTATTTTTCAAAATAAATGCAATTTTTCAAAAGGCATACACAAGGTACGGGTTAAGGAGCAAACAGAGGAAGTGTTTTTACGAAACCTGATTAAGTTTAATTGAATTTATTCAGGAATATTTTGCCATTAAAAATTAAACCAAATGGTTTCATTTCTTATACTTTATTTACTAAGTGCAAGAAAATGGAGAAAAAAGTGATGACGTGTACTTGAATCATGCTTTTAATGTGTACGTATAAAAGAAGAAACTGCCTAACTAACTGAGTGAGTGACAGATCAACGGAGAGCCCAAATCATTGGCGCTGGTAATTTATAATTTTGTCTAGAGGTTGCTTGTATAAGGTAGGCATACACTGAGTCAAACCAAATTATTAATGGCATGAAAGTAGGGTTTCAACAAATATATGAAAAAATTGATCGTCCTGTTAACCCGAAAATTCGGAGAAGTACACTGAAAATGAAAAATTCAAAACTTATTTTACAGTTCTAATCATGTTATTATTTCCATCTAAAAGAATTGTAAACTATATTCGGAATACTATTATTTACGAATTTTACGCAAATCAATGCTTACAGATGTCAGTTTTCTAATTAATAGGTTGAGAGTTAGATAGTTATGCTGCAATTAAATTCACGCGCATACTTTATAATATTGGTGGGGTGGCTAAAGCCCGTTTCTAGGACTTCCGTGAAAATGATTCCCACAGTTGGGAGGTATATATATATATATATATATATATATATATCTATATATATATATATATATATATATATATATATATATAACTTATATAAATACAAAAATGAGTTCGATCTTCTTTCACAACTCAAATATTTGAATCTTCATTGTCTTTGGCTTACAAATTACCTGTTTCATGGAGTTAAAAATAAAAAAATTATTTTATTACAAGAAGTGAAAATTCTACGCTAGCAAAATCGCGGGTAACTACTAGTTCTTTTTCCATAACTGTTGATTTATTTACCCACATAACATAATTTTAGTTACATAAAACGGATTTTTTTTTGGAAGGCCTAAACTTGTTCGAAGGTATTTTCTTAGTTTTTGAGACCAAATAAGTTTTTCGTAATCATTTATATATCTTTTTTCAATATAGACATTGATTTTATCAAAATCTCAGATATGTTATAGTGAAAATAGATTTTTATAACCGAAATGTTTATATTCAACATGGATTAGTCTGAGCGATTAAAGAGCTTTTATTATTGAACGTATATTCACTCTACTATTGATCGGTTTTTATATTTCACCAGATAGTAGAAGTTCAGTTTATTTTTTTTAACTGGAAGTGTGGATATTTGAAATCAAATATTGTAATCAAATTTTCCAATAGGTTCTGCTATTCGCATTGACGTAATTTCTCGTAATTCATAAAACGACTTTCTAGAAAATACTAGCAAATATTCATATATTAAAAATATAATTTCTTTTCTTTACAATGTGAAGATAAAATCGAAATATTAGTTAAATTTGCACATGCCCGAGTTATTTGTTTCATCTTCTATCTGGGTAAGAAAGCTCGCAGAAACACAGTTACTATCTAAATAGCTGAACAAACAACGTGCTTTTATATTGTTCCAGTGATATTTGAGAAGTTTTCATCATATTTCAGAAAATATGATGAAAACTTCTCAAACTTTAATCCATTTGAAAGTTCTGGGAAATACATGTTTTGTGTAGCTTGTCTCTAAATAAAATGTTGAATTATGGTTATTCGTGATTTGTTTTCTGAAATATTTAAATACACTTGGCAAACATAAACCATTACGTAATAATCATACTATAGATAATATTGTAATCGGATGTCAAGAAAAACAATCAGTCAATCAATCTTCATTTAGTTAGAGTAGCTTCCAAGAATGTCGTGGTTCTTTGACATTATCGACGTTAACACTTGATGAGAGTCTGAAAACCGGAATGATGGACTGACATGGAAAGTATTTTTAATTAACTTCCAGTATCGTACCTATGAAAAACAAAGGCTGCGGAAACACTAAACTAAAACCTTTTCTTAAATAAGCTAAACCTTTAAAATTACTTCCTAGAATAGCTGTATATTATTGGAAGGCTATTTGCGTTACTAATATTTGTGTTCACTTATTTTTTTAACAGTAGAAATTACCATCCAGATTGATAAAACTTCAGAACTCTTATATACAGCTAACTCATTATTAAAAAGACTTTAGGTATCTTTAATAGACAATTTAAGTAGTATAATTAAAAAAGGAATTTTAATTAGATTTCATTATTTTTTTGGATTTAATACTTACAAAGAAAAAAAGATCGCTCACTTATTCATCCATGTGTTATTTTTCTCAGAATCCGTATGTAATAAAGGATATTGGCCAGAATAGCTTTTCGCAGTTAACACGCAAAAATGTTGAAATATAGATTTTAGTATAGATTTCAGGGTATATAATGTGGCACTAACGTCAATTGAAAAAGAAAATTACATATAGCTCCAGGAGTTTTAATAAAAATATCCACTTAATTTTTCTTAGAAATCGTTTTGATGTAGAAACTTGAAGTTGAACACAGGTTTAAACAATATTAATTTGTACATATTTCAGAACTTAAGCCTTCAAAATGTTTATGCATAAAATTAGAGGGAGTAAATGAAAACTAGCAAATCGTATTAGGTATAGACGGAAAGGGCAGTTTCAAAGAGTACCTTATTTTCTTTTTAATTTAATTGAGCAAGTTATTGAGATAGTGTTCACAATATCCACAAAGCTATGTAGCAACTCAATTATTAAAAATCTGCAGTTGCAATTGTGAAAAACAGCGTCACTGGAAGTTTACCGAAAAACTACACGAATGATTCTAAATTTTATAGTTTCTGAGCAATCCACAGATATATTTGCATCTATGAAAGCTATTCTAGGTAATGTGAACAGTATTCACAGTAATTTAAAAAATATACTCAGACGAAACAATAACGCTAAGAAATTTACATTTCCGACTGATACTTACCAATGATCTATTTAATTATAGTGTTTATAATATTTCAAGCACGTAGTAATTTTATATGATAAATCAACTAATATATTTGCACGTTTTGCTATTTATGAGTTTTGAAATTACTAAATATCTATTTTCATTCACAATTCCATTCAAACCACTGGTAGTATCATTGATTGAAGAATATTCCTAATTTAAACACCTTATATAATATTTCTATAATAATCTCTAATAACTTATAAAATACGTGTCTAAGTGTATACTTGTACTGCAAGGCTTTCCGCAATGTAAGTTCTTTTCATATTTAAAATTTTTTTTATCTAAAATAAGACCGATAAAATAATTTTTTCTATCGTACAGATGATACCTATTGTCCATAATTATCCCTCCTTCAATTTGCTACTTTTAATACCTACTGCCAATAATGCTGCTTTTCGATAATATTCTTTAAATTGTTTACATGGGTATTTGATAAATAATTATATTTTAGTAAAAATAATTCTAACATTTTAGTTGTAGTCAAAATGTAAGTTACCGCGAATGAACGAGATTAACTGATTAAAATTTCCCTATATAACGTCTAAAATAAATATTTAGATCCCGTTCGTATTAATTCTACTGGTCATTGTACCCGAAAACCTGTCTCATAAAATAGTTGTTATATGCCTTTTTTATAATTTCCTCCCTCTATAACGCATTCAGGAAGTTACCTTATTCTCTAAAAACTTTAATCTAACGCTTGGCTTTAAGCATGTGTTTGTAACATTTTCATAATTATTACCATACAGTCGTTAGCCATAATGGAAATACAGTCATATTCTGTACAAAATTATCGTCGTTTAGTCACATTGCTCTTACCAAGAGACCATTTAAACGAAATTACCGCAATAAATTTCATCATCACGCTACAATGTTTCTCTGCATGCTTTGTTGCTGACATCCACAAACGAGTAAGTAATAAGTGTGACTCTTGCCTGCAAAGCAAAGAAAAGAAATGCTTTATCGTCGTTTAGTCACATTGCTCTTACCAAGAGACCATTTAAACGAAATTAACGCAATAAATTTCATCATCACGCTACAATGTTTCTCTGTATGCTTTGTTGCTGACATCGACATACGAGTAAGTAATTAGTGTGACTCTTGTCTGCAAAGCAAAGAAAAGAAATGCTTTAATTAATCACTCGAACCCGGAAATACATGAGCGAGAGCTTAGGGACAAATAATGATTCCCGACCTACAATTAACAACAATGTTCGCTGATTGTCCAAAATATTTTAGGTTAGTAAAGAAAATGCAAAAGACTCTTTTTCTTAAACGATGAATCAAAACTTCATTAGTTATTGTAATTTTAATTTAATTTCCACATTGGACCAACAAATTCTAACCGTAAGAATTGATAACTCGCAGGAGGTAATGAAAAGAGATATGGGCTATAAGGTTACCCACAAACTACAATATGTGACAAGTCTCATAATTTGTCACTGCAACCGAATAACTTAAACATTCAAACAGTAGGGTAATGGTAGAATTATATTCCTACATATAGTTCAGTATCACTATAATACTGTAAATCCCTAGATGTCCTGTTTCTACGTTGAATTATACGCTCAAATGACTGGTAGTTGATCCAAAAAACCAGTTAAGTACGAGTAGAGCTTGCGCTACGAAGGTTCCGTACATATTTAAACACATTAAAGTTTGAGCATTTAAAAAAGTTACAAAGGTTAATATAATTTTTACTACGTTAATTAGGTATAGGTTTATATTATTTTTACTATGTTAATTAGGTATAGGTTATTTTATTTTTACTATGTTAATTAGGTATAGGTTTAAATTATTTTTATTATGTTAGTTAGGTATAGGTTTATATTATTTTTACTATGTTAATTAGGTATAGGTTTTTTTTGTTTTAACTATGTTAATTAGGTATAGGTTTAAATTATTTTTACTATGTTAATTAGGTATAGGTTTATATTATTTTTACTATATTAATTAGGTATAGGTTTATTTTATTTTTACTATGTTAATTAGGTATAGGTTTACATTATTTTTACTATGTTAATTAGGTATAGGTTTATATTATTTTTACTATGTTAATTAGGTATAGGTTTATTTTATTTTACTATGTTAATTAGGTATGGGTTTACATTGTTTTTACTATGTTAATTTGGTACAGGTTTATATTATTTTTACTATGTTAATTAGGTATAGGTTTATTTTATTTTTACTATGTTAATTAGGTATAGGTTTACATTATTTTTACTATGTTAATTAGGTATAGGTTTACATTATTTTTACTATGTTAATTAGGTATAGGCTTATTTTATTTTTACTATGTTAATTAGGTATAGGTTTACATTATTTTTACTATGTTAATTAGGTATATGTTTATATTATTTTTACTATGTTAATTAGGTATAGGTATATTTTATTTTTACTATGTTAATTAGGTATAGGCTTACATTATTTTTACTATGTTAATTAGGTATAGGTTTATATTATTTTTACTATGTTAATTAGGTATAGGTTTATTTTATTTTTACTCTGTTAATTAGGTATAGGTTTACATTATTTTTACTACGTTAATTAGGTATAGGCTTATATTATTTTTACTATGTTAACTAGATTTAGATTTATTTTATTTTGACTATGTTAATTAGGTATAGGTTAACATTATTTTTGCTATGTTAATTAGGTATAGGTTTACATTATTTTTACTATGTTAATTAGGTACAGTTTTATATTATTTTTACTGTTTTAAATAGGTATAGGTTTAATTTATTTTTACTATGTTAATAAGGTATAGGTTTATATTATTTTTACTATGTTAATTAGGTATAGGTTTATTTTATTTTTTCTATGTTAATTAGGTACAGGTTTACATTATTTTTACGGTTAATTAGGTATATGTTTATATTATTTTTACTGTGTTAATTAGGTATAGGTTTATATTATTTTTACTATGTTAATTAGGTACAGGTTTAAATTATTTCTACTATCTTAATTAGGTACAGGTTGATTTTATTTTTACTATTTTAATTAGGTATAGGTTTATATTATTTTTCACTACGTTAATGAACTTTTCATAGGCTAAATATTGCGAATTTCTCACCAATTATGAGACCATCTATTACCACTATAGTTTTACTATAATTTTAAAATTGTACTCGATTAATTATCTTTTCTGTAATTTTTGGTTTAATAATTATGAAGATCAAGCGGAAAGAAGTTTTTGGCACATTTGTTTTGCATATCTCTGAAACGAAAGAAATTCTTATGAATTCCTTACTTTAACCATTTAGTTCCATATATTCATGCATTCTAAATGACACATAAGTCAAAATAAAAATATTGAGTTTTCAATTTGCTCCCTCTAAAATTGTCTCCTCTCATCGGCTGTAACCGACAAATAGATCGACGTGTTCAAAATCTTACCGTCAATCCTCTATAAACACTATAAGTAAACGAAGTTGGAATTTGCATATATGTAGAATAATCCAGCTGTTTCTTAATATCAGGGCTGTTGACCTCCTCGTAACATTTAACAACCGCCTGCGTTAAGTAAGAGCTTTGTTGAGGGTAGGCTTAACTTTTGATCTGCATTTTACACACACTTAATTGTTGTCATTTAATTTAAACGATATCTTTACTTCTTACAACTTATTCCCCAAAGAAGGAGATTATTGAAATTTGAGCATTAGATCTTTTAAAACACGAGTTCGGAAAGCTGATGTTCTTATGTTGTACGTGATATATTCAAATTATATTAGGGTATCCTAGAATTTCAGATTTCAGTATTATTTTGAAATGAAATCAAAATATATCGAAATTATTATAAAGTAAAATCTTTGGAACTAACATTTTAATTAAATTATATATATATATATATATATATATATATACATATATATATATATATATATATATATATATATATATACATATATATATATATATATATATATATATATATATATATATATATATATATATATATATATATATATATATGTATGATTAACGAAGTTAACGGTGAGTTCGTTTTTAATTTATAAACAAAAACATTTATGTCACGAAATTTCTCAGTTCAATAAAATATTATTTATATTTTTATTACTGTATACTAAGAAATAACGTAAAATTGAGTGAAGAATGTTTTTTAACTAAAGTCAGTTTCAAATCTATAACGATATAATCTGAGCGATTAATTTATGGAAAATTCGAATCCTCGTATTGAAAATTGCAAATCAATTATATTTTCCGATCGTTTCTTATCTCTCAAGGGCAATTTTTATGCAAGCCTCGTCGTTCATTCAAATGTTATCTGACAGAATAAATCATGGCAAGTACTTAACAATCTATGATAAGTTGGTTATGAAAGCGAAATGTTAAAACCCAATTTCATATATTAAAAACAGCAAATCGGAATAGAATGGTCCGCATCTCGTAAACTCGAGTTATATAAATCCATCTGAAATGAGTAAGCTACCATTTATAACAGCGTCATTAAGTATCGCTATAAGCTACGGTTCGTTTATAAATATATATATATATATATATATATATACATATATACATATACATATATATATATATATATATATATATATATACATACATTATATACATTTACATTAGGATATTACAATATACAACAATTGTTGAAAACACATGTTGACTGAAGCCATATTCAAATTCACACTTCTGTAATATACATTTTTTTGTGTTTGTGTATTTTACATTATGTTATTGTGTGTGTGTATTTATGTACGTGTGTGTGCGTGTATGCGTGTGCGTGTGCACGCGTGGGAGAGCGCTCGTGAGGGTGCGCGCATGCGCGTGTGTGCGTTTGAGCGCGTGTACTTGTTTGCGTATGAACGTGTGTTCGCGTGTGTGCATGCGTGGGTGCGTACGTATGTGCGTGTGTACGTAAGTGTGTGTGTGCGCGCGCGCGCGGGTGTGTGTGTCAGTAATAACAAATAATAAGAAAAACAGTAACGACTTTAAAACGCTTTAAGCACGTGTGAATGTACTGGCAAATATTTAAAATCGTTTTCAGTGATTGTTTAGTTAACTATTTTAAAATATATTTTATAGCGATAAAAGGTGAAACTAAGCTATTTTAAGCAGGATTTTGAAAAATATCAAATTTTGTATTTGTCATTATTAAAACGCGTGCATTTCTACCTATAGCAAATTTTTGAGCTGCCAATAAATGAAGCTTAAATTCTAAAAAATAAACTCAGTCTATTTTTCAATGAGTATGTGGAGAATACATCAGAAAAAAATAAGACAGCTATCTCTATTATTTTATAATATTTTGACTATTACCGCACATTTCCATTATCGTAAAAGTAATAAGTGAATTCACACATCGCTTTTTGTGCCCTGATTCGTAACAAAATAAATTTGGTACGTATTTCATTATTCACCTGATTTAAAACGATATGTTATCAATGTAATTTAGCACTGCAAAAAACCAATAAATACCAAATAAAAAATGTATTTTTTCTACCACTTAGTTTACATGACCTCTAGAGGGGCGAGCTTTATTTAAATAACGACGTCAAATGTAGCTTAACTTTTGAATTTTATCATATTAGCATATTCAAATCATACAATTCTCCAAAAGTTTTTGTAAACTGTCACAAAGTCAGTTTCAGAACGTACTTTTGATCTGAACTTCAATTTACGTCTTTGTTATTTAAGCTTTTCTCTTTCGCTGCCTTGAAACGCATGAACGTTGCTTCTTTCCGATTGCTATCCTTGTAATAAGAAGAAAATGTATTAATTAACATCAGTACACCAGTAATTAACATCAGTGATGGTAATTATAACATCAGTAATTAACTGATGTTAATTACTGCTACAGTTTTATCCAAGCAACACCGTTTTTAGCATTTAAATATTTTCTTAATAGTAAAAATATGGTGTAAATTCATGTATTAAAACCGTTTCCAAAGAGCGTTTCCGAAAACGTTAAAGTGACCATAGCAAATAACATAATTATTTATATACATAACCATGAAATGCAAATTTATTTTAAGTTAGATCAATATATTACATATTATTAATTCGAGGGTAATTTTGGTTAATTTTAACTCACCAACTGAAAAATCTACTATGTAGTTAAAGTATATTTTGTTTCTCAATGCACTGCTTGCTGACAAGAAAGAAAGTTTCAATATTTAAGGATGTGTAGTATTTCTTTTAATCTATTTCCTAGCAATAATTATAGTTTTTCCACATAAACATATTGTCTGGTTTGTATTTCACAGTCGTAAAAGTATTTAGAATTTATTTTAAATTACAGAATCCACTTTTGGATCCATAGTTTTCTAACAAACTTTAGCTGCAAATTGTAATTTCATCAATATCTATAGACTCAGATTTTTCTATCTTTAAAGCTATAGATACCTCTGAAACAAAACTTATGAATAATAAACATTTTTAGTTTAGAAAAAGCCTTTTGAAAAATTATTTCCTTTGCGGTTTTTACATTATTCATGTTTTATAATACCAATAATTCATTTTCTTCCATTATCAATGAAAATGTTTTTCATGCTATTTTGATAAGTCCATTTTTGGCGATTTTAGTGGGTATATATATACTATAATCAAAATTTACTCTTAATTAGAAAATATCTGGAAATAATTTTTAAATTACAGGAAAGTGCTGAAGTAACACTGTTACGAGTATATGTTATTATTGGATAGTTTTAAATGTACTAATATAGGTCCAGGTAAATGTTACACAGATAATACACTCGGGTAAATATTATAAAAGGTTTTGTATAATATTTACCTAGGCCTGTTGTATATAGACAGGTAAAAGAAACAAATTAAATTATAATGTAAAAGTTTATACTGTAGCCAAAACTTTTACCGAGGACTCCTGCAAATAAAATTCAGTTTAGTCCAAATTGAAAGTTTTAAGCAAATTGAAAGACTATATGGGTTGTTAGTATGATAAAAAACAATAAATGTATGGTTTAATACTTTATCGATAAGTAAAATATAGAAATGAATAAATTTTGCTTTTATTTTAAATTCAATATATGTTATTTTTAGAGGTCCGTAATTGAACTTTTAAGCAACATTTAAAATATTATGGGAAAAAATCTAAAATATATATTTTTTTATTATCTTTTGTATTTTGAAAGAAATACCTAAATATGTAACTAAATAATATTCTGTCTCGTCAGTCTTGGCTTTTATTTTTAAAAATAATTTTCTTTTATCACGTGAGTTATCATGAAACTTTGCTTTAGGAAATTAAATGTGAAAAGTAGAAATATTTTATGGATATTCACTTAACGGCAATGGAAGTAAAACTCAATGATTTTCCATTAGAATATCATTGAGTTTTACATATCATTTAGAAATTTGAGTAAGAAATGAATAAGAAGCGACTTATGGAACGTATATATTCAGACAATTTTTTTCTAATACTGTATAAAAAGCTCCCCTTGATCCCACTTTAATTTTTTTAGATTTATTAGTTTGCCTTTGAAGAATTCTCGTGGATGGTTCCAATAATTGGGATGTACGACTTTGAAGTGACAGTCCCACTTTGCTGGCTCTTAAGCATCATTGGAAAGAACAGTTAGAACAGGGATGAACAGAACATATATTATGTATTGAGGTCTAGTCTCCCCATTTATTTCTATTAAAGTAAGCCGAGTTACATATAACCGCTGTCATACTTTCGTTTCAGTAGCATTTTTATGAAAACAAAATAAGCTTATTACACTTATTATTCGTAGGTCCAACCTACTTAGTTACCGACATAATTTTAACGCTGACTGTAACCAAATAAAAAATCTGTAATATGAAATTTAATAAAAGATAAATAAAAGCACTGATATGAATACTTCAATGACAAACCCCTGGAACTGGATACAAAGTAAATCGCAATAATAAAACTGACATGCGACGTGTTTTAACATAGTATTACAATACTGGGAGACATAACCTATGACATAACGAACAGTAGACCTTTAATTTTACTTACGTATTAAAATCAGGAGCAGTTCTTTTACAGATCTTCGTAGTTTCCAACAATTTTGCTCAAATTTTTCAGTCAAACTTAAAAATCAAGAAGAAGCAAGCGTAAAAAAACAAAGTTGGGCTAAAACATAAAATCAATAAAAAACACTAGTAAAAAACCTAGTTGGACTAAAAAAGAGGCAAGCAAATGAATCGAGCGAGACACTAGCCGCACATCCCCGCACTTGCACCTCACCCCGGCTCCGTTCGCTACCGATGCTTTTTTTTCTTTACGCGTGGTCGATTTGTTGTTATTTGTTTAATAATTTCAATAATTGTATAATGATTTCGCGAACCAGTTTGGGTACTTTCAGAAACCACCGGTGGTCCACGAAAGGTTAATATCCACTAATACAGTAATATGAACCAATTTTTTTCTGATACTCGTAATATCTCAAAGACGATAACAGCTTACTCAATCATTACTTACTTCATCATAAATAATACCACAATTTTTTTTAATTTACTAACCTAGTTTTGATCAAGTTGGGGCTGTTAAAACATTCACATTTAATTATGAAAGGGCAATTGACTAGAGTTATTGAATTGTTATTTTTAAAGAGGCTTTATTGTGAATATCTTATTTATAGATTTTATTGTGATTATTTTAAAAATATTACCGCTTGATATCTTTACAATATATTGTAAATTAAACCATGAACGCAATTACAATTTCCTGTCAATCAACCAAAAGATGCGGCCGTGCTTTTAAATGTAAATTACAACTAAATTACAAGACGTCATACATACATGTCTAATTATACAGATCATTACACATATTATGTTAAAACTGTAAGGATCTCTATAATAGAATTAGACAGTTGTCTGTCTAATTCTTGATGGCTTGATTACTTTTTTTTTAATTTTAACGTAAACACATATGATTAAGTTAAAACTTAGTATCGAACAATGGAATTGTTAGTCTTCATAATAATAGTTATCAAGTCCAATAACCTTCCACATATTAATATGTATGAGTGATAATTTTGCATGCAGCCTGAAGCAAAGCTATTATAACGTACGTTGTTGATATGAAAGCATGTCATTCAAATTATCAGTGTTTGAAAGTTTTCATTAAATTTGTAGATATTTGCGTTTCGTTTATGCACTTGTCACACCAAACTGTCAACATAAAGAAGAGTTTATAATCCACAATAAGCTGTTTTGATTTTATTCGGATGCAAATTTCATTCGAGATTTCGTATTTATTACCATGTACGTGCCAATTCATGAGAATGATAATTGTTTTGACAGAAAATGATGCTTGCCGAATAATATGTAGCCCTAGATTAGACAGAGCGTATCATCAGGCTTGGATGAATATTTTATTAACCAACAAGCTCACTTCGAAATTATTAGGTGCATATACCAGTAAAGTAGAGTAAAAAATTTCAAATTTGAATTTAGATTTCTCGTAGGAATTTCAATTTCCTTTTCTAATTTCTAATCTATATTTATAAAAAGAGCTACTACCCACTTATCATTAGATCTCTAAAACTATAAGACATATGGACATGAAATTTTTGGCTTGTGTGTTCCTTATGCGACATAGGCGGGATGCCTATCAACTCTCGATCTCACTTTGAAATTACGCAAGTTATAACTATTTTGATTCCAACTTCTTCGTTAAATAGGCCCAAATTAATTTGTTTTCACCATTTAGAGTTATGTATATTAAATGTTTGGACAAACCTTATAAGCCGTTATTGACACATATTTTATTTATACTCAATAAAATTTGTCACATTTACTCACAGACAGTTATTAAATAAGCAATATTTTGCACCGCCCTTCTGTATAACACCAAGATATTATACAAAAAATGACAAAGATATGTAACTGTAGATTTTTGCTATTATTTTTTGGTTGGATGTCATCAATATCAAAGACTTTGTTGGCTATATTCAAATTTTATTGAATCGAATGTCGGTTAATGAAAGACCCTTCGTCCTCTTTCTAGATGTTGATAGTAACTGGTGTGAACAGCCTGATTAAAGAAGCAGAAACAATAGTTATTTTGTTCCCTTGTGGAAGTTCTACAATCCAGCTAATTTCATTTCTTACTTGTACAATTTCTACACAATTTACTGTGTATAATCTTTTTTATTAAAAAGTTGTAAAATAATAAAGCAGCTGCAAATAAAGGGATAAAATTCTTGTAAATTATATGCAGGTATGCAGTAAACCTACATTTATTCACCAATTTTTAACAAAAAGAAAGAAAAATATTTTTTAGAAGAAAATGATAGCTCTTATATACAGATAGTCACGTGCATCTATGTCTCAGATAGAAGCGTGTTGTCAAGCTTGGATGAACGTGTTGAAGTTTATTTCATAGATCACCAAGCTTAGTTTGAAATTACGCAAGTCCCTTAAGGTCGAGGAATATTTTAAAACTACCTTAATTCCAATATATTTGGTAAATATTCCATGGTTAGGGGATATTTCAACAACAGTCGTAACCAGGTTATTATAAAGAATGTGTCTATTTTTCTTATAGGTAATTCTGTACATCAAACTGACTAGAAAATATTAAGCTAGTTGGATATTAATGTCATTTTCTGGAAAAATGCCTGTTAAATTTGCGATTGCAATGAAAACAAAATTTAAATTCTTTTACAAAAATCCGCCCAAAATATACTAAAATTGATGCATAGCATCACTTGTGTGATTAATGGAAACGTTCTTTTGTTTAACATATAACGCAGATTAATGCAGCCATTAATGATTAGTTGGTTATTAGAGCAATACAATGGATAAATCTGGTATAAAGTCACGGTGCAATTACTTTACAGTTAATAAAAAATCTGGGCACATGTTTTTCGAAGGTAGCAATAAATTTCATTGTTTTGATTTATTTGTGTTGCTGGACTCATAAAAACTGATCATAACAGTATCAAAACCCGGGGGGGGTGTTACCCTTACATACTTATAAACTAACTTTTTATGTTTCATTGCTTTTTAAGTTCAGCAAAATTACATTATCTTAAACTACCAATTACGAAGAATTTAATCTTTTTTGTCGAATTTTGAATTGATCGACTTTTCTAGTTATTTAAAACATTGCCTTTCATATATTTTATTTCAATTAAAAAGAGACAGTGAAAGTTTATATTTGAAGTACGTTTTCCTTTTTATTTGTTGATAACGAAATTTTGGCCATTAGCCAGACATCAATGAGCGTAATTAAGGTAATCGGTAATAAAGTCAGGATGAACTTTTGTAAAAAAGTATTGCAAAAATATATAGTTTATTTACACCAATTTAGACTCAAAAAGACTTTACCACTACGAAGGTTCCGTGTATAATAAAACACGAAGGGAAGTTTAAATGTTTAAGTATGGGTAGTATTTCTATTGAACTATTTCTGGGCAATATTATTTTTTTTTCCACTTTAGCATATAACCTGGTTTGTATTTTGCAAGTGAAATACTATCAAGAATTTGTCAAAAATTGCAAGATCTGGTATCAGTATAGTTCTCCGGTAAACTCTAGCTGCAAACTGCGATTTACCAATATCTCCAAACTTTTATTTTATTTTTCTATTTTCAAAACTACAAGTACATCTCAAAAAAATTGTTTTTAATTTAATAATACTGTTCAATAAGCAGTCATGATTTTCATTACGTTCATGGCTCGAAGCTTGAAGTTATAAATTTGAAATTGTATTAAAATAAAATAATAAAATTCCTTCATCGTTTAATTCATTAAATCCATTTCTGTTACATACCAGGACTATAGTGACATTATTATCAAAGTCGTTCTTTCAAGGCAAATGATGTGTGCTTCTGTCAACTAGAATGTAAACGTGAACATGATTTTCTAAGCTTTCATTATGTTAGAATTAGGTACCTTCTCTAATATACTAAATAATAAAATCTCTGTCGGAAATAAACCAACTCAGACCTTTGCATATTTATAAAAAGGGATATATAATAACACAAACGCCATGTTTGCTTTACTGAAAATCTTTGTCTTCCTACACTATCATGGTTCACAACTACAGACCAGCAGAAAATATTCGCGTCATTATATGTTTACGTAAATTGTTTAACGTAATGCTTCCATTTTAATTTATAATCAGAATTAATTAAATTTATACCCCAAACATGCTCGATCCATCCAATCCTCAATAAATGGATAATTTTAATTTACCTTCCATCTTCGTAATTTATCTCTTGCAGAAAATGCCACAAACGCTTCTACATTTGCTTCTACATTTAGAAGTGTGTTCTATAAATACTTGCTCATTTTTACACTTTTTCTTCTCAATACTTTCTATTCACGTACCACTTTCCGTATATTTTTGAGTCATTGCAGTAAATTTATATTTCTTAATTATTTTATCTTAGCAAGTGAAAGTTGTGCTTATCCTTTTTCTATTGCCTTATAATTATTGGCACAATTACATATATGTGCACTCTACTATTGACAGTTTCTTTACCGCTTTTTAGTACGAAACTATACAAAATTTGAGTTAGAAATTACATTTATTACGAGTTTGTTATATCTTTTCTAATAAGAACGAAAATATAATGAAGTCGAGCGACGAGAATGGTTTTTTTTTAATTTGACCTAAAAATTTACATTACAAATTAACTTTAAATAAATATATGTAGTAAAATGTTGTGAACTATACAATGAGCATATTACGTTCACCTGTAAAGCATATTTAAAAAAGTTATCTTAATCTTAACTGTATTATTTGATATTTTATTGAGAAATTAAATTTGTTTTTATTTTCCTTTATCACACTCAAATATATAAGCTCGTAATATTTTTTTCTTTTCACCTTATTTCTATTATTGTGTCCATCTCTAAATATTTAGCCATTTTAATTTCTAAGGTCGAATTTTTTACACCACCATTTTTACCAGCGAAGCATGTTCAGCAATGAAGTGTGTCATATCTAATCTGCTTCGGCTGTACGAAACGTTGTACATTCCTTTTTATTTGTCCTGTTGTCGTCTATTAGACAATTAGAAAAAGGGTTATTTCTTCTCTTGTTTAAATTTCCACCTGAAATAGTGTTTTAGTGTTCCATGCTTCAAAATAAAAAAAAACGAAGTCCTTGTAAGATTGCTCGCGTTTTTGTCTTTCTGTCTAAATAAATGTGCGTAAATAAATCACTTTAGTGTACGGTACTGTGCTTTAGAGCATAAACTGTGTGAAATTAAAATGACGTACAAAACTTAATTTCAAAGTAAAAGTGGCAACCCTACTAACTACTATCGTTATTATCAAAGATGAAGTATGAAATTATAGCACCCTAAAAATGGTAATTTTTAAAGCTCTCATCTCATTATTACATTCTTTGATTTTTTGGAGTTCAGGTGAACGAAATTAATTTAGAGGATTTATTCATCATTCACAGACGTCATTCATCCATCAGATATCGTGGACGCGATGTAAGTACTTGACAATTAATATTTTATCTCTTAAAATCTGAAGCTAAAACACAAGCTTTATGTTAGGGTCACATTTTTAAAGATGAATTATGATTAAATTCATTCTGACTTTTGCAAATGAAATAATTTTTATATTTTGCTAGCGAAAATTCAGATATCTCGTTTTCTAAACGAAATAATTATGCCAAACATGAGATAAACTTGTCTTATCATATGATATTTGTTTCTTTAGTTTAAGTACTTCTTGATCACTTTTATTTTTAAATTAAAATATTGAATAGAATATAAAGAAGAAAAATAACGTAATGAACAATATTTAGCTTCTTATTATCAGTTACAATTCTCTTATTAAAATAGAAGGTTTTTTGTTTGAAATTTACACCACCTTGTGAAATAATACAAAACATTTTGGTTTTCCATTAACAATTAATATGCCAAATCTTTAGTAACGTTACGATCCCTTATCCTATAAGACGCAATATCAACGATTCTCTATTATGATTTTCCACGAATATTCGTACATAAATGGTTTTCGCAATAACTCACAATATGACTTTGGATGACCTTGTGTCTATTAAAGCTAAGACTAAAGAACACAATTTGAAATTAGAAAATAGACTTCTTTGCTTTTTATATTCCTTTGAAGCTGTTGGCTGTTAATTCTAACTATTTTTTTTTATTGTAAGGGAGTGTCATTTGATGAATTCAAAGATTACGTCATTACGACAAAATAAATTGGTCGTGGGAGTATTTTTGCACAACGACTTTTGCTGCCATGTCAGAACTATATTTAAAATAACTTTGTCTTATTTGTAAATTATAATCATTATATTTATTTGTACACTAAAATCTTTATTTAACCTGCGTTTTAAATCTAAAATTTCACATTATTAACACATAGTAGCTACTCCAAACATCTGTGCCATTAATCATAATAGGTTGACGATATACTAGTTCAAGTTAACCATTGAATTTAAAATATTTAATGTAAATATAGCTAAAACATGGGCCAAGCATTTTTATGTCATATTGCTGTATTAAATTATTGGTATAAAGAAAATAGTTCTACCAACATGAATTTTTGTCCGATTAATGACAATAGGCTCATAAAATAGATCCGCTAATTAAGTATCATAAATTGTGGCACCTTACTAGAACACACATTCTTCCAAAAAAAAATACCTGATTTACACAGTCATCGTCCAATGATACTGCGATCCCCCACAAACTTTTTAAAATAGACATAAATTTTAAATTAGACAATTTCGATTTTTGAATTTCGATTTTTTTTAAAGTCTGCGTATTCATCGTATTTCTGATCTCAAGAAATAAGAGTGGCTTTTTCATTATAATAACTGTTAATTAAGCTGATTAGAGACGCCTCTGATGCTCTGTATCTAAACAAAGAGTAGTGCGTATGCAAATATTAAAAAAACCGACCGCGCACACGCTGTGCTTTATTTAAACAACCCATTTGGAAGGATTTTACACCCTCAATATATCTAAAAAAATATGATTATGTTTATTAAAAATGATCAATCGAACACTCTATCACCTCAAACTTTCAGCATCCAGTAAATTATTTCAATCCCAGTTCAAAGAAACATGAACAAACTTAATATGGAATTTGATACTGACATACTTGTATATATATTTTAAACAAATTTAAATGAAAACGTGTCAATTTATCGTTAGTCTACTCAGTAAGCATCTGTAAGGACAAAGTAAAATACGAAATGAACGTTTTAAAATGACAAAGTAAAATATATTTTCAATTTGATATTGAGATTTGTGCTAGGAGATTTTCACACTAAGATTTCTAAACATAAGTCTGCACGTAGATTGAATATTAAACTTGCCAAGTTCAAACCTGAGTTATCTAACTTTGTCTTTGGTAAAGGATATAGTTTATCATAGAAAAAAATAAATTTGGAAAGCTTTAAATTTTAATTTTCTTTACTATTGTAATTTGGTAATAATTCGGCACAATTTATTTTGCTGGAGTGTTTTCGTTTGGATATTCTTGTATTCTAAACTCCTCTTCAATAAGGTAAGAAAACTTTTAGTTTCGATAAACTTAGCTCTAAATCCTCAGTTCTCTCGCACTTCGCAATTAAATGAAACTACGTGATGTAGTATTATTTCTACTTTCTTTAAGTATTTTACCACGACCTAGGTTTCGTTGTATTACAACATCTTCAAAAATATTTGCTAATAGCCTACCCGAAGATGCAATACAACAAAACCTTGGTCGTGTAAAGAAGTTAAAGAAAGTAGAAATAATACTACATCACGTAATTTAATTTAATTGTGAATAACGAATTTCTACAAAATTTAAGGCCAAATATATTCAATGACTTGTACTTCATTCCAAAAATGTTCTTACTTTCTGTATCTCACGTAACTTCATCTAAGGATATTTTTTCACATATCAGTTTATTATGGTTTTCAAAATATTCCATATAGATTAAAAAAAGTTTCCCATTCCTCCAAAGTATACCAAAAGAAAAGATAATTTTACAGAAAGACTGGTAAAGTAATTGAAAAAATACCGTATTCATAATTATTAAATTCGCTATTTTGAAAAATGCTAAAAAATTTTTGCTTTTGCATGATGTACTGAATATGTTACTTAGTAACCGGAATTTATTCTCGCCGCTCTTATGTGTTAGAATTTATTTAGGGCAATAAAATATATGTTATAAATTTATGTTACTTTTTAAATATAAATTTAGCAGTAAAAATAATAAAGAACTGTGATTTTGTTCATTACTACAGAACTAATTAAAACGTTTGTGTACATTTTTCGAATTTAATACTACAATTATGTAGTTTATTAGCTTTAGCTTATGAAATATATTTTCCTAAATAATGGTTTCATAAAGCAGTAAACATATCAAACGGTATTCTCTCCTACATGTTCGGCATGTTGGTCTTTTGATCGCGGTTTCCTTCGTTTAATCCTATTTGACAAGTATTCTGTAAACTCTTCCCCAATTTTGAAAATCGAACTAATCATTTTCCTGTATACTGACAAATAAGCAATCTCAAATAATATAACTGGACAATATCAGTGGAGTGATGTAATTTTGAAATATTAGGTTTTATTTCTAAGTATCAAGTTAACACTACGATTATACTTCATTGCTACAGTCGCGACGAATGTGGTATGTCGAATATGTAGACACAATACAGATCCAATGTAGAGACAATCAAACATCAGGCTGAAGGTTATTTTAAATTCTGAAAATCTGAAAAAAAACTCTTTCAAAAAGCAGTTACAACACTGATATCATTTAAGGCAATTAAAGGTATTCTAAGAAGATGTTATCATCGAATTTATTCATAAAATTGTCTAGTCAAATTTGAGCAAAAAAGTAGTTAAAAGTAAGGCATCTCAAGCGACATTCAATTCACTATATACTATCCATAGACGTACATACATCTTATTTGTTTTGAGATATATTTATAAATAGATAAGTGAAATTTCAACAGCATGTTTACGTAAGTTTTATACTTCTAAGATTTATCCATATATATATATATAAGATATTTATCAAATATTAGCTTAATGTGCTGCGTTAGACGTGAGCTGCAGAAGTTTAACTAAATAAAAATGTGTCGCCATTAACCTAACTTTTTTGTTTTTTTAACTACTGCAATACACTTAATAAATTTTATATCATTTAAAAAAAATCATAAGTAAATAGATTTTAATCGACTTCAAACAAGGAGGAGGCATTTAATGCATTTAATTTTTTTACGTATGTTCAGTTGGTTTGTTAGTTTTTTTACGTATGTTTAGTTCAATAATTCTTTACCGAGTGAACTGATTTCAAAAATTCTTCCTTTGAAATGACAATAAATCAACTATGATTCAAGATATTTGCTACAGATAGTTATTACTTTGCAAAATAACTACCAGATCAGGGTCTCTTGATGAGTTCTGAAGATGAACAATGGAACTCTTTAACGGATGGCAGTAAATTAAACACGATTCAACATATTTGTTGCTCGTAGTTGTTACTTTGCAAAATAACTACACCACTTACCAGGTCAGGGTCTGATGACGAGATCTGGAGAAGTACAATGGAGATCCTTAATGGAAATTAACCGTAAATAAGGTTATTTTCTATTAATAACTGTTACTTTGCAATATAATTACACCATCGACCATATTAGGATCTGATAATGAGTTCTGGAGATGAACAATAAATCTCCTTAACAGATGATAGTAAATTAAACGTAATTAAAGATATTTGCTACTGGTAGTAGTTACTTTGCAAAATAACTACACGATCTATCATGTCAAAGTCTGAAGATGCGGATATAAACAATGGTACTCCTTATCGGATGGTAGTAAATCGACCTTAATTCAAGATATTTGCTACGAGTAGTTTTTATTTTGCAAAATCTGATGAATTTTGGATATGGAAAATGAAACTCCTCAACTCGTAGTAGTTGCTTTTCAAAACCTGATGTTAGATTTCAAATATGGAGAATGGAACTCTTTCACGGTTAAAAGATAAATACTGGCGGCTACCAGTATCGCTTCGTTTCTGTGTGTTGTTGGTATCCGATTTTAGACAAAGGGGAAATTATATACATACTAGCTTTTGCCCGTCACTTTTAATACATATATAATATTCTAAGAAAGAAAATAATTGAATGTTAGTGTGTGATGTCTGATATTATTATTGTGTGGTGACTAATATTATTATTCACTAAAAATTATAAAATTAAAAAAAAACGAAAGTAGTTACTAAAAATTAGGAAATAATGAATTCAAAATAGCTACTTACTTATTCGCAATAAGCTACTAAGTTATTTATTTTTGAAGTCGGTACCAGCACTACCGATCAACTTAAAGAAACGTACAATTTTACATTACAAATTGGTCCTTTAGATCACTATTTCGCATTGTGAGTTCATAAGAAGTTAAGGTGTTAAATTCATAGTATAAATTAAATTAAACTCTAAATTTGTTTAAGTTGATTGACAGTGTTGGCACCGACTTCAAAAATAAGTAACTCAGTTACTTATTGCGCAAAATTAGGCAGCTGTTTTGAGCTATTTATTTTTTACATTTTAGTACATGATTTTTTGAAGTCGGATTTTAATAACATAATTTATATATGTCGTTTTCAAAGCAATTATCAAATACACACTAAATTATTTCTATTTTTTTAATACAAAAATTATTACAGGTTTTTGAGCAAAAATATATGTGCCCTAAATATATATTATAACTCGAATGGATTATGATGTATGCCAGCTTATCTGACCCTTTTGGGCCCAATTATAAGGAAATTTAAACTGCCCTCGTAAGGGTTTCAGCTGCGAAGAATCTCAATGCATTTATGGACAACTATCCCTAATTTCACATCGCAACCTTTCAGAAGGTCCACAGTTCGTTAGAATTTCCCATACGACATTATTACAATTTCCGCGATGTTGAGCATAGTGCGACTTTGTTGAACTCTTTAATCCGTAGTATAATTGGAACGAATGCTGCCATTATAAAGTAATTTAGTAATTTACATATATCCTTATTGGTAAAAATATTTCAAAAATCAATAGATTTTTTAAAGGAAAAATTTAAAGTCGTTTGCTTCCTTCGGGCTTTTTAATGGGCGTGATCAGATGTAATTAATTCCCTTCGATTTCAACGTTTTTGTTATTTTTTTAAATTATCAAATAATTAATTTAACAACCTCCTGGGTCTTTGGTTTGGTAATGCTTTGTTCATCTTAATGTGACTTAATAGGACTAAGACATAGTTCATTTCGCCTATCTAGAGCATGCTGTTTTTAGCTCGCTTTAATTGATGCGGTACTTTGAGGGCGTCTAATTTTAAGTTTTTTTACTCTGTTGACCGCTCTAGGATTATAAATATGAACTTCCTTGGTAGTTTACGGTTGATAATTAGTCAGTTTTACGTTTAGTTTGAATTATTGTATTGTATCCTTTTATTTCATTAGTTACTTTTCACCTTATCCTTTAAAACCAATTGCATATATCGTTTTTGTACATATTTAATGCTTTGGGTCTATCTAAAATATAGGCATGATTTTATTATAAAAATGAATACAATGATGAACATTTGCATTAAGGTTTATTTTCTCTAAGTCACTGCTTTGTAGTCAATTTCCTTATTCTCCAAAAATATGGAGGTAATGTTATTGACTTGGCACCCTCCAGCGTAATTGAAAATAATGTAATCTCTTCTTTGCAATATTAGATTTTATACAATATACGTATATGAACTAGAAGTAAAAAACGAAACGAAATAAATTACATTTACGCGTTTAGAGTAACCGACAGTTTTATCCTATTCACCACTTGCAATAGCAATGAAAAATCGAATGATAATGACAAGAAGGTACTTTCTAAATAAAAATATACTAGTTTGAATAAAACGCTATGATTCCTAATCACCTAGAAATTCAACATTTTTACAATCGAGTCTTCAATTTTTACAAATTAACTTGGATGCTTTTTCCTTTTTTCGGCTAACTTTTGGAGAAAAATAAAGCTTGCAGGTGACAAATACCTCTCTCGCAGAATAAATATTGTCTTGTATATAACGAAGTAGCAGATTAGACATGGAGCAGAGCTACGTGGTTATGTTTTAATATTACATTTTATTCCGATCAGAAAAGAGAAGAGAAGAGAGAAAGCTTTGTAAAGACTTGGAAATTAAATTCTACTTCTACTATTTTGATCTTGATAATACTTCTATTGTTCTTTACTGAGATTGAGCAGTTTTTTTTGCACAAATCTCTTGCACTTGCTCTACATATTTTCAAAAATTTATTACATTTGAAAATAGTTCTGTCTAAATATAAAATATCAAATTAAAAAGTTACATTGAATATATATTTATATTAACATATCTTGTATTGCAATTTAATATAAAATTTGGCCGTTTGCCACATTACTTTCTGTGAAGTTATAATATGAGAATATTTCATTAATTCATGTAAAGAAGGATTATTCAAAATACATGTTGTTAGCCCCATACCGAAATCTATAGGATATTATTTGAATCAACATATATTTAGTAAATATAACCTTCCAAATACCTGTAGTTGCGGGGATTTTTTTAATATAGATATTTTTTTATTAAAAAAATCCCCGGAAGATAAATATTTTTTTTAAAAATGGTGCTCTTAAATTAGAAATATTTTACATTTATATTTTTAGTTAATATTTGTAGCACATTTCATGTTTTTTAAAATATTCAACATGTATACAGTGCATACAATAAAAAAATAAATGTCGTGGTCAATTATCTAGATTTTACGGTTCCTAAATTATATTCAATTTTAAGTATTTTGCTTGGTTTCAAACATGGTAAGTTAATATACGATTTCGCTTTATATGGTCTCGGCATCTGGAATAGGTTTTCATTCCGAAGGGCTTTTGAAGTTCATTCTTGCTTCCAAATTAATTTAGTTTATATTTGATTTGAGCAATTGTAATTTGCATGTGACATGACATGTGAGAATTACACTTTACCTAAATTATACAAGGGTTATAATAGAGTGACTCTTTAATTAATTCTTCACCCAAAGATTTATATTATTCCAAAGAGAACCAGACCTAAAATATATTACGACAAAATGAACGTCTATTACCATCACAAGTAAAAAAAATTACAAATGGAACGTTAATTTTTATTAACTTGCTAGTCACCTCTACTTTGCGTCCTTTAAAAGACAATTACAGAATCAAATTTAGATTTTCGCAAAAACATTCGCAATGAAATTTAACGAAATAATTGACGTATTTTGCCGACACTAGTGCCATGTTGTAATGCTTTTATATGGTCGCCGATATCACCGACCTGATTAAAGTATTTGGTTATAGTACATTATTTCAACTTACGTATAATATATATACATCGTCTAGCATCTGGATACATAAGTACCTAAAATGGAAAGTAAAATGAATACATTTCCTCCATGTAACTGACAAAACATTTATTTGCTTATTTACTAAAACTCTGTTGAAACTTAGAAAACAAACTATCACAGGTGAAGAATTTATTGCTATAAAAACAATCTTTTCGTCAAACTATTATTTGACAAACGGGAAATATAAGGGCAGTGGTTGACTGTCATGATTGAAAAGGTAACGACAATAGTTTTAAATTGTAACCAAAAATATGAATATATTTATATTGAGCAAGAAAATTTTACTCTAAGAAATTAAACCATTTTTTAATTTTTTAAATATAGATTCTAATCAAAGTTACAAATTATATGCATCTGAAAAATTACATGAATCTTTGTTTATTGGTCTGCACCAATATATAAGTATGAGCTTTCATACGTACATATGGGTGCATACCAAGGTACGAAGATGCATATAATTTTTCTTTTGCATTGAATTTTCGACACGCTACAGATTCCAATTCTTTTCTTTCAGGTTTCTATTCGGATATTTAAACAATAGACAGAAGAGGAATCACTCACATGCGCAGATGCACACACACACAAACACTCACTCAGACGCTCGCGCGCGCACTCACGTACGCACACACACACACATGCACACACTGCACACACAGACCCACACACACATATATGGCCAACCGATTTGCGATAAAAAATCTACATCATATTTTTGCTAATTGTAGTCATAATTTTATTAAAATGTAGATATATTTTGTTCAACAGATATTTGTTTATTTTCACAAAATCAAAGGAAACACAAAGTTACACACTCATAAGCAATAAAAACAATAACACGAATAATTATATTAATCGGCAACAGTTATGAACTTGTAAGACAATACAACATAAATGGATGGTAACTTTCAGGGAATACATTTTCTCTTATCACAAACAAATAAAACTCCGATGCAATCGTTGTAAGATAGTCCAGCAGATGAAAAACTTAAGGGAGTGTGATATTGCGAATTCGGTTCTGTGTGCTGGTATCATAAAAGGAATATGAATACATGAGCGCAGCAAGCTATTTGGGACGAAGAAGCAAAGCATTACCAACAAAATGGAGCACAAACTATGTCCATAGAAAAATCACTAAAATAAATTTCAAAAGTAATACTTATCTTCTGAGCTACAAATAATAAGAACCTAGCGTACTTAGGCGAAAATCAGTTTAACAGTTTCAGCAAAAATTCAAAAAAATATGCTTTATATTTCCTCGACTTTAATTTTGTCGATCTTATTGAAAGTCAATAGAGAATTGAATCACACTGAAACTCGTGACATATTCTATGTAAAACATTTGTTTCAATTGTAGACGAGACGTTGAATAACCTCCATGTGTATTCTAAAAATATGAAACCTTCACAAGGTCAGGCGCATAGTGCATATGAAATCTTCGCAAGATCAGTACGAAACGTCATTATCATTGCTTGTCCTTTAAAAATATGGACTGTAAAACACGAAAAATATTTAAAATTTCTAAAGAAAGTATTCATATATTATAACATTTAGGAGATTATACCTACTCGAAGGTCTGTGATTCCGGATACTTTCAAATGAAGCATGTGATATTTCTTAAAGTTTATACAAAGTTGGCTCAAATAAAATAGGTTTCGAAAAAAAGTCGTTAAATTTCTAGTGTGGAAATAAAAAATTAAGGACTATTATCGAAAATATAATAAAATTTATTTTTAATTTTTTCTTCATTTGCGACGAAAAAAAAAGTAAAATAACGTGTAAAGTATCTTACTGATGTCTTGCAAATATATGTCCTCAATGAGTTTAGATAGGTTTCTGTTAACTATTTACTGAAGTGAAAAAAAAAATGCAGTAAAATTCCTAATTTTTTTGGCTTTCTCATTTTATCATCCTTTTTATGTCTTTTGATTATAAATATACATAGAATGAATGAAATGTACATGGGAATGTTCCCTCTAATCATTTTGGTAAAAGTTTCATCAAATTTGTCCATGTTGTTTAGAAAGATTTGTACGTGACAAACCAGCGAGCTTCAAAGTGATTACGGTTTTTTTTATAATTATATAAAAAAAAATCTAATCTAAGAAATTGAGAAAATAAACAATATCACCTTCAATGGGTTTTCATCAGATATATAAATTTAAAACCAGCTTACATTTTTATTACACGACTGCACAAATAGCAACATATTTATTTAAGAATTATGTATGCAATTACGTAAGTTTCTTTATTATTCTATTACGATAAAACAGCTCAACGAATTTCACCAAAAACTGGATTTTAGTGTGACCATAAGCCATCGATAATTTTTTTCATTCAAATTAATTTTAGTGACCACAATAACGATTGTCAATAAAAAAAAACTTACACCTAATCGGTCTTCGTTTTACTAAAGCAATGATAGATTTATATAATTTAATGCAAATTTTATTTAAAATGTGAAATGTAATTATTTAAATCATCCTAGTATGAGATCTCGTATCTCCTTTTACGAGGCATATAAGGAGATGCGGGTCTTTTGTTTTCATATTCTACATAAAGAAATAAATGAATGTCGTATAAATATTTAGAGATTTATTATTGTTTTATATTGTCTTATTAATTCAACGGTCAGTAATAGACCGGTATTGTTCATTTAAAATTGGGGAATGAAACGGTGCGTCAAGTGTTTAAGGGTGTATGTGTGTTGCTTATTGATTAATCTGTATTTGTAATAAAAGTTTATTAAGTCCTATTTTGCCACTATATAAAAATGCAATTGTCGCTCACATATATTTTAGTATTGCACGAACATTACTTTAAAGTAGATGCATAGGAAAGTTCTTAAAGAAATTACAAAATAATAAAATTAAGTATACATATGACGGTTCAATTGATCAATCAATTATTTTGCAATTTTTGATATGGCAAATTAAGTTATTTATTTTTCAAGAATATATATATACCCACATGTTACCCACATATATAAATACAATTAAAGTCGTCTCAAAAATAATAGTCATTTTAATGAGTACTTTCTTGTTATCTTATTTTCAAGGCGCTAATTGTTTATAAAATTTTTTTTTTATATGGGAGAGAAATAGCATCATTCCACAAGTAAATATCACACCTTGTTGTATAAAAAAATATAAAGTAATGTCGTAAAGAAAAATGTAAAGATTACCAATATCTAAAACACTACAGCTCTCTTTTTAATCATCTGCGAATACGTGGACAAAACCAACGTTTTGCAATAATTTGCTTACGCAGAATTAATTTTGTAAATTGTACGATCGTTGGGGTGCATTGCAATATATTTTCTATTCTCCCATTCTATGGCTGCTACAATCTTCCTCTTTCTTTGCCTTTTCTCTCATGAGTTGAAGTCACACGTCTCCATGTTCCTAAATATGCATTTATATGCAGTTTTATGAAGATGTACGGGGATGTATGATGGATAAAAATCATGCTACTTTGTGCAAAATTTAAAGACATTCTGAAATTGTGAAATCACCTTCAGTTTTTTTGTACTATACAGAATAAAAACTTCAATGGAATCAGTAAAGCGAAAAAAATAATAGAGACCTGTAGACGCAATTAGCATAAATCTAATGTATTACTGCTGAAACTTTTATTCGCTTGATATTTACAACTTATGTGTCTTATGATAAAAGACGATTTCTGAAAAAACGATCCAGTTATCTGAGAGGCTGTATAGCGCGATTTCAAAGGACGTTTGGAAATGTTGCTTAATCTTCTTAAGATTTTAGAGGAATAATGTGAATCTTCTAGCAAACGAAATGCCGCTAGTTGCTCAATAAGTCTAACATAAGAAGATTTATGTGCACAATTGAATTTACGCATCGACGTGGGTAGACACCGGCTTCGAGATAAGAAAAAGGATTGTTGTATAAAGTCGAAATAAGAAATTTATTTCCAACATTAAAATGTTGCATACGTTGGCTTACTGTATTTTATAGCTTACTTATCTAGCTAACGCTTTTGCAGACAATTACGCTGTAGATACATTAAATAAAAATAGTTCAATCTCACTGTGTCAGTTTTATTATTCTTCTGAAAAATTAGCGTAATTCAGTAAAAATATTATTTACAATACGACCGCATATCAAACGTATGTAAGTTTTTATATATACTAAATATTTAATAATATGGTGTTATAAATATTCCTTTATCCTACTTAGTTCAGTCGGATCTAGTCTGTGTATAGTTTTGCATGGGTTATCCATATCGGTAAAGTAAAATGAAGCATAACATTTTGTGGTAGCATGTAATTTTGTAGTCGTTTATTACACAACCATCCGGTTACATTATATATTATGAAAATTATCTGACTATTATCGATGATATCACATTGTTTCAATAATATTCTAAATCTTACATTTAACAACCATCCAAATCCAAAAAACAACCATCTAATAATACATAATCTTAAATTTATTGACTTAAATTTTAAAAATTTGTGGAAAATAGGGAAACGTAACTAAAAACTATTGATACTTTTAAGTTTCAATAAAATGTTATACGCTCTTTACAAAAAAGCCAACCATCTACTAATTCTATATGAGATTTACTGACACTAGGCGATCCCCTCTTTTTAACAGTTCTCCTACTTCTTTAAAAATACTTATGATTTCCACGTGTATTCTTCAGACATATACAAAACAAAAGCGTCGCACCAAAAATATTATTTGTAACATGTTTTGAAATTTATCCGATGGTTGTTTTACGAGTATATCGATTTCATTATCTTTACAATTCAACATCACAATTTTCAAGTCATTAAGTTCTTTTTATGAATGATACTGTTAAACAACCTATTCAAATGGTTTATTAACACTGTACATAATATATATATATATATATATATATATATATATATATATATATATACATTTATATATATATATATATATATATATATATATATATATATATATATATATTGTGTTCACAACACTATTATAATCAATATTAAAAAAAAATTGAAGTTCCCAATTTACCCGTTTAATTCATATTTATTATTTCTTTTCATGACTTAAAAGAAAATCTTACAGTTTTCATGTTATCCCTTGTTAACTTGAAAACTAACTTGAAAAAGGTGTAAAAATATTTTTTCAAATTCATTGAAAATTATTTTTTCTAATTAACTTGCGAAAAGTTGACAATACATTGGAGTGTAAAAACTATTTTGGGATATTTACCTACATCTAAAATTATACCTTAATCTAAACGCAAATTGGAATAGAACCATGAAAAATTTTCCAAAATACAAAATATGAGAAAATCTAGCTTTTCTCTAAAAGAAAATGAAAAAAAACTAAAATAAACTGGCTATTGTAAAAAGCATAGTGAAAATAACTAAAGGCATTCGTTTGCTTTGATTTTATAAATAAATATCAAAACAATACCACTGGTTTCTGGAAATCTGATATAATATATAAATATGGGCGTTCAGTATATCAACGAAGGGTAAACGATTTTTAAACTGAAGTGTTTTCAAATAAAAAACGATGAACAAATTAACGTGAATCGACAAGCTGAAAAACATGTATTTCTCAGCAAGTGAAAGCAGCTTTTTAACATTCTTCCTGTGAATGCAACATTAATTTTTTTAATAAAAAATAACATTACTAAACAAGTGTTTGATATCATACGCTGTTTGATAAATTGATTTTAATTCAATCATATTTCTTCAAATAATTATATTACACAAACAAAATTATTTTGTGTTTTACGTATACAAAAAATTGAGTAATCGTATATTTTCAAAGCTTAGTATTAACAAGATCATAAGCCTTAGAACTATATAACGCAATTTGCTTATATAATACAAGCTTTTAAATTTTCAGATTTGGCTTGAAGAAAAGAGTGGAATTTATGAGGACGTGGAAAGCAGTGAGCTTGGATATATTGGGGCGGTTTATATTGTTTATTCAGCGAAAAAAAATGGATTACTTACTTGTTATGTGGATGTTGTTGCTTATAAATTATACATGAGAATATAACTTGTCCCATTTTCTCAAAAACTTATCGACAGTACCGCATTTTACGTTACGATTCCTATGTATAGTTTATATATTATAGTAAATTAATTTCACAGGAAAATATTGTCAACGGATTATATTCCGTTCGTTTTTTCTTTTGGTAATAACATTGTTTCTTTGATATTTTTCTCTTTTACATGGTAAATTAATATAGTGAAAAACTCACAAATTCTTTTCTTTACGTTATTGTTTTTAAGTAATTCTCCAAAAATATGGAGTTTCGCATAAAATAAACTTCGGTAAGAAATATAAATATTTTGAGGCAGAACAAACAGTTTTATATGGACAGTGCAGTCTATAATGTAACAGATCATTCCATTGGATCAAGGATTTAACTGACGCGCCATGTACTTAAGTCCGGCTTCTTAGTGAGAAGTATGCGATAAGGACTCAAAATATTTCATAGGTAAATATAAGTGGAATCTTAGTACAAATTAAAGAACTATAATTCTTGGCTTTGCTACTTTCTTATTTTACTCGTTTTATTAAACTCGACACAAATAGCTTAAATTAAACTCGACACAAATAGCTTAACTAATTTAAGTCTTTTCTTTGCCGAGACTAAGTGTTTCCTTTGTTAAAGAATTATCACTTTCTGTTTTTCTTTAATACTCTATAATTTTGTTTTTAGAACATGCGATTTCTTGTAAAAAAATATTATTTTTCAACGTCATTCCTCAGTACTTTTATTATAAAACAAACTTATGCTCAAACCAACTTCCTATTTATTGCTTGTACCTGATTGCCGCTTTTCTATGCACTCCCAACTTATTTTTTGTACATTTTTGGCACATTTTTTAGCGTCTTAGGTGCGTCTAAATGCATCAACTAGAGTGCAGAAGATAACTTCGTGCCAATTTTTACCTTTCCAGTTATCAAGTGTCATTTGTTAGAAAGTCTGTTACTTGCACTTCAACAATAATGACAGTTTCTTCATAAATATTTTATAGGCCACGACGAAAAAAAAGTAAGTTTAAAATGCAGCACTTCTTCTATATAACAAAATCATTATTTTACTTCAAAAATATTACGTGATGTCAATCATTATATAAAACATTTGAAAACAACTCTGTAAAATGTGGCTTTAACGTGTAGAGTTAAATGATGATTTTCGGTCGTAAGAGTGATGAGTTTAGGTCGTGACTCATATAGATAAAAAATCTGCGATGGTCATGGCAGTCACTACAAATGCTCTCATAGTAAGCGAGATAGCTCTGATAATGGTTGGTCAATAATTCCACTAACGAGACATCATCCTCCAAATCAACACGTGGTGCAATGCTCCGAAATTTCATTATTGTTTTGTTGGGGCAAAGATAGGTACTCTATTGATTTACTTCAATTAGACGCTGAGATGACATCGCCCTTCACGAAGGCCATATCCACAGAGGGCTTTTAAGTTCACCGTATAATGGTTAGGCAAGGAGAAGAAAATTACTTCTTGTGTTGTCAACCTATTTTCAGTCAATATTTAGTTGATAGGTACACTGAAATATATATATAAGTAATAACCAAGTGCAGTGAACTAAATCAATCTCTGCTGGGAAATACAATTTTGACGGTACTCAATGTAGTTAGGTGGTAGTACTGCCATCATATCACTGGCGACCGAAGTTACACTCATGAATATACTCAAGTCCCTCTGATTTACGTCTGCCACTACGGTCGATCTAATGTATTTTTCACGTTTATCTGTATACCTAAGTGGAAAGATATCGCCGGTTTATTTTGACTCAGTCAAAAGTATCCTGATTGTCATGTGTGAAGTTACAGTACTGTTGATTGGGACTATCGACAGACTCTTCCCGTTATATGTAGAGAAACTTGATCTGATGAGGATTAGGCAAGTGCATAAAATTCTTATATTTGTGCCCTGCATGAAAAAAGTCTCTTAAACAATTACGAGGGCCCATTGAGAGGCGACATTTCTACTGAAAATTTTTCTGAGCTGTAATGCAAAATAGGGAATAGATATCCTAATTTTAAAGGAAAACTATATATTTCCGACCGCCCAGTCGTGTGAAAACTATAATAGTCACAACCATATTAGACCTAATAAGTAGAATATATCCTAATATTTTGGAAATTCAAACGTGTGTGAATATGCCATAATAATTCCCTAGAATAACAGTGCTGCTGCCATTAACGACATCATACAAAAGTATTTTGAAGGATCAGAAATCAGGAATACAGTCTGTCGATTTAGTGTTGCTAACAGAGGAATCATTCCACTATCTGGGAGAGTTCCTTAATAACTTACTTGAATACAAAAAATACTGAAGTGCCTTATGCAATAAAATGAATAAACTGTCATTTTGGAAACAAAAAGTATTTCTTACAAAAGATTCAGTTCAAAAAAAAAAGTTCTGATTGGTTGTAGACATTTGTGAGGGTTGTTGTATTGAATAGCTAATAAACTATTTATTTACTTATTTATTTATCTACTTTAATGTATCTAATTGATACATATGGACTTATTGCTACAAGAGCAATCTCTTACAGCCAACCACAACACCAGTCCAGCCACGTTCGATGAACGGCCGGGAATCGAACCCGAGTCGCCGCGGTGCGTCGCATCGTCAAAGGCCGTATGCCTTTGTGATCAACCCAACACACCACGGCGACGACTATTAAAGATTATTTCGTAATCGTAATTAAAATTAGAGTAGTGACATTACTACATTATTTGTCTAAATAACAAAAGAAAAGAATATCGAATTAATATTTATTCCGATAAGTTTACCTTTAAAATCGGTAATTTTTTATACTCTTAGGTAATTGGGCGAATTACGAACGTTAAAGATTTTCAAATGGCAATAATTTTAATTTATGTATTCTAAACCACATTGATCTTGAAATGAAATTGAACTTTAAATTCTTTCCTTTTTGTAACTTTCTTTTGTAAAACTATAAGTAAAGTTCACCATCGATTGCTAAGAAGTAGTTTTATACAATAATGGTACATTCATTGTGTTTATCGGAATAAGAGACATAGGTTGATATATTTCAATGTGACTTATTTAAATTTGTAAATTTCAGAAAAAAGAACTATGATTAAAAAATAGGTGTCTTGCAATCTACCCATGATGCACTATTTCGGATTGAAGTGGTGCTATTTATTGGTGGTACATACTGTATATATACGTGTATATATAAACTTTTAATGTGTACACCAATGTATTTATCTTATCTAAAACATTTTAATATGATTTGCTTATCATGTTAAAGTATGAAACGGAATCTATCAGAGTATTATATAACTGATCTTATATCTACTAGTTTTACTTCATTTAAAAACGACATTTTAACGGGTACCATTATGAAGTGATTGCAAGCGATTGAAACACCTTTAAGTATTTACTTACTTGACAACGAATGAACGTTCATTTACATCAGTCAATTTTTACATGATATTTTAAATTAACGTCTGATAAACCTAAAACACCTCACGCCATTCAGTAAGTTGAACATAAAATTCTTCACACGTTTATTGAAAATTTCAATAAGGCGTATTTTACGGGAATAAAGTGACAGTTTGTTCATTTGAAATGATCCGATAAAAGCGCGACGTGTGTCACTTCTGAAAGCTTATTTAAAAAGTAAGCTGAGTCTATCATTCTGTTAATACTGTAATCAAGGTATATCTATTTTCACATAGTTTTTTTCACGTATACTTGCATACTTTAAAAATATTTACGACATACACATAAAGTATAAATCATTGTAAATGATAGTAATTTAGTAACCTAAATTTAATAAAACATGAATGTATTAACTAGAACATTTGCTTTACAGACGTTTTTAAACTATTTATACTCATTTCATCGATCTTCGTTCTGATTACTTCTCACCTTTAAGCGAATTCAAACATTGTTTACTTATTAAACATGCTTGTTCAGAACTACCGTTGGCCTAGTCGAAACTGTCACCATATTACTCGTTTTGTACCATTTAAACCTGGAAAGAAAAAAATCGATTTTTTGCTGAACGGCAATTTGCAAATAAATAATATTTGATGTTTTATTTTTACTTAACTTAATATCGTGTGATAGCAGGCAACAAATAAATTAAATTAAATATGTGCTTTAACATGCTTTACAATAGTATGTATATTCTTTAGACATATCCACCGTAATATTGTTCAAATTTCCAAACAATTTTATAAAAATGATTGATTTTATCAATCAACGTTTTTCTTCATTTTGGAAATTAGATGTATATATATTTGTAAACAAACACGTATTTCTAATACTTAAGTATAAAATAAATAATTACATCTCTTGATGAATCAGAAACGATGTCATCTAAAAGCAAACGCCGGTATTTAAAAAAATTACTCTATAAAAACAAGAAATATTCGCATAGGTAAGTTTTAAACCCATTTCGCATTCCAGATCGAGTTTTATAAATAAGTACGAGACATACAACAAACAAGGAACAACCGCTAATCGACGTCACACAAAGGAATGAGAATCGAAGTCACCCAAATTGAAATACCGCAAAATGTTACAGGTGGCGCGCGGATTTTTGCGTTAACGTAACGTAGGCAGAAAATATTGCCAAAATTTATTTAAAAAACGTCTTATAGAGACATCATCTATATTCGCTTGCGCACAAGATACTGATGTCGTTGCTCTTTTTATCCTAGCTCCGAGGGATACACTTTGACCGGCGTCAGGATTATCGCACTAAGTTGGTTTAGGATTTGAGCTCCCACGACGTTCAAGTGCAAATATAGTTATTTTATCTGTGAAAAAGCAAAATAAAGGAATTTCGAGAATATTTTTATTGACTATATATCTAGAAGACATTGACATTGACATTTTATTAAGGCAGACAGTCGAAATGTTTGACAAAATTGAATTTTTATCATTTGAAACGGTTTGGAGGTGCTACTTTGAATTAGATTAAGAATATCTAATACTCTGTATGGATAAACTGTTTGGCATTCCATACGCGTAGTCACTGTTATATAGACACTGCAATTTCACGGATACGTGAAATTTTTGTTATTATTTTTGCAAAATTTTTGTATCTGAAATCTTTACAACAGTGTCAGATAAACTTTAGGTTAATTTATGATTACGCTGTTTTTACTAATATGTAATGTATTCATTTCAAAAATAGAGCGAGGGGTGTGAGAATATATTTTTGTGGGATATTTTTAAAATCATCAAAATTATTTTACATAAATTCTGTTAATAGCATAATCAAATTAAATCTATTTTTACATAGTTTTTTCCACGTATGCTTGCATATGTTCAAGATATTTAGGACACACACATAAAATATAAATCGTAGTGTGAGAGTGTAGTGTTTTTTTCTGGTTACATTGACTTTTGATGATTTTCATAATGTTCTAGGATTTCCACAAATATTTGATCTGCATTCGCCTAAGTTTAAGGATACTGGATTTTTGTTGTTTTCAGTAGACTGTCATTTTATTCGATTAAGACTGTATTGAAAACTTATTTTTTAAATTGAGATTTCAAGAATTTAAAATACCATATATTAAAAATGTCGTTATTGATTAAGGGATTAAGATATTTAGAATTAAAGACAGGTTCTTCTAGTATGGGTTCAGAAAGATAAAACGAGAAACGTCGTTAAGTGTGTTGAAATGAATTGACTGCATAGGTAGAAGAGGAAAACATTACACAAATTGACAAGAAGATTTCAGTTAGCAAGAAGATGAGGTGTAATTTCAAGTCAGATTTTGTTAAAACATATTTTTTAAAAGTATTAAGGACAGAAATATTTATCCAGTTACTATTCTTTACTTGGACGTACTTCGATTATAATCTATGATGCATTCTGCGTCAGTCATTAAATCGTTATCTGTTATGCTATTGCAATATAATTTTGTCGATTATGGGTACACGAAATTTTTATGATTATTTTCATGAAATTTATATGATCCATTTACGAGTTGAATGAACCTAAGGCAGTGGTAGAATCGTTAGATATGTCAATGCCTTTTAATTTAATTTTATTTAAATTTGGCACTCCAAATTGGTTATGTTCATATTGAAAACTTTTTTATTAAGCATACTGATGAGCCGGTATCTACCAAAAATGATAATGGTGGAGAAGAGAGGGTAGTTTTTCAGATAATATGAGGAGAGAGCTTTTTGGAATGATTAGAAATGATCTCAAAAATTATTTCGGAATTATGTAGATTTTGTGTTTTTTATTAATATAAGATGTTATTACTTGTATTTTTAATAAACACGTTATTAATAGAGTACGTAGTGTAATAAATTATCACCTGCCTGGTCCATCTATGATTAGCCGGGAATTTGAGGCTGGTTACCCCCATTTGTTGACCTTGTGTGAATTACTAAAAGAGGCTTTCGTTCTGGAAAGAGATAGTCCGCACGATGCGTTTACAAGAAATTTTTTAGTTTGAATTTTTAAGGGTCGGCATTCACATTTATATTACAAAGGTTGTCGTTATCTTTTATGTCGAAATCTATACGAGATTTGAAGTAAAATTTTGATGTCTAGCCGTAATTGGGCGGTTATCTAGAATTGTAATTACTAAGCCTGCTTCTAAATTTATCGTTATATATTTCCTTTATTAATTTTACAAATTATCCACTACGTAATTCTGGTGCAGCCAATCAACGCAATCTATTTATAAGTATCTTATCAAGTTAGAAGTTGAATTTCCAACAGAATCATAGTTCTTTTTTATTAACCTGACCTCTAACTTGAAGATAATAAAAAAATTAAATTGGAGACTAAACGTATTTTTGTTTCTTGTTTATCACCTGGATTGGGAAACAAAACTATCAACTTTAATGGATAATACATAAAGAATAAGGAGAATTTGAACTGGAAAAATAGTTAAATATATTAAATTAAAATGGTTTAATCCATTCGTGTCTTTGGTTTTTAATACCCAAATTGACAATAACAAGGAAAAAGCAACATCTATATATTTTTACCTGTTTTCGTGCAGTATTTTTGTATTATAGAAGAAGGTAATATAAAATTTATTTGTAACTTTTCATAGTAAGATCTAAGAAAAATATGACAATTTTATTAGGTAAAATAAAATATAATTCAGTAATAGCTAGTGTGTTTTTTTTTCAGATGGGTACGTTTGACGTAATTGAACTCTAGAAGGTGGATACGACCTAAATCGGACGTACATAATAAAAGAATTTACTTGGCAAAAAACTTAAAATTATATTGATTATTACGAAAGGCGTCACATTACCTATAAAACCAAGTATTGCACTTTTATAAAATTATGTTAATGTTTATCTAAATAGAAGAAATACTTTCACGTTGTGTCTTCCTTATGATAAAATGTGAATGATTATTTAACAATTTTTGTAATTATTCTTCCACAAGAAATCATCATACTCAATAGACCCAATGGTAATTATCTTTAGTTAGTATGCATTTTTGAAAATAAACGGATGACTTTAATTGAAATTATTCCGATATTTATTGAGGCGCACTTAACTGGAATTTTTACAGTATCAAATTTTCACATTTTTGCACTATATGGGAAATTAAATCACGGACTTATGGGCATCTTCATCTTAACCCAACAAGTTTGTAGCTGAGCTTTTAATTGCAAATTACAACTAGAGCACAAAACTTTAGAAATACATTTATAAATCATTATATTGATTATTACTTTGTGTAAATTCTGTTAAACCATAAAGTCTAAACTTTCAAAATCAGTCTTTGTAATAATAGCGATCAAGTTCAATAACCTTCCATATCCCAGCATGGAGAAAATATTATTTCGCATGCAACGCGAAACAAAGCGATTATAGCTTACGTTGTCGTTATAAAAGCTTATAGTTAATGCTATGTTTTTTAAGCTTTCATTAGCTTTGTAGATATTTTCGGTTCATTTGTGCAATCTCGCACTGATGAATATGTTATTTACAATGATATTTTATTCTACAATAAGCCATTTTTATGTATATTGGGTTTGACATTTATCCTAGTTATTGGTACGTACGTGCGTGCTGACTTTCAATTTTTAATGGATTCACTCAATTTGTTAATATGGGTTTCCTCATTAATTATAAAAGTGGAAACCAATTGGTCTTCATAATATACGATAGTATTTGTTCAATTAATTATTTATCAAAATTCTCATCTAACCCATAAGTACTTATGAACGTCAATGCATATGTAAGTAAAGGGAGTTTTCATAGAAATATTGCTGTAGTAAAGGATTTTAACTTTTGATAACTATTACCCAGAGTTGTAATCGGTGTTTTTGATAGTTTTGACATTTAGTTCAGTAGTTTTAGAAATACTGAGGGGTGATGCTCTATTTTTGTTTGTTTTTTAAAATCCTTATATATAGTGCAATTTACAAGTACGAAAAAATAACGAGCTCTTCCAAATAATATTACTTTATTAACCATCTCTTTAATTTTTACTTCTTTTCTTCTTGTCAATATCTTAAAAAAATAGCAGGTTAGTTAATAAGGGGTATTACTAAGCTAAATTTTAAGTTTCTACATTGCTGAGTGTCAGATAGACTACATTTTAATGTTTTTTGTCCTCTAATTCACAAAATAATTCAGCGAAACTGTTTCATTTTATTCTGGTTATGATGGATTAATAAAGAGATATCTCACTTAAAATTACATTTTTTTATCTATAGAATCAAAGAACTGTTTCTGTTTTTCATTTAGAATGCTGAATATCTCGTCACTAATAGAGCATCTAACGGCTAAAATACAGCAGCCTTTATCCGTTCGATACACGTGTTATACTTAGAGTTGAACCGACAACGTATTATACGCTGGGCATTAAATAATGCACACCCTATCTACACATCGCGGATCGTAAAGTATGTAATGTGTCAATATTTTATATTTTCTTTAATTATTAGTTTTTAGTTATATCAGCTTCCGTACATTATATATCTTCGATATACTGAATTAAATCCAGAATATTGTAAAATTAAACGCTGCTCGAACCAGATTTTATAAAGCTTCAATAGATATATTATTCTGCCACAGGTTAAACGTATTATTTATTAATATTTGTTTTTGAATTTTTTATTATTGTATTAATGATTAATATTCCCCAGCAGGTGGTATTATTTTCTGCAAAATAATTATTATATTGGAAAGTTTATATTCACCGAGAAATTTACCTTTGTGGCCATAATACTACGAAATAGGTAGATAAAAGTAAAAAAAAAACAAATTCATATCACTTAACTTTAATGTATCTAAATATTGACAATATTTACTTTCTTCCGTTTCTCTTTACCATTTAAGGGACATTTAATTTTTCATTCAATATTTTTTCATAAGAATTTGTAATCCCATTCCCTCGTCTAAAAGGTTTTAACCGTTTGCATTGAGTATCCGCTTACATTAGGATACTAACGTTGTTTTCCTTGATATTAACTCGTGATGTATTGACTTTTACTTCAAAAAAATATATTCTGTTCCCTTTTGAATTGAGGTAAAGAAATATTTAACAAGCCTTCATTGAAAAGTAAAATAATATTTAACAATTCAATGAAGGCTCTTTTACGAATACGGTTTTCTTTAGAGGAGATCGAAATAAGATACCATAGATGTTCAGATAATTCTAAATATATGGAGTCAAATTTTATGTTTTATAACTTTTTAAAAATTTCGTCTTAAAATAGAACGGTTCACTAAAAGTGGTATTCAAATGTAGGCTTGTAAATATGTCAATACACGAGGTAAATTTCCTCAAACAAACTCAATTGAATAAATAAATATATAATGCATTGTGATTAAGTTTACCCTAAGGCAAAACTGAAAGCTGGGGGGAAATATAATATATATGTGACTTTTCTTATGTCTTAAAATTTTGGAATTCAAAAATCACAGATCATGCTAGTATATTATATGTAAAAAGCATTACATATATACATATATACACACACACACATACATAAATACATACATATAAATATATATATATATATATGTACACATGTACATATGTATATATACATAGACGTACATATGTCATATAAATCTGAATGGGTTCTAACGGGCTTGTCTCTGCTTAGATAATGAAAAATTAACATAGAGTTACAGCAAGAATTATAGGAAACGATTTTTTATTTATTTTTTTTGAGGAATGCTAAAAATTTTAGGTAAAACCTATCAAGTACGAATAAAAATTTCAGTATGAGGGTTCTCCAGATACTTAGGGACCCATAAACATTTAAGAGTGCGTTGTATTTCTGTTAAACTATTTACAAATATTATTTTTTCACCGCCTAAATATATTGCACATATTATCTTCCACAAGTGTGTTCTTACTATATCTTGCGTAAAAGCTATACCTCGCGTAAAAGTAGAGTGCATATTTAAAAACATTATTACATATAGAATGATTGCTGCATTATTCCTACAACTTTTGCATAGGTATCTAAAAACCCATTCTTTAAAAATTGAGGTTAAGTAGATTATGGATGAGGAGGAAAGGGGCCTATTTTTTTATATATTTTTCAATATATGTCAGAATGTATAAAATTCAAACTAAGGAAAGAAATCTTCTAACAGCTCTTTAAACGACACCCTAAACTCTATGAAAATAAAAATTTAATTTTGCACTCCATATTTGCAAATTATTCTTTTTTTCAATTTTAGCTACTAACGTTTGTGGGGGTTAATATGTTTTATTACTATGTCTATATGCTATAAATTTCAAGTTAATACGTCAGGCCGTTTCTGACAAAAACAACTCTAATTTATAAATGGATAGACGCGTGAGCGATGTCCTAAAGGTTCCGTTTTTTTTGTTGATGTACGAAACCCTGAAAATGAATAAGTGACAAACATTTTAAACCATGCGGCAGATATATCGTTAATATCAAATGGTGTATCTATTATCGATTTATTAAACATTTAATTATAAATATTAATAGAGAGAATAATTGGTCACCTTATCCTGTCGCTAATGGCGTACAAGAGTTATTCCATCTCTCTTTAAAACTGCACTGCAAACTCATGTATGTAAGGAATAAAGCTATGTTCATAGTATTTCATTCTAGTTGTTTCAAAAAGAAAAAAATGCTCGTCTCTTTGTTATCTTGGTGCGCGGTGCGCTTGGTGCGCGGACGGACTGAAAAGTTTGCAATTCCCAAAGGACGCTCTCCATCCATTGGTTTAAAGAATGAAATAATCGGCATATTATTAGCAATGTCGAGCGCTACTTGTTATTTCATGATTCTAATGAATTTAAACTATTATCTATAAGTGCAAAGTAATAATATATTAGTAATTAATAAGTAACCGAAAAACAAATTATTGTGGTATTGTTTTTTATTTTCGTTTTTAATATCAAATAGTTATAAAAGGTTATCGATTATACAGTTTTTTTCTATAATCTCATTTATAAAATTATGGAAATTTCGTGATAAATGGTATTGGTATCTTTATTCCAAATAGTGATAAATGGTATCGGTAAAACAAATTATTGTGGTATTGTTTTTTATTTTTGTTTTCAATAACAAACAGTTATAAAAGGCTATCGATTATTCAGTTTTTTTCTACAATCTCTTTTACAAAATTATGGAAATTTCGTCCTAAATCGTATTGGTATCGTTATTCCAAATAGTAATAAATCGTATCGGACGTCATAATTTCATGTACATTGGGATAAGCATCGTAATAAGCAACTAAAAGTATCTCTACCTATATTAGTTCACGAGATATACATTTTCTTCCTACTTGCAAAATAAATTATATACTGTAGTAAAATATTTCCATTAAGGTATTCAGCACACCTCCGTAAATTTTTGTGTTGTCAAGCAATAACGACTTAAAATTATTTAAAGGAAGCTACATTTAAAATATTAATAGTCACGTATTTATTAGTAGTTACATATTTATAACATTTTTTCATCTGAAATAGGTATACATCCATTATGGAATTCTAGTACTTTCATAAAATTATAAAAAATTCAGAAAACTCTTTTCCAGAATTAAATATTACCAATTAGATGAGATAAAGATTCTAAAAATTGTATTTAAAAAAGTAAGTAAATCTCTGTAAAATATTAGATGTGTGTGCGTGCGTGCAAGCGTGCGTGTGTGTGTGAGTGCGTGCTAGCACGCGCGCGCACGTTCGTGCTTACGTGCGTGCGCGAGAGCGTGCGTGTGGCCTCGTTTGAGGACGTACATGTTTGCGCGTGTGTGTGCGTGTGTGTATATGTGTTTGTTTGTGTACTTCTGTGTGTTTGTGTAACAAGACATCCTTGTTTTCTTTTGTAGTCATTGAGTAAGAAATTCTTCTTCGTCCTTATTTCCAATAAATACATCATATTCCCTTGCAACTTTTGAATATTAATTAATATTAACAATTCAACTTTAATATTTAACAATTTAAAGAACAAAGATTGCTTACGAGATCAATCGACTATTTCAAAGGTTCAATTTACTTTGGAAGTGATCAAAACCAGATACTGCAGATGAATATCTTCAAATAATTTAAAATGATCAGAATCGAATTTTAAATTCCATCATTCTTTTATTTTTAGTTTTAATATGGCACCGTTCGTTAAAGCGAATATTCAAATTTAGGCTTGAAAATATTTCAATATGCCAGATAATATTCATCAAGCCAATTCAACCGTAAGCTATAAATTCGTTCATCGAATATTGTTTTTATGAAGCTTTTCTCCGAAAAAAATTAAATTTACTCTCAATTCGGGATATACTTCATCTGCATCGTTTAAATTTACCTAAATTTAATTTTCACTAGGGAAAATTATAATTACATATGTTAAGTATTTATATATTTGTCGTCACTGCGGTGTGTCGGGTTGGTTGCAAGACATACGGCCGTTGAGTGCACGGCGCACCGCAGAGACCCGGATTCGATTCCTGGCCGCTCATCAGGCGGGACTGGAAAATTCCAACCTTTAGAGGGTCTAGCAACCATTTTTCCATCTAAGATCTTCTTCATTTCACGTGAACACGATAACAACAACAACATTTATATATTTAGATTACGAAATATACATTACATAAAGTTATATGTACTGACATACATTATGCACTTAAGTTATATGGGATTATATAGCTAAGTATAATATATTTACGAAACCAGTAAGATTTTAACACTAAAGTTCAAATTTAAATCAAGCTTGATCATTTTTGTTGAAAAATATTCTAAAATTTAATGTTCCTCTATGGGGTAATTAACTTTTATAACGCAACCTCTCTGTATGTATAATTAAATGATAATCAAAGCTTTCTTGTTTTAAAATATAGTTACCCCGTATATTTCTATGTTTTACCCTCAGGTGCAAGTTGATTTACTAAATGCCGAAAATAAGCTTTGTTCTTTGTCGACTTGAGATTTAATTAAATTATGGATTCTAAACTATACACGAATAAACTTTCACCTGACACAAAAGTTATTTTCTTACACGTAAAAAAGCATAAAAGTAACATTACTAAATTATTCGAAAATATTAAAATTAAAATAAAAATTGCAGATGATTCTTTCATTTCCCTGATATCTGATTGGGATTCAATGAATTATTATATATATATATATATATATATATATATATATATATACAATTAATACAACCTCTTAATATTTAATATTTTGTTAATAATATGACAAAATCAAAACCGCCCATTTTTTAAAATATAAGCGGTTTTTATTTTGTCATATTATTAACAAAATATTAAATGTTAAGAGGTTGTATTAATTGTAATTGTTACTGGCAGGTATAATGTATTCTAGCACATAAAAATGAACGTTCTAAATTTGAAATTTATTCTTTTTGAATGAAAATTTTCTTTTACTGACAAAAATGTATTTTCTGGCGGTATATGAAATCCAACTCTTATTAAGTTCTTTTTCATTTGCTACGTTTTTTATTTTAACGAATAACTTTTCATTAAATTTCAACTGTTTCCTCCATTAGTTCACTTCTGTTTGCTGTTCTCAGTAGGGTTGAAAAAACGATAAGAGCTAGTCATATTATTGCGCTGCACGAAGACGGCTGTAGCCAATGTTATGTGTCTCAGCAGTATAATGTGAGCTGTTCCACCATCCAAAGGATCTGATAACTATACCAAAAAACGGGCTCAGTGAGTAGAAGGCCCGGTTCTAGAAGAAAACGGTGCACTGAGCTACGGGACGACCGCTTCATAGTCAGTCAAGCGCTACGAAATCGTCAAGTTACGTACTTGGATCTTAAACAGAACCTCGAGGACATCCAGAAGGAGACTTCATCAATAATCGTAGCTATCGCCCAGCTCGGGGCCCTACATTGCTCCGTGAGCATCGAGTTGTCAGATTGAGATTCGCCCAAAATTTTCGTCATGGACTCAATAAGACTGGAATAGTGGTTTATTCTCCGATGAAACTCGTATATCGATTAGTGGTGAGAATTGACGTCGGCGAGTCTTACGGAGACCTGGAGAACGCTTTGCAGAAGTGTGCTTTGAGGAAATCACCCCTTACGATGGAGGCTCCGTTATATTTTGGGCTGGTATTAACTCAGATGACCGTACCGAGTTATTTTTTATTGAAAATGGCACACTTAATGCGGAATGGTACACGAAAGAGGTTCTTATTCCTCGTGCCCTATCCGCATTAACAGCAGTTGGAGGCGAGTTCAATTTTATGGACGACAACGCTCGCGCTCACCGCTCTAGAGACGTTGATGCTTATATGCAGGAGGCCGGAATTCGTCGGTTAGACTGGTCAGCTAGAAATCCCCACCTCAATCCGATAGAACACATATGGTATAATCTCAAACGATGCGTCGAAGCTGTAAAACCAGCTTCAGAAAACATTCAGGCCCTTAAAAATGTGGTCGTCGCTGAATGGGGGGTATTCCTCAGGAAATTATAAAAACGTTGTCGCATACCTAGCAGATTAAATGCATTGATTTTAGCTAGAGGAGGCCATACTCGTTACTAAATTTTCAAATTTTATGTTAAATTAATAAAAAATATTCAAAATGTACCAATATGAAAACGCTCGTCTGTGGACTTTGCAACGTTTTTTTTATTTATTCGCATTTTTAGTGACAATATTCTCATCATATCGCCATATAAAATGCATCAGATAATAATAATATAACTCTGATATGGTTTATTCCTATAAGTGCCCGTTTTTTTGCAAAAGAATATATTTATATATATATATATATATATATATATATATATATATATATATATATATATTTCCATACTTCTTATATAAAAAAATTGCGATGAATCGCGTTTAAAATAAAAATTTAAAAGAAATGTCACGTTAACGATTTGGGAATTGTTGGTTCATTTTGTATGTGAATAATATTTTGAAGTTATATTTTTCTGGAAATAATGGGACTTGATGATGAAAGAACAACTATTTTAGACGAAAAATATGTTATAAATACGTAATACGTATTATAAATTAATATAAATAATATAAAATATAAATTACGTATTTATAACATATTTTTCGTACATTTTCGTACTCTAAATAATTTTGCTGACTTTCTACTTAGTATTGTTGTTATTTAAATTAAGCTTTTCCTAACAATAAGTTTAAATTATTATTACACAACACTCAAAACGAATTAAAGAAGACCTCGTTCTGTTTTAAGATGTAAGGTTAATCACCAATGTAAACTTATTATTATGAATTCCATTTTGTGACTGGTTCTAGTAAAATAAAACTATACTCAATAAATCCAGTACATATGTAACAATTTTGAAATCAATATTAGCCACTATTTCATTCGAGTTAATATTTTTAATATTCGCTCCATTAACTTTTTAACGCGCTATTATTAATTTTCACAGAAAGTGTTCAATGAAAATTTAAAACTTTGTAGCGTCTGTAGATTTAAGCGAAATTTATTTAAAGATGCTGATAATGCAGATATTTAAAATATAATTTATCTTCCTTTAATTATTATATATGTTATAATCAGTTCGCCATGAGTTTTACGTGGCGTACTCGTGTCTCAGCTCATTTTATTTTCAACCCTAAAAATGGTTAAGGACACTTTTTAAAAAAGAATATTATAAAAAATAACTTAAATATCTTATTAACCAACCTATACCTTACCATTTGGTAACCGGTGCATCTGTCTAATGAACCTTCATTTGTATGTGTCTAATGAACCTTCGTTTCTATGACATTTACCCGTGTAAATGTCATAGAAACGAAGGTGTCCTAATAATTTAAACGAATAGGTATGTAATAATACTGTAAGTCTTCATAATAAAGGCAAGTTGGAAAATAATATATTGCTGTCATTTGTATAATAGTTGCTCGTATATACCTCATATTTTTTAGTATCAGCCCGTTTTAATTTATTCTAATGCGATAAAAGAAGGAAAGAAAATTTTAATGAAAGAACCAAATATTCAATGAAATGGAGCGTGTGAATGTTAATTTCTTTTTTAATAAATGAAAACAAACATAAATTTGTAAGGAATGTATAATTTCCTTTATGAAAATTCCGAACACTGATGTTGACTGCAAGCCATTTAAAACGTGAAACAACTTTCTATTCTAAAATAAATCAAAGTATTACAAATTAAGACGGTGTTATTTTTATAAAGCGTAACAAGACTTTAAAATGGTAGTCAATAAATCTGTTGAAACTGAAATTACAATGAGAAGGAATAATTGGAAACACGGTTGTGAAAACATATTAGGTCATAATAATTTAAATATTTGCCATGTGATGTTTTGACGATATGTATGATTTTAATTAAAAAAAAACAAGTACGTACACGACTGTGCTTCCATTTGCGTTCTGAGGTTCTGTTTGTGCTTCTTCCCTCTTTTGAGTTATTCTTTCATCAACAGTTGCAGAAAAAGTCATTAATGTTATTTCTACTGCTACTGGTTTGCCGAATATGCTTGTTTGGAATGAAAAATATAACTCCCCCTCGTTCCATGTAATAAAATTATTACAAATTTCAGTGACATTAATAAATTTAATATCATATTAGGATGAAATAAAAGTAATTAGTGATTTTATGAAAAAATCAGACATTGTATTGCAGGAATTTCTTGTGATAAAACGTGTAAATCATTGCTAATCTCTTTAGTAGTATGTTCAAATTTGATGAAAATATAAATAATTGAACAAGATCACATTATTTTACCGTCACTTCATGGTGACAGGAAAATGTAGCAGAACGTCTTGAATAGCTAGTCGTTCAAATAATCTTTAAAATTCTGAGATTTAGGGTCTCATCTTATCTCAATATCTTGAAGTTTCTTTTGATAAATTTAAACCTATGAAGGTATTTGCAATTGTTTTAGTGTAGACGTAGAGTGTTTTAAATAATGTTTTAATAAAGGTAGAGTGTATTAAATATGTAATCACTACTTGGCACGTAGTCAAATGCACACGTATCCGTTCTTGCCGTATTCGTTTTTTGTTCTAGCTGAATGAGCGACCGGGAATCGAACCCTGGATTCAGCAGTGCGCCATGATGTCAACGATCTTATAACTATGATTAATCCGTAACACTACGGCGATGAATTTTATATGAGATGTCCGATTTAGCAAATAATATATATATATATATATATATATATATATATATATATATATATATATATATATATATATACATATGTATATATATATATATATATGTATATATATATATATGTATATATATATATATATATATATATACATATATATTCTATTTTTAAATGGTTTGGCATGACCTCTATGATAATTGCACTCCAATTAAAAAATTGTTTTTTTAATATGTAAATTGTTGCATATTCTAAATTTCAAACGTTGTTTATTTTAATTAATGGAGTATGTTTTGATACATTGAAATAAATAAAAATAACTAAAATCATCATAGCCTCACATTAATACTACTGTTGGAAATAGCTTTATTATGCATTGAAGTATTAAAAACTGGAGTATCGTTCTCTTTATTTACGGGGAAGTGGCTTTCAGCGGTATCGAACAAAGCACATCCGGTCGACCTAATTCACCGTAACTTTGTTTGAAATTACTATTTATAGCTAAGTTGAATACGTACTACGTAACTAAGTTCATCTCACAATGATAAAAGGTACATAGTGTGTATAAAAACTGGTGCTGTATAGATCCGTCTATCATTAGCACACAATTGAAATTACGATGGAAGTGCATTGCTTTGGCGCATCAATATAAGTAATTTAAAACTTGAAAGAGCCATTGTCAGTTAAGAATATATTAATCTGATTTAGGTTCAGTATACAATTAGGAAACACTGAAATAGCAGTTCTAATAGTAAGCAATATTAAATTGTAGTTAAAAGGCTATTAAAACGCTAATTAGCAGGTTTACTGGTTGAATTTCATATTTATCATTAAATGAAATGAAAACGCTCATGGGTTTAAATTATTTTCATAACTTACAGATATTGATTCGTAAATAGGTCATTGTTGATAACAATCAATCTATAAGCTGTTTTAAAGTCATAAAATATAAAATATTTAGGAAAACATGGCTCTGAATATAAAGCAGTTAGGGAGAAATTCCCAAGTGAATTTATTGTTAGTTTATTTATTGTGTGTCTAAAAAAAACACAGTTTTTTATCTAGAACCTAATATACTCGCCATTGAGGTAAAAAAACAACAGACACCACGCCTTACAAAGCCTTATTTATGGTCTTTATCCGGATTTGAAATATATATGTATTGGAGTAGCGAATTGTCAATCATAATACTTTAAACAAAAATGTATAATAATTTCGTATCTGTTCTCTTTTTTGGTCACAAAACCACGTAAATTTTATCGATGATAACAACACGACGATCAATTATGAATTTATCTGAAAGGGATTTGGCAGACTAATAAGAGTAGTGCAACGCAGGGTGGTACAATTTATAGTGCATGTAAGTTAATTTGATCCAAAGGTACTAATAGCATTTTGAAAACAATAGGTTTTTAATGTTATTAACACTCTGTAAAAACTGATTGAACCGATGACTGACTAAACCGCAAGGCTGAGGATATTACTGGTATTCTAAATTACAATTAGACATATTAAAATTACATAAGGTTTCGTTACGTTTTTGAAGTAAAATTTCTTTAGCGACATCCGAATCAGAAAAAAAGTTACATTAAAATTGTATAAAACACATTGATCTCATGCGTATATATATATATATATATATATATATATATATATATATATATATACGTATCAAAAAATATTACTTTATTCTAATTATTTTTAAAAATTATTAACAGATAACTAACGCGAACAGTTAAAGAAGTTTCACTTCATTTGTAACCTTATATGGCTGAGACTTGCACCTATTTTTTAATGCCTTCCACCCTTTAACAATATATCTATCGGAAGCATTCAAATATTTAGTAACTGTGTCAAGTAACTTTAGCTATATATTTTTGATAAATTCAGTGGTAAAGAAAATGTTTATATAAAATTTTGAAGGAAGTGAGTTTTTAATACGTTTGCATTAAAAATCATGCTCTAGTAATTTTTAACGGACTTCAAAAAAAGGAGGAGGTTCTCAATTCGTCGGAATCTTTTTTTAAATATGTTCGGAATCATTTTTCTATATGTGTCGGTTAATTTGAAAGAAGGTACTTTAAGTATGGTCCCATATAACGATGATGATGATCTGATGATGAGATCTGGAAATAAATAGAATTGAATGGAATTCCTTAAAGAATGGCAGTAAATTAACTATGATTCAAGATATTTGCGAAAGCTAGTCATTTGTTTGCAAAATAACTACATACTTATCAGGTCAAGATCTGAGTTCGGATACGGATGCTTGTAAATTAAACGTAATTCAGGATATTTGTTACTGATAGTGATTAGTTTATAAAATAGCTGCTCCATCGACCATCCCAGAGTGTGATGATACATTCTGAAGATGAACAAGGAAACCCCTTACTATCCAGATAGTAAATTAACCGTTATTCAAGATATTTGCTACTAGTAATTGTTACTTTGCACCATAACTGCTGTACCATCGACCAGGTCAGGATATGATAAGTTCTGAAGATGAATAGTGCAATTCCTTAACGGATGGTAATAAATGAATTGGATATTGGATTTCGGATATCGAGAACAGAACTCCTAAATGGGTGACAGCTAACTACTGGCGGCTACTACTATAGCTTCGTTTCTGTGTGTTGTTGAAAATAAATATTAGATGAAGAGAAAATTATCTATATACTAGTTTTTGTCCGTGACTTTTAAGAATTAAAAAAGATAATCTAATGTTAATCATAGTCTAATAATTAATATTATTAATCATTAAACATTCTAAAATAAATATTTTTCTTATAAGACCGACTTCATAAGTATAGATACTAAAGTATGAAGTAATAAATTCAAAACAAATACCTACTTATACTCAATAAATAATTAAGTTACTTATTTCCAAAGTCGGCGTTAGTCCGCCGATCAACTTAAACAAATGTAAAATATTATATTTAAAGTACGTCCTTCATGAAACTATTTCGGGTTGTGAGTACAATAGAAATTAAAGTTTCAAATAAACATTATAAATTAAATTAAATTATAATTTAGCAACTAAACGAGCATCAACTTTTAGAATAAGTAACTTAGTTATTTGTAGCGAATAAATAGGTACTTATTTTGAGTAAATTATTGTTGCTAAGAAACGCTCGTCTAATAATTTTCATTATTTAATCGTATCACTTTAGCGTTAGTCCCCCATTATTTATGTTATAAACACATATTTTTAGGTTAAATAGGGAAGCTTATTTAATAACCATAATTTTATGTGTACTTTTATATTTATTGGAAACATGTGTGTAATTATATATATGTCAATTCCGACTATGTCCTGAAGTAAACAATTAGTGATCAGTAACTGTTAGGTTAAATTCTACATGATATCAACATATTTGACAATATCTATGCAAATAAACTATTACTACATCATTTCAAAAGTCAAGTCAAGTTTTACATTAATATTTAAAAAAAAACTGGTTTATGTATATTTTTAATGTTCTAATCATGTTGTACCCATAGCGCGCAGAGATACATGTTAAGTTAAAATTACAAATTAACATATAAATTGTTAGCTTGAAAATTTAATTTAGTTTATTTGAAATATGAAATGTAGTAATTTTTCGAGAACTCTTATAATTCATTGCGACATCAAATCCCAGATATATTTTTAACTTTATTTTAAAACGGGTCTAGTGTCTCACCACAAATAAAATTGTTTCTTGTTGGGAAAGACATAAAATATACAAACTATTTTGTTACGGTTTAAGGCATAAATTGCATCAAAGTCAAGATAATGGAAGCTTAAGGTTGATAAACAAAATAAGCATATACATGCGTCTACCGTACTCTAATCCATGGCAATAAAGTGCACACGTCTCTAATTTAATAAGAAGTGCCAGTTCATCCAAAATTCTTCCATCGTTTTTTATGTTTCTGTTCTCAGCCGAAGTAAAGGTTAACAAGAACAAGTTCTTTTTAATAAAGATTATATAATTTTTCCCTAGTCCTTGATTTCTCCAGTGATTTATTCGTGGTTGACTGAGCATTTAATTCGAATTGGTAACTATGGCCATTTTGTGAAATATGGTTATAGTTACAACTATTAAACCTGACTAGAATAAAATAAATTAGCATAATGTCCGAAAATGTTTAAAAAATAAGATTGAAGAATTAGTGTAGAACACTATGCCCTATAAAATTGACAAAAAGCTTCTATGGAGACGAAACATAAAATGTTGAATGTTTTGTGGTTTTGCGTCCTTGTAGAATAATCAATATGACACTTTTTATGTCTTTTGGAATTCAGCACGTGCGCCGTTGGACCAAGCAAGATTTGTGATATTTAGAAACAGTTTGTATACATTTATTTATTTTTTACTTACATTTATTTATTTATAAAAATCATAGCATTCTCCAGATATTATCTTTATTGAGTTATTTTATTGAATTAATGTATCTAGCAAACGGTAAAGCTTCTTTGGCTATAAAATAACTATTAGTTTTCACTCGATGATATGCCGGCATCCTAATATTCCTATTTACTTATTGAAAATCGTCATGATTTTAATAAACGAATGATGATATTCAAATTTGCAATTCAAGTTTTTAGTATACTAATGTTATTTCCAGCAAGTAGGAAAAAAAATGTTGGGAATATATCAACCAACCAACCTTTCTGGATAACCGCTTGATAGATCGTAGTATGACTGTTGAAGTATTCGTGCAAAATAAGCAAATCAGTTCATTTTATGTAGAAGTTGGTGTATGTTTCTGATCAATAACATCAATCAATTGTAAGTAAATAAAAAAAATACTAAAACGTGTAAAGAAAATACTTATAGATATATACACGACCTCACCATAGATATTTTTAAATTTGTTCACATAGTCAAAATCAGGTTTAAAAGTTTCTTTGCAAAACTTAGTAATATGAATTTCGTACTATGCATACTTGTAAATTGGGCAATGATAGTCATACTGTAGTCATACTATATACATTTTTTTAAGGAGAATGCCATTCATCCACTACTGCAGGTATGCATACTCTCATATATTTTATGACTCTGTTTGAAACTTAATAAAAGGAAGTAACAAGATATCCCTTTTCTGACCACTGCTAATGGTACTTGTCCTTGATTATTATCAAATATATTTACGAAGAACAAGAAAATTTACACGTTGATTAATTTCTACTCACCAAGTTCGAAATCGTCATACATATATATATAATTACGATTCTGTTATGTTACGTATAGTGATATCAATACTAAATTTTCCATCTTAGGACAGACGAACGACAAAGAAGTTTACAATCGTACAAATTTTACATTTTGCCATAGAACTTTGTCTTTTTAGAGTGAGTACAATGACAAAATTATGACACCTTTTGAGAGCACATATCACTTAAAATAAAAATTGCAGAGATCGTCGTGATTTTCAACCACTTGAAAATAAAGTATCGACTTTACACTTTGTAAACTTAAGCGAGTCCGATAACATTACAAAAGTAGGGTAACATTAAGCCGATTTTACGATGGAAAAGGCAGGCCGTCATTGGTACTTTACAATTGCTAATAGCAAACTCAACGAATTTGGGCTAGTTGACTTGCCTAATTATGTCTTTTGTTTCCAAAACTATAATTTTTAGCCTCTTTTTGAAAACTGTAAATATCTTACTGATATTTACTTTATTAGTATCTTCGAAATAAATTTGCGGAGATGCAGTATTTCTAACTTAGGTGAAATAAAAGAAATATTCCACTTATCGCTTTTTAAAAAAAATTCGTAATTTTCAAAATTTTTTACCCCAATTTTTGTCTCTAGTTTTAATTTAATTTTTTATTAAATGGTGACTGCTATAGCATTACAAATTTTGTATGTTTTATCCTCCCATAGAGGAAACAAGAAATCGTATAGAACCAAAATCACTTATCCGACATTGCGAAAAGGCAAATATTTCTCAAGAAATTAAAATCATGTTTCTACTTTAATAAACTTTGTTATATGCGTGCATGTGTCGTTGATGACATAGGACACAAACGTTCAATCTATTTATTTTTTCTTCGTGTTGGAATACTATCTGATTTATTTCTCGTCTTCTTTACATCGTCAATTGGTTTGAGAGCAGTTCTCTAATATATTTTAACTTTTTAAATCCAGAACTTATATTATCATAATTCCGATATTTCAAATATTTTTTTTAGAAATTTGTTTTTGTTAATTTAATCTTATTATTTTTAATAATTTAAATTAATTATATCTAATCTTTTTTATAATAAAGTTATTACGCAAATTTAGCACATATCAAAAAAATTAAGCAAAATTAAAATTCACAAATGTAACGTTTTTAAAATCATAAATACCTCCATCAGACAATATATACACTATTCTTTAGGCACACGAAATTATTTGTCAAAAAATAATCTAGTATTATCCAGCATGCTTCATGAAATGATAAAAGAAGGTGTATTCCAAACATAACGAACCCGGTACTCTTCTATACTAGTTATTTAAAACAATCCGCGACAGCAAATGCCAACGTATGAATTTGCCATTTGCTGTCGCGGATTATTGTAATAACGAAATTTAATATTAAAAATCAATATTCCAGTTCATTTTTGAGCAGTTAGGTATGAACCTTTATCAATTTAAATATTTGTGTCATTTTAGTATCTTAAGAAGATAAATATTCTTCTTTATAATAATTAATTTTAACTAATAACTGAGGACTTATCAGAATGATTTTACTTTGATTATGCTCAGAAAAAATTCCTATCAGGCGTATAATTTATTAAAATTTTATGTAAATTAGCTGACCGATGACAAAAAATTGGCTCAAAAATCAACCGTCTGGAAAGTTTTTGGCGTACGCAGCGTAAACCAAAGACATGTGGAAACCATGCATCACAAGATTATTTGCCTTAAATGTTCTACAGAAATGTTTGCAAGACAACATATGTATTCACTGAAGTTAACTTACACTGCCGAAACGTGGGTCTTAACGAAATACTTTATCTAAAGAGTAATTTATATTGGAAAAATGAAGTTCTTCCCTAATTTATTCCTTTAATGCATTAAATTCAGATGAAAATTGTCATTTATATAAAACCATTTGGATGGATAATTAAATTTTACCACAGTGTTTTTGAATTCCCCAAGCGAAACGCATTGACGCGAATCGGTCGATCACGTTCGCCGCTATAGCGTTGTCCGCTATTGTTTAAAACAAGTTTGTCTAAAATTCGTGTTATCAGTTTTCTACTGCGAAATAGCGATAAACTTGATTCAAATGAAATTCAGATGAAATTGTCATTTATATGAAACCATTTGAATGAATAATTAAATTTTACCACAGTGTTTTTTAATTCACTAAGCGAAACGCGTTGACGCGGAACGGTGGATCACGCTCACCGTTATAGCGTTGTCTGCTATTGTCTAAAACAAATTTGTTTACAATTCGTGTTATCATTTATCTACTGCGAAATAGCAACAAATTTCTATCCAAATTAAAATGTGCATCTCAACGCGGTTGCTCAAATTATGCGAGCATAACATATATGAATATTATTTTAAAAATTATAATATGCGCAAAATAATTGTCTTATGATAATAATTTTGATAATAATTTATGAAATAATTTCCGTAAATATGGTCAGTTGTATTACGTATTACGTATAACATCTAAGCATATTTTGTTTGTTCTATCATCTAGAGGAGAGATATTTAATATGGTGTGTAAAGAAATATTTCAATCTGAGTGTGTATCTATATTGAAATACCCGTGAAAATTCGGGGTGAGCTGCTTAGGGGTATGACTATTTAATGGACAAGAATTTCAATGCTTCATCAATGAGAAGCCGTTTATCAGATTCCAAGATTATTTTTTATTCATTTCAGAGTAATATTTCCTGAAATAATTTTTCAAAATAAAGTGTATCTAAAATCTGTATAAATGTCACCACAGAAATCGTTTATTTCCATTATTTTATGCTTTCTTCACCTATATACTACGTACAATTATATTGTTAAACGAACTTTTAAATAGTGTCAGAACTAAACCGAAAAGAAAAGGAGCGCGTACTTAATTCATGTGTCCCCATTATGATCTTTCTACTTTTATAGTTTATAGTATATAGTCCTAAAATCTTAACATTTCATTTTTAAAACTACGAAAGATGATTAAAACTTTCTAAGTTACTAAGTTATCGTTCAGAATTGCCAGAAATATTTGTAATTTTATATTCGCCTTAAACGCTAAGTGGTTTGGTAATTGCTCTTTAGAAAAGTTAGTCGATCTTTGAATGCTAAAATTTTTGAATTAGTTTTTAATGGTGACCTTAAGGTAGATACCTTTCATCTAATTTTTAATTTTCTAAGCAAATCTGCTTATGCGTCAGGAAAATTTCTTATATTTCAAAAACGTACTCTACTTTATTATAATCAGGGCAGAATTATAAATTAGATGAATATTAATAAAAACAAAATTACAAAAAATATATTTAACATTAATAATCCATATAAAAATTATATCTAAGTAAAAATTATGTGGAATACTCTTTTCCTCAAGAGTCGTACCATCTCGACTACATATAGTAGTACGGTATCGTCTCGACTACATATGGTGGTATATGCACACTACGTGCATCATTTATCAAATAGCGCGTTTGTGTGGAGAAACGCCGACAAAATTAGCTTTGCTGTTTACATTTTGTAAAAAAATTAAACCAAATGCCAATAGTCGAAAAGTCTACTTCATCTAGTTGAATTATTAGTAATTTATATTAAGTATCGATATCAAATTTTATCATGAACTTTCACTGATTGGAAGACATTATTTGTTTAAGTAATTAGCGTATTTGTTATCCATACAAATAAAATCATCTATAATTTTTTGGCAATTTTTTACAGATCCCTATTGTTCCTTATTAAGATTTTTATAACATATAAATCTAGAATGAAAGCCAAGAAAAATTTGTTATAATTTTCCGTATACTTTTTATATTAGTGGTAATAACTTTAGTCACAATGGGCGCTCAAAACATAATGTAATATACAAGCGTATGGTTAACGGTCCTACTATTATTCTTTAAATAATAGATCACTTTAACAGTCAGCGAATATGTAAAATGCTTGTAATGGCGTGCAATTTTACATACCCTAAGGAATGAAAGTAAATTTTGAATCTGCGCTGTGATACAGGTCATATGTTTATCAATTATGGTCAACGATACTATTATCAGAATTGCGCGTCTTTGCTTTTTTCTTCATTTAAAGTTTTATGACGTAGATCCTCTTGTGACTGCTGGTTTATTTTACTTCAAATTGTTTACTTGTTTTGTCGACGTCAAATAAAAAAAAACCAACTGCGTACAAATTTAAAACATAAAACGACATTAATTGAATTATTGCGTTAAGGATATTTATAACAGTTGTAAGAGAGGTTGTTGTATAGTAGCTTTTCATATACCGTATAATAAGTTAATAATATGGTACAAAAGTTATATACTATGATGGATAAATAAATTCCTCTCCAAAGAACTCCGTTTCTTTCTTTTTATGAGAACGTAACATAAATAAAATCAAATTTCGCTGTACTTTAAAGAGTTATATATTTTCGTTATGAATGCTACTCAGTAAGCTATAAATTTATTATTTATTACTATAATATTATATCAATTTAAAATATATAGACAATATTTAAAAGCAATTTTGTTATATGTTAAAGAAATTTACAAGCTTACTTATTTAGTATCAGCCAAATATATAACAAAAAATAACAGTGAGAATAGCAACAATATTACACTCAAGCATAAATGTGTATTTGGCACCCTGTTGGCATATCAAAAGTGCAGGGAAAAGAAAGAAAAATTACGTATACGTATAGCTTCACTTTTTGAGAAATGCATATTTTAGTTTAAATAAGTAAGTTTTATGTAATTTGTCGTAAAAATTCCAAATTATCATATATGAGAACAAATAAACATATAACATTGAACATCAGAATCAATCTGAATGGAACAATACAATATAACAATTTAACATGATGTGGAAAATAAAAAAATACGCTTCAAATGCAGTTTTCACATACAATTTAATTAATAGGCATGGTTATTAAAAATTTAGGGTTTTCCTCAAAACCATGACACAATATAAAACTTAGGAACTTGATCTCAACTGAAATTGTTTACAAAACGTCGAAAACCTATTAAGCACGAGAATAACTCGAGCTACAATGGTTCCGAACACTTCTAGGGATATATAAACATTAAGTAAGCATTTTCATTAAACTTTATACAGACAAGTATTACTTTTCAGCATGTAAAAATCTCTTTGAAGCATGTAAAAACATCGTGGATTTCTCTAAAACTATGAGATTTATAATTATTGCTATAATTTTCCAGTAAACTTTACATAAATTTCTGATAATGCTTTTAACTATTATGACTAAGATTTTTGGAGATGGAAGAAACACGTTTTCTCCAGGAACGAAATTAAAAAAAAATAAGCAAATTAAGCGTTTTAATTCCCTCCTCCAAAATTTTCACAGAATTTTTTTAGTGTTAATATTTTTGCCCATTAATATTTTCTATGTGAAACAGTTTCTACAAAACTTTTTCTAAAACTATTACCTAAAATTATAAAATAAATCGGTTTGGAACCTATAAAAGAAGCTCTTTCTGTTTGTATCCCACACAATATATAAATCATCATTGGGCAGAATTTTGGACAATTTTTACTAGTATTAAAGAAACATTTATAATAAATTTTTCAGTTTCATAAATATCTTCAAAGTCCCTTCACGCAATTTGTTTTGAAACTCTTAAAGAAGTCGAAAAGTCCTACTTTATGCCGACTGTTACTTAAAACTATCTATTTCACAAACTTTAACTGTTGAAAACGTCTGACAATACACGAACAAAACACGAAGCCTCAGTTAATTAATGCTAAGCTCACGTTCATTATATATTTATAGTTCAAGATGAGATTCTCGAAACTTCACGATCTCATTCACCGCAGAATTTCCAATCCGCTTCATAAACAACAATTTAACAAACTAAAGGAAAAGTTGTGCCACTCTTTGAATGTGTACGGATTTTGTTTACGAGTACTTTTATTGTCTCCTTTCACTTCCTGGTGTCTTTCTGAAGAGGTTTCCCTTGAAATTATGTTTGTTAAGTCACTTTATAAGACCTCGGTTGACTTATACCTATTTGAGTTTTTAAGTTAGCTTTTTATTTTGTATATTGTTCGTTTATTATATTGTAATATAATGGTTACATATGACCCTTAATATTACGTTTGTTTTATCATTTTGTGGTATAATGATAATCAGTAACGATTAATCACATTAATTTATTAACAAGTTTTTTTTTCAATTATAACCATTATTTTCTTACAAACAATTTTGTTATTTTTTATTGCGGTGTCACTGTATTAATTCTAGTTTAATTATATTAATTTTTGATTATATCCGTTTATTATTTATATATTATATTAATAATAGTATTATATTTCGCACACTCAGCAAATTTTCTTAGTTCAAAGTTATGTATTGATAGATTTTTTTTTTCTTTTAATCAGGTTGGATTTTTTATGTTATGCTCGATATTTTGTGCGTTTGCTTACTTATTCACAAATATCAAGAGTCATACATTAGGGCATTATAACTTGGTTTCATTTTTGTTTAATTATAACTGTAGGGTATAAAAAGTGACGCAAAGGCAGAGATATATCCGAATTAGATCAAGGAAAGTTGTTCAATAATGTGTATTGCAAAATATCATTGATAGAGTTATTGAATCCATTATGAACAATGAATCCTCAAGTATCATAAATTTAAAATTAAAGGTTTTTACCTTAGCAAAGTATTTGCAGTCATCGAATTACTCTCTTTTAGGCCATCATAAAACCTTCCAAATTCCGGAAGTACAACCAACTTAATCCCAAAGTTAGGCTATTATGCACTTAAAATATTAATTAGGATAATAATATTAGATAGGATGAGATTTTCCGTGACGAAATGTAGCCCGTCTTATTTATCGACCAGCCAAATACCTATATGCAAAAAATCACTTCGATTCCTTGTTCCGTTGTGACGTAAAAGAAAGACACACAAATACACTTTCGCATTTACAATATTAGTTGGGATTTTAATATTAGGTATGATAAAATTTAGCAAGTTGAAAAGTAGCATTTCTACGGATCAGGAAAGTATCAGTTTCCGGTCCGCTAATCATTTCTGTGCAAAAAATTACTCTCCGATACATTGCTCCGTTGCAACGGGAAAGCAAAATAAAAAAGTATACTTTTGAATTTTTAATCTAAGTCGGAATTTTAATATTAGTTAAAACGAGATTTCCTAGGTTAGGAAGAAGCCCATATTATTTCCTAGCCTGGCAGCTATTTTTATGCAGAAAATTACGTTCGATCGTAGCTGTGTTGTGTTATGAAAACAGAACAAACGGGCACTTTGGAATTTTTAATATTAATAAGGATTCTAATATTAGTAAGCATGATATTTTCCAGCATAAACGCAGTCTATGTGGTATCGCAGCCCACCGACAACTTCTGTGAAATAAACCACGTCGATTTGAAGCTTCGTTGCGACGTGAAAAAAGAACAATAGTAGCACTTTCACATTTGTAATATTAGTTAGGATTATTATGTTAGTTAGAAGTTTTCCGGCATAAAAAGAAGCCTGTGTTATTTTCCCGCAAGTCAATTTGTTCTGATTTTGAAAAGATTTTGAAAAAAATTACATCGACACGTTGTTAAGCTGTAACGCGAAAAAGGACAAAGAAACACACTTTCGAATTTGTAATATTATAGGGGTACTCTAAGTTAAGGATTGAAATAAATGAATTTGTTGCTTCTTTTCATTAGTTGAGTAATGCCCGGTCTATTTTTAGTTTACTACCGCGGCAGAAATCAGGGAAGTGAGCAGAGAAAAAGACAGCGTGAGTATATAAATACCTCAATTTTCATCCTCCTGCCGCTTCTGCTCGCGCTGCCCAGCGCTGCCAGCGCGTACTAAATGAGCAATTTTTTGTGCGAAAGTCAAAGGACGGGCTGCGCAAGCGGCAGTGAGGGTTTACATTTGGTCCTGTCCCTTATTACAGCGTTCTCTTACGATGGATCGATATAATCTACCATCTTTTACGTCGATTATTTCTATGTTTTATAATTTTGCATATATTTTATAAATATTTCCCAGAATTATTTAAATTAAGAGACAAAACGCTGAGGCTCTAATTATTTCGATGTCTTCCATCCCAATACTCAACTAAATTAGTAATATTAAATGGATCCAAAATTATTTACTTGTAGAACACTCGCATTTTGGAAAGAACGAAAGGACTATACACATCTGTAGCTTTAAAACGTGTTAGATACATTATTTTTTGCATTTAAATTCTTATCTCCATGAAAATATGACATTCAGTGGCTATGTTTTTATGCCATGCTTTTATTTACAGTCAGAAACTAATTAGACAATCAAAGTGCATGTCAAAATACTAAAGAATAACAGACATTCATTAGCATGTGGAAGATACAATCATTATACAAAGCCATTCAAGTTAACTGCCCTGGTTAATGGACGAAATCCTGATTAATACTACTAGCGTCAACGTAATAAAAACTGATGGCCAATCAAATATTGAATACATATTTTCATTTTAAGTACAATGTAAGTGATCAAGATAATGCAGATAGGCTATAAATTTATTGCACATCACAAGCGGCGTCGCTACGCATGTAATAGTAATTTTTCACATAGTTAATATTCGTTCTCGAGCGACGGAATTTTGAAAATGCGTGGACAGGTTAAATGTCTTCAAAGTAAATGTCTCATTAATCATAAACAAGTTCTTTTTGAGCCTGTTGGATATTTTTGTTATTTTTGACAACATCTTTTGTGATTATATCTTGAATGTTTCGAATGCAAATAAGATATAGCAATATAATTTGTTTGTAATGTAGACAATATTTCAACTACACCGGATAGTCCACTGAAGAACTTGTTTGCAAAAACAAAACCATTATTTTGAAGATTATTTCACCCACATTTTGGCTATATTATACTAGTAAGAATCGCTATATTAACGTAAATTAGGTGGAAATATTTGATTCATGTATATTCTAATGTTATTTTGCATGCTTTAAATAATCCCAATAGATTTCATTGTTTCAATTATACATATATTCGTATCTATATTAACCCATGATTTGGGTCTACCTTTAGAAAAACTAAACACATTCTCAAACCTCTTTTCATGAACACTCATTTAGTATTTTTGCTGCAATACTATTTATAATAAACGGTCCTTAACTTTATTATGGTAGCCCATAATATGACATACACAGTTAATATGTTCAGAAAATAATACGATAACTTTTGAAATAAGGATACAAGTTATTCTTATTTCAATATTTTAAAACTTATTTCATGCACGTGTGGAGAATTAAAAACAAAGGAATCAGTCAGAAAGGGTTTAGTAAACTATTAAAATTGAAAACATAATAAATAAATACTGCCAAAACGAGGATTTTTGGTATACTTACAGACGCATAAATTGTTAGTTACCAATTATTAAATTTTTATTGTATCATTGTATAACCGTTAAGTCAAAACAGGTCAGTTTTGCTACGTATGCATAAAGAATCAAAGGCTCGAATTGACTAGATAAAAAATAATTATATACTAAATGGAAAGAATTTGAATGTACATTAATATGAAGAAACTATTATAAATTATAAAGAATTATTTTATACTATGTATATTCTGTTCATTCTGTCATAAAGTTATTTAAACCCAGAATGATATCGACTCAACTTAAGCTAACCTTAATTACGATAAATTAACGTATCTCAAAATTACTTTTTGACAATTTTTTTTTTAATTTTAGGACTTAGCCTGAAGATTAGCTTATTTTTCAGATTCGATTAGAAAAGTTTTGAATACATGTTTTGCCACGTCAGTAAAATTGTTTTATAGATAATATTTGAATCTCTAAAACTTTTTTCATTCTTTTCATTGCCATGCATTTTTCATGGCCATGTTATTTTTTTAAATTATTTTTACATTGGAAGAAAATTTTTCTCTAAATAATTGTTTAACTAAGCCTGAATTACAATATAAATTAATTGCTCATATTCTAATAAAAATAACAATTATGGTAAAATATTTATATGATAATTTGAATAGCTATCAAACTTGCCTCTATTCACAGCTCCGTTCGCGTTAATTTAGAAACAATATAATGATATTATCGACTGAGGATAAAAATACGTGTAAAATTTCCAGATAATTTTTTTGGAACAATAAATATATTATATATATTATAAAGGGATGAGTAATTTTTCTTTAATTTTTTTTCCAAAATTAATCCAGTTGCTCTAGAGTGATTAAATAACAAATGAACATATATTCTATTCCCATAAGTTTTTCTCCATTGAGCTTGACACGCCAAATTATATTGAAATTAAAGTTTTCACGCTTTGAAATTAAAGTTGCGCGCAATTACTTGACCGATAATAATTCAATGCCTCTTGGTATATTGAAATAATATCTATGCATGGTTCAGTAGCTTTGCCGTTTAAAAAAGTATGACTAACATCAGTAAAAAACGCTTTATAATGAATACTCGTTTATTATATAAAAAAAGTTATAAAAACATAATTTTGCCGACTTGATCTGTTATTCGACTCACAGTTCCCGGTTCAGGAGTGGAGTTTGTTTGGAATGGAGTTTGAATAATTCATTGTCCACTCATAATTCTATTTAAAATTAAGTTATAAATATGACTTATTATCACTACTGGTACTTTTATTTGTTTTGATTCTATTTGTCAACCTGTTCTGCTCTTTGGCTCATGATTGTATGGTTATGAAGGTAGTGTATTTGGATGGTTGAATCACTTAAAATTTTTATTTTGTATTACTATTGGCCTATTTATATTTTGTATTTATTTCTATTATCTATTTGCCGAATTGTCTTGCTGTTCGATTAATGATTTTATGGTTATAATCGTAAAGTATTTAGGTAGTTCATTATTCAGTCACAATTTCTGTTTATGTTATGTATTCATTTTGACTATTGCTGCTACTTTATACATATCGGCAACTGGTAATTTTCTAGCGAGATATTTATGTAAATACCGTATATAATTTCCAATAGTCGGTAGTTGGTTACAGCGAGGATATCCTATTTATACTCGTCGACTATAAGGAACTGGGTGAATATATGGAATACTTATCAGTACTATTCGCTTTTAATAATTACTTTTTCTTTAATAGTAAACAAAATAAAATTATTCAAATACATATTGAAACAGTTATTGCAAACTTTAAACTAAATTAAAATAACGTGTTATACTATATCGGTCACGAACGTATTAAAAGTTTGTATGACTCAAATTTACTTTTTCAACATATTTTCATTAAGTTTATCAAGAGTTTTGTTAGAAAAAATTGGATAAATAAATAAAATACGTGGAAAAATTTTGAAATCCCTTTTTGATTTACTTAAAATTAATACAACATAGTTTCATAGAAGTGTTCTTTGAAAAAAACTACTAGATTTAAATTTTTGTGGATAAAATTAAGCTAGAAATATGGCTTATTATCACTACTGGTATATTTTTTGAGGTTATCAACCATACCTCTTCCTCAGAAATAATAATTCTGAAAAAAAATTTGTTTTTAGATCCTCATGTTTTGCTTTTTTAATTATTAGTCTACAAAATAATAATACAAAATTATAAAAAATGATACATAAATATAAAGAGGCAAATATTTATTGTCGATTTGTTCTGCTAAATATTTCCATAGGAATATTATTGAATGTAAACTATTGTGGTATGTGTTTACTGCTATTATTTGCTCTACCATTACGGTAAATTTCAAATTTCTATGTCAAATGGACCTGACAAAAAAAACGGCTATGATTGACGGATAGATTGGGAATGGACAGGCATGTGAGCGATCTTACAAAGTAACGCATTTTTTTGGTCGAGGAATATAATTAAAAACATAAAAACAATGTTTACAAAATAACCTATGTGATCTAGAATTAGGTACATTTTATTAGTAGAGTTCTGGGTTCGAAATATATTTTTAATCTCGTGTTAATATAATAGTTTGATTATTTGGTTAGAAAGATATTTATTTAACACCATTTTAGAACTGTCTTCAAAGCTGGAGTACATAATTGAGGGGCTAATATTTGTTTAATGTCATCAATTCTTTAACATTTATGTCGCCAAAATGTTAGCATGCCCGTCAATCAAATAAATGGCAAGTTTACAAAGCATTCAGGTCTTATAACTGACATTAACATGCAACAAACGAATGGACGCTTTTAAATCATAGCTTTTGGAAGAAGTCGTGAAAGATTTTCGTCTATATGTTCTCTCAGAGTTCACGAAAGGAAACCAACTTAAGGCTTATTCAAAGCTTTTACGGGATCAAAAAAACTTAAATGTGCTAAGAATCCTGCAAGTTCTATCCGAAGAAAGAGGTATTTATTTTCATTTGTTATGTAAGTCCTGTTTCAGTATTTCAGAATGAAATGTATTATGGACTAAGCACATAATAAACGTGGAAGAAAAAGTGATTAAAAAATTGAGTACACGATACAACTGACTTATTCTCCATAAGGTGGTATTGCATCAACTTTTAATTAAAGATATTTTCAAAAATAGAGCTTTTGCTCACTTACATTTCAGAGTAACTCGACAGAGTTTTTTTCCAATAATAAGGTTTGAATCGTAAAGTTCATTGCACAGTAAAAACAATATTTGTGTCTTAGCTTATACTTTAAACGGTCTTACAAAACTATTTTCAGCGTCTTTAAAACACACAAATTTAGTTGTCACCGCGTGAGTACCATTATTTTTTGAAAATTTAGTTAAAAAAGAAAAGAAAGAAAGAAAAATTTCCAATTAAATTGGTTTCATGGTTTTTTAGACGATGCTCTAACGTATATTTAGAACGAAAGACAATCGAAGAGATAGACTACCAAAATTCCTCAAAAGAAATCTTCTATTAAGACAAAAGGTAGATTTAGCTCATAACCTGAACTCAATGTTTTGAGTGCCTTCAAAATGATAAACTTTTTTTTTGCTCATTAAATATTGTACTAAGGAACAGTCAAACATAAAAAAATATTAAACAATTTTTTCTCTTCAGCTGACATGGCTGTGAAAATTTTTCAAAAATATTTAATGTGCAAACTCCTGTCCCCGAAACATTTTACAGAGTAGTACTTTTGAGAAGGTTTCATTTTTATGTTATCCTTAAATGTTGACAAATAAATAACAAAATTAGATATGAGCACGAAATGTCAGAAGACACGTCGTCTTGATAATTTGTCGTATATGTACAATTATATTTGAATAATTTTGCTACTACTTTATGCTTAATAATCATTATTCAGCAAAAAAGGTCATATTTTGTAAAGTCGGAGAAATAACGGTTATCTCAGTTTTAATAGTTTTTTTAAATTATTTATGTAATTTTTAGTAAAATCTCATCAAAGATAAACCTGGCATTGCCATAATAGTTTGATACTATGATTTTCCATTAGTAGTTTTCGTAAAATATAAAATAAATCTCAATATGAACGTGAGCTTATGGATATAGTGTGGTCAAAACTACAAAAGCTTTAAGAAAAGTATTATTATTATTAATTCTGTAGGCCGCTCTAATCTTTAAAGTATTATGACGGAAATTGATTTTAAAATTCGGAAATGATAAAGTAAAGCTCTTATTAAAATTAAAATTTTAAAATTCTTGGATAGAAATGTTTAATAAATCAGTATTTCTTACAAACTATGCTGCGTAATAAATAAAATATCCTTTAAATACAAGCAGAATATAAAGGGTATCCTCCACTCTTACTTAAAAGTAAACGTTTTACCATTCAAAGAAACATTGTGCATTCCTTAAACTATTTGGAAATATAAATCTTATTTTTCAAAACAAAAATTCACAGGTTTAAAAATATCTGAATTTTTGAAAAGTACTTTAGCTTTATGCGTTACGACAAATTAGTTAGGTGATAAAAAACAATTACTTTCAAAACTGGTTATATTTAATATGATCTTGGTTAAAAAAAACGAATCAATTGAACGATTTAGAAGAGCAGTAAACAAAAATTGATTTTTAGGAAAATATTATTTTGTTAGAACTACTTTAGATTCAAACAACGTAATATGCTTTAAGGAAAGTTAAAACAAAGGAGTCGGTAAGAAAAAGTTAGTTATAAGACGAGCATTATTTTTATAAAACATAGTAAGTTATTGAAACTTGTCTGTGGTGAAGACGTATTTTACATACTGTGGCGAAGGTGTATTTTACATAAAGCTGTATTCAAGCGAACCATTTACAACGACCGTGAGAAATCATTTCTATGAAATGAGAAATAATTTTTTTTAAATTAGACAGTGAAGTCTAATTTTATTCTCAATAAATTATTTTATGTTTAACTACATTAAAAATAATTGTAGGTCCTTAGGTTCCATATTTTGAAATAGTTTTATTTTCATCGAAATACTCACGAGGGTTTTCTCTTTTCAATATATCTTTAAATGAGCTAATTTATTGGAAACGATAACTTTTACTACTTGAGAATACTTAATCTTTACTATAAAGAGGATCAATTCAATGTATCATCAAAAAATCCTTGTACTTAAAGAAAACTGAAATCATCATTACACGATTTGGTAATGGCGTGGCCAATGTGAACAGAGTTACAAGGTATGATGGAAATTTGGCAGATAACCTTCAATGTACTAGATTAGGTGATGGCAACAAAGTTGGCAGTTATTTAGTTGGAAACATTTTGGATATATTTTATAAAAATTAAATATAATTAATGACATAAACCGTAAAAAAATGAAAAAGATGTTTAATGGATGTTAACACAAAAAATTAACTTATGACCAAGCAATTGATGATTTGTCGTAAAAGTACAATTATATTTGAATAATTGGTCATTAAATTGACCATTAAATTAGTATTATACCATTAAATGATTAAACCATTAAAATCCCAAATTCTTGGCAACGATTTCGCTTTAAATATGATTTGTATACATTATTTTATAAATCCCGAGAATTTGCGATTTTAATGGTTGGAATACCTGGCTTTACAATTTGTTTCTAACTGAATTATTAAGGTTTACATCATCAGATTGGATGAGAAGGACCAATTAGAAAAATTTGATATTTTTTAAAATTTTTGATATCTAGAAAAATCGTAAATTAAATATTTATGCAAATTAAGTAACACATATATATAAATATATATATATATATATATATATATATATATATATATATATATATATATATTTATATATATATATACATATACACACATCGTTATTGTGTGTCAACGTGGTCACATGTACCTGCACAATATTCAAAATGTATCTCTGGATCGACTTAAGCATGTGGTATGCAATCTGTGTTGACGTACTGATTACCTCCAACATATTGTTACGGAAAACTTTGTTGATCATAAATCCTAGGCGCCTTATGATTTTTAATCACCCTCTCTAAAGAAGAACATATTTCTTGGTTTTAGAATTGCTGTGTCCTGAACCTCACACGGATTCCCCATAACACCAGAAAGTGGCAGTTTATTTTATTTAGCTCCATCTCCAGCTCTGCGAAACTTTCGCCAGACAGTGTCTTGATTTCATATGTAGCTAGATATAGTCGTTTACGGTGGCTTACCATAACACGGGTATTTTTAACACCCCCTGCTTTTCCAGTACCATGGCTGCTACAGCATTGTGAATAGTAGGGCTACCGGGAACTGAGTTATTTAATGTGAGTGCATTCTATTTAAAAGTTTTATCCATAGTCACCATGCTGGGCCTGTGGTTATGTCATCACAGATTCAGTTTCTCTTTTACTGATAACGCTGTTACTCAACATCAGTCTGAGTTGTTTGAAACCCAGAAGTTTGTCAGCTAATCGGGTTAGGAATTATTAACCTACTCATTTTGCCGAAGTTGTTTGAAATATGAAATTTAAATTCGCATCGGTGTAATATTATTTTATTACTTTTTTATGTTTTACTCTAGTACGGGAGCACATTTATTTTTTTCACTTTTCCGCACTATGTTTAGGCTAGATTTATTTTGAATTGCGTGATATTTCAAACGGAGCAAATAATTCTACCACATATGAGTCACGCAGAAAAGGAAAATGTAAAAGAAGGCGACGAAAGCCAATAGTTTTGTGTACAATAGACAAGAATAAAAATGACACAGTAAATACAGCAAAAGAAAAAATGATTTGCCTAAAAAATTTTGTTTAAATTGTCAATCAAGAAAACGAGTCATATTTTTTTAACAAGAGTCAAGTTATTTTTCAAAATGTATTATAATTGCTGTTTCCACGAAACCCTTTGAATCAGCAAAAAGAAACAAATTGTGGATTATACAATGCATACTTTGTTTCTTGAAAGAGAAGAGAAACAAAGTATACATTGTCTCTATATCCTCTATACAAATTTGAAACAAACTCATTTTTGAAACGCGCAGGTCCGAAAGATTGTCGAAAAAACTCACGTAAAACTTGAGAAGAGTAAAAAAGTATTAATTTTGGCCACATAGAACGAATGCCAATGCCGGATAAGGGTTCATCTTTAATTAATTTATGCAATGGCATGTTTGCATTTGTTAAATCAAACATTGAAATACACATTAGAAAAAACTCGGTCTTTATTATTTTTGAATATCCTTGCTAAGCAATTATATTACAATCAAACATTGAAAAGTAAGGTAGGCTTTCTTTGTTTCTTATTGTTATTTTTATGTTTTATTATAATCAAACATTGAAAATACAATATTTGTGTGTTTATAAATGTAGTTTTTTATGTTGTGTTATGTAACCACAACACAAAATTTTCTGCTTTTGTTTAATTTAGAAAGTTTTTTAATTACATTTCTTTTCTACAAAAGCAGGGAAAATTTTCGGCAAACGTGGACGTAACGTTTGAATTGATTTGCATTTTTGAGTATATTTTAAAAATCTATCTTGGGTTCTGAATACGCTACGCGAAAAAAAAATTATTGTCTTCTCTGATCGCATTTAATATAAGACTTCAAAATTCATTGGATTTTTAATTCAGATTAACCAACGTGGTGTGTTGGACTAATCACAAGCTTACGATCTTGGACGGCGCAATGCAATACGAGGTCCTGCTAAGGCTCTATTACAGGCCGCTCGTCGAGCGGGACTGGAAATAGGTTTGCCATATATATAGATTGTGTACAATAAAGTATGTAAATAAATAATAATGCGTCAAACGTTATGAAATAATTGAATTAATCTAAATATTGATTAATTTTAATAATTATTTACAGGTTCGTTTAGTGGCATATAATAATGTGTTAGCTATTTCTTTATATTTGCCATTATCTGTCACTTGAGGTTGTCGGTGAACATTATGACTAATCAAAGGTCTTTAGAAAAATGCTAAATGTATTCTTTTCAAATTAAAACAAAAATTACGTAAACGTAATTTTATTTTCTAAATTTCTTAATGCTTAATAACAAATTAACAATTTTGGTAACATATAGGTTATAAATTATCTCATTGTAAACACATACTTATGATTTGTAAAGTATTTGTGAACTAATAAGGTCGCCAGAAGAAAAGTCGCATGCCTAACTTTAATTATTACCATGGCAACCCATGCTAATTATGGCATTGTTTTACAATAAGTTTAATAGTCGAAACATATAGTTTAATTTATATGTACGAAATATAATCTCAAGGTATTTTCTCTGTTCAATTAATATGTAGTGGGTGAAGTGTATAAAAAATATATTATTTTATATTACAAATTTCAAGTAATAAATACCTCTTATTGTACATTTTCAATATATATCTACATAAATTTATCATCAATATTTCCTATCTAATTGTTTGTCCTATTTCTAGATATTTGGCATATATTCGGCATACAAGTTTAGCGAGCGCTTAGAAATCACATAAACCTCGAATAGTAGTTTTTTGAAATCAAACCGACTACTTTTCATTTCAACAATTATTTGTATATAGTAGTCTTTTTGTGTTAAACTATCGAAAATATCACGTTTGTTAAACTTGACTATGAATAATTTTGGCACACACTTTTTTTTATAGCAGTCAAAGAGTATTTATAGTCATAATCTACTGATTGTACTTACCCAGTACTTATCATCATGGATATTAGTTTAATACTTGAGCGATACAATGCGGCATTGTGATAAAACAAGAGCACACTAATCACATAGCTATTACAGGTTTCATATATTTGACCGATGTCTACTGACTACTGCAAAGGAAAGAGATTGGACTGAGGAAAATAGAAAAAAATTACCGGAAGCGGGAATTTGCTCATAGTTTGTAAAGATGCATTAACAGTGAATCTCAAGGAATATTGTCAATAGTGTTTGGCATATTGCGCCTAAATATTTATCGAATGTTTGCAATTATGGTACTTTGTTAATGTAAGGAAAGGAGAGATAAAATAATTTATGGTGGACAAAGATTTAAAATGTATATGGTGAGACCGAAAGTATGATAGATATTTAAATATAAAACTAAAATTTAATGTATCTTAAAGTGTACAGACACAAAAAAAATTAAAGGAAATCAAATAAAACAAATTAATTCCATACGATTTAACGCTAAATATGAAAGTTAAATTAAGTTTTCTCTAATCTCTCTTTCATATTAAGTTATTTAAAGGTGTATATGATTTCATTACAACATTCATTTCACTAGTTGACAGTATAATTTAAGTTATTCGATCCGAGGGATAGATGCCTTGTTCATATTATTGCATTAAAATAAATTATATAATTTTATATACGAACATCAAATGTAAAGTAATGAATGTAAATAATTTTATATACGAACATCAAATGTAAAGTAATGAATGTAAATAATTTTATATACGAACATCAAATGTAAAGTAAGTAATGCGTGTAATTTATGTTGGACGTACAATTTACCACATTGACGACAAACGGTGTGACAGTTTGTAGTAATAATTCAAAGTTCAAGCCTTTTTTTATATTCTAAGGATTCATGGAAAGTAGCCTTCCTTATGCTAAAGTAACAATAGAATTACATATAAGTATCAAGTTTTTTTAAGTTTGTTTAAAATGTCATGGCGAAGTTAAAAAAAAAATTACTGAAAACACTACACAGATATTCTGTTACACATGAATAAATAATATTACTTAATGTTTTTCTTTGTTATTTACCTCATAATATACTTGTTACAGTTTTTTGTTTAATTTTGACAGTTAATGATTTAGTTGATCAAGAGAAGGGTAAAACAACTTTAAAAATCTTTTAAAAACTAAAACACTTTTAAAAACTTTTGTTTAGAGATTATTTTCGATTGTACTTTTATCGTCTATAAATGAGTTCTACATGTATTATATCTATATGGTATTATAAATGAGATCTTTATAAATCCAGCCGCTGAGTACTTTTAACAATAAAATGTAATGGTTAATATTACTCACATTGTGCTGGATCAAACTATTCAGCGAACGTCTAAATTTTCCAGCGTACCAAATTAATAGTTTACGTTTTGAAACTTCCAGTGAATAATCGGAATAACTTATATTAAGTTGAGACTTCTAGTGTCTCACGTTGGGTAGGGCATAATAAAAATAAATGTCTTCAGACTTCTAAGTCTAGCTATTAATTAAGTGTGCTTCATATTAAATCCTAGTTTTTAATCAAAATTTAGAATTTCTTAATTTATATAAAAAACTAAATCTTGAGTAATTTTTTAATTTATCGGCCTTACTAAATCTTTAGCAATATACCAAATACATAAAACAATGTCTCATCCAATTTATAACATAACCGAAATTTAAGTTATAAATTGGGAACATCAAAAAACGTAATGTGTTTTTATTTTTAGCTATTTTACGCCAGCCACCTTCTTCCTTCACAAATTTACTTATATTACTATCGTCAAAAAGAATATCTTCTTGGCTTTATACGAATTTTACGTCATTTTTTTCGAAGTCCTGTCGACCGTTGCAACATTATGTTTTCATATAGAAAATGTACTAAAACTTAATCTCCACTTAGTTTTACCTCGCTGGTTCAAAGAAATTCTGTGTAAGAATAATTTACATACTATTATCAAAATTACTTGAATTAATAAAGAACGCAAAGTTCTTTATATCTGATTGATGATGTTAATCAAAGTTTAATGGGTTTCTTTTCAATTTTCTCTATATCCTTCTTTTAAAACCAGAGAAGTAAAAATGTCCTATTTCTTTGTTCATTAATATTCTTTTGTTATTGTTCATTATTTGAGTCAGGAAAGTAACTTTAACGCCATATTTTGTTATATGACTGTTTAAAATGAAACGTGTTTTATTACCAGGAATTAGTACTGATTGCAATAATATTGCATTAATAGAACTTTTTGCTGTACTTAGAAATATTAGACATCATAATATTAAACATCGATTTTAATTTGTTTGAAAGTGGAAATTAAGACCCAAACAATATGTATTTAAAAATAATTTATAATTTATTTTAAGTTACATTTTTGTTCTCGCTAAAAAGGAAGACATGCAAAAAGAAGAAACTTTTGGAAATAATTATGATTATTGTAAACTGTGTGTCTACGAGTTTATTAAATAGTTTCGATTAGAAAGGGCAAGTATAGGTTAAGATAGATTATGTTTGGTAAAGGCCGTCAGTTTAGGTTGAGTTAGGTTGTGTTATATTGGATACAATTGTGTTAGTTTTGGTTAGATTGATGTTAAGAAATTACCTTGTGTTTTATGTCGCTGATTACATGTCTATTATAAAAACATCATTACATAATTACCTTGGTTTAGTAATTGACGGTAATGGTGACAATAGTAATAGTTTATTTCAAAAACCCGGAAACAAAAAAAGAAACTGTAGTTCAACGATGTAATATAAATTTTTTCTCGAGGGTATTTTGTTGAAAAGTATTCTTCATAAATATTTTATTCATGGACCAGAATTTATTTCTTCGGCTTTTGTATTTGTTTTTGTTTTCTTCGGCGCCAAATGTGTGCGACAATGATTTAAAAAAGTAACAGGAAAATAGCAGTAAAAGATTAAAGATATTTGTTGAATTTGTTTGTATTTAATTCGGTACTAAAATTTAAGATAAATAAAATTGGATACGAAGCATCCAAAAATAAAAAAATACCGTAATTAAACTTTTTATAATCATTAAAATATCAACCGTAATGACATTGAAGAATACGTAAATCATATTCTAGTGATGATAAATTATTATGTTTTCTTTTTGTTCGTCAAAAGGAATATCGATTATTTTTTCAATTGTTTTCCGTAATAAACTGTGTTATGAAAGAATAAATAAATCAAGTTCACTGAATTTTCCGAAAATATATTATCAATTTATTGGCTCTGCGAGAATTTTGAGAGAAAATATTATTAGCATCATACTTTCTTCCGCGACAGAGTTGTAATATCCATTTTAATAAAGTAGATTTCAGATCGTATTTACGTATTAGCTGATACAGATAATAAAAAACCTTTACAACATTTTATTGATAAAAATGTTTACAACATTTTTAACTTTTAAACTAATTTTATACAAGAAGTTTTGTAAAAATTAATTTCTTGTTTAAATAATATAAACTGAGAATAGAACCAATTAAATGAAATTATTACAAATAAAAAAGTTTGTAATTATTAAAAAAATAACTGTTTGTAATTTTTAAATACGGAAGTAAAAAATAACCACAAAACGTCCGAGTTAAACATTCACACCAAGAGAGATAAATTCATATGGTTTTACGAAATTAATAGAAGTAATTAAATTTTTAAAGATTATATTAATTGTTGTTCTTTAAGAAATAAACTGTTATTTAGAATATTAATATATGTATTATAATTTGTTTAATAAAAGTAAACGAAAAAAGATAAATTGTACATTGAAACAAAATAGCATCCCACAAAAATTATTGCACCACTTTTGGGAATAAACATAACAGACAACTAAAGGGAAAAAAATGAAGGGAAAAAAATATAAAAGTAACATTGTAGGGAAACACTAGAAGAAAAATTTTAAAACGAAATGATAACATAAAGTCTGTATGGGTAATGGTAAAACACATAAATAATACAACTAACCTAACCGTACCTAACCGTATAGATATAAAGAATATTTCATGACAGTATATAAAAATTAAAAATTACAGTTAATCATTTGGGCGCGAGTTTGGTATTTACTAAAGCCAAAAAATATTTGGGTTACATATAATAAATTTATCAGATTTCTGTCTTCGCCTTGTGATGTAATACTAAACGAAAAAATATAAAATATATAAAGAACAAGTTGCTTTTTGATGGAAATATCTGTAAAAAGTTAAATTTTTTGATTGATAAAACGCAGTAATTTTATGGCTGTAATTTAAAAATATAAATATGCAGTTATTAAAAATGTTAATCGTGTCTATTTATTATAATGGAGCAAATGTTAGGCATGTCTTTAAATAATAGCGTTGCTCATTCGTTTCCCTATATATACCAAAATATATGCCGACGTTCGAGATTATATTTTTAAATTCGATAGTAGTATCAATAAATCTATCAATAACTTTACACTATGAAATTATACTTACTTGTGACATTGTTCTTATTGGTCGTAAACGTATTTTTAATGAAGTACTGTGATTTACTTCGTTAATTCTTCAAGTGGTGAGAGGTGTGTCATTATTGATTAAAATTTAAATATTTTGAAGTTTTGTTTTCAGATTTATAAATAGAAAGTTTATTATACATGCAAAATATTTCATTTTGACGTGACATAAATTAATTATCGGTTAAGACACAATTTTATAGATTATTTTATGATAAGCACTTCTCAACAGTAACATAAATAAATATGTATATATATATATATATATATATATATATATATATATATATATATATATATATATATATATATATATATATATGGAAACTTCTAAAATATTTTTTTCCCAACGTTCTTTGTTATAAGAGTGACACAAGTTGCCACCAAACACCGAGTATTAAGGTCGCACTTGAACATAATTTTATACAAATACTTCCCATATTATTTTACTTAAATGCAAACCTACGTGACTTAATTCCCTTTACCGTTGCTCTGAGTCATAAAACCCACAACTTATTATCTCTCGTAGCAACAATTTTCACTTTTGTTTCACTTCATCTAACTTTTACTCTTGGTAGAGAACGCATTTATTTCCGTATCCTCATCATTAGTAAAAGGTGGGATCACAGCTCCATTTGTACTTTCAAAGTCGCTGGGCGAAGGAAGGCACCATTAAGAAATGTTACGGGTTTGCAATGATCAACTTTATTATTTACGAGAGAACCGATAGCGACCTTCTGTTACGGTTGCTAAATTGTATTAAAATCTACATTCAAGACGGAAGTTTGATAATTTGTTGAGTTATAGTGCTGAAAATGCAAAGCCTTTTTATCTATATTAACTTTTGAAATGCTAAATCCTTTATCTAAAATATTTTATCTCAACAATATTAGTAACTTACTATTAAGGTATAAATTGACGACAGCTTCTTTAAGTCACTTCATTCACAAGCTCTATGCTCTTGCACTCCTAAGTAGTTAAAAAATCTTCATCATTTTTCATAAACACATATTCTATTTCACGTATTTTTAAAATCAATATTTCGCATGATTTCAACCAGCCTCATAATTTGTAGTGACATGTGTATACACAAATGTACACACTAATTTATGTATATGTATATATATGTATATATATATATATATATATATATATATATATATATATATGAAATATAGATGAAAATTGAAAAGGTACCATAGAATTCCTCAACATGTTATAGCACGGGTGCCATGATCAAGTTTTAAAGATTTAGGTTTGATGGTAATTTAATAAAACACACCAAGGACCATATTAATTTGCTCTTCAGTAAAATCAGGTTGCAATGACGAAACCGAAAGAGGGTGATAGGAACTCAACAAGAAAAGAGTAAACTCATCGAGGCAAGTTCAGAATAAAAAGAGTAAACTCATCGAGATAAGAAAATATTTGATATTTATGTACATATGGTACATGTAATATATTTTCAGTCTTTAGTACATAAGTTTTTATATTGCAGATGTATTATAGACTGCAATGTATTGCAAACCGTGAGACTGGAGAACTTAATGTTTCTAAATTAGTATTATGGCTCTCAAGCAGAAAATTTGTTACGAAACTTCGGATTATAATTCCCATGTCTTATTTATAGGGGTTCTGCTTGCTTAAATCGCGCGACTCAGAGATCGGCTGTTTTTAAGTTAGTATTTTGGATCTTACGTAGATACTCTGTCATTTATTTCCAGGTTTCAATTCCTCAGTTTTGGTATAGAAGTTGTACTGCCTACCTAAACCATTATACCCGTGGATCTACTGTTTTTTAAAAAAACATTGTTGGTCCCATGCGGAGATTTAGTAATCAAACTTCAAATCTCACGATTTAAGGTAGTATCTCCAAAGTGTCAGAAGTGAGTCGTTGGAACTTAGTGTTTGCTTAAGAAACGATTTACTTATTTAAAAATAACAGATTTTAAAATGTCATGATAAAAGCAAGAATGTCCCTATAGAAACAGGACTAAGGAGTTGAAACCCAAAGCCCAAAAGCAGAAGTTCTGTTTGAGGTCTTCAATACTAATTTAAAAACAGCAGATCGACTAGTCTTAGGATTTAAGTAGGCAGTATCTCTAGGGCGTCATGACTGAGAAGTTGGAGCCCAAACATTCGTGGTAGAGTTTCTGCTTGAGATTTAAGTAGGTAGTACTTCCGCAATATCAAGACCGAACTGGAAGTTTAGTGGCAGAATTTCTACTTGAAATACAAAATACTACTTTAAAAACAGCCGATCCTCATGTCTCACGATTTAAGCAGACAGTATTCCTAAAGCATCAGGCCAGGGAGGAGGACGCAGCGTTTGAAGACAGTCTTTGCTTGAGATTCAAAATACTGTTCTAAAAACATTAGATCTTCAAGTGGTTATTTACCAAGAATACTTATATCAGGCTCTCCTTATTTTGTTCAACATTTTCAAATAGCTAATTAATTGTGGCTAAGTTTCGGGAAGCTATCGTTTATACCCTTGAACCTAACTAAGTCATTAAATTTTTACTAGTATGGTGCTTATATTAACGACGCTAATAGTAAAAGAGAAGTGTAAGAATTGTGTTTGAAAGAGATTTCGTTTTTTGATGTTATTTCACGTTGCGAGAATTGTAAATAGAAAATCTAACACACGTGAATTATGAAATGGTACGGAAAGTGTACATGCTTGAATAAGCAATAATAACTTTTGTCAAAATTGCTTAAGAATTTTTTAAATTATTGATCATTGCCGGGTTTCATTTAATTTCAAATCCGTGAAGATAAGCTGGTAAAAAATTATTTCCAGCACGAAAAGATATTATTTGGTATTTCCTTATTAAACGCATCCTTGCACCTTTTCATTCCTGGTATTATTTGAGTGTTACCGATTTTGGTGTTTTTGCGCATGTAATATTTCAATGAACACAGATTGCAAGTTTTGGTTGATTTACAATGTTTGCAGTAATTCAGCTTTATTTTTGTTATTTTTGGTTTTAAGGTTACGTATCGTAAAAAAGAAAAATGAAACCTTTATAAGATAACTCGCGAGCATAAGCAAATACCACGTAAATAATAAAACTTAAGGTACTTTAATATGAGTAATTAATGTGAACAGGGATTGATTGACGATTACCTTGATAGCTATTAAACTGTAAATCATAAATATGTAGTGTCTAATAAACTTTCTTAACTAAATATATTTAATTGCCAGCCATGAAACTTTGTACACAAGCATTCTTATGTTTTTACAATAATATCCGTGAATATGATTTTAAGCAATAATATTTAAATTTACTATCATATATTATACAATGGCAAATTTTAAATTCCTATAGTTTTTTGAGAAAATTCAGATTTTCGCGCGCAGTATATATTTCTGAAATCCGACGAGTCGTTTAATTGTGAATGATTGACAAACAATCCATTTAATGTTTTATTTTTATTATACAGATAGGGATATTATTTCTCATTTTATATCTCGATTATGAAGACTCCCCGTACAATTGGTAACACAAAGCCGCTTTTGTCGAGGCTAGTAAATTAGGAAAAAATGAAGTCAATACAGGTTTACCTAAAGTTTAACTGAAAACTAAATTGACAAATTAGAATTTTGTATTGTTTGGAAATTTACAATATTTTTTCACCCATCATAGTTACGTTAGGTGAGAATTAATATGCATAGTGAAAAATTGTATTAATGTTTGTAAAGGGTTTAATACAAATACTACGAACCCTTAATTGTTTATTGAAATTTGTACTGAACTCTCATAGGGGTAGGAGTAGAAATTATGTTTTTCATCTGCTGATAAAATATGTGTTCATAAAGTCGGTGAACTCAATCTGACTTGAAGTCCCTGAATTTTTATGTGTGATGTACAAATGGTGTTCAAATTATGATAATTATAATTGTAAAGGTATTAGTGCTATAATATCATGACATATACGTAATAATTCGAATTAGCTGTGTCAGTCTATACATTTTTAAAACAAATACGGTGTCTGGTCGTTGACTTTTTATTTCGGTTTTTATTTAGGCAGATTTGTTTTAATTTTATTTTTATTTCAATATTTACTACACAGATGGTATTTTTTGTTGGATTTGTGTTACGGAATTGTAAAAAGTGAATTTATGGAAAAATAAACTAATACAATATCACAGGATCAAAACAAATCTAATGAAAGTTATGGTCTAAAATCCACTAAAAATTTAAATGAAATTGGAAGAAAAGAAAATTTTATATATACATATATATACGTGAAAACATTACCCTCCCTTCGCTTAAGGATAGTTGGAAGAGGGTTAAAGATATCTATATTTTCATTTCTTTAGTACATTTTTGCTTTTGGTCCATTTATTTTGTTATGTTTTTCTATATTTATATTATATTGTTTTTTTATTATTTTTTTATGTTTACATCTTTTTTTATATTTTTCCTATGTTTTTCTAATATCTTTTTTAAACAACAACCTTAAATTACGTAAATTGTACTCTAGAAGATTTAGTACCAATTTTTGGTGGAATATTTTGTAGAAGATCAAATAATTTTGACATGAGAATTGTCAAAATTATGAAAATACATTTGCTTCTCTAAAAATATTTTACGATAGAAAAATATACCATAAAGTGATAAGTAATATTTTACTAAACATCGACATGAAACGGTTTTATCAACACTTTTTCGTGTCTAAACTTTTCGTTTTAATTCACATTTCAACTTAGCGAAAAGATGCAAATATGATGGGACAACCCATACAGATCGAGGAACAGAGAAATTTGTAAGCATATTCCAAAACAAAAACAGACATATTTAAAACAGGTGAGTTTCACATTAGTACGAAGTAGCATTATGCTGTCTATTCTTACTTTAATAAAAGTAATAGTGGCAAAGGTATGGAGGATAGACGACGAAGAATACTAAAGCACTCACAAGTTTTATTCCACACTCCTGCGGTCCGTGCAATAATACATTTGAATGCTTCATTTCTTATTCACTAAAGACATTTATTATACCTTTTTGAAGTCGGAAGGTAAAGAATTCTCTTGAAATATTTTTGATTAAACGTAACAAAGGGAAGATATTTCGTAAAATAAATAAGAAAATTTGAACTAAATATGTTTATGTAAATTTAAAAGGAAACCCATACGGCGGCAGGCCTTAAGATCACAACAGGTCCCAGAACACCCCATAGATCTCTTGAAGGATATATACAGTGATACCACCACCAAAGTGGTGAGCCCAGCTGGTGTAGGAGCCGATTTTGAGGTTAGACTGGGAGTCCATCATGTCTTCACAATGAGCCCCACGCTCTTCAACTTATTTATGAACTACATCACAGAAGACCTAAAAAAGAAATTCGTGGACGCTTTTGTACGCTGATGACATAGTATAGTCACTGAATTGGCAAAAGAAGCACAGCTGTAACTTAACGCATTGTGCACAGCGCTGGAGAGCAAGGGTCTAAAAGTTAACAGGCTCAAGACCGAATATATGCACAGTATCATTTCAGGTACTAATAATAACATGGCTTCAACAGTAACCATAGGCGGGACTCCCCTTAAAAAAGTAGATCAATTTAAATACCTTGGTTCAGTAATTTCGTCAAAAGTTACACCGACGCCTATATCGAAAGCACATTGAGATTAAAGGGAACATCTATAAAAGAGCAGTAAGACTGGCTCCGAGATATGGGTCGGAATGCTGGGCGTTGTGCAAATTGGACGAACAGAGACTTAATGTAACCGAGATGAAAGTGTTACGCTGGTTCGGGGGAGTTACCCTAAAAGAGAACGACGTGAGATGTGAAAACATTACCCTTCTTTTGCTTTAGGGTAGTTAGAAAAGAAACAACTACACTAGAAGTACGTTCAAAGTTGCCAATATAACAGACAGATTGCAGGAGAACCGCCTAACCTGTCATGGCCATGTTATGCGTAGAGAAGATGATCATATGACTAGAAAGGTTCTGGAAATCGCTGAACCAAAAAGGAGTTCGAGAGTCCCGCCAACGATCTAGATGGGGAAAATTAAGAATAATATGAGGATTGGGGGCTCCAACTAGAACTGACACAACTACGACCAGAGTGGAGAAATAGGATTAGGAGGGCCGACCGCAAGAGAAATGTGACCTAATGGGACGGGAGAAGAGCATCGATTAATTATTATTGGTGCCCTATTTAGTTACCACCATATATGTCAATCAAATACGTCTAAGCATTCCTACTTTATTGTTGCTTAAGTTACAACTAATGGACCTAATCGAAATATCTTGAGATATCTTCCTAACTGGCATTATTATTAGAACTAGTAGCATTCAGGATTGCTCACGTTTAGTTTTTCTTTTCCAACATATTAAACGTCCTTCAAAGAATAACATTAATTAAAAGTGCACATTATTTTAATGAATTTAAAGCTAAATATTTTCAAAAATAATTTTTCCAGAGGTTAGATAAGAGAGGAGAGAAAAAGATTAAGTGTGTACCTATAAGATAATTGGTGGCATGATATGTGAAATTAAATTATGCAATTGCATAGTTTATAAAAAACCCACCTATTATTTTTTCCTCTATTGCTGTTTATGAGTACTCCTTTATTCCTTTATTGATCCAGGATAGATCATTATTTACCTTAGCTGTTAATTTATTTTATTTCTTTTTAATCGATTGCAGGAAATTAAATATGCATGTGCACGCGTGTAAGTTTGCTTTCGTACCTATGCTTTCATATCTAAACCAATAAAATATCTAAACCAATAAATTAAAATACGTACACAACATATTCTTTTAAATAAATTAATTAATTTATTAAATTACTTAATAGCTAAATTTAGCGTTGTGACATATTTGACTTTAAAGACGTTTGTGTTTAAATGTAATTTGATATTATGTACGTAATCTGTCTAACAATGTTACTTTCTAACTTATTCCTTTTTAACACTGCAAAATCTTTAATTACCACTTTGTGTACCAACTATTATTTTTTTCACGTATTTGTCACCTAATTAAATGTTTTTTTTAATAACATAAAAAAGGAAATATCCAATACGACCAAAAATAAGAATACGGAAACAAGTCAGATCCCAAATTCTTGTCATTTTTATCTAAGGAATTATTACATGATATATGTAACTCAAGTAACAATAAGTTCGTTATGTGTACACCCAATTTTCTAAGAGAGTTTTTATAATGAGGGACTATCTCATTGTAAAGACTCTCTTGTTGTAGTGCAAGCACTTGAGAACTTAAAGAAATGAAGCAGTTACAAATTCCATTTAGCCAGGAAAGTATTTGCGTTGACAATGATTTTTTAATTTTATTGTCATATTGAAAAAAGAATGAAAAGGTCTACAAAAGGCTGATCGACAGAGTTTTGCATTAGAAACAGAATGTAGATATAAATGTAGAATGTAGAATGACAGAATATTTAAATTTATCTGTGTCCAACTGTAACTACATTAAGATATATGCGCTTGCGGCAACCATTCCCGACCATTAGCTAATATAATCTGTCAGGTTTTATTTTGTGATATATATATATATATATATATATATATATATATATATATATATATATATATATATATATATATGTAAACGCACAAGTCAACCCACAAAACATAGGTTGACTCATTTTAATAAGCCACATTATACTCTTTTTGTAAAATTTATACTCCATTTCTGTACGCATCATTGCTCACTCTTATATTAGGTAGGAAGGAAACATTATCGCAGTAACCTTATCTGTTGTTCGTATGTCACAGAGCTATATTTTTTGATTATGGAAAAGTTCTGTTTGACAAATAAATAACCGTTATTTGATCGCAGATTTCGCAAGCATGGATAAAGAAGCGAAAAATTATGCTTAATTTTTTTTATAATAAGAGTAAAAAACATTATTTTATGTTATATTAATACATATTTCAAATGAAGTGTATGAACTAGGCCAGAAAAATATAATTAATATTTATTTGCTTATCCCAGTAATTGTGAAAAGAATTTAGAAAAATTCTTGATAATAAATTTACTCTATTTTCTCCTTTCTTTATATAAATACACCGATGCATTTAAATTTCGTTTGTTTTCAAATAAAAGAGAAAATATAAAATTCAGTTTTTTTTTGGGAATTCCTAATTTTGTTAATTCTAATATAAAAAAATCACTAAAATAACAATTTTATTTCTGTTAAGGTGGTGCAAAATTTAACATTGAAATTAGTTTTGATCTATCAACAGCTATGTTATAAGTTGTGACGTTAAATGTTTACCACACCCTCGATGTCAGAGATAAACCAGAGTATGTGAGACACTTAACCACTTTTAAATTATCATAGGTTATATTAATTAAACATGTCAATACTTTGTTTAAAAATAAGCTTAAAATAATATCAGATAATGCTGATGTCATTCGCTTTATTTACTTGTCGTCCGTACACCGTGTGCTTTCTCTCCTACAACGAAATATAAAGAAATAATCATAAAGGTTATTCCATATTATATGATCCAAGTTAGAACTCTACGGAATATCACTGGTGACTTTTATTATCTCTGGTATCAGATGATTAAAGTCATTTTCTAAGTTAGATCATTTTCTAAGACAGCTACTCACCATGTTTTATAATTAGGAAGGTCTTGCTTTGAAGTTTCCATAAAGCAGTCTTCTTAAGCGGCTTAGAAAAAGTTAAAAGTTTGTGATATCGAGGGCTAATAATTATGCATATAATTTCTTGGTGAATTTATGGATTTGAAGTAGTATTATCGTATTTTTGACGATTGCAGTATTTCAGTACTTGTTTATTTAATATTTATATTCACAATATTAGAATTTCCCTTTCATTAAAGAAAAAGTTGAAAATAGATAACAACCTAATCCCAAGATTATTTTACATAAATTTAATTAAAGGACAGCGTTCTTTTAAAAAATTTGCTGCAATTTAAAAGTCATTTGCATCAAGTCAAGATGTATTTAAAACTAGAATGAAATACTAGGTTTACAACTTTTTTAAAGATTACACGCCGGGTAGTACCAATCTCGGTGATGATCTACGTAAAGAACTGAGTGGTACTCGTGAGAAAGTAACCTAGGTGCGAAAAAGTTTAGGGATTAGTATGAGTCTATTACAGAAAATGTTACATAATCACTTAGGCGTCAGGAAGCTTTGCACTTCTTTCAAAAACCCCGTCTCGTTGATTGATGTCGCAAAATCTTCGACTTCTTTAGAAAAATTCAATGAAGGTCACTAAAAATACGATATCCTGAAGGATTGAAATACGACGTGAAGAAAGCTAGATATACTTTTCTGAATTCAAAATTTAAAGTAGGTCTTTACAGTGGGTGTTTTCTACTAAAGAATTGCGTATGGAGGTGGGAAAAGTACGAAATTCTGGAAAAAAGATGACAGTTTTATTCTTTGGACGAATAGGCTATTAAGCAAGGATTGTTCTAAAAAATATAAGAAAAATTTCCACAGACTGCCCATTATTTTGGAAAATTTCCAAAGCAACTCGCTCTCCTCCTCTTTGAATTTTGAGATTTCTATTTATTTCTCAGAATAAAATATGAACGGTGAGGATTTTGATTCCTTGATGCCGAATGAGATGCGACTGACACCAAGGAGGCCTCGGAAGAGACGCCTAAGGAAGAGTGGGCCGACTACTTCTCTCAGCAGTCCCATCAAATTTAATGATTATCATGGGAATTATTGGAAAAAAAAAAATTAATTTCGAAATTGCTGGTTGATTTTAATAATGATATATTTTTTTAAGTTATTGTATGTATTCAAAATCCAAATTTTGGTTTTGAATAGGTGTGAAACTTTCATATGGTGTGCATTCGTAAGAAGGAAATTCGAAAGGGTCGTGTTGATATAATTACGTGAAGGAGAAGATACGTGTACCTTGATACTAATGTATAACACTCTTTTTTCTTTTGTTAAAAATGCGAGTCATTTAAAGAATATTTTACTATTTCTAAAAGATAGATTCTAAGTTACGGGTATCTATTATCGGAATAAGTGAATTATGAGCTTGTTTATGATGTCATATTACATTGGTATAATATTAACTACCTTTTAAACACGATTAAATTTATATATATATATATATATATATATATATATATATATATATATGTATATATATATATATATATATATATATATATATATATATATATATATATATATCTTAGCTAGACGAAAAAACTTGCTGTATATATTTTACCACTTTGTAAATGATAGAAATATTAAATACATATGAAAAAAGGATCACAAAGTTTAAAAGGTATTTTGAAGTCTTCAATTTATATTATTGAAAATTAATTTACAAAGCGATATTCGTTTTATGTTCTTTTTTTAAACCCAATTATTTTTTTAACTAGAGGTATTCAGTTGCAAAATTTCATGGTTTTTTAATGCTGTGAAGTAAGAAATAAATGTATACAAAATAGCTGGAAATCTGGCATTTTTTTTAGTCTAGAGCAGGGCGAAACGCAAATGATTACTATTACAATTTGGAATGCTAATAGAAGTCCTTTACTTAATCTACTTCAAAACTTAGCCTCAATACGTTATCTTCGAAATTCGTAGTTGATGTTAAATATGCCTTTGCCCAAAAAAATATTAAAGCGAGCTTTAATATAACTTCCTTAATAAAAAATTCAAGCACTTAATTTAATCCAAGTGGAAAGATTTTATTTATTTCCTTAAGGCAACCTTGTCTAAATTATAGTTGTCAAATTAAGTCTGTCATTTTGACAATGAAAATTCGCCTTAAATCCAAATGCTTTCGTTCGGGTGTCGGATATTTTTATCACTCGCTGAATTTATGGGAAGTAAGTATTTTACTATAACAATACGCTGTGTTACTCTAGCTTAGAAAATAAAGCGATTTAATTATAATTGTATTTTTCTTCCATGTTTTACAATTGTTATTGATGCTATTTTGCCCAACATATTTTATGGAAAGATGAACAAATAATTGAACTAAATTTCATTTAAACTTCTTATAACTTTACAACTGTTGCTCACAGATTTATTTGCATGGAACTAGTTTTTCTAGAAAAAAGGGATAACTATAAATTTCATGAAAATCGCTTTAATAGACCGGTACAGACAAATAGACCCACTCTTGCATCAATAATTAAAATTAAATTAAAAATAAAAAAAAATTATATAAAGAAATATATATATATATATATATATATATATATATATATATATATATATATATATATATATATATATACTTGCTAGCAGTAAAATAACTCTAATAAAAATATTATAAATTACCCATTTTTTAAGTTGCCTATATTATGTAATATTCACGTAACTTTTAAATTTAATATTAGAAGATATTTTATTTAATATTATATATAACTTTGGTTTTTTTACGATTTTACTTTGTCATTTCAGAGAGTGGGAACAAAATAACCAGGTGACTGCGGCAGAAATACTCCCTGCCCAAATTTAAGTTCTGCTGATTTTTTTAAGGTTGGCCATTAGGATTACTATATGATAGTTTCAAAGCGCACTTTGAGTTAAAACGCTACTCTTTTGAATCCAGAGAGATGGTCATCGGAGTGAGTTGAATATAAAGTTAAATATAATAAAGTTTGTTTCTACGGAGGACATTCAGTTAAAAGAGTGCCTTGACTACATTATAATTTGAAAATTTGACATTTAGTCTGGTGTTAATTAAGAGTTTGGCGGCTGCAATTTTTTGTGCAACATTACATGTACACTCGCACGTATGAAAGGCCCACCGAGAGAGTTTAACCGTTTTATTAAAATATAATAAAACAGAAATTATATGTAATAAATTTAAATATCGTTTTCCCATCCCAAATTACATAAACAGAAATGTTAAATGGCCTCTCCCGTCATAAACAGATTGACAAAGTATTGCCTCTTCCGTGCTCTTGGAATCTAGTTTTTTCTACAGTTTTTTTATACTTTAAAGAAAAAGCTTTTAAGGGAAATAGTAAAATAAATGACTGTCAACAAATATTACTACGTTTTTTTTTATTATAGATGAAGAAATATCCGCTATTTTCTTGTTATGACAGAAATAAATTAAAAAGGTAGTATAAATTAAAAAATGAGTCTATAGAAAATCTGACAATTAGTCCAGAGAAAGGCAAATACAAATAAATTATAAAACTTTATAAATACGTGTCTAATTATAGGTATTAACATGGATTATTATTTTTCGTAAGTTTCTGTTAAACATCAGTGTTGTAGCTTTTATCGTTAGTTTCAATATCAAGTTACACTAAATTCTATATATTAATATTCATGAATGGATATTTCGCAAGAATCGTGAAACAAAGCCATTTTAGTTTACATCGTCGCTAATGAAATCTTGTCCATACCTACTAAATTTACCTGTCATTTTCTGATGATGTATTCTAATTTTTAATTAAGTCTTTCAAAATTAGATCTGATGTACTTTGTTAGTAATCATTTTTACGTAATTAAATTTGTTATATATGTATATATATATATATATATATATATATATATATATATATATAAATGTGTGTATATATGTACATATGTATATGTATATCATATGGGTATAGATAAATTTTTCCCTTAAAGTTTTTTTGGTAGATATATTTTCATAAACATATTCCTCAATTTAATTTTAATAAACAAAAAGATAATTATGTAAAAACACAAATTTTATCCATATTCTTCCAATACTGCAATCCGATACTGATCTAACCATACAAGTATAAGTTTCATAAATAAGGTTTAAGTGTAATGGTTTGCCATAAAATTTGAGATCTTATTGTTTTGTTTTTAATATTTTTATTGAATAGTTTTATAATTTTTATTTCTTTGTATTACTGTCGGTTTATTTTTATCGTAGTATTGTTTTCTACAAATGGGGCTAACTTTTGATTCAAAACATGAACCGTAATTAAATATGTTTTGCGGATTGTGTTTTAATTCAATATTAATATTATTCAAATTACTGCCACAAATATATTTTAATTTTTAATTTTTATTTCAAAATAATTGAAATCGTGCAATAATAGCATGATATTCTATAACATATGTTCACTTAAAAAAGTTAGCCATTAAAAGATAATTCATTGTTGGTATTGAATTTTAACGCTATTTTTTCATTAAATTTGTATATATATATATATATATATATATATATATATATATATATATTTATATACGCATATATATATATACATACATATATGTTGTTTATTTTTTTACAAGATTCCAGAAATTTATTTAGAATTCCTAATAATAAAAAAGATTTTCTGAATACTCTTATCAATGACAAATAGGTCTTTGCATTGCTCTCTACGATTTGGCAAACTCTTTCTGATACATTAATTACGCTCTTATCCCTCCATATAATAAATTTATATTTTTTTCACCTCTTTTTTGTTATATTTTCTTAAAAATTTATTTATTAAAAATGTCCAAATAATTTTGTATTTCTAAAGGGCGTATAAAATAACTAAGTAAATTTGAAGCTCAAAAATAAATACATTTTTTTATTCTGCCTTCTGTGTTTTTTTTAATTGAAAATTAGTTTAACGAAGAAATGTTATTACTTAAGATTAAACCTAAATATTCACAAATAATGTCACATTTTATAAAAAAATTAATGAGATGACTGAAAAAGCGCCATAATTAATTTTTATAAAGTATTAAAAGTGTAATTCAATAAAATAAAAATGCAATAAAATAAAATTCTTACTATAGTTTCTTCTATACCAGATTTTAGGTGCAAGTCAGTTCAGGGTTTTAAGTACAAGTCAGTAAGCTGAAAGTCGAATTTCACAGAGGCAAGAATTTTAAATTGTATACAGCTTTTATTTACCATTACTGCCCACAAGTATGTCACGCGAGTTAATTTAGCAGGGAAAAAGATGATTCGTAATGTTCTACAACAAATCTGAATAGTTCTCGTATGATAAACTCCTTTATCTTGGAAACCGCAAGGAAAACCGTTACAAAAGGTCATGGTAATAATTATTCATTATTTCAGAAAGTCAGTTTTCCGAAGTTCAGAAAAAAAATGACTTGTTTCATTTTAATCATCAATAACAAAATTAAGTAGCTACTTTCTTTTAATTAATTTCCTTTATATATTTAAGGAAACAACAGGCTGAAAATGTGTGTGTGTGTGTACGTGCGTGCGTGCGTATGTGCGTGCCATCGTACGTGAGCGTATGAGCGCTCGTGCGCGTGTACGCGTGTGCGCGTATGCGCATGTAGGCACGTGCCCTAGCGCGTGCGCGTGCGTATGTGTGTGTATTACATGCGTGCGTATGTGTGTGTACCTTTAGTATTAAGAGGAGCCATTAAAGAATTTAAAAAATAAAAATTTCAAAAAAATGCATAATAGTGACCGTTATGTGGAGTACGTGAATAAATAATTAATAACCAGTACTATGAACTTTTGTAAGGATATGAGGGTTTTCCTAGCGGTTCCAGAGACAAACTGGTTTTTCGAATCAGCTTCATACATTATTTTTCGTAAACATTTAAGAGTCATCATCTTCCATATTAAATTCACTCGTGTATGTATTTGAGCATAGTAATATAAAAGAAGAAAAGAAAGAGAAAGAGAAGAAGTAATAGAAAAGAAAATTGTATAGAGCGAAAAAACGACACATAAAATTTAAAATAAGTAAGTAAATGATTAAGTAAGTAATGCTTTCCAACTTATCGTGCGACGGTCCTCTTCTATTGTCACGAAATCAAATTCCGTCGTTTAATTAAAACACAGTAATATCATTCTTCTGTTCTAAGCTCACAAATTCAACTAAAAAATAAATAAAAATTAATGCGTTGAATTATTACAATTATGACAAAATCAAAGAGTTAATAAGTATATTCAAATTGTTTTATTTACAGTTAAAGTGTTGCAAAATAATTCGTAAAATACTTCCTTTAAGAATAATACTTCTTTGTTAACAGAAATACAATTTCAGAAGGGACCTCGTTAGTATTTGTATTGATAAATGCCACATTATCAAAGAAAGTAACTTAACCTCGGAACTTTATTTTAATGTGAATATTTCTGTTATTTATTTTAATGAAACAACTTTGTTAGTAAAATCATTGCGAATATTTCAAATTGTTTATAGCTATTATATTTAGTTTTTTTATAGCTTTTGTTTATAGCTAACTACTTTCATAGATATAAATATAGAAAATAAATACATCAACATTTTAAAACTGTAACTGAGTCACAAATATCTCATGCATTGGGCCCATTATGCTAGAGTAATATAAAGATTTTCCAAATGTAAAAACCAATAACTAAAAGCAGTTTCCATGAAAACGACAATATATAGTATAACCCAAGGAATTTTTCATATATAGGGTATTCTTAAATTTATATAGCAAGCCGCTTATACGGATTCCAGAATTTGATGGAGGATGATTATAAACAATAAATTGGTTTTATCGTATGTCATTCCATTCTCGAAATATATTGTTTCAATGCGAGAGCGAAATTATGTTGTTGAAAGAAAGATCGAATTTACTCGTAAGTTGTGGTCTTTCTTAAGTTTTATTTTCATGGAGGTTCTGCTTATTATTATAAAATCTTTATATGTAATTCCTATGATTGAAAAATATAAATATATTTAATTGCGGAAGAATAAATTATTTCTCCGTAATAAAGGCCCAAATTTAAAACCTTGTGGTTAATTTTCGTTTTATATTTTGTAGAGGAATCCAAAACTATAAAAAATAAATAACCTTCCGCATATTTATAAGTTCTCGTTTCAAAATGGCGACGCTTTTCAAATAAATTTTTGATGTTAAAATTTATGTAACAAATAAAACAAGTTTCATAGAATGGAACCGTTGAACTTTCAGTTGAACGAAAAAAAGGAGTTCAATTATGGCGAAAAGAAATATTTTAACTTGCAAGTGAATTGGTATTAATAATTGAAAATCATGGACATTCAAAAAAGAGGTAAACATAACATTACTTATACAAGTTCCATTGCAGTTTTTTCTGCTTGATTAAAATCGTTTTTTTTTCGAAACTTTGTGCACTTAGATCGATGTCATTGCTCCATTGATCTAGATATCGAGGTATAGATTGTAGAAAAAAAATTTAAATCAGAATAGCGATTTTAAATGAGAATAGGCAAACATAGCCAGACTAAAATGGTTTAAGCTATATTTGACTAATAATACTTCTCACGGAGAGTGAACTTGAAAATAAAAAAATAATCGAACTAGAAGAGATTATAAATTTGAATTTTCCTTATTCGGACTACACATCTTACGAGATACCTACGAGTAATTTAAAATTATGTAACTGTTATTGGCCTAAAATCCTCAGTCTAGCCCATGTCAGCGATTGTAGCCCATAAGCAGCGATTACCGCTGCTCGAATAATTGAAACCGCTGTTTGTGGATAAATACTTTGATGACAACTTAAGTTGCAACATAGTCAATATAACAGATAATATTACAGACAGGGACAGATAAGTATTATTTTATAATTTATGGTAAATTACCAAATAAATGATTACTTACTGTAGGATTTTCCTGTTATTGGACTAAAGTAGATTTTTGCTTTTCTAATCAAAAAGAAACCGAACATATTAATCTTATCCATATCTTTTATTTTTAGCACTTATGAAAGATACTGATAATATAAAGAAAAGATACTAATAACATTATAATGGGAATTGGTACAAAAATATATTTGTACGAATATGTCTCTCTCTCTTTTTCCCCATTTTCCATCATTATCTTGAGATATCCTTTGTGTACGATGTGAAAGTACATTAAGGTTCTTTGTTCGCGAGTATATTACCACTTATTTCGACAAATGAATGATGCCAACAATAGAAAGAACCCTATCAGGAAGAAGCCTATATTTGCGTATAATTATTAATCCCGGCCATAATTGAATAAATTTATTTTTATAGTAACAATGTCTTTCTTTTCGTACTTATAATGGCTTAATTTAATTGCAGACTATTCCAAATATAACGATGGGCAGCCGAAGTCCAAGTTAACAGGTGCCCATTTGGTTAACCAGTACATATTCGAACAACCTTACTTTCTTTGATCATTGACGAGGTATCCACGTGTGAACACACCGTCGATAGCAGACAATAAAAACTTAATATTATAAATGTCCATAACGATTTGATCAAAAATCTTGAATAAATTTCGACCAGCATTGAGCAACCAAAATTATTTTCATAACTCTTCTTTTAAATTAAAGTGTAAATTTTTTATAGTCCATTGTACATTATATTTAGTCGACCGTAGTGAATGAATAGATTTATCCGTTCCTTATATATCCTTTCTATTGAGTATTTAATCACTCTTTGCCCTATTAAATAGAAAAATAGATCCATGCACATGTTTAATTAAAAGTAATTTTTCCGTCATTTTCATTAAATAAAAACGTTAGGATTTCTTGTACAACATGCTTTCTTTATTTTACTCGAAATTAAGTAGACAAAGTGTATTCAAAAAGTACTGGGGTCTTCTCAATAAAGAACCCATTCTTCATAAAAAAAAGAATTTCATAATTAAATTTTATATGTACGTTGCATTTCTGTTAATACCTGTTTTAAATATTGTGCGTAATCTTTGAAAAGGTTCAAAAATTTGTTTATTAATTTGGAATCTCATTTTTTCTATGGTTTCTGCTTCATGAAGTGGCAGATCTTTTAACATAGCTTTAACTTGGAAAATTACCAAACTACCAAGTACATGATTATTGTAATAAAATCCAATGGATATTGTTACAATCATTGTATTGTGATGCTGCTTTTGTTTCGGTATCAATCAGAACGGTATAAAATTATCACACAATTTCTTCTTATCAAGAATATAGTGACATGTACAACACTTATTAAACGTACATACCAGTCGAGAACTTTGCTATGGTTTTAACAATTATTCCTGAATGCTGTTTATAAAAATTGGAGTATAAAATACCGTATAGAAAATATATTTTAATTGCTGCAGTCTCTTCTACTTCTGTAAATCGTGTGAATCGAAACAAGCATTCAAATTGCAAATAATTTAAAAAATGAGATAATGAGATCATTATTATTTTTTTTTATTTTACGTCTCGAGAGAGGATGAAACTGAAAAAATCTGTCTAGATAAATAAATTTAAACTAATCTTCTTGCCTTTCTATAGCCACATTCAGGATATAAGGACTAAAAACAAAGCATTTATAAGTGGAACAGGAATGTGTTCTAGGTATGTGTTACAATTATTTCTTATACAGGCGAAAAGTGAAAACATTAACTGATGCAGTGAAATTCAAAGGGGATAGTTCTTTTGCAGCATATTTTTCAAGAATTTTAATGTGGTGGAGACTAATAAGTTTATTGGGACTATAATATTGACAAAATAACAACAATAAAAAGATAAACTTTTAATAATATCCCTAATTGGCATCCTTGTTAAATGTATTTCCATTACTATTTCCCTAATAATACTTTGTAGCACTGAAACTCATTGAATGACCATAATACTTATGATAAGTTACGGGGCGGTTACTCTTTACTTCTGTAATAATAATATAGCCGTACCAATTTTATTCTATGCCATGTATTTACAGGTTAATGCAAAACACTTCTAAAATTCATGTTCAAAATATTTTCAAACTGTTCCATTTATTTCCCTATCCACATCTAGGAACTTTTAGTTCGATTAATCTATTTAGAAAACGACAGTAGATTAGGTTTTAATTATTTATTTATCGAAGGTAAAAAATTTAACAAACACAAAAAAGTGTCTTTATTTTGAGGACAATATTTTTACCCTTGTCGTCTTTCTGACCCTGAGCCTTTGGAGCTCTGAACCTCTTGGGAGACTAATGTTCGAAAAGCTCGGAAACTAAGGTTCGATATCAGAAACACGGCAAGGTAATGGGAGATGAGAGTAAAAGTTATCATAAACAAAGGTTTAACATGTTCGTGGAATGACTTACACTCTCACCGAACTCGTCAAATTGGTATCTAAGAAGTGAATTCAATGGCGTAAAGGTTTTGAGTTCCCCATTTGGAGTTACAAATAAATAATGCTCAATAGGTTAGTTCTAATTAATTGGTGCTTTGGCCACATTTCGTTCCAAGTGAAAAATATAATAATTTGTTTAATAATTATGTGGAATGGTAAGCTTATACCGAGAGATTTTAAATATCTTTAGAGAAAATTTTGCTTCCGTAGGAAAACGTAAATTTGAAAATGCAAATAGTAAAATATTGTATTACACTCGGTTCTACAATTTAATATTATACAGTTTGTTATGATAAAGAAATATCCAAACAAAAACCATGTCTATAATAATATTATTATTACAAAAATTAATTTTGATTCAAATATATGAAAACTAATTAATAACATTTCTGTCGTTTAAATCTCCAACTCAAATAGTGACCAGAATAACAATTTTGTGTGCATTGAAATTTAGTGTTGATTACAAATATGCTTTCTGAATTTTATTTTACAGTTTTGTAAACGCGTTCAAATATATCTTATTGAGTTAAATAAGGACAATCCAGGAATTTCTGGATTTTATGAAAATTTTTTTAATATTATAAATTTTTGTTTTAGTTAACCAAAAAATCAACGTCAAGTAGTAACAATATGAGTAACGTGAAAGCAGAATAACTTCCACATATAAAAATGATCCTCATGCTTGCAAATATTTTGTTTATCGTAATAATCTTTTATTACACTGCCATTTACGAACTTATTATTATGAGAGGATATTTATTCGAGACATATAATATTTTGCACATAAGTATATTATTGCAAAATATATCTTTATTAACTTCTACCAATTAAACATGTCTTATCACTTTCAAGCTTGAACAGTATCTGTATGAGGAAATCATTTCATATTCTTTTTATTGTAAACTACAATTGTGCAAAGAAGTATATCTACAAAATTATAGTTAACGACGAAGAGTAAATGAAACATATGCGGAGTTCATAATATCGGAGTTTATAATAAAGTCGAGGAGATGAAGCATATATCTAAGTTAACTTCCTTGACTGGGTTACCTTTGAAAATCATTGATCGAAATTCAGGTTTCCGTAAATTTGATATGCATTATAGATACTTCCATTACATTTTTGCAGATTTTCGTTTTTTATGAATACTAACATGGAAAACATAACGGATATATTTTTTGCTTTTAAATGATTATTGTCGAACAAAAAAAGTGTAATTTGCGCATAAGAAAATGATATCGATATTTTATCATGATCAGAAACTGCAATGAACTATTTGCAAAATTTCATATTTTTTCTACCGCTATTCTTCGAACTATTTTTCATATAAAATGAATATTACTATAAAATATCAAAGCGAAAAGAAAATACTGTTTTTTGTAAACTTAAGTTAATTTAATTTTAATTTGTATGTAAGAATATAAAAAATACACAAGTAATATAAATAATTTTTGAGCAACTTTTTAAAAATCTTGTCTATTTTATATTTGTGAAATGTAATTTATATATGTATTTTACTGATTTTCTGAAAACAGAGGCAGAAATTTATCCCGAAATGGAATATCCTAACGTTATTTAATATTACACTTTATCGTTAACCAGAATATCTAAAAATCTATATTTGAAATTATTTTTGTAATACTCTTTTAGCGTAGTAATTATTTTATTTGACTTTCTATTTCAGAACGTCAGATTTATTAAAAATGCTTCAAATAAGCCAGTTTGTATTTCACCTTATACCAAGCGTATTAAAATATAACAATATCATTTTGTTACATATATGTCTGATAATCTTAATTTTCGCTAAAATCTATTGTATTTAAATAAGATTTTATTACTTCAAATATACACAAGTGTTGCGAGTTACTTAGAAGCAGTCGAACCTCATTATGAATATTATTTTATCTGTTATTAAGCATAGATATGTAAAAATTCTAGAATATCAATTTATGTACGTTTTAAAATCTTAACGAAATATTTTTAACTATTCCCTGGATATACAAACGAATAGAAGATTTTGAAATGTACATATATACATTAACGAAAATTTATGTACGTTTTAAAATCTTCTATGCGTTTGTATATACAGGGAATAGTTGAAAAATATTTCGTATTCCAGTATATGTACTGATCGCTCTCTTTTAACTTTTCCCTTTTAAATATATCCCAACATTCACTTGAGTGGTTTAGCTTATATATCCAGGGACGCAGATAATGTTTTAAGTCATCAGATATGTATTCTGGTTGGACTGATCTCACAGCTAGTGTACCTCAAGGTGGAGTTCTATCTCCTTTCATTTTCTCAGTATCTGTAGCAAATATTATCTTTATGCTGATGACCTACAAATCTATGCGCATTCGGACCGCCTTTCCTTATGAAAAATCATTAACATTCTAAATATCGTTTCGGTTCGATTGGTCGATATCGATTGTCGACGATTAGTTCGAAATCGATTGGTCAGTGATCTCATGAAATGCGTCTTTTGGTTAACCCGAGTAAGTCTCAACTTATATACTACCAATAATGGTAGTCAAAGACTGATTTCTTAAGTAAATCTCTCCAGTTTTCCTAAATTCGTGCCTAATAGTACAATAATACCATATTCGTTAACGACCTGGGCCTACTGATTGATCAAAATCTTAGCTGGCGCCCTTAAGTAAATGATGTTAGTCGTCGTATTTTCAACAGAATATACTCTATATATGTCTATATATATATATATATATTTATATATATATATATATATATATATATATATATATATATATATGACGTGTCAGATATATATATATATATATCTGACACGTCTTCAATTTTCTACTGATCGAAACGAAAATCACTCCTATTACCAATAACTGATTATGGATATATGTGCTATCCTGATCTTAATGAAGAATATTTGTACAAATTGAAACGTCTTCAAAATTTATGAATCCGGTGCGTTTTCGACCTCAGACAATATGATCATATTTCTGAATACAGGTCACTTTCAGATGGCTGAAAATTCATGATTTACGCCAGCTTCACATACTTACACTTCTTTTTAATATATTAAAAAATTCTCATGGCTCAAATTATCTTACTGGTAAATTTAAAGATTTGTTTGTTCGCAGCCTTCGGCTACGATCTGAAGGCTACGATCTGATTACTCATATTACTTATTCATAAACATACCTCTACTTCTTATGAAAAATGTTTAACTGCCTAAGCAGCAAACATTTGTAATCACCTGAATCCTGACACCCGGAAAATCACGTCCCTAAATATATTCAAAAATCGAGTGAAAAATTTCTACCTCTCCTGAAACTTTGTCCTGTGTGCCGTTTCCCTTACCTGTCTTTCCCATCTCAAATCATGTCAATAGTTTCTGTAACCACTTTTGTGATTACAGAACTATAAATTATTTCCATTGTAAAATCTTTTACAGTCTTCCAATAAAATTTCAAACTCAATTGTTATGGTTGACTGGAAGAGGTTGATCAAGTAGCTATAAGTCCACCATATGTATTATGCATAAAAGTTAATAAATAAATAAATAAAATAAATAAATTTAAAATTAGCTAAGATACGTAAAATATATTTTGAAAAATTTGCTTTAGTAAAATATATTTATCAAAGGCACCCTAATTTTTTTTGTTTGGAGAACCATTAATTTTTAATTAATGCACGATCTAAATATTATGTTCACTCTTTTATTAGGAGAAAGATAATTTTGAAATATGATCGGTTAAAATAGAACAGATCATAATTAAAGCACACAAATGTTAAAATATTATTATTTTTTATGCTAATTCTGCTGACATTATGCAAATATGAGAAAATCAACCGCATAAAGCGTAGAAGTGATATTGAATGCCTCATTCAAAATAAAAACAAGAAAGGTCTAGCTCAACACATTCCGCCAAAAGATGAGAGGTTGGATCAATACGGGCACTGGCCAGTTTGGGTGAATAAACTAATGACGTGCAAATTTCCAGGCTGCACGGGATATATGCAAACAAGTTGCGAAAAATGAAGGGTTACCTTAAGTTATGATAAGAAAAATAACTGCTTTAAAAAATTTCATATTACCTAAGTATAACTTTGATTTTTAGCACTATTGATGTGGTGTTGAATTTCTGCAACAGGTAGTTTTTTTTAAATAAATACTTTTTAGTAACTTTTTCTTTATCATTATTTCCGTTAATTCTTCCCTATTTACCACCTAATATCTATAAAACTAAAAAACTTACTGACCTTGCGCAATAAAGGATATGGTAAGTGTAAGAATACTTATATTTTACAAGTAATCGATTCACTATATGATAATAATGTTAATGGAAGTGATTTTTGCTGTGATTCCTTGTACATAGAAAAAATTATTTACAACTTAAATATCTAATTTGGAAATAAAACATCAGGTCTATTGATTAACATTAGTACTTCTTACGAAGCAGTTACATTACAAGGAAAAAGTTTTTTTATATTTTCATACTTGTGTGGTATTCCCCACAATGTCGACGTTTTCTTTCTTTGTAATATTGTACAAATGAATTAAATACAAATTCACCTTGTAAATGACGTAATCAATATTTAAATTTTTTTTTTGTTTTGTATTTTATTATCTAGTTACATATTTATTAATACAATTTACAATTGCATGAACTCTGTGCGTAAAATATAACTACGGGAGTTTGACATGAAGGAATTTGACGTATATTATAATTTTTACATATCACAAGAAAAACTATTTGGCAGGTATGTTTACTAACTCTCATTAACTGCCAATACCGTGCAGAAATATAAAACGTTTACAATGACGTATGCGAGAGATCTAAAAATAGACCAACATCAGTGTAGAACATTTAATAAATATGGTATTTTAAGATTTTTTATAACTGTAGTTTCTAAATTAGTGTTTAATGTGAATTTTAGGAATTAATTCTAGAAGATTTAGTTATTTTAGGTTTAGATTCAAATCGGTTTTCAACAATTGCCAAATAAACACATTGAACAATAAGTTGAATTCGTAAGAATGTTCTTTCACGGAAACCATTGTTTATATATTTTTTTATTTCCACAAGATCACTTAATAATTTAGAAAAAGTCAAGAATTTTTAACCACTTATTACGGACAAACAAGGTTTTTTAATAAATATTTTTATCAAACTAAGATTTTTGCATAATATCTATTATACATGTAAGTGGAATTGACACAAATTTAGTTTCATAAAAATAGACAAGTGTACTCAATTTATTTAAATACAATTAGTTAAGTAAGTACAATATATTATCAATTTCATTCTTACAATCATATTACCTTTCTAGCATGTTCAACTTTAGAACAAAGAACTCAGCTGGTAATTTTCATTTACCCAGCTGAGTTCTTTGTTAGAAATGGGCTAGTCTTTTCTTAATAAATTCATATACCTACCATATTGGTAAATAATCAGCAGCAATAAAAACAAAATAGTGTCTAAAAATCTCAGTCAGACCAAATGAGTTTAATTAAAATTTTTCACCTTTTCAAAATAAATCTAGAAAATAAGCCTTATAAAAAAATCAAATTGTAAAACTCATCCTTTTTTTTTGTTATATAAGGTTCAGTTTTCAATTGTATAAAAGTATTTGGACTTCTTTAGAAACATTAAGTTCTAAGTTAGTATATTATTACATTACACGATTATTTACATCACCTATTTAGATCTTTCTTTGAAGTTTAAATCTGTTTTAAAAATATCTTATAGCATATTACAAAAGTTACGTGACAGAAGGAGTTTACAACGCAACGTTAGAACCACCATGCAAAATGTTATTAGCGCCTTCTGGTGATAAGTAAATCAACACTTGATTAGCATAATATCATTTTTGACCTCAAAATCCCCGTAGCGTTACATATTAAATAAAATACTTACGTATTGTTATCGATCAAAATTATTCATAGCTCCTATACGTAATATATTTGGTTAGGCGCCTTGTTCTAACAATTATAAAAACTTGAAGAATTAAGACCCGTTAATTCTAATTCCGAATACCAATCCCGAATACCATCATGGCTACATTATGAAAATTAGACAATTGATAATTATGAAGTGATGGTGTCTCTAAAAACATATTTTTTCATTAAAAGGTATTCTGATAAATCATTAAAAGAACATTTAATTATAAAAATATTTTCTAGTATTTTATGGGAATATCTTTTTTATAAAACTATTTTCTGTTATTATACTTACATACAATAACATAAATAAAACCCCTTATATTAATGCACATATTTATTTTTTCTATCAAAGCAAAATCTTTTTGTGCAATTTTAAGACGTTTTGTGCAAATTTCATAAATTGTTAAAAAAATATTGCAATATGCAAATATGAATTCAACATTTATCTTTTCTTTCGCATATGGCGTTATAAATGTTTTATATTCCTACACGGTGTTAATAATTAATGAGAGCTAGTAAACATACCCGCCAAATAGTTTTTCTTGTGATAGGTCAAAATTATTATGCACACCTTTATATCAAATTCCCGTAAATATATTTTGTGCACACTGATTATGCAATTATAAATTGTATTTAAAAAATATGTAATTAAATAATCAAATACAAAACGAAAAAAGTAAATTGTGAAATACTAGTCACGTCATATACAAGGTGAATTTGTATTTAAATAATTTGATAAATATTACATCTAAACATGTAACTACATGAAAACGAACAACGAATAAATCGACATAATGGAGAATACCATATAAGTATATAAATGTAAAAAAAAACTTTTTTCTTGTAATGTTTCTGATTTTTAAAAAGAACTAATGTTAATCAATAGATATTTTATATCCAAGTTGGGTATATAAATTGTAAATAATTTTTTTATGAAAAAAATTAAAAGAGTATAAGGAATCGTGTCAAAAACCACTTTCATTAATATTAATATAATAAATCGATTACTGGTAAAAAGGAAGTATTTTTGCATTTACCATTCTATAGCCCTGAGCGTATATTTTTTTAAAATTATTATTCGTAATAATTAAACTACAAAGCTGAATTTTTATTATTTTTATTATTATATTTTATTATATTGCAATATTATTGTGAATATCAGCTGCAATAAATAGGGTATGGCAAACAATTTTGATAGATTCGTTTCCGTAAAATTTACTTATAGTAGATTATTTTTGTATTCACCCTAATGGTTTTCTTATCCGATTTTACATACAAGATTAATGCTCGATTTTACATATATAATTACATAACAAAGTTTACATATACGTAATTTCTTGGAGAATAGTAACCGATACACTGTCAAACCAAACTGCATCAATATCAAATACAAATATAGAAAGTAAAATACCCTTTCCTTGTAACTTCATCATTTATATGCGTCATACATATGTACTTTTCTTCTGTTTATTGCTAAATCGTTTATTGGAATTCAGATCTCTATTTTATCAAATAATTTCAAGGTTTAAGTCATGATTTTCACGTTTAGTAAGAAGACAATATTTTTGGTTTGCCTTTTTTAACATTTTTCTTAACAACCTACAGTAACTTTTTCTACTTGGCAAATTCGATACACGATTTAAACATTAATTAAATTTATAATAATATTTAAGACATATTGACAAGTTGCAAATTTGTGTTTGTGTTTTTAGGAAATTTTATTTATGTTTAAAAACTTTTGGTCAATAATTCGCTAAAATCTTCTCTATTTTTAACTTGCTAGTAATACAAAATCAACACTAAAATTTTCCGTTCCCACAATTTGCTAACATTTTTAACATTTTTTGCTCTTTATTATTAAGGATTCACTTTTAAATATCAGTATAGATTTAGAGTATTTTTGCTTTTGTAGTAATATAAAATTTATATCGAGGTGTACCATTTCAACACTACCCTGAGATTTTCAGTAATATGGTAATACACAACTTTTCAGTGATATTAAACTTAACTATACTTTAAGGATGACAAAATTACATAAGCGTCATTTAGAACATTCAGATATTAACAATCATCATAAAGAATATTAATTTTTTTTGGGTGCTCCAGTAATGTTGCGTTTAAAATATAAAGGTTGTATAACAAATAAATCATTTATAGTGAAGGTTTGTATTAATGTCAAACCATAAAGACTTTATAGTTAAATTTTCAGTCAAATAAAGATTATAAATGAGACCGGTCGAAGTTGAGTCGGGCTTACGCAGACGCTTCACGGCAAAAGGACGCGGCAACTCCTTATTTGATTATGAATATTGAGTGATACGAATATAATTTGAAGGAAAAAATCGATCGTAATGTTAATTCAGTGTTTTTCTTAAGTTTTTTATATAAAGGTATAGTTTATGACAATGGAATGGTAAATACAATGATTATATAAGATTGTATTTAGAAATTATTTTTTTATCTCAGTGAACAAAAATTAATTTTGTCAAACATTTTATTCTGGTAATGTCATACAGAAATATATATTATTAGGCCTAATATAATTAGAATTTTATTACGTTTATATGGATTAGGACTAATTTTTTATTTATTAGTTTTTGATTATCAAAATTTAAAATAACATAACGCTGAAATATTTAGTGCTCTCTCAAATCGAATTGGAGATGTTTTTATTTTAATAGTTAAATTAAATTAATATAATAGTAGCTTCCAGTGAACAAAATTTTAATTTTGTCAAACATTTTAACATGCCTCGAAAAAAAATTGTATAAAGACAAAAATTAATCAATAATTTAACTTTTCCAATCAGCAAAAATATTAAGTCTTCTAATTTTAAATTATTACTATATCAAAATCGGAAACTTTGGTGCTCGAAATAATAATCGTTTTTTAATATTTAACATAATGAAGTACTCGCATCTATGCTATAAATTATTTTCAGAACTCGTTTAGGGCAAAAGCTATATAATATAGTTTTTGAAATAATATTTACAAATTTCAATATAAATTATTTCGTTTAACTTTCTTTCGTTTGATTTTTTTTAAATATACGAATATGTATATACAATATTACACTGTACAAATGGAAACGTGTATTTTAGAACGTTCACTCGTGAACGTATACCTCGAAACGTCTAGAAGAGTGGAATATAAATCATAATTTTGTGACATGTGAATACGGGTACCCAACCGTTACTTTGCGAGAACTGTCTCTCGCAATTTATAACAGCCGTGCGAAATACCTCTCCAAAAAAATTCAACGGGATTGAATCTACATTTTTAGGTTATAAATAAGTAAAATGTAGGAAAATAGATTATTTTTATATCTATATATCAGTTACGATTAACCACATCCTTTCTGGATATTTCAAAATAGTCAAATTACCCTAGAAATAGTTCCGATCTATTTTCAATACTTTTCCGAACAAAAACAAAATTATATTATTTGAATTTTTTTTTTGCTTTATTGTAGTTTAATTTTTATTGAAAAAAAATACAAAAACCACAATGATTATTTCATAACATAAGGTAGTTTTAAAAAATCAAATGTTTAACCGAATGCAGTAATGCACTGCCAACTTTCTAAATATATATTAATACTTTCTAACATTTTCTATAAAATATGAATTCTTTTCAGTAAAAAATAATCTTAAATAAACATAAATTTGTGATGTAATAAGAAACGTAGTATTTCAATAATTTGTCAATAACAAATTGTAATCTTAATTATCTTATAAATTTTAAAATGGAATAGCAACAAAATTTGCAAATGATAAAATTTAATAATAGTTAATGGTAAAATAGATAAGCGAAATAAAAAGATAATAAAAATAAGAAAATAAAAAATATGCATGCGTGGAAACCCACGACATTAAACTTTTTTTTGTGTACGATTTATTATTGACTTAATTCACAGGTCTTCAATGGTATTCTCCTTCCATACTTGATGCTTGGTTTTAATAGATTTTAGGAAATTAGGCTGATTATGGAAAAACTGCTGAAAAAATTTCATCACATCAGGATTTTTAGTTATTTTGCATAGTTTTTTTTGCACTTGAGCCTACCTAATTAAGAATTGATATTTTATTTTAATTGTTTTTTATCGAACAAAAAACACACTGAATGGTTGCAGTAGATAACAATGAATAATTTATCATAAATAGTTAAATACATGTAATTAACTAAATGACATCCTTATTATTGGAAAAAATAAGAAAGAGGGACTATTATTGTATAAATAGAAATATCATTGTTTTTAAAAAATCAGTACTTCCGTGCACGTTCGTAACGCTCACTTAAAAGATGTCATTATGAAAGTATTTAAACTCACCGGACGATTTTTTTATATTTGCGGGCAGTTTGTGCTATTAAAACAGCAGTATAAAATTTTCGAATTCATAAGTAAGGTTTATAACATGTATGTCGGCCTAGCGATCGATAACCAAGACAAACAATGGGTCTCACATAAAGTTTGTGCGACATGCGTTCGTGAACTTCAGAAGCGGTTAAAAGGGCAGAAAAATACCTTTGATTTACAATCACTTGTGTTATAAACAGAACCTTAGAATCACACCGAAGACTATTATTTTTGCTGTTGGAATACTATAGGCTACAATATTGAAACAGAAAGGCTTGGTATATTCAACCATGCAATCGGTAATGCACGTGGAGAATCGCGACCCGAACGTTGCACCGTCATCACCTTCATATTTGAAATCAGTGAAAGGTAAATATATGAGTAGTGATGTCGAAGAGGGATTATAACCCAAAGCTCAATTTAACGAAAGAACAAGTGGAACACAGTTATTTTCTCAGTCAGAACTGAACGACTTAACGAGAGATCTCAACCTGCCGAAAGATGCAGGTGAAGTCCTCGTACCAAGACTATAGGAAAAGAATATGCTTGCTACTGGCGTCTCATTTTCTTGGTATCGCAACAGAGATAAAGGCTTTGTACCATATTCTTCTGAAGATCGTGATCTAGTTTATTGCAAAGACATTCCTGCTTTAGTGAAAATATTTAATATCGAATATGACGCAAAGGAATGGAGATTGCTCATGGACTAATCAAAGCAAAGTTTGAAAGCAGTCCTTTTGCATAATGGCAATAAGTACACTTCACTGCCAGTCACCCATTCTGTATAAGAATGCTACCATAATTTGAAAAATGTGTTGCATAAAATAAAGAACATACAACACGGTTGGTTGGTCTGTGGAAAGTTATAAGTATGCTGCTCGGTCAACAAGGTGGCTATACAAAATCCCCTTGCTTTTACTGCGAGTGGGATAGTAGAGATAGAGGACAACATTGAACGAAGAAAGAATGGCCACCGAGAACTGAACTTATTCCTGGTACAATAAATATTATAAGAGAAAATTTATTCCCACGAGAAAAAGTTTTGCTACCCCTTTACACATAAAACTGGGGTAAAGGTGCTGAATAAAGAAGAAGAAGGTTTTAAATATCTGCACGAAATTTTTCCTTCTCTATTTGAAAATTAAATGAATGATGGCATTTCGGGACATAAGAAAATTGAAGAGAGACACAACTTTAGATGAAAAATGAAGTGAAATTGAATTAGAAGCCTGGAAATCTTTTAACGAAGTAGTGAATAAGTTCGTAGGAAACCAGAAAAGTCCAAATTATGAGGAAATTGTGAAGAAAATTTTTGACAAAATGTTTGATGAATATTAAACTTCACATACTTAATTCGCACTTTGACTATTTTCCTAATAACTTGCGAGCTATAAGTGAAGAGAAAGGCAAATTATTTCATTAGAATTTGAAAGAGATAGAATATTGCTATCAGCGAAAGTGGAATAAAAAGATGATGGCGGTCTATTATTGGTTGCTAAAGGGAAATGATCCAAACCGGACTTTTAATCGAGAATCTCACAATCGGAGCTTCGGTGAAAAAAAAATAAGGTACCACAAAATATTTAATATTTATAATTTATTTATTAACATCATTTAAATGTATTTGTAATATTTTAAAGTCACGTACTTGTTTTTTATTGGTATATAATTTTTTTACTTAGTAAAATTGTTTTTTTTGCGATTAGATATAAGGCTTTTCCAAAAAAACTGAGGGACGTGAGGAAAATCTAAGTACATATTTGTAATCAACGCACCAAAATACCCTAAGATCAGCAATCAAATCCATAAAGGGAAAGCAAAAGTTAAAATTTGCAGACCTGTGAATTATGCATATACTTACAGTAAACACCATGTAAAATACTAAATATTATTACTTCATGTAAAGTTTGTTTGCATAGCTTTATAATAAATTATTGGGGTAGTTTATTTTAAATAAACAAAAGTAAATATTATGTATCAGAATATTATTGAAAATAATTCAATTATGGGAGTCCCAAAAATAGTTTCTATGGTAAAATGAAAGCATTTTGTTTTTTGTTATTCTTCTTACCTTATCTGTATTCTTTACATAAAATTTAATTAAATTCGTAAATTCGTTAGAACCATAAATCAAGAAACTCGTGTAAAAATTGTATCAGGGACGACATGTGATCGGCTCAGGAATGACAATTTAAAAATTTCTTCATTTTAAAACAGAAAATTTACTGCAACATTAAAGTTTTTTGGATTATAATGAAAAAAAAAAAAACAAAAAAGATCTCTATTAGAATGCATAGTTAGAGTCGTAGCTAATTAGTACTGGTATATGAAGTATTGGTGGTTAATACTCATAAAGATGTTAATAAAACCTCAATTGAATTTACATAATAATATTAGCACGATTTGACATATGAAAAATTCCTTACAAATAATATTGATTTGTAGAACCGATCAAAGTTTTTAAATCCAAAATGAGCTTATAAATTGGTTAACTGCAATTACAGAAAAAAGACGTTAGAATTTGTGATTTGTGCCTTGCAATTAAGACATAATATCTTTAAGTTTATATTAAGCAAATAACTAAAAAAATTAAATTTCCCATGCAGTATACTTATTGTTTGTAATTTTACATCAACCATAACTATTAAAGATATATTTCCCTTATTGCAAAAGAATGGGATCTTTATTTTTACTTGCATAAGTATTAGGATCTGACTTATAATTTCCAGTAAATAATGTCGTATTCGACGTTTGAATAATCTTATAATCATCTGATGAAATTTTATAGATTTATGCAAATGTTCTAGTTTTAATATGTTGAGTGTCGCGGAATCGGACTACATCTGTTAATTACGCATACACAAAATGTGTTAATGTGTGTACTTGGCACACAGTTTAGATTTGGCTTGATAACACCGGACTTGGCAGACTTTTCGCCATAATGCAGCAATAATTCTGTGAATTTTGACAATAAAAACCGACTAATTTTAGGTCCTTTTGAACACTTTGATTCTTGATAATTTTTGCTCGACGAGTAGCAGCGGAAGCTGGCTAAAACTTGAGATTGGATGTGCATTCACTGATAGTGAACTTTAGGCACTATTTCGAAAACTGTAAATAAGTGCCTCAGTAAAACCACAATCAAAATATAAAAAAGAGGGCCACGATTTAATAAAATTAACAGAAAGTTCGGAGAATGTTCAACGTTGGAAGATGTTGAAAAAAAAATATTTTAAGGTTGGGTCATAAGGTTATTTTAAATCGACTTTATCATACATTTTTGCCAGGAAACAGCATTCAAACTATTAAAGCATGGCATAAATTACTCTTCCTCTTGTTAGGTTCTGTTCTTGCTTATTTGCATAGGCGCCACAATATTTCTTCCTAGTCTAAGGATTTGACTTGGTTTTAGAGAACACTTTTTTTTACGTTAAACTATGTAATTTTCATTATTATTTTTCGCAAAAAATTATGTAACACACAAGCTAAAAGAACTATTTTATAAATATGTTCCCTATTATATTAAGATTGGCTTAAGGAAAACTCGAAAAGCTGAAAAAGTATCCCAAATATATTTTATACGCTACGGCTGGCTTTGTACAAACGATAGTTATATACTCGTTTTTCACGGATCTTTGTTAACATTTGTATATACTGCTTCATAAAATCTGTTCTAAGAAAAGTGCTTCATTTTTAAAAACACGTGAAGTAAATTTTCCGTTTTATAAAACGTTATTTCGCCTATTATACCAGTATCTGGAAAACGTTAGATGTCACCAATATCAACAATTAAAAAATGAAAACAATTTTGTGATTTCACTTATAATTATAAAATATAGATTCGTAGTTCTGTGAGGCAAATATATATGTATTCTAGAAAAGGCGCCCCGACACTTCAGAAAACTTTACTTTCTCTCAAAGTTACTTGATGTCTCTTCTCGCTAAGCATTAGGTTAGGAAAATTGGAATTAAAAAATAATTTATCGTTTTCCATATATCACAATATGACCAATCCATTTAGGTACTTTAGCACCATTTTGTATAACAAATTAATTTAATTCATCACTGTTTGAACTAAAGTGATCTTTTCAAGATATTAAAAAAGTTACATTGCTAATTGCTGAAAAATGAATTTCTGCCAAATAAAAGATGAATTTGATAGACGCAGTAAAACATTTCCGAATAAACTGGAAAATGTCGCAAAACAGTCGGGATACTAATTGAAACACGGGATTGCTGTTAAAATTAATAACGATATAATGTTTCATGGCGAATATGGAGAAAAAAGTTTAACCCGTCTAAGGATCGGGCGCTAATTAGCTAATTTACGAACAATTGAAATTCGCGACATTTGCATCGCTAAAATTTAATTATCAACTAATTGCAAATATTATTTTAATGAAAACTATCTACAGCGATACAATTCAAATGATTATAACATTTTCTAAATGACAAAGTAATTTTTATTATTTATTATATATAAAGAAATATTAAAAATCATTTTAATTTGGAAAAGACCAGTTTCTCGGTTGATTTTCAATTATTTATATTTATTCCTAATTCTTTTATCAAATAAATTTCTAAAAGAAAGATCCAAAATTGCATATAAAAGTTCCAAAAAAATATATAAATATTATTAAAAAAGTGACGTACGAGTTTGTGTCGTGCAGGGACAGGAATCGCTACAATAGAATTTATTATCTTTTTATTTTATAACTTTATATGGTTTTGGTGTAAATTCTAAAATGTAATTATCTTGCAATTTTCATAGAAAAAAAATGATAAATTATTTAAGAAAAAAATTGATCGTAGTGTTTTTTAAAATCAAGATAAAAGAATATTTGTCACTCGAATTGTATACCTCCATTTATAAAAATATTAATATTAAAATATATAAATATAAAGGAAATATATTATCTGTATTACCTTTATCCGATAAGTAATTTTTTTTTAAATGAATCACAAACTTTTGCTTGCCCAGGCGCATTTTATGCGATCGGGAAATATCATCCTTGGTTACAATTTTTTCGTTGAAAACATAGTTCTTATTATTTTATCGCGAAATATATAAAATTTAAAAAAAAATTAGTTCCCGCTGTGAATATGTAACGTTTTATTTTTTAATTATTGGGAAATTGACACTTAAATACACGTACGCGTATTTGAATTCTAGGTATACAAATCGAATCAACTGTTAAACATTTAAAAAACGAAGTGAATAATCGCAATCTGCAATAAATATACTTTATTTTGATATAGTATACATTCTGAAAAAACTTACCATATTATTTCTACCATTTCCGGCATAGATCTTATGAAACCTACTCAACCATTCACGAACACACATCTTCAGAAAACATATTTTTTGTTATTTTACCACAAAGATCATAATAAACCAAATCCAGAAAAATGATTTCTCGCTGTGAATATTAATTTTATAATTTTAATAATCGAAGACGTTACTCAAATTCGTGTATGTGTCCTCGAAATCAAGGTATTCAAATCCAAAAATTATTGACTATTTGAATTATATATATATATATATATATATATATATGAAAAACTTTCCACTTGTATTATTTCCCACAGAGATCTCAAATATTTATATATAATAGAGTCTAATATATGTATTCCATTAAAAAAAATATAAATAGAAAAATATTTATATAATTGACTTAGAGTGTACTCCGCAAGAGCAAGGTAAAGCGACGGTAAAAAAAACCGAAAGAAAAAAAAACTTAAGGGAACTAAGTGAAAAAATAACTGAAAGAATATGCGTAGTCAAAAATAATGTTGGCTTATTTAAAAAAAACGAGTAAATACATTAGATTGATATGCAAAAAAAATTGTACGGGTAAATTGCAACATTATTCGGCCACACAAATTTACAACTTTTAATTATCAAATGATGAAATCAGCAACAACGTCTTTGTATTTACTACGTAGTCTTTACTCACAGTTAAGGTAAATAATAATTATTATTTTTACAACTAATTTCTGAAAGTAAAAATTGTGTAAGTTGTTTTGTTTTTAAGAAACATTTCCGATTAAAAGTTTTGTCGAATTTAAAAAAAAATTATATGAAATATTTATCCGGTAACAATTTTTTTTATTTGTTTTGAAAAAATTATAGCTCTGTACACAGATATTATTTATCGTAACATTAACGACAAAACAGATTGACGTCATGCTATTTTTTTCATATAGTAACTCAACCAAGTACTGGTCCCTTTCGACATTTTTCAACTATAATGAATAAATAATTTCTACTTTCATTATTTCATATCTACATTGTACTAAAATACAAGATCTTCAAAAGTGAAGAACTCAAATTCTTGACTTTTTTAGAAATCTGGACTAAGCCTACCATAAATATGAATTATCTTATAAGATATGCAAAACCCTTACGAATGATTAAACTGTTCCTAGTTAATTTGGAGAGCAAAAACTATCTAGCTGGAAGACGTTATGAATTTTAGTATGAAATACTTAGTACATTATTAGGGCTACTCTCGAAGATTTTTTTGTATATAGTATAATCAAAACGAGAGTATAATTAAGATAGAGATAGTGTGAATTTAATAAAAGTCTTGCGACTAAACTTTATATACCGAGATAATGGCTCTAATAATAAAATAATACAGGAAAAGTTATAGTTTTCATACTCAGATATTCAATTTAATAAGAAGACTTTATCTCCTATACTTTATGCACGAGATAAATTATTTTAAATATTTAAACATTAAACCCGTCTGTATCTTGTTAAAATACGGAAATGCATTAAATTAATATTACTTAGTTTACAAAATGCGAAAAGAAGTATGCAAGAAAGAAACTGACTCGAAAGTCTTGTATCATACGTAATTAATGTCAGATGTATTAGAAATATCACTCACATATATAACTAGGAGGAGGACAAAAAGAAAAGTTAATGTAAAAACATTTGACTAGTAGGAGGCAAATATTTTTACATTAACTTTTCTTTTTGTGCAAACTACTATTTTATATTAGCAGTTTATGCAGCAGAGCAACGTCTCAGACCGCAACGAATGGAAAAATATTGTTAATAAAAATGATCATTTCTTCAGTTCAATCTAATACCTACGACTATTTTTTTAATATAAATCCTTTTAGACAGATAAAAAAAAGAAGGCATAAACCATTAAAAAAAAAAGTCATCAAATTAAATCAAAAGAATCGATTTAAAAGTTCTAGTTAAATTACTAGCTGTCTTATTTTCATAATAATAAAATCAAACTTCATTTATATAAATAACATTATTGTCCTTCACATGTCTCTAGTAAGTAGGCGGAGATTAATTTTTTTTCTTTGTAGAATTCTTTGGATTTGTGACTGAAAAGTTCAACCTTAAGGTTGTCGTACTAAAATTTCTTATCGCGTAAATATTTATACAGCGAATGAGATAGAAGAAGGTTGGAAAGCGAGAGGTTCAGAGAATAGGCGAGGAAGCACAGTCTATATGAGTAAAGGTATTTTTCTACACGTCACATTTGCGCGGTAACCCCATGCCTGTATCCAATCCTTCTATATGTCGACATCTTTAACGCTGAAAGCGTTTTAGCTCACGTGGAATTCAAACATAATATTTATATTTATTCTTGAAACTTAAAGTTGTTTTTATTGCAGCATGAGAGCAGAAGGTAGCTCTACCAGATAACCCGAACTTAATCTGGAATCTGTTTCAATAAGGAGTTTTAATATTTTCAAATATAATGTAGCAGGTCATCCTGAATGAAGATTATCGGAGAGATTAAAATTCCCTTCTGTGAATATTTAGCAGCAATGCTCAGCTGTGTCATGGAAGTGTGCAACTTCATCCATCGTCGTGCATACATTGCGTGTTTATTCTTTCACTTCTCTTCCTAAACGGAATAGGAAAGACCGAACGCTGCACTCTTTATATAGTACATCCTACTTGAAATGGGAAGTTTTTTATAATATTCCATAAATCGCTAATAAAATGTAATAAGTTAATTAAATGCAAAACTGCATATAATTAAAATATATTTGTTCTTTATGAATTCTTTCCCACATATAATCATTATTGAGTCCTTATACTCGTATTTAGATTGTTCGTAGTAAAGAGACATGATGTCTATAGATTATATATTATTCTACTAGACATTGATTATAATATGGGAGTTGCGGAGTTAATTAATGTTACACATGCGGCCATAAGCTATATATAGATACTCTCTACATAGCTTATGGCCGCATGTGTGACTTGCGGCCATAAGCTGTGTATAGATAATCTCTTTATAGCTTATGGCCGCATATGTAACTTGAGGACATAAGCTATGTATAGATAAGCTCTATCACATCCAGCCATGAGCATTACTTTAACCGTGTAAATTACTATTTGTTTGGACTATCACAGACTTTTTCGTCAAGTACCCACATTAACTTAGAATTAATTTCCTAAATCTGCATGACCCTGTAACTGAATAGTAAATTAACAAAATATTCTCATTTTATAAAGTAATATTTTTAAATTGACAAAAAATAACTCTTGATCTGAATTTATGTACATTTGACCTACAATACCACTACAAGCGAAAACGGTTGTAAATAGCATTGATCAATTGACAATGATACGTTTTTAATCTTAGTTATACATTTTGTTACTTTCAAAAATATATTGGCATGTGACTATTATGTTGATTCTTAAGTTCCTTTTTTTATAATTGTCAACAAGTTAGAGAGATTGGCATATTTAGACTTAACCCTTTATAATTACCACCAACAAGTTATAAAGACTTAGAAAACGTAAAAGGCTGATTCTGCTAATATATTTTTGCCTATATATCCAGACTTTCGTTTTTGCGCATCTGGTTGCGGATTTTGGATATCTGTATTTAACTTCAAGGTAGTCGGACCAGCGTTATCGGACAAAGTAAAAATTTACCTTGTCTATCCCAGCGTTCGTTAACGGACGGAAGTTATAGGTGGTGCGCACCGAAGTCTCGAATGAGGTTATGATAATAAATATGAACGAAATATTTCTCGCCATCTGTGTTATTCGATATTAAAATAAATATTGATTCAATTAAAAGCAATTCTGCGACGATATTGTTTGAATTATGCTCCGATAAAAAATATTTGACTTTGACTGAAATAATCGTGACTTAAATATTTGAGATCTCTGTGGGAAATAATACAAGTGGAAAGTTTTTCATATATATATATATATATATATATATATATATATATATATATATATATATATATATATGAAAAACTAAATAATACAAGTGGAAAGTTTTTCATATATATATATATATATATATATATATATATATGAAAAACTTTCCACTTGTATTATTTCCCACAGAGATCTCAAATATTTAAGTCACGATTATTTCAGTCAAAGTCAAATATTTTTTATCGGAGCATAATTCAAACAATATCGTCGCAGAATTGCTTTTAATTGAATCAATATTTATTTTAATATCGAATAACACAGATGGCGAGAAATATTTCGTTCATATTTATTATCATAACCTCATTCGAGACTTCGGTGCGCACCACCTATAACTTCCGTCCGTTAACGAACGCTGGGATAGACAAGGTAAATTTTTACTTTGTCCGATAACGCTGGTCCGACTACCTTGAAGTTAAATACAGATATCCAAAATCCGCAACCAGATGCGCAAAAACGAAAGTCTGGATATATAGGCAAAAATATATTAGCAGAATCAGCCTTTTACGTTTTCTAAGTCTTTATAACTTGTTGGTGGTAATTATAAAGGGTTAAGTCTAAATATGCCAATCTCTCTAACTTGTTGACAATTATAAAAAAAGGAACTTAAGAATCAACATAATAGTCACATGCCAATATATTTTTGAAAGTAACAAAATGTATAACTAAGATTAAAAACGTATCATTGTCAATTGATCAATGCTATTTACAACCGTTTTCGCTTGTAGTGGTATTGTAGGTCAAATGTACATAAATTCAGATCAAGAGTTATTTTTTGTCAATTTAAAAATATTACTTTATAAAATGAGAATATTTTGTTAATTTACTATTCAGTTACAGGGTCATGCAGATTTAGGAAATTAATTCTAAGTTAATGTGGGTACTTGACGAAAAAGTCTGTGATAGTCCAAACAAATAGTAATTTACACGGTTAAAGTAATGCTCATGGCTGGATGTGATAGAGCTTATCTATACATAGCTTATGTCCTCAAGTTACATATGCGGCCATAAGCTATAAAGAGATTATCTATACACAGCTTATGGCCGCAAGTCACACATGCGGCCATAAGCTATGTAGAGAGTATCTATATATAGCTTATGGCCGCATGTGTAACATTAATTAACTCCGCAACTCCCATATTATAATCAATGTCTAGTAGAATAATATATAATCTATAGACATCATGTCTCTTTACTACGAACAATCTAAATACGAGTATAAGGACTCAATAATGATTATATGTGGGAAAGAATTCATAAAGAACAAATATATTTTAATTATATGCAGTTTTGCATTTAATTAACTTATTACATTTTATTAGCGATTTATGGAATATTATAAAAAACTTCCCATTTCAAGTAGGATGTACTATATAAAGAGTGCAGCGTTCGGTCTTTCCTATTCCGTTTAGGAAGAGAAGTGAAAGAATAAACACGCAATGTATGCACGACGATGGATGAAGTTGCACACTTCCATGACACAGCTGAGCATTGCTGCTAAATATTCACAGAAGGGAATTTTAATCTCTCCGATAATCTTCATTCAGGATGACCTGCTACATTATATTTGAAAATATTAAAACTCCTTATTGAAACAGATTCCAGATTAAGTTCGGGTTATCTGGTAGAGCTACCTTCTGCTCTCATGCTGCAATAAAAACAACTTTAAGTTTCAAGAATAAATATAAATATTATGTTTGAATTCCACGTGAGCTAAAACGCTTTCAGCGTTAAAGATGTCGACATATAGAAGGATTGGATACAGGCATGGGGTTACCGCGCAAATGTGACGTGTAGAAAAATACCTTTACTCATATAGACTGTGCTTCCTCGCCTATTCTCTGAACCTCTCGCTTTCCAACCTTCTTCTATCTCATTCGCTGTATAAATATTTACGCGATAAGAAATTTTAGTACGACAACCTTAAGGTTGAACTTTTCAGTCACAAATCCAAAGAATTCTACAAAGAAAAAAAATTAATCTCCGCCTACTTACTAGAGACATGTGAAGGACAATAATGTTATTTATATAAATGAAGTTTGATTTTATTATTATGAAAATAAGACAGCTAGTAATTTAACTAGAACTTTTAAATCGATTCTTTTGATTTAATTTGATGACTTTTTTTTTTAATGGTTTATGCCTTCTTTTTTTTATCTGTCTAAAAGGATTTATATTAAAAAAATAGTCGTAGGTATTAGATTGAACTGAAGAAATGATCATTTTTATTAACAATATTTTTCCATTCGTTGCGGTCTGAGACGTTGCTCTGCTGCATAAACTGCTAATATAAAATAGTAGTTTGCACAAAAAGAAAAGTTAATGTAAAAATATTTGCCTCCTACTAGTCAAATGTTTTTACATTAACTTTTCTTTTTGTCCTCCTCCTAGTTATATATGTGAGTGATATTTCTAATACATCTGACATTAATTACGTATGATACAAGACTTTCGAGTCAGTTTCTTTCTTGCATACTTCTTTTCGCATTTTGTAAACTAAGTAATATTAATTTAATGCATTTCCGTATTTTAACAAGATACAGACGGGTTTAATGTTTAAATATTTAAAATAATTTATCTCGTGCATAAAGTATAGGAGATAAAGTCTTCTTATTAAATTGAATATCTGAGTATGAAAACTATAACTTTTCCTGTATTATTTTATTATTAGAGCCATTATCTCGGTATATAAAGTTTAGTCGCAAGACTTTTATTAAATTCACACTATCTCTATCTTAATTATACTCTCGTTTTGATTATACTATATACAAAAAAATCTTCGAGAGTAGCCCTAATAATGTACTAAGTATTTCATGCTAAAACACATAACGTCTTCCAGCTAGATAGTTTGTGCTGTCCAAATTAACTTGGAACAGTTTAATCATTCGTAAGGGTTTTGCATATCTTATAAGATATTTCATATTTATTGTAGACTTAGTCCAGATTTTTAAAAAAAGTCAAGAATTTCAGTTGTTCACTTTTGAAGATCTTGTATTTTAGTACACTATAGATATGAAATAATGAAAGTAGAAATTATTTAATCATTATGGTTGAAAAATGTCAAAAGGGACCAGTACTTGGTTGAGTTACTATATGAAAAAATGGCATGACGTCGAAACATTAACGACAATCTATTTTGTCGTTAATATTACGATAAATAATATCTGTGTACAGAGCTATAATTTTTTCAAAACAAATAAAAAAAATTGTTACCGGATAAATATTTCATATAATTTTTTTTTAAATTTGACAAAACTTTTAATCGGAAATGTTTCTTAAAAACAAAACAACTTACACAATTTTTACTTTCAGAAATTAGTTGTTAAAATAATAATTATTATTTACCTTAACTGTGAGTAAAGACTACGTAGTAAATACAAAGACGTTGTTGCTGATTTCATCATTTGATAATTAAAAGTTGTAAATTTGTGTGGCCGAATAATGTTGCAATTTACCCGTACAATTTTTTTTGCATATCAATCTAATAATGTATTTACTCGTTTTTTTTAAATAAGCCAACATTATTTTTGACTACGCATATTCTTTCAGTTATTTTTTCACTTAGTTCCCTTAAGTTTTTTTTTCTTTCGGTTTTTTTTACCGTCGCTTTACCTTGCTCTTGCGGAGTACACTCTAAGTCAATTATATAAATATTTTTCTATTTATATTTTTTTTAATGGAATACATATATTAGACTCTTTACAATCTATGGTATTATGAAAACTGTGTTTATTGAGTTTTGAAACATTGATGTAATAAAACCGAGATACATAAACTATTGATAACTATTATGAATTTGTTGGTATAATATATTTGGTTGTATGTAATTTAAACATTATATAAAAATGGACGATTATTTTTATTTTATGGAAATTGATTTCAGTAAAATATTAGGCGGAATTTTCAAAAATTTTCCTCCACTCGTTGAGGTGTACCAAACTTTTGTCAATGAGAAAATTGATCAGGATAATGAAGTATATATGCGTCCATGTATTTATTATTTGTATCGGAATATATCCTATATATATAATAGTTCCATATTTAATGTTTATAAATTTGACAATGAATCGCAGCAAATTTAATTTACTAGTTTTAATGGAGGTATATATAGTTACTTATCAATTAAAAATAACAATTAATAAAAATAAAAAACAATATCAATAACGTAATATAAAAGAGTGTATGATTTGTTATAAATCAATATAATGTGACGCCACAATGTCAGTTTGTTAAATATGTCGATCCTTTAAAGTTCTCAAATTTACGTTTGTTTTACTATGAAGTTGTTCTCATTGTTGATTTATACTTTATAATTTTAAGTTCAAGAATGACTAGTTTATGGTAACAGACAGTACTGATCTATAAAAAACCGACACTTTTACTGGTGCTTTTAGATATTTAGATTGCATCAGTATTCCAATGGATGGTAAGTTGTTAGTTAATAAGTTTCTATGTTATGTCATTGAATGTAATCCACTTACTTCAATGCCACATAAAAATACCATAGTAGATATTTTTTAGTATGTAGTTTCCATGGATATACGTGGTCTAAGAATAATATATCTTTTTCAACTCACTTAAATCAATTTCTCTACACGAAAGCATGAATTGCAGATTGAGATACATTTCTATTATTCCTTAGGTTCTCCTAGACATTTAATTTAAATGTTGCCAAATTTTTATTTGGAAAGTTAATATGATATCGAGGAAAGGATAAATATCAGCCAAGTTGCAGTTTCAGGTTTCATGTTGATTGGCTCCGTCTTTAAAAACCGTTAAGCCATTTAAAAACCATTAAAACCATAAAGGTCATTTAAAAACCATATTAGTTATTTTAAATATTCCAAAGATATCTTGGCAGGTTTACAGTCATCTTCATAATCAGGTAGGTGACTGATGGCAAATCGCTTCTAAACATAACATGCAACAGGTTGCAAGTAAGAGGCAAAATATGCAATGTCTATTGGAACAATGGACGCTCAAGGAATAATTGCGATGACGGTAGCAGTGTTGGTCAAAAAGTTTATGCAGAACAAATTAAAATACCTTTTTGGGTATCATAGGCTTTGATACAAAAAATATACTATATTTAGGCGTTAAACATAAATATTTTGTAATCGGGCACTCCACTCGGGCAAAAAATAAGAATGTTAGAAAAAGATCGTCTACCAAAGTGGACACAATTATAATTTCAGAGGGGTTTAAAATTATAATCCCCGATCAAAAGCTCATTTATAAAAAACTTAATTCTGGTGGTAATAGGAGTTCTTATAAAAATTGTAGTTTTAAAACCATATTCAGATATTACACTGGAAAAAATAGAATTAAAAGATCGCCTTTTACGAAATTATTGCAAAGATTCTTTAGGATTCACCATAGGTACTTCATATTGGTCTACATAAAATCGTTAAAGGTATATTTAACTCTAAGGATGGGAGTTAATTTTGCGATTAAACATTGGAAGCAATAAGTACTAATTTAGACAAAAAAATTAAATATCTATAAGCAGATATCCCAAGTAGTCCTTTTCATGAATTGGCGACCACACGAATTGTTTCTAATATATTTGTCCTTCAGTTATTTAAGCCAACCAGAATAATAAAACTGCCATTTTAAACTACAAGAATTAATCCTAAAACTTTCTAGACATTTACGTAGTTTAATCTACGACGTAAGGAGCAAGGATAAAGACAATTTTAAAAGTCAAGTTACCTAGTTTGTTGGAGAAAAGCGTAAGATGTAAATTAGAAATGCGAAAAGTAGAAGTGCAACTTATTTAAATATCTGGTACATTTTGTGAAATATGACAGTTTTTTTTACAAAAAATATTAGAAACTTAAAAGTCTCGAAATTAATTTATCAAATTGTTTAAATCTACATCGATTTTTACGATTATATATGATAACAATATTACTATGGATTCATTTTCATTTTGGGTATTGCTGTATCGCAGTACACTATCGATGAGTGAACTGGAGAAATAATTGATACGAAAATATTTTACTCTGTCTTTTTAAAATTACGTATTTCTGACAAGAACATAATTTTAAAAGTATTCAAAATTTCTCGGTACAAACTCATAATTCCATAAAATTAATAAACTCACCCATCATGTGGTTAAAAACAGGAATAAAATATCACAAATGCAATTAATTAGTTCATTAGTTACATTAGTAATAACGAATTTATATATCGTTTTATCATCTCATCCTTAAAATTATTTGATGCGGGGTATATTCGTCCGATATGACCTCGTTCCTTTTTTTTTGGTTCTGGAAAATCAAAACTATGTTATAAAATCAGTAACTTGATAAATTAGATGCCATTAAAAAAATGAGATTTCAAGCTTAAAAAAAGAAATTGGAAACTTTACAAAGATTGAACAAAAGATTTTAGACATGTATAAACAAAAATATATTGTATACGAAGCTAAACAATAAAATTCATTTTTTGATAGAGAATGGGTTTTTTATTGAAATGAACACACTTAAGTGCGATTGAATTAAAGGAATATTGTTGTACTAGAAATTCTACCATTTCTTTTTTATTTAATTAAAATTAGGGGGAAATAATTTTGAGGTATTTATTGAATATATCATTGGTTGCAAATTTGGTGTTTCAGAGTTACACTAATTTATTATTTAACAGTGCAAAGGCGTTTAAGCACTTATTAGAAAACATGAATAGGAAACGGTTACATTTTTAAATTATTCGTTACAGTCGATTGAATATAAAGTACAATACAGTATAAAGATTTTATAATTTGATTTATAAGAAGAATTATGATAATAATTTCAAATGTTCAACTTTGAATTAGTCGCAATTTATTTAGAATTTATTCAGAAAATCGTTGAGAATTATTTACCATATTATTTTCTTACTCTTTGTCATCGACGATGAAATCACATGCAGACACCTTGTCTATGATCTGTGAAAATGGAGCTATTCGAATATGTATTTAGCGACCAAAGGATCACCCGATATTATAGGCCTTAACGGCTCATCGTAATATGTTAAAGACATTTTTGATACAGAAGTAAAGTTATTTGCAATACTTTTTTTATGACGCCGCTCATTTATGGCCGAAATTAATATAATTGTCGAATCATATTCAATATTCGCCATCATAGGTTTGATCATGAGTTATATATATCCATAGTTGGCATTAGTAATTTGTCGAAATAAGCGGTAATATGATCGGAAACAAGTAAAATTAATGTGCTTTCACATAGTACACAAAGGACATATCAAAATGATGATGAAGACTGGGATAAAGCGGGAGAGACGCGTACTCGCCAAAAATATTTCTTGTGTCAATTCCTATTGTTACATCACTAGTATCTTTTCTTGATATTATTAATACTTTTTATAAGAGTTTAAATATCAATATATATTAAAGATTATGGATTAGAAATTCCGTGGTTAGTAAAGTCATTTATTTCGTTATTTTAAAATAAATACTTATATGTCCCGTACTGACCATGTTGCAACCGACTTTGTCATTGAAGTATTCATCCAGATGCAGTGGTTTGAGTTTATTGAGTAGCGGAGATCGCTGCTTGTGGGGTATAATGAAACACTGGGAGGATTATAGGCCGGACATGTAATTCGCTGTGAATAACATAATTGTAAATTAATTATATCGTAAAACGTATACTCCGAATAAGGAATATTCAAATTTGGAATCTCTTCGGATTTTATTCATTTCTTTTATTTGGAAGTTTACATAAAGTAATAGGTAATGTTAGGCAAATATGGCTTAAATCCTATGAGTTAAAACTATGTTCAACTGGTATTTTATTGTCATAATTAATTGTGTTTAGATAAGAGATAATCTTAATACTACTTGTTTTAAAATCAAAATTTTATCAAGCACGATACATTTCCTCATTTAAATATGTTCTTATGTGTATGAAATTTACATAAATTTAATAATAGGCGGCATTAAGATAGCATTATTTACATGGTAAAATGAGAATACGACAGACAACGGATAGACAGACATGCAAGAATAATGACCCATTCCCGTTATGTCTACAAAACAGAAAACTAAAACTTAACTCAATGACGATCAAATGTAATGAATTAATATAAAGTAGTAATGGATATTGGAAGTATTACTATTAATTCCGGTAAAGTATAATTATGTCGTGAGAAACAAAGAGACCAATAGTATTGAAGCTCGACGGATAGGCAGTGATTAAAAGCAGAACGCTATTTCAATATTTTGGATAGTCCGGAAAAAACGAAAAAAAAAATTTTATTAAAAAGAACATTTGAAAAAATTTGTGTCAAAAAAATTATGAAATACTAAATTAAATGAAATCTACGTATTACTACATTCTTGTTCTCGTATATCCATGTGCACACTAGTATTATATAAATTTAACAGCTCGAATTTAACGACATACATAGATAATATATTCATTAGTTCATCACCGCTATATTTTACGAATTTAACGCATTTTGATTTCAAACAATTTAATTTAGATTATATTTAGTCAGAGTACGATTACACTCAACATTTTCGGGTTATTTATTTTCACACCTGAAAAGAAAAGTTGAGTGTACTTTGGTGTTACACTTAATTTTTTTCTAAATTGTATTATTTTCTAGTATCTGTATCGAGATAACTAGATCAATAGAGTATTGACATTGATCTTAGTGTAAAAAATTCGAAAAAAAAAACAATTTTAATATAGTGGAAAAAATCTTCAACGGAATTTTTTTGGTAATGTTATCTTTACCTCTTATTTTATCTACTTATGTATTTTCAATTATTAACATCAGTTTACTTACAAGTTAACATGTTTCTTTCCTCAACAAATGAATACTTTTTTCTTTAACTGAAAATTCAAGGCTTGCTATTAAAACTGATTTAATTGTTACTAATTTGGAAACTTTAACATTAAGTTTAATTGAAACCCGCCGCCATTATGAAAGAAAAGCTTATATATATAGGAGGATTCTTGTTTAATTGGTACATCGAGAGTTTTAGTTTCAGATTCCTATCGAAAATATAAAATAAAAATAAATCACAATATTTTTAAATTTGGATGGCCCAAATTTATTGCGCAGAAATAATTTATTCACCCGTAACAAAATGTTATTTTCAACATTTTGTCAATCATAATGACTAGATTTGAAGGTTTTAGTGTAATAAACACAACCTCCATGAAAAGAAAACTTAAAGAAGACCATGAATAAGCAATAAAATGACCTTCCTTTCTACAAAATAATATTCGTATCAGTCAATTGCTGACTTAGTTAAAATGTTGATATACCTATTTTATATATATTATGTATATATATATATATATATATATATATATATATATGTATATGTATATGTATATATATATATATATATATATATATATATGTATATATATATATATATACATATACATATATATATATATATATATATATATATATATATATATATATATATATATATATATACATGTACATATATATATCTACAAAAATATTTATGCCATAAACAGTTTGAAACAAAGTTATTTTCTTGTAATAAATTACAGACATATTCGTATTAAAATGAAGCTTCGGCGTTAAGATATTTTATTTTATGTAGTGGTATTTATCAGTACAAAATACTAACTGAATCCCTATTGAAATTTTATATGTGTTAGAAAAGAAATATCATTCTAATCTGAAGCACGTTATGAATTATTTTGTGAAATTTTAAGTATAAAGAAAACAATTCGATTGACCCATTCTGTCATAATATAATAGTGTAAAGCATTAATTTTAGTTGAATATGTGTGCTTAGAACAGGAGAATGATATCACAGGGTTTTATATTAACGATGGAATTTGATTAGAGAGACAATCGACGAGGACCGTTGCACGGTAGGCTGAAAATCGATTTTTACATACTTTGGAATTTTGAAATTTAAGGATCGTTTTTACTGGATACAGACTGACAACGAAGTGATCCTACAAAAGGGTTCTTTTTTTCCTTTTGATTTACAGAACCCTAAAAAATTAAAATACCCTGAACTGACTTGTGTCCAAAAACTCATTCAGAATAAATTATAGTCAGATAAATTAAATGAACTAAGAAGAAAAAAGAGAAGTTCGGACTCAGTATATCGCTACAAAGGTACAGTTGCTTCATTTTTATTGAAAAAATCATTATACGCCCATAAATATTTGAATAAAATTTTGTTACATTTTTTCATTGTTAAAGCAGATATAAATTATAACGCGTTAATAATTACGGTAAAGTACACAAATTAGGGGGTTTATTGAAAAGAAATGCATTAATCGGTTTTTACTTTTATTTGCTAAAAACGTAATTAAAATGATTTATTATGTTAGTATTACTTATGGTAAGAATTTTATTTTTTACATTTGGAGATTAGATTTGGATATTATTCTAGAACTATAATATCTTTATGATTCACATGATTGAATATGCAAAAACATCTAATCGGTTATTGGTTTTTTGGAGGATTGTGTTATCAGTATCTAGGTCCCACAAATATAAAACGATTAGGCAGATTAGGCAGACTTTGTTATTCATAATATTTAAATTGTAAAACGTCGTTAAAAAGTTTTGAATTAAACATTATAAGAATCTTAAAAAGAAGTTATTATGGCGTTTCTTTTTCATCTTATTATTATTGTCATTTTATTTAATGTTTTTTTTTAAGACATAACGTTATTTATGAAAATCTACGTTAGCGCTCAATCGATAATATTAACTAATTAATTTTACTTTCAGTTAAAAAAAAAAGAAAGTAGAACAAATATTTTATTTTTTATATTCTTATTTCAATTTTCCATATTTTTTCATGAACCCTTGTAAAATAATTTTATACCCTCTTGAAAAATGACAAAATCATTTGTAAATACATGAAACGAGGGACGAAATAAAAAAAAATCGTAGAGGGCAATTTGAGGGACAATTTGTTATTGGTGAGAATATAAAGAAAATTTTTATTATTTTAGTAGCACTTTTAGGATGTTCACTATTAATGTTGTTTATTCTGCTACGTGGAACCTTGTAAGAAATAAACAATATATATATATATATATATATATATATATATATATACATATATATACTTATATATATATATATATATATATACATATATATACTTATATATATATATATATATATACATATATATACTTATATATATTTATACATATATACACACACACGCAAAATATGTTATACATAACTATTTTATTTATCGCGAATGAAAATTTTCATTAAACTAATTCCATATTTACTACAATTACGCAATGTTTGTTTCAAAGGAGGTTAGTTCATATTATTATTGCTCAAAAGTTAACCGTAATGAATTATTTTGATTCTTATATCAGGAATCCCGCAAACATTATCACTTTAAGTAACTATCGTGACAAATGGTCTAGAAAAATGAAGTGATATGTTAATTAATGCTATATTATGGTACTTACCGCCAGTTCCCTATGACTTATCTATGAATACTTTATTTTTGTTACGGGCAACGCAAGAATATCACAGTTAGTAAAATTTTTGCGTCCCAATAAACTGATGTGTTGCTATCTTCGTCTATTTACTACGGTTATAATTATTATTATTAATACCAGTCGGTATGGGTAATGTGAGGAAATGACAAGTGGTAGCGTCCCTATAAATTTTTTCAGTCAGAGTTATTTTATTCAGAAATATATAATAATTATATTATCCCTATATTCTGTCAGATCGACGTTAATATACGTTTATAATTTATATAATTTCTGTCTATATTAATAATATAGACACATTCAAAGGAAGATGATATGGAAATGATTAATAATTGTCTGATTTGAAGTATTTCTAAAGAAAAATAGACACAACGTGAAACTATAAAACAAAAATAAATTAAACAAAATGTCGATTTGATAACACTATGTAAATTTTTTATTCTTTATATATATATATATATATATATATATATATATATATATATAATGTAACCCTGTAAATCGAAATTACGTACAAACTTGAAAAAGAAATAATTCACATTCATAAATTGCTTTGTTTCTTTTTGTAAAACAGTGATTTTGCATTTTTTTTGTTTACTTGTGTTCGTTCTGTTTTAGTAGCAAATTCTTTGTCAATAACAATTTGAAAAAGTAACGAAAGTAAAAAAAAATTGAAAATGAAAATTCTGTTTAGAAAAAATATTATAATTTTGGAGAGCTGATAACACATTTTACTTTTATTTGCATATTTGGCCTTCTGACGCCTTCATTCCGATTTGTTATTTTTTTATTCGTATATATGGTCTCAATTTATTTACTTTTGGGAAATAATTGTTTAATGCTAAACGTGTAATTAATGTAAAATTTACTGCTTGGAGTTAAATGTAAAACTCAGCTAGATTTTTTTGATTAGTGATATTGATCGCTGTGACTAGTCGTTCCTTTTATACTAATTCTTATCTTTTAATGGTCAAGTTTTTAAGTGAATATATACTATAACATAACATGCTCCAGTTTTACAATTTGAATTATTTAAAACATAAATTGTTATTTTACATATTTAATTACGGATTATATCTTAATCGAATGTTTAATGCCGATTGTAAAAAAGATATTGCAATAAATAGAAAACTGGCAGAAATGCAAATAAATGAAAATTAATGAAGATCTTCGCAGAAATTTATGAATAATATAAGTTCTTATCTTGTGGAATATACATTAAGTAATAAGACTTCAAATTTTATGGCAAACCGTTATACATAAACCTCATTTGTGGATCTAACTTAATGGTTAGTTCAATATCGGATCACAATATCCTAAGATTATGCATAATGATGGTGTTTTACATTATTACATTTTTGTTAATTAAATTGAAGTTGAGGAAAGTGTTAATGAAAATATACCTATTACACAATTTTAACGAAACGACTTACCACGGGATGGCCTGTTATTATTTGATAATTTAATTATCATTAGTAACATTATAAATACAAAATATGTTTGTTAACTAATAATGCAGCGACCACTTGTCCAGTCATCACGGCAAACATATACGGTTAATTAATCGATGTTCAATTATTGTAAACGCTTCCTCACAATCAATGTCTCTAATAATGTCACTTTAATTATTATGTACAAACGTATGTATATCTGGAGGCAAAAAATATAAAACTGAAGGAACAGTTTTTCTGTCATTTGATAAGAATAAAATTTAATATTATATACACATCAGGTCTAATTTTGCGTGACATAATTTTGAATCATATTTGAATAGAATGTGACATTAAAAATTGGAATAAATAATTAGATAACAACAGGTAAATGTTTATTGTAATCTATGATTTTTTTTTTTTCATTAAGAAAGATAAAGAAACTTGATCCAAAGTATGGATACTTAGCAAACCGCCTTAGCACCCATCCTTATTTCGCATTTGGATACTTAGCAAATCTCCACTTTTTTCCTTAATTCGCGCAAATATTATTATAGTAGTAGATATTAAAAACTGAGAGTCACAACTCGCACAGTTACAACGAATTAAGGACAAATCAAAGTGGAGGTTTGCTACGTATCCAAATGCAAAATAATAACTTTGGATCAAGTTTCTTTATCAATATTTCTATACGTACTTATGTGTTTACCACGGATAATGGTAAAGTTGGAGGTCAAATAAAATGAAAACTATTTTTTTATAGTAGAAGTCTGTCGCTTGAGGGGACGCGTGTATTGCTTACCATAATATTGATTATAAAAATCGTCATGAAATTTTGAAGGTTTTGAAAAAAGAAAATAATAGCGATAATCAGGCGGAAAAACCTCTTTACTAATATTTACCCAAAGGATATATTTATACAAAGAAAAAACAGTAAATATTTTCAAAATGAATGAAAGCTTTCAAAAAGTAGCATTAAAGACAAGACTGCATTAACGATGGCGTAAAGTATAATCGCTTTCTTACACGCTGTTTGCGAAATGATCATCCATGTATTTTAATATTAATATTGAGACTAATGGTGAAAGCTTCGAAATTAAGCTTTAACAGAAGCTTCTGAAGAGTAATGACATGTAAAATACAGTTAATAATGTATTTTTAAATTTTAATAATTTATTTGTTAATTGGATTGCGGTGACATTTTTATATGATGAATGTGGTTTTAAGTTAATAGTTCAATTAAAAAAACAGTGTAGACCTGAAAATAAAAAAATAATTAAGTTATATTACCACAAAAGTTTATTTAAATGTAATGCTACAAGTATAAAAATCGGAATCCATTTAAACTAAAATCAACAGCCTTTTACTAAACGATTGAAAATAGGTACTCAAAAAAAATGAAACTCAGTTAAGACTTAATTAAAAAATTAACAAACAAGTAACTTAGTGTCAAAAAGGTTAATAAATATTTAAAAGTTATTTCTCTTTTACGTTAAAATAATGTATAGAGATATCGGTATACACATTTTTAACTTTGTACCAAGGAACTTAACAGAACAGTCCTAAAATTAATATTTAAATTATATCCAAGTGAAGTCAATTAACAGTTTACTGAAACTACGAGTATAAAATTGTGTTTATAAAACTATGAGTGTGAAACTACAAATAAAAATTACGAGTATAAATTTATGACTTTAAAACTATGAGTGTAAATTCACGAGTATAAAGATATCAGTGTAAAACTGCGAGTATAAAACTAGGAGTAAAAAATTACGAATATAAAGCTACGAGCACGAAATTATCAGTCTAAAAGTACTTAATAGAAAACAATTAAAATAAAGTTATGAGTATAAAATTACAGCGAAAAAATACTAAAGTAAAACTTTGAGTACATAACTACGAGTTTAAAGCTAGGAGTAAAAAATTATGAGTACAAAACTACGAGTATGAAATTACGCGTATAAAGCTATAAATATAAAGTTACGAGTATAAAACTATGAGCATAAAACTACGAGGTAGGCCTGCATTTTAGAGAGTAATTATAAATTTATGTTAAAAAAATATAGGAACAAAGAAATAATTCTGTGATTTGAATGATTTTTTCGCCTTCATAAAGAAATATGGCACATTATTAATAAGGTATTGGCTTCTCTCTATTCTTTTCGAAAATAAAAATATGTTAAGTAGTAGAACTTGCACTACGAGGACTATGTACATATTTAGGCATTCATGAATATTAAAATGTTTACAAATATGAATTGTTATATAGACAATCTAAATATATTGACTACTACAAACTCACAAGCACAAAAACATGGTGCATAGTTAAATAATGTTATTTTCCCCATGTAAATATATACATGTATTGCCTGGTATATCTATAATAGACAAAATAAATACAAAATTTAAAATATAACATTATTTTTGCTTTTATTTTAAGTTACTTTTATGAAATTTGTATCGACTTTTTAAATTTTGTTTACGTATGTTATAGGTTGGTCGACTATTATTCGTAAACTAGTAGATCCTACTTAGCTATCAAAAGTGCACATTAAATTTCATTATATAAATTATTATAGGGAATATTTTTCAGATATTTAATAATAGGGGTTTAGCTTGTAGAGGCTTATGAAACTGAAATGGCTATCGAAAGAAAGGTTCTTGGCATACCTCGTTTATTTTTCAACGAATAAAGATCCCATTCAACACAAAGAGGTATGCAAAAAAAATCACCTACACCACTTTATGAAGAGGAAAACTTGGAAAAGAAATTATATGTGAGAGCTGTTAGTGGAGGTAGAAAATATAAAAGGCTCAAAAAAAATGTGTTAATTTAATGGATTTTTGTTTAAACGGTCGTTATATAAGAGACAGTTAAGTAGAACCCATTATAAAAACATATCATAGTGACAATCAGATTTTTCTTGGAACGAGTAAACTTTTCAAGGAAGGAATTTATTTTTTAATTTTTCTGATTTTTCCGATATTTCCAATGAATTTTTCTGATTTCAATAATTATTCAATTAAAAAGTGAAAAATACATGTAGTAAAGCCGGATGAAGCGTAATATTCCCAAACGGAGCCTAAAAATGAAAAATGCCAAGCGATGTTGCAAGATTTTCATATTTTATTAAAAATCGGTTTGTTGATACGTATCACCGTGTAGACAATATCTACTTACAAAATTTCAAGTACCTAGAACAAAATCTTTGGAAACTAGAGGGCTGTAACAGGTATATGAACAAATGGATAGATAATCGTGATTTGTGACGGTTTTTAAAGAAATTGTAACTGGCCTAGGACAGAAATAACGTGTTCAATAATAATACGGTTTCCATCAGATATTATTTTAGTAATTTAGATATTAATGAGCATAATTAAAAACTGTGATTCATATTATTAACAGGATTTGTCATCGTTTAGATTAGATTATACCTCAATTTTCACTTACGTACAAAGGTTGAGTTTTAATGTGCAATGGGTGTCTTAGAAAACGGGCTACACAAGTGAAATCCAATTATTTTCGTCTACAGCCTACAGTCAGTTGTGCTGTAGAAAATAATGCACATATTCTAATTTACAACCCAAAAATTTACGCAATCTTGAAAGGCAGCCTACAGCTTTGTCGATATGGGCTTTATAGTTAACATTTTTCAACTCTCAACATTACATTGTATCTAACTTTGCTCGAGAATTTGGCGAACTCTTGAATTGCAGCCAACGGCGCTTCTCATCAAGTGTTGTGGGGTAAATTTGATTTACGAAATTGCAATGCTCTAGATTGTGTAATGATTGTCTTAAATAGTTATTTTCAGTCAGTATACGGGACACAAGGAAACATAATTTTTTTCATATGAAAAGATTACATTTTTTGTACAAATCCTACACTTATATTCAATTGTTTTTAAAAAGGAGAAAGATTGTATCGTTGCAGTAATAAAAGTGACTTAAAGAGAAGTATAGTTGCGATGAGATTTGGTGATTATGTATTATACAATTTATTTGTTTTAAAATTTAATAACAATTACTTACGATTTTCAGGAAGAGCCGTTTGGAGGGAAACTAGAGGGATGGTTCAACATGGACATCTACATATCGTACAAATCGTGGAAAATGAAGTAGGTTGCCAAAAAATTCCTGGACCTTAAATTTAAATTCTTAACACAAAGATTTATTTTAACCCAAATATTAAAGGGAAATTATTTTCAAAGATGAAAGAAACACCGAGAGACGTAAGGCAGGACGTAATTTAATTACGTAAGCATTTCTTTTAAAATACATTAATTTAATTATATTTATGGTGTACGTTTAAAATGCCTTTTGAATTTTTCCCCATAAAAAAGTTGCTTAAAAGTTTAGTTAGCTACTTTGGAAAAAACCAAAATATTATTACATTACGAATAAAATTTATTTACTTTTGCGGTTCCTTAATCAGTATAATATTAATACATATATTTATCATTACTTTTACATCGTACTCATGAACTATTTTGGTTTTTCATTTGCTTAAAACTTTTATTTTGTATATAAAACGAGTTTGTTTGAAAGTTAAGGATTTAATTTTATTCACATATGTTCTTTGATTTAAACGAGTTCGCTACAAATATGAGCAATATTCACTGAACCGCTTTCACTGTAATTAACAGTCTTTACTATTTGCTACGCAAATGCACGCGCACGCGTTCGAGAGCGTGTGTATCAAGTATGCATAAATACACGAGCCCACCAGACATGACCAGAGAGCCCACCATTATTATAAGAGCGGAACCTTTTTTTAGAATTATAAATAATAAAAAGGTTTATTTATTGAACTAATACTGATACTATTGTTAAGATTGAACTAAATCCCTTATAAAAAAGCAGAATTAACAGAACCTAATTAGAAGATTACAGGAGAAATGTAGTGATTATAATAGGTGTCTTATAGTTTTTGAGAAATCCACTACAATTTTACGCCTGTAAGTGATTTACTAGGTAATATATCGATGTGTTCATATTTATAAACTTTACTTTTATTATTATTTTTAAAAAATTTAATGGGAAGACTTTGTGTTTGAAGATCTTTGTTTTAGTAACTAGAGTATATATTATATATCTTCACTAAATATCGCCATTTGAGTACATGTGTAATTAACCAAGTACAATCCAACCAAATGTTATTTTTTAAAAATAGTCGACTAGTTTATAAAATAATTGAAGTTTAAATTTTTAATAAAATCATAATTAAGTACTTCCTGTATAAATAACGCTAATTATCAGTTAGGTAATATATAATGTTAAGTTTCAAGATGAAGTGTCATTTATTTGTTGAAAAAAATGGAAAATGATAGCTTGGGTTTCATTCCAAATTACATTGGCATTCTTCACTTAAATCTTTCCATGGTGATAAGTAGTAAATTAACGAAACAAAGTAAAATAGATGTGCGCTTCGTTCTACAGATTTACTTTTTTTATAATTTAATTAATTTACTACGTACGCATTTTATTTCATGACATTTATTTCATATTTGCATTCGGAAATTAGTTTGCACTTATTTAAAATGAAATTATTTTGTAATATTATGAGTATATTGCTGCATTTACTTAAATTTTTCACTAAGAGATTTGCCAGTATTACATCCTAAGGATTTTGCCAGTATTATAATTGCATTCGGCATACTGAAAAATCATATTAAAATAGTTGCTCGTATTAAGAACAACGTATTCACTAATTCCAGTCACTCGAAAAAGTATTACAAACATTTTATAATAACTATGATACACACTATGCAAATAGGACTCACTCTTAAAAACAACAACTATCCCTTCAAAAAGATTCAAACAATATGAAGCGGTTTACATAGATATTTGTGAGTTTTGACATGTTGAATAAGAACTAAACCATGGAGATTTATTTTGAAATTGTAATTAAAATTAGACTACCCTTATTATCAAGAAGCAAATAATAATTAATTAAAATAACTTTATCTTAAAAACCGATTGGAGTATTTTTATAATGTTAGGTGTTTGGGAGAATCATCGATGTTAAAGATAGTGGAAGGAAAATAACTTTTAATTACAAATTGTACACAAACTTGCCTTTGAAATTAAACACGGTAAGTGTTCAATTTCAGGCTCAAGATTGCTGTTTTAACCTTTCTCTTTTTTCTATAACTTTGTTTTGTAAAACTATGCTAATGAAAGGATAGTCAGAAAAGTTAAATTCACCTTAGCATCGCTAAGAAGTGTATTTATGTAATATTTCTACATTTCTTACGTTTGTCATAATTAGTGGTACAGGCTGATATAACAATATTTAAATATCAGAAATAAGTGGTATTATTTCTTAAAAAATAGGTGCGCTATTTAGTGCAATTAAGTATTATATATTGGTTATACATGTGTATATATATATATATATATATATATATATATATTATCTCACCCTTTTACAACACTGTTTGAATATTTATCTCTTTTTACCGTTTCCTGCGAGTTAAGTTCGTATTATGGGAATATGTTGGTCCCACCATGAAAATGAAATAAAATTTGAAGTAAATGAAATATTGATTAATTTTTCCAAATAAAGTTTCCTTTAGCAATTTTTATCGCTAACTTAATGCACACTGCACACCATCGGGAAATGCTGTCAAATTGAGTTCCAGAATCATTATTTTTCCCTCAAACTCTCGCTCGCACATTTTGGTATTAGGGTGATTAATTATTACGTCTATTTGTTAGCTGCAGACAAGGGTCGCACCAATTACCAACGTCGATGTCAGGACTAATGCGTACAGTGGTCCATGGTCGCGTAATGGTGGAATTTATTCCGATAATTTCATTTAAAACTTCTCTTGACAAAGGCAAAGAGGAAAAACGATAATAATTATGTATTAAATGTGATATTATTCCATTATCGCCAATCGTTGGGTGGCAATAATTATGAAAGCGCGAGTCAGAAGAGTTGAGTCTGAATCCAAAGACCAGAAACTTTGTAATTATATGTTAAATATAAGGCTTTCAATTTTTTTAACATTAGACTGCTATTTTAACCGTCATTGTTTTTTAGATTGTGAACGTTCAAAGGTAACATGAGTACCTGATGCCGAAAATAGTGTATTCCTGTTATGGCTCTTAAGCTGATAATCTTTGCTACTTAAAATAAATTTTGTTTTAAAAGTTTACCTGAGCCTTTGCACAGGTCTGCGATGGTTTTCTCTTTTAAGATTTGATGACTGATTTTGATAGATTTTGGGGTGCTGATTACGGGAAAAATTTCGTCATGTCAGGATTTGTAGTTATTTAGTATAGTTTTTTTTTGCCAAAAGTATCTAGGCTCACCTATCCAAAAACTAAGATTTCATTTTAGTTGTTTCTTATTGAAAAAAAAGACACTGAGTAGATAACAATGAATAAGTTATATTAAATAGTTAGTTAAATACAATGTAGATTTAAATGACCTAATCATTTGATGAAGACCTCATTTAACTGTAATTAACTTAAATCTTTAGAAGTGGGTTAATGAGTGTACATTAATAGATTTTTGTATAAATAGCAATATTATTTAATATTGCTATTTATAACGTTATTTCGTAACGCTCAGCCACAAGCTGTCATCGCGAAAGTCTTTAAATTCATCGGATTATTTTTGTCGTATTTGTGGGCAGTTTATGCTGACAAAACAGCAGCATAATATTACCGAAGTCATAAGTAACGTTTATAACATGTATGTCGGCCTAGCAATCGCCAACCAAGACAAACAGTTAGTCCCACATAAAACGTGTGTGACATGCGTTCGTGAACTTCCAAAGTGGTCAAAAGGGTAGAACAATATCTATGATTTACAATCGCCTATGTTATGGAGATAAATTTCAGAATCATAGCTTTGCTATCGTATGATTGCAGGCTACAATTCTAAAACCAAAAGTCTTAGTATGTCCAATTGTGTAATCGGTAACGCACGCGGTGCATCGCGACCAGAACGTTGCACCGCCATTAAATCCACATTTTGAATCAGTGCAAGCTGGAGACATGAGCAGTGATGTCAAAGAGGTATCACAACCTGAAGCTCAATTTGAGCCTAGATCAAGTAAAACACAGTTATTTTCACAGTCATAACTGAACGACTTAACAAGAGATCTAAGCCTGCAAAAGATACAGGTAAATTCCTCGGATCGAGACTATCGGAAGATAATATGCTTGCTCCTGACACCTCATTTTCTTGGTATCGCCACAGAAAAAAGACTTTATATTACATTTTGCTGAAGATAGTGGTCTAGTGTATTGCAGACATTCCTGGCTTAGTGAAAATGTTTAACATATAATATGACGCGAACGAATGGAGATTGTTCATAGAATCATCAAAGCAAAGTTTAAAAGCAGTTTTTTGGATAATGGCAATAAGTATACTTTACTGTCAGTCGCCCTTTCTGTACATTTGAAAAAATGCTACTTCTCTTTGAAAAAATTGGTCGATAAAGTAAGGTACGTACAACGCGGTTGGATGGTCTGTGGAAATCTGAACCTTATAAGTATGCTGACCGATCAACAAGTTGGCTACACAAAATACCCCTTGCTTTCTTTGCGGGTGGGATAATCGAGATAAAGGAAAATATTGGACGAAGAAAGAGTGGCCACCGAGAATTTTCTTTCACAAAAATGTTGTGAGAGAAAATTTAGTCGAGTGGGAAAAGTTTTACTACCCCCTTTACATATAAAACTGGGAATGATGAGACAATTTGCGAAGGCACTAAATAAAGAAGGAGAAGGTTTTAAATATCTAAATGAAATTTTTCTATCTCCATCTCAAGCTACAATGAAAGATGGTATTTTCGTTGCCCCGCACATAAAAAAAGTGGTGAAAGACGCAACTTTCGATGAAAAATTAGGTGAAATTTAATTAGAATCCTGGAAATCTTTTAAGGAAGTAGTGAACGATTTCCTAGGAAACGATAAAAGTCCAAATTATAAGAAAAATGTGAAGAAAATGATTGAAAATTTCGGATAAATGGTATATTCGATTAGCATTAAACTTCACTTCCTTAATTTGCACTTGGACTACGTTCCTGATAACTTGGGAGCTGTAAGTCAAGAGCTAGGTAAAAGATTTCATCAGGATTTGAAAGTTTATTGGTTACTAAAGCGAGATGATGCAAGTCTGACTTTTAAGCCAAAATTTCACAATAGGAGTTTCGGCGAAAAAAACAAGGTACCACAAAATTATTTAATTCTATTTATTGACGTTATTTAAACTTAGTTATAATACTTCCAAGTCATATAATTGTTTTTATTTTTAATTATAATATGAATTTTTACTTAGTAAAATTTTTTTTAGTAACCTTTTTCTTGCAATTTCACACATAGGGATTTTCCAAAAAAATTGAGGATGATGGGGAAAATGTAAGTACATATTTCTATTCAGCGCACTAAATTGCCATAAAATCAGCCACCAAATCCAAAAAGGGGAAACAAAGTTAAAATTATTATAATTATATACCAGCTTCGCTCTAGTGAATTACTAGTTTTATAAATATATATATATATATATATATATATATATATATGTGTATATATATATATATACATATATATATATATATATATACGTATATATATATATATATATATAAACTCTTTTGCAAAGAAAACCGGCACTTATAGGAATAAACCATATCAGAGTTATTTTATTATTATTTGATGCATTTTATATGGCGATATGATGAGAATATTGTTATTTATTATTGAGATATCGTTTTTACCTACTTCAATCATTAAAAATGAGAATAAATAAAAAAAACGATGTGAAGTCCACAGATGAGCGTTTTCATACTGGTACATTAAAAATGGCAAAATTTTATTTTTGAATATTTTTTATTAATTTATCATAAAATTTGAAAATTTAGTAACGAGTATGGCTTCCTCTAGCTAAAATCAATGCGCTTAATCTGCTAGGTATGTTTTCGATGACGTTTTTTCTCATTTCCTGAGGAATACGTTCCCATTCAGCGACCATAACATTTTTAAGGGCCTGAGTGTTTTCTGGAGCTGGTTTTACGGCTCTGACGACACGTTTGAGATTATTCCATATGTGTTCTATCAGATTGCGGTCGGGACTTCTAGCTGGCCAGTCTAATCGATGAATTCCGGCTAGGTATGTTTTCGATGCAGGAGACATATACGCATCAACGTCTCTAGAGCGGTGGGCGAGCGTTGACGTCCATAAAAATGGACTCGCCTCGAACTGATGTTAATGCGGGTTGGGTATGAGGAATAAGAACCTCTGTTATGTACCTTTGCGTATTAAGTGTGCCATTTTCAATAGAAACTAACTCGGTACGATCATCTGAGTTAATACCAGCCCAAAACACTACGGAGCCTCCACCGTAAGGGGTGATTTCATCAAAGCACACTTCTGCGAAGCATTCTCCAGGTCTTTATGAGACACGCCGACGTCGATCCTCATCACTAATCGATATACGAGAATTTTTATTCAAAAAGAATAAATTTTAAATTTAGAACGTTCGCTTTTATATGCCAGAATACACTATATCTGCCAGTAACAATTACAATTAATACAACCTCTTAATAAATAATACTTTGTTAATAATATGACAAAAAAGAAAAAGAGTGTATGTATATACTTTGGTTAAAATGAGAATGACATTACAAGTGCTGATATATTTTTTTATTTTATTACAACTATATAATTATATGTTATTAAGCGTGTGAAATCGCGGGCACGGCTATTATTATTATTGAAAATAAATGATCAACAACATGTTTTACAGATTTTATTATATAACACAAATTTCTTAAAAATTATTTATTATGAGTTCGAAATGTAGGTTTAAAATTATTACGAAAAAAAAAATTAATGAGCCCGTCAGCTTGAAATTTTGCACAAATATACCAACCAAATATGATCGTTAACAATTCAAAAATCCCCTAAGGAGAATAAAATAATGCTAGTTTTCTTTAAAGGGAGGAGTCAGTAGTAGAGGATGAGGTAGGGGAATAGGAGAGGGAGAGCGAGGAAGAGATGTAGAAGGGGGGAAGGAAGAAGGAGTGGGGAAATAGGAGATGGTGAGTATGAGGGAGTGGACGGAAATAAAGAGGGAGGGTGAGAAAGAGGGGAAATAGACCAACGATTACTTTGAATCGACTTCTGAATAAAAAAATAGATTATCAATATGAATTGTGGGCAGTTATGATAACAAAAATTTTAGGGAAATATCCTATTTCCCCGAAGTTTGCAAACCGAATAATATGATTTGTATCAAATGAAAGGTCTATATAGGTTATGCAGATAGGGTATATTTGTGACTCAAACAAGATAAATAAATGTCCAAAATAGTTTCGATAGTTTTGATATACAATTAGGCTATACTGAATGTGTATGCGTGGTATGAGCGTGTGCGTATGCGGCACGTGTGCATTCTCAGGTATGAAACTGTATTTTAAGATGTCACACCCAACTGCGGCATATGAGCTGCTCACGCCTCTAATCGGTGTAACATGTCCTATATATTTTTATGCATTATGGCGCACACATGTTGCATATATAACGCACACGCACACGCGCACGTATTCTGTGGTTTGGCCTTTAAGCTGGACCAAATATTCAGTGGAGTACAGCATTAGAGCTCGGAGCCCAAGCGAACGAAATCGCGGGCACAGCTAGTATACCAGATGTACATATATATATATATATATATATAAATACATTTTATTAGTTACGGCTCTTAATTCTAATATTAATTATACCACATAATTTTAATAAGGCGATCGTTTCTTAAGAGTTCTTAGGTTTTATTAGTACTGCAGGCGATTGATGCTATGCTTATTTTTTTCAATGTAAAAAAAGTGAACACACGTTTTTCATTCACACCAATACTAGGATTTACTTAAAAATCATTTTTTTATCATTCCCTTTTTTAAACTATCCTTAATCTTAAATGTCAACAATTTTAAAAATTCGCGATATACTTTACAGCTCTTTAGCCGGAATATTTTATAATCTAGAATTATTTTAAATTTAGGAGTTTCTCATTAGCTATACTAATCCGCTCTTTCAAATTAATTCCTTTCAATATAGGTACCTTGAAATTTAGCCGCACAGGACGAGGAAAATATCAAATGGAAATTAATAGATTCTAGAATTTTCGCTTCGCCCATTTGATTTGTTACGTTGATGTTTAATTTAAGGACTTTTGAAAACTAATACTAAATAAAATACATCTACATTGTATTTAATATATAAGGATGAAGTAATGCTAAATATGTATAACCTGTATCTCTCTAGTGCTTTTCAAGTAGTAATACCGAAAATATGATAGAATTTTTTCGAAAATCTCTCGCAGGGTATTAGATCGCGGCATCCGATCTTCTGTTCTGTCACTAGTTGAGCTTCGGTGATTAAAACACAAACAAAATATGGAAATATCACAAAGATAACATAGAGTGCCCCTTCTTCGTGAATTTTGTTTACACACATCGATATTTCACATGGATGTATAAGGATGTATTATCGTATGGTAATAACCATCTGTATTCAATTTAGTAAAGCTACTTTTGTACTTCAATAGACACATAAATTCATGCTTTAGAGAATAAATAAATATTCTGTTTGGCTTACATGATTGAACCAAGATGGTGAGTTTATTAGTTTCTAACATAATATCTCCTAGTCTAGTCGATGTTTTAATATGTTATTATTAATAATAATGTCATAATGCGTTTTTTTGAATTAGATAGAGAAATTTAAGTAAGTGTGGTTTAATATTAATGACGAGACTTAGTAAAGAGCTATCACTTAAGGAATGTCTCATGACCAGGAGCCTTTTACTTAAATGTTAAGTGACTCATTTAATTATATCTGACTAAAGCTGAAGCCTACTCCAGACAAGTTTCTCACCCAGATGCTATCGGGATAATTCATCAACGATTTTGCGTGTGACATGAAGACCTATGAGTTATTTGGGTACCTGTTAACGCTTTAATTAAATGTTTACATCAGTGTTTTGATGGTTTAATATATATATATATATATATATATATGTATATATATATACATATATTATGCATATATTTGTATATATATATATATATATATATATATATATATATATATATATATATATATATATAACTGGCGCACGCGCAGAGGCCTGTGTTCACGTGTACATAAATAAACCAACACATTATGCATACCCAACTTTATGATGTGCGCGTTGGACGCTTTTGGATGGGTAGAATCCTGCGAGTTCGAGTCACCGATGCTATAATAGCAGATAGCGCTATATTTGTAGCTATAAGAGTGGCGTATTGTACAACATAACTTTTCTTTACTTGTATAGATACACAGTGATGTGTATATCTATACAAGTAAAATTAAATTACCTGGGTGGAAAGTTTAATGTGTGTATACTGTGCATTGTATAAATAGTGTGTTAGTTTGATTATTATTTTAATTGTTTAATTGTAGTACCACTATACAGTACAATAATGAGTACTAAATATATTGATATTTTACATAGAAAAGTGAACAACCAGAACAAAGTATTTATTTTCAAACATTCCCAATATTCTTATCAAAATTTGCTTCTAAAAATTTTGTATTATCTATTTTTTAATATTTTATCTCTGCAATACATCGTGCAACGAATATTTCATAATGGCTGATGAGATATCTTACTAGCGTGATAAGACAGATTTCTAATTGTTCGCTAATATTTTTGTCGCGGATTTTAAAATTATAAATTCTATAAAATTTTATATTAATTTTAGGTTTACGTGTTGAATTTTGAAAATATGATTACTATTAATTTTAATAAAAGAAACACTTTTATTCAAAAGTTTAAAATGTTTACTTCTGTCGACAGTTCCCATGACTGCCTATACTTTTTATTTCACAGCAATAATTACCCATAAGTGTTAAGAAAATATGCCATTACCCGTAAATCTATTTTTATCCTTTTTCGTATTAACTTTAAATTCGTTCTTATTGCTATGAATTACTAGACAGAAACTGGTTACGCTTTGTTTGCCTATTATAAAAAAAACCAACGAAACTAATTCGGCCTATTTACAAACAGTTATTAAACTGTCGATAGACTGATGTAAACATTTAATTAAAGCGTTAACAGGTACCCAAAATAATCCATACGTCTTCATGTCACACGCAAAATCGTTAATGAATTATCCCAGTAGCATCAGGGTGAGAAACTTGTCTAAAGTGGATTCAGCTTTAGTCAGATATACTTATACGAGTCACTTAACATTTAAGTAAAAGGCCCCTGAGCGTGAGAGAATGCTTAAGTGATAGCTCTTTACTAAGCCTCGTCATTAATATTAAACCACATTTACTTGAATTTCACCATCTAACTTAAAGGTGGGTAAATAAGCAATATGACATTGTTATTAATAGTAACATACCAAAACATCGACAAGAACTTTAGGAGATATTATGTTAGAAACTAATAAACTCACTATCTTGGTTTATTAATGTAAACCAAACAGAATATTTATTTATTCTATAAAGCATGAATTTATATTTATATTATAGGTACGAAAGTAGCTTTAATTTTACTAAACTGAATACAGGTGGTTATGGTCATACCATAAAAAAGTACATCCTTATACATCCATGTAAAATATTGATGTGTGTAAACAAAATTCATAAAGAAGGGGTACTCTATGTTATCTTTGTTATATTTCCATATTTTGCTTGTGTTTTAATCGAAGAAGCTCAGCTAATGATTAAACTGGAGATCGGATACCAGGATATTATACCTTGGGAGAGATTTTCGAAAACATTTTATGATATTTCAGATATTACTAGTAGAAAAGCACTAAAAAGTTACAGGTAATTCAGGTTTTGCATTCCTTCATCCTTGTATTTTAAATATAATGTTGATGCATGTTAGTTATTATTAGTTTTCAAATATCCTTGAATTAAGCATCAGTGGAAATATTTACTTTCGTGACAATAAAAGTATTAATATATTCCAATAGGCCAAGTGAAAATTTTAGGTTTTATAAATTTCCATTTAATTTTTTCTCATCCTGTGTGGCTTAATTTTTAAAGAAAATTATTCAAAAATTAGTGGACGAGTTAAAAATTAGCGGGTGAATTGGTAAGTTAAAAATTAGGGGGCGAATTGGTATAAATAATTAGAAACTCCTAACTAAGAAACCTTAAATTTAAAATAATTCTAGATAACGATTCTTTAAAATTCTCTACATTTAAGATTATGGATAATTTAAAAAAGCGAATGATGTGCGGAGAAGAAAACTATCTTTAAGTAAGTTTTGTATTAGTGTCAATGCAAAATGGGTGTTCACTTATTTTTCTTAGTTTGGAAAAAATAAACGTAGTATCAATTGCCCGCAGGATTAATAAAACTTAAGAACTCTTATGTAACGATCACCTAATTAAAATTAAGTGGTATAATTAACATTAAAATTAAGAGGCATAATTAAGGATTCAATTTTCCTTTACTATCTTTGATTTTTTTGGGTTTTGTACCACAATACCCAAAAAAATCAAATGTAGAAATGTAGAAATTAAGCTAAATAATATCATGTTTTCAAATGATGCAACTTTTTATAGTTAAAAAGAATTATTATAATATAAAAATTGTCTGAATGAAAAACGATACTGTTTAAAAATCATGAGGCGTGTTCACAAAACAATTTTGACAGTTTATAACATTGACAAATGACAGCGAAGGTCCATTTAGATTAGGATTCTTGCAGTCTTATGAAATAAAGGCTTGCAGCCTTAAGTAAAATGAAATTGAAAAATGACTGATTGTATTGCAGTCCTCATTTTTAACCAGAGCATCAATATCTAAACATATTACCATTTCATTAGTCATATGTTGAGAATGTCAGGACTAATTTTTAGATGTATATGTTACAAAACACTGAAAATGTACATGAAAATCGGCATACTAAGCAGAAGCCTGCACAATAATTGACCATTTCATTAATTAAGAGTCATAGCGGCAAAAATCATTCAATTAATTCCATTAATCAAATATTGAAGCTATCTAGTTTTCAGGCAAGCTAACCTACATTTTTATGTAGCATAAGTAACTTTTGTTATTCTTTGCCTAAAAATTTTGTATTAAAAATGATAAGACTTTTTTCCCTTCACTTTTGCCAAGTCAAGATATATGCTGACTCTTTGGCTTAAATTTTTATTGATGGTTATATTATGAAGTATTAGAAATCTATTTTCCATCCGAGGGCTCTTAGGTTTTGCAAAGGTCGTCTCCTTCGTGAGTTCATATTGAATAACTTGCAAGGATCGGCGAGTCTATTTTGTTCCATCCAAAATGATTGTGGAGTAATTTAGGTTTCTTAACTTGAATCAAAGATATTTCCATTAATAACATTTAAAGTTTTTTTAAATTTAGCTATATGAATTTATTCAACATTATGGGTCAATCTGTAAGCTAAGTTTGGAGTTATGTGTAATCCATGTTTAATATAGTAGATCAATCAGAATCTCTATATACATTTTATCTCTCTTTGCAGGAGAAACTAAGTTTATCATAAAATTTGTCATAACGGTTTTAGAAGGAATTCACTCAGGGATTAATTCTAATCAAAATTATAAAATTATCCCTTTTTTATTTTAGAAGCGCCCAATTAGATTGTTTAAATTCGAAATAAAGAATTTTTAAAAAGTGCTTGTTTGACAGAACCTGCATGCATAGTGGTAGATTTATGTAACTCACTGGTGTTTTATCATTTTAATTGTATTCATTCGACTGTCTACTTTACTTTAGAACATGTTGCTCTGATTTGTTACGGGTCACGTATTTTCACATACCTACCCGCACATGTAAAAAAACCTTTATTAAAATAAAAAAAAATGTACGCTCCATTGAGTGGGGTGCCGTCGGACAGGAAATTGAAAAGTAGTTATATTTTTCATCCTCGCTTTATCATATTTTCATTGATTCTTGCTATCCATTCTTTTCATTAATTCTTGCTGTAAGCTGCACTTTGTAAGCTTTCAAATTTAATACTAAATTGCCATTAACTCTATTTGCGTATCCGTTTGGCTTTTGAAACTAAAATTAATCTTGAAAATTTTGGGCAAATAACTAGGTATATAAAATATTAAAATCCTTTCAAATCTATTAAAATTTTAATTTCATTCCACCCGGACGGCGAATTGTAAATGGTCACCATAATACTAATTTTTTTCAGTGACTTTCATTAAATTTTCTGTATTTATTATATTTTATTATATATTGATTTTAAATTCCGTCCGGATTCGGACTGTTATCCTTGAAAAGTAAACATAAAATATGTGAAAGCAATATAGGAATTATTAATATATTTACACGAATACATATTGAACACTTGCAAATTGTTATGTCCGTTAGGTATTAAAAGTATAATAAATACGTCAACGTCAAAAATGTTATAAAATTTCTACTCCCGTATTTTTAAGAATAAAATTCTTATGAATATTATGACGATTCTAATACTGCTATATTATGCCTATTAGTACTACCCATATGCTTACTGCAATGTGACTGCTAGTGATACCCATAAACATTTTGATTTTCGATTATTAGATACAGTTTTAAAGCTACTTTTTTGTCTATTATGTGCAGAGAGAACAGAGACCTTTTTAGTCTTACAATAATTTCTTTGTATCTTGTACCAAATATTTTCATTTTATTCGTTTGTAATTGTTAGCTCAATTTGTCGACTATAATTCTTTGTGGGATAACTGTTTAACTACTTGAAAGTTCGAATAGGTATCTTCTTGCTTAAATGTCAATATGTTTCTTATATTTAGTTCTCCAATATTTCCGGATACTGTACTAAGTAGGAAGCTTTTGAGTTTATGTCCTAGACCTTCATGGCATACTTTTTTGTATGCCTGTACAATGTCAAAAAAGATGGCGGAACAGAAAAATGTTTTTTTTTAAAGATTCGACAATTATATTAATATTTGTTTCCAATCCCAAATTGATGTGTCGGAACTGAATTTTGACCTTAATAATGGGTTCAGTTTTTTTTTAATTAAAAGTTTCTCTAAAAGTATCGGCATAATGGATAGCAGCAATATGGGTCCGTATGGAAAGACTTTATGAAGAGGTTTTCCCGGTTTGGCGATTATAATGACTTCTGCTACTTTTAAAAGCCTGGGCCATATTTTAACATGAAGGTGATTTAATGAGATTGGGTGGTTTAATTATGGCTTTTCTAGGAGTTTTTTTTCAGTTTGTCCTATACCTGTAATAAGTCAAAAAAATGTTAAAATTTTTTGAGTCGCTTTTAACTTCGATTTCGTTCATTATTTATTCGCGGAATGTTAGTTTAATTTCATTTTCTATTTGAACTGACTCATTCCATCATGGTTCGTTGACTTATATTTGGTGTGAAGATATTTTCCAAATGTTCTGCAAATTTTTCAGATTTTTGTTTGCTGCTTCTGGCCCAAGTGCCATTCCTTATTTTTTTGGTGGTATTTAATATATTGTTCGTCTTACTCTTTCAGTATTTTCCCATAATGAATATTCAGTATTTGAATCAGCTGGCAGATTTATCAACCGCAATCCTATCGATTCATTTTTAATCTTTTAAATGGACGTTTTAATTGTTTTACTATTCTATTGAAATTAGATTTGTTTATTAGTGTTTACGACTTTTGGCACTTTTCTCTCAAGTTACACTTTAATTAATTCTTCCATTTTTCTGAGATAATTGTCATTCATTAGCGTGGATAATTTTGAAATCCAGGCTGCTTGTTGTACTACTTCATTAAATACCTGAACTTCTGCTTATAGTTACTCCACGGTTGAAAGGTGTGATCACTTATATCTGTCTTTCTAAATAGATTTTGAAGCTCTCCTAATCCGTCTTTGTGTTAGTCTAGGTGAAGAGTTTTTCTTTTCGATTATATTTTCATTGAGCTTCGGTATAATTGGTGAGTAATCGGAGCTCATATTTTATCCTTTTTCCATGCCGTGGAAGTTCCAAGGTATATTTTTATATTACGAGGAAATAAAAACGTCTATTTTTTGACATTGAAGTCTCTCCTAATTAAAATTTTTCTTATCAATTGCTCATCTGTTATCTAATATTTACATGAAATATACACAGAACTGAGGTTTTGAACGTAATATTAATGCAAAGAGTATCATGAATATATTCTGTTTTGGAGAAAAGAATCAATTTTATTTACTCGAGTACAATAAATTTTAGTTAAAAATTTTATTTGAATATATTGTTTGAGTATATAAGCATTTTGTTTGAATATATATTACTTCGGAACTTAGGGCATGTAGCCCATGTATCGATTTTTTGGGTGATTTTGGTTGTTCTCTTTTGACTCGTTTTGCGTATATTAATTTATGGATATTTTTTAGTTTATAATGTGTGAGTAATTTTAACGATGAAGTTTTGGTTAGGTAAGTATTTTTAATACTTATTTAGGTTTTGTCGTTCTAAATTGAAATTTCTATAGTTTATTGTTTATAGTTTTACGTTGACATCATCTCAATGTCAAACTTTCAGCTTCATGCATTTAAATTATCCAGAGAATATTTTCACATGGAAAAATCTATATTAGTGGTTTAGATAAATTACCAATATCGATGTTTTCAAATAAAGCAAGAAGTGTTGCAAGAGGAAAGTGCTTAAATACTGCCAAAATATAAAAATCGACAAAAAATCCCAATATGCACATGTTTTCATTTTTACATATTATTTATGACTTAAAGAGATCTTAATGATAATGAGAATAAAATTAAGGAATGTTTTCATAAAAGAAAAGATGCATATCAAAAAAACCTTACCTAACCAACTTATTTGTATCGAAGTATTCTTTTTGTCTTATAAATTTATTAACATTATGACCTACTTCCATGATCATTTGGTTGTCACCAAATAATCCAGCGAAAATTGGTCCAATCGTTATGAAAAGCACACACTGTGAATTGTGATATGAATTAACATACGGGGTATAATTAAAAATATTTTTCTTTTTTGTCGACAAAGTGTCGACAAGCGGGGTTGAAATAAAAAAAAATAATAATCATACCACCTAGTCTGTTTTTAATCCCCAACAATCTCAAATGCTTCGTTATGATTAATGTTTCCTGAAGCTTCATTTTAAAAATTGTATATAAATATACAGCTTGCAGCGAAAAAATGTGAAATTAATGGAACAATTTTTATATAATTTGACGATTTAAGTTTTATAATATAAACAAAAAATATGTATAACATTTTGAAAGTCATAATTATATATTTCAATAAAACTTTGGGCTAGAAAAGACAAGTTTGTATAGTAATCCATGAATTATAATTTTTTTTATACCTCAAGGAAAATAAACAATTTGAACCAATGTAAGGTACGCCTTGGGAGATTTCAGCTCTTGGTCGCGCTGCGTAGCCACGGGTAACCGTTAATAACAGTAATAAATCCATTGACAAAAACATTGTTTAAATGCAGGACTGGGTTATGAATTAATATACGGTAAATAAATAAAAAACATTTTGAATCTTATCGACAAACGAGATTGCAGTAAATATTAATAAATCATTGTATTCGGTTTATTTTCGATACTCAACAGTTCCAAATGTTGCATTAGGATCAATGTCTCCTGACATTTAAATATATAATTAAGCAACCAAAAGTCAGCTTGTATAAACTATAAAAAAAAATATATAAAATCTATAAAATATATATAAAAAACCTTTATATATTTTTATATATTTTATATATTCTATACGGTTTTTTCTTTCTCACGAAAAATACAAAAATTTAAACAATGTAAGTTAAACCTTGGGAAATTTAGAATATTGCGAGGATATTGCGAGGCGTAGCTGTACATACTTATAGATAGTGTGGCAAATAGCGTATCTACAATTTATTCAGGTGAATTAAATTTTAATTTCTTTTTGGCTAAAATCGTAACATTAACAGGGATTTTTTTTGAGAAATGGTTGAGTATTTTTATATATTTCCTTTGAATTTTAGTAAATTATAATTGCTAATAACAAGACCTCTATAATCTGGTACTAAGTTTATTTAATTTACACTTTGAAAATTTATGATGGAATTAATATAATATGTTATGAATTTCGATTTATACGGCATTTTATATATACATGTACGTGACAATACCCTCGGGTGATAACCTAAAGTAAAGTTCGAACCGGAGTAATATGAGAATGGCTTATTGAAGCATAAAAGCTCTCCATTATGGAGTCACCTTAGTTCAACGAGTATGCAAATGGACTGCAAATATCTACAAAGCTTTAATTAAGCTTTCAAAATATAGCATTAAAGGCAAGCTTTCTTAACTACAACCTAGCTTATATTATAATAGTAGTACATAATCGGTTTGCTTCACGCTGTATGCGAATTTATTATTCATGCATATTAATGTATTGAAGGTTATTGGACTTGATCGCTATTATCACAGAGACTAACAATAAAAGCTTCGGCGAGTAAGGTTTACCAGTAGCTATTAAATACAATAGATAAGTATCTCTAATATTTTGTACTTTATTTATAATTTCCATTCAAGAACATGGCTACATACTTGGTGGATTGACACAAATATAGCTCTTCGTTCATTATTTAATTTATTACATTCTGTAAACATTTTAAATCGTGATATATTTACGTAATGTTGTAACAGAAATATATTAAGATAAATGCTATAAATAACAATGACAATTCATTGAAATACAAGTTAATTGCTCTTCAATAAGTAATTAATCTGCTTATTTTAAAACTTACAAGTTCTCCTAAGTGATACCCAACACTATATACGGGATCAAAAAAATCGAGCACTTTATCGGCCCCCTATCATTTTCACATAACATTTTTGAGTCATAGCTAGTAAGATACATGCAGGGGAATAAGTTTTATGGCAAGTCTCTGTGCCTGGCGATTTCTGAAAAAAACCGTCTGTGACTTACAGACACATGGGTGAGTTTATAAAGGTTCCATTTTTTCTTTTTGGGTACGGAACTAAAGATATCCAACTAAGTTTCACAAATATGTAAATTTATAACTATTTGACGTGAAGCTCACTGTAAAGTTTCTTCAACGTGTGCCTATACAAAACATTGTATTTCATGATACTAATTTAAATATTTCTTATGATCTGAGTTTGGACTGAATTGGAATTTTTAAAATGTGTATGATTAATTACAAATATTTAACTTAGTGTTATAGGATAAACTTAATATATCACTGGAGTTTTGAAATAATGTAGTTAACTCAAGACTTGAGTTTTTACTGAATTAGAGTTTCTAAAATATGTAAGAATATGCAGGAAAAATATAAGTCAAATATCTTCAAATTTAAAGTCCTCTTAAAATTTTCCTCTACTTTATTAAAAGTTAACAAAATTTCGTCGAAAAAAAAACTTAGCCGTTTTATGTATGTAGCATAGTTTCTTTTCTTACAATATGTCTAATTCGAAGGTTTTATCAAGTGAAATTCTTTGTTAAGTATATTCGACTTAGTTTGTGTCTACCTACTCAACGAATATCAAAGACTCTGCTGGAGTATAAATACTTATTTATAATAACATTATAACATATTTCCGGTTTGAATAAACGTATTTCGTCGTGCACTGTTCATTTCGGTTTGTTAGTATTTTCTAATCCAAGGAATAAAGAGGCAATTTGGTGATAATTTCTGAGGCTAGAAAAATATTCAGTCCTCTATTTAAATTTTCAATAACTTCACGTTAGAGGTTGGGTCTCGAATGTAACTAAAAGAAATATGATTCTATTTTTTGTGTGTTTGAAGTGTTTTGTAATTTGTTCAGATTATAATTATTTTTCTGCGGATAAAAAGATATTTCAGATATTTAGTGGATTACTGATGAGATAAATCAATAAATAGTATTATATTTATTTAATATATATATACATATATATATATATATATATATATATATATATATATATATATATATATAAATTTAATGTAGTTTTTTTAATAAATCAAAAGTTAAATAATTTTTAAAATATAGAAATAAGTCATAATTTTGTCCAAATGATTTATTCAAGTCGTGATTTAATATATTCAGCCAATAAATAAAAATTGTTTTGGAAATATTTTTCAAAAAGATAATTTAATTGTTAGTATCACAATTACTATATTAGAAATTTAATTTTTTAGGATGTTTAGATAATATTCATTACGATATTTTTAGATTTTCCTTTCTTTACTTTATTTGTTACATTGATAGTAAATTACTGGTAATCATGTTGTGTCGGTAATATACATTGAGGATATTATACATAACGTATATGATAAGTTAAGTAGCAACCTAAAACTTGCCTATGATGAGTATAAGAAAATTATGCGCATAACCGTACGATTTTTATTTTAATATATATAGCAGATAGATTCTATTTCTTATAACACATTTTAATACGTTAGAAAAGTGATAGAAGTGTAACATACTCGATAAGAGAATTTGTCATTTTACGTTTCGTAATGTATAATTTATACGGTAAGTATATTTCATTCGATTTTATTATATTTTGTATAATTTATACAGTAATAATGTATAATTTTTAATAAGGTATAATGTATAATTAAAATAATGTATAATTTATACAGTAAGTATATTTCATTCGACTTTATTAATTCTAAATTATAGTCAGGAAGGGTAATCATTTTGTATTGCTAAGAAGTAAAATATTAATACTTCTTTAGTGTAAAGATTAATAGTTATTTAAATCACGATAGTTAAAGCTGTGTTTACGAATTTAACAGATGAATCAGTGTCAGTCAGTCTCCAGGTTAAATAAACAGCGGAAAGAAAATAATGATTTGTGTTAGAAATGAAATTATTAACATATTATTTTATTTATTGATAGTAATTTCTTTACCGATCTAATTTTATGGTTTCTGAAAGCGGCGGTTATGTTTGAAAAATATAAATATTCGTTCATTGAGTTTGTACGTGGTTATTAATTTATTTGTCGTTTCTTGTTAATAGTGTCGTTTTCATTCTACATATTTTTAACCTAAAATATATAACCTAAAATATCACCTAAAAAAAATACACTAATCAAGTTACGACATTAGGAAGCAAAGATAATTTTAGTACTTGGAAACGCCAAAGTGATGTCTTGCTAGCACAACTATTTAAAGTTTATCATCTAGTTAGTTCATGATCTGTGCGTAATTCCTCTATTTCCAAATATGTTTTTTCCAAATATTTTTTCATGGAACTACAACGCGATCTAAATATTCAATAGATGAAAAAAAATTAAAATTAACGTTTTGTAAAACGCGCGTTCCGTTCTATTTCTTTATTGGTAGTAGAAACATACTTGACTATTTTATTAGTCACGCAATAATGAGCATAAATAAATTCCATGCAGAGTTTCAATGCACAACATGCTTCTTTAAAATGATAGAGCATTACAAAAACGATGCCATCCAATTATTTTCAACTTGCACTCATTTTTGCTTTAGATAATAATGGACATCGAGGTAACTTTTTAAAGAGACAAGTTTGGAATATCTTAGAATATTTCATTTTCATTATATAAATAATAATGTTTATTCGATCAATCACAGAGAACACATACGATTCCGCAAGGCAGCTTACAGCTTTATCAATATAAACTTTTATGAGAGCTTTCAAAACTCAAAGTAATATAGTGTTTAGCTTCGGTCGGCAATTAGACGAATCCTTGTTTTAAAGCCATCAGCATGGTCTGAAGTAGGTTTGAGCAGAACTTACTTCATTTGCGTAATCGTAATGTAGTCATTGTGTTATATAGATATGTTCAGTGCGTACTCGGGACACATGAAAAGCATATTTCTATTGTAAATAAGACGAATTATTTTCATAAGTTTTACACTTTTTTAATTGTTAAAATTATTGAAAAAAGTTGTAATGGTTACAAAGGTGACTTAATGGTAGTCGAAGTTTAGTTAAGGATGCCTTTTGTGGTAGTATGTCTAATAAAGTCCTTATTAAAATGAAATAATAAACAAAGGGCGGTCAGTATATATGGTCTTTGCAAGGTTTTCCTCTTTTGAAATACATAAGGTTTAATCATAATTATTGTTTATTTCTATAATGTGTATTTAATTCTTCCCCTTAGGATTTAAGGGTTGTTTAAAATATTGCTTATAATAAGAGAAAAATTGATTTATTTTTATATTTCTTTAACTTGTGATATAATAATATATAAAATTATTTATATTTATATACGACTCAATTTTGATTTTAATTTGCTGAAAACTTTTAATTGGGGAATAAAATAAATATTTAAGGTAAAACCTTTAATTTGTTACATGTAAGATATAAACTAGCTTTAATAGACTTTGTAAAATGTTTACATGTCCTTGTAAAAATTATATTGAAAGTATATACTTTGTTATCACAATTTACAAGTGTGGACTTTCTGTGGATTATGTGCAGCCGTGAAAACAGCTTACAAAATGTAATAGTAGAACATGTCAAGCTCTTTTATTAGTTATCTTTCCCCGTAAATGTATCATTTGAGTACATCCTCGTGTAATATGATGGAGTGATTTTTGTGTAATGGAGCGTAATTTTTTAATTGTCGTTATTACCAACTATTAAGTCGCTACTAACATATTTTACGTATCAAACCAGAAATAAATATCTTTGATGATCTTTGGTTGGTCTTATAAAGTAAAACACCTGAGGAAATCATTCCAGCTTTTTTCGAAAAAAGGAACGTTTATTATTTATTAGTTTGATTTGATAAATACCTGTAATTTTAAAGAAAGAAAGGCTATGAAAAAAGGTAATAAAAAGAGAGGCTGAAGATACATGTAAAATCTCACTTTGTGACCATAATAAAGATAAAAAATCTTATAACTTTTTATATATAATTAACAATTTTACACCTGTAAAATGTTTATCAGAATGTTTAATTAGTGAGAAACGATATTAATACTTGTAAATTATTACATAAAAATACTACGCGACTATTAATGTTGAAGCTTTCATGTGTATACACGGAATAGCAACTTATACTGCTAATAGCAGTGTTACTTCTATTCATACTTTACAGATTATTTATATTACTTATTTCAATTGACTACAACATGTATTCTGCTCTTCTTGTCATTCCAAGATAACAGAGAATGAAATGTTATTGAAATTTTACAAAAAACAATTAATTAAGCCTCCATATGAATTTCAAAAAGGTATCATCAATATCAAATACCGTCCTCATAATAGCTTTTAGAATATATCAGATAACCAGCCAGTAGCACTGTCAAGCAAAATGGACTTTAGGCTACGTGGTAGATTTTTCAAATTTTTAAGTTAAATTTAATCAAATTTTTTCCTAAATTTCAAACTTTGAAAAATGTAATAAGTACTGTTTGAAACCTGAAATCAGAGAAGAATTTCATGATCGAGAATGTAAAATATTTAATTATTGTGCCAGTCGTGTCGATTTATATAATTTTTTGTAAACACTCATAGAAACTCATGAATTTATACGACATTTTTATTATTAAGAGAATATTTCAATTTAAAAATAATCTATCGCCTTGCTAAAATTGTAACAGAAAATAACTAAAGATCTCTAGACTTTTTACAAGAGTCGCTACGGAAAGAAGTTCTATAATTCAAGGAACTTTTACGCAATTCAATACATCAAACAGAATAGTTTACATAGTAAATCACAAATTGAAGTTCAGATCGACAATACTCTCGGGAGCTGACTTTGAGTTAAATTGCAAAAATTATAGTAGGATTGTTCAAACTTAATATGCTAATAAGATTATTTGTAGAAGTAAACATTCCGCATTTCACCTCTATATTTAAATTAACCTCCCGTGTCTAAAAGGAACGAAAACAATGTGGCATATAAAATAAACTTAATTAAGCATTTAATAGTTTTTGTACCACTTTAAAGGATTACCATCTTAAATTATATAAACAGTAAATAAAAACACGACATTTTATTTTAAGAACCGGAGTGCAGGGACAACTGTATAAATTTAATTATATTACTTTTATGATAACTGCTTCTAATAGAAAATATACAGAATTATTCAAAATACCATAAAGGTAATATTCCACCTTCAAATTTAAGGCTAACTTTCGACTATTTTAAATTTTAAAATACATTTTATTTTAGTGAAGTCATTTTACAAACTTCATTTCGTTTAAAATATCAGTCAGGTTTGTTCCACCGTCGCGTCGTTTTCAAGGATATATTGAAATAAACTAAATAGTAAGAAAATTATATGTAGCAACACCATGAATGTAAAAGTTTGTTTATCCGTGTGACAACATTAGAGTGTGTATGTAGAAGTTGAGATGTCAGCTCGGAATAGACATTCGACGTTAACAAATTACGATTTTGATATCTTAACCAAACAACTTTGTAATTATTTATTGGAGTCAATATCATCAATCTTCATATGGACGTCGAGCTAACAATCAAATACACAACATACGTGTGTATGTATATAAATATACATGGATATATATATATATATATATATATATATACATACATATATATATATATATATATATATATACATATATATATATATATATATATATATATATATATATATATATATATATACATATATATATTAATTATTACAATATAAAATGACATTTCTCAGTAATTGGTTAAAAAAATATATTATAATTTTTAACTTTTTATATGTAGTACAATAAAATCGATCGTTAATTGTATAAGGACGGTCGGTATTTAACACTCGTCGCCAAAGTGTAGGCATAGCTATACTGAAGTTCGATTTTGATACGACCTACGTTTTTAAATTTTCTGTCACGTAAATTATTAGGCAAAACGAAACAGATGTGAAAGGTCTGGAAAGTACGGTGGGCGAAATAGCATACTCCATTCAAGTGAAAGTAATTTTAAACGCGTTACTTTTTCTACGTAGCGTCAAGCATCGACATATAAAAAAATTACTTTTCTTTGATTTAAAGGAAGCTTAACGGTGACTCTGCACAATTATTCACACTAAATCTTAACTGTTCTGTTAGCTTGAAAGAGTTCCCAATGAATAACTCCATTTATATCCCACCATGCACTCAAAAGTATATTTTGTCCAATAATAGGTTTTGGCCTAGGTACACCTTTTTCTCCACATCTTAGCCTCTGGCGTTTACGCTCAAAATTAAAGTAAGCCATTCACTTTTCATATACTGTAACCAGATACTTTAATTCCTCTCGTTGGCATAAAGCTGAAAGGGTGTTAGCTCATATGGTAGGCAAACGGAATATTTCCACATTTTTTTCAAAGCCTGAAGTTGTTTTTCCATTGCAGTACAAGAGAACGAAAATAGCTGTACCAAAATACGCGAACTTAATCTGAGATCTGTTTCAATAAGGCTTTAAATTTCTCTAATTCAATCGCAGCAGGTTGCTTTGGATGGGTTTATTATATAGGTCGAAATTCCCTTTGAATGTTTGGAACTAGTGCTTGGCTGTGTCATACGAGATCATACCTTCACCCATCTTTGTAAATATATTGGGTGATACTTTACTGGTTTTTGCCCTAAGCGACGTTCATAAAGAAAGAATTATCTAATTTCACTGGGAAATACTTCCATTTTTAAAGAATAACTTTACTCGCCGATTATTCGCTTATACGGTTCAAATGCATCACTCTTTATATACCCTACAAAAATATTCTAGAAGCGTCCATAACATTTCTGAAATCAGTCGAAAAAAGTGTTGAACCTATATGTATATATATATACATATATATATATATATATATACATATATATATACATATATATATATATATATATATATATATATATATATATACATACACACATATATATTAATTTTTCAAATAAATTGTAGAAGCAAACTAAAGGAAATGAGAAATTAAGTGCCACAAAGCCAATATTTAAAAATATCACCGAGAATTAAAGAAAAGCAGGAATTGAAAATATTTTACGGCGAGGAGACTTAATATTTGCGTGGTCCAAATATATTAACATCCACCAAGTTTATTTTTGAACAGATCTAATCTCAAACTACTAACAAAAATATATTCCCCCACAAACTAATAATTTAAGCTTGTTCAATGTTATATTAAAAAAAAATTTATTTTCGGATTAGTTTTTATTTAGCAAACATAAAAAATACATTTAGAGTTAAGTAAAAACTTTTTCAACAATGTTTTTTTTTTCATGTGCTCCGGACTTAATAACACAATTATGTCAATAAATTAACACCTGATTACCTCGGTGAGTTAGTTACTTTTTTGAAAATCACAAACCTATAATCAAAATAAACGTGTAACCAAATATTGCTTCTGTATCAAATATTATTACGAAAATCCTGAATGAATTTTATATTTGAGCTGTTAATAAAGATTTGTTGCAAAAGAAGAAGGTTCAGTCTTGGAATTAGATTCAAAATATAGTGTGTGCGAGAAATTTGAACTCAGTAAAAACCAAACTATTATTATAATATTATCATTTATGAAACATTTAATTAACGACTAAGTGTATGAACGTAAAAATAATAGTGCATTTTATTACATTACGTTATCGAATATTTATTAAGATCTTAAATGTATAAACCAAATTATTTGCGCTGATCTCTGAAACCACAGTTCCGGTTTTAAATTTTTTTGAATTATTAAGTACATACTTTAAGGAAGATCAAAGACTATAACATATGATACGATGCTATGATTCGTAGGGGCAGAGCAGTCATAAAAACAATTTTTTTTGTTCGCTTTGTTTGCTCGCGCTAACCATTGGTACCGAATGTAAAATTTAAAAAAATATTATCATATTATACTATACATATATTATATATATATATATATATATATATATATATATATATACAAATATGTATATATTTATATATATATATATATATATAATATTATACATATGAACAACGCAATAATAAAAATGTAACGGAAGCCGGAAAACACTGCCGAATTGGGGCAAAGTAAGGACAGACTAGTATATTTATTTTTTAAAGATCCTGAGTACTCACGCGGATATACCCTATTGTCGTTTGGCGAACGAAGCATAGGCGTTTATTTTGAGGGAGATCAGCATAATTAAAATAATTCTGCATGGGCGAAATGGCAAAATACAGTTTATTACATATATATCTTCAGTAATTTATCATGACGTAATCTATAGTATTGTAAGATGAAACGTCTTAAATATTGCAATTATGGTAATACAAAAGTTACCATTGAATTTCAATCATACACATGAAAGTTTGAAACGACAGAATTGTGACATACATTTAAAAAAGAAAACACACACACACACACACACACTCATATATATGTATATATATTTATTTAATTCGTATATTGCAATAGTCCACTGGCAAGCTATACAAGTCCAAAAAAATTGCCTTCATTTCTGAAGTCAGATTCTTTAGTAGCTATCGATCACATATATCATAATAAACCAAAAGCAGCAAGTTTTTTTACACACTATTCCACCTTCTTCTATTCCATTTCTATCTCATAACTAAAGCTTATTATACTCATATTTACCTTCATGTTTTTCTTAAAATAGTTCATATGAACCCTAGATAGCCTAACCCGGACATTAAAATTTTACGACATACGTAAATTTAGCGTTGCATTCTTTAAAAATAAAATCCCTCGACAGTTATTCGAGTTGGAAATAAAATTCAACTAAATTGATTTCTCAAAGGAATACTTATCCTTGGGCTTGACTACAAACGCTGTTATTAAAACCATTTTGCCTAGTTTTCTTCCAAGTTTTTGCAATCTGATAAAATAAAAAGAAATATTAAGTTAGTTATATTTTTATCAGGGCTTGTGATAGAACCTTTTTGTCCATGTTCTTGACATATTTTTTCTTGATGTTGTTTTTTTTTTATGAAACCCATCACTACGGCATAAAATTAATAATTTTTGCTAAATACATATTTCGTAGTCACCTCTTGTTTTCAAGTATCATCGTTGTAGCCTCCCCTAGTTGTAATAAATCAACCCAAAGGCATTGTGCATACCATTTACAGTTTAAACTGTTTGTTGCTTATTTCCTTGAGTCACGATTAGATCTTGATCAAATTTCTGTAGTTTCAATTGTGGTATACATTTTTTGGCACCATAAGAGTTCAGCATTCACTATCAGATCTAAAAAGCATATAAAAAAATCATGAAGCAGGAAGATTCAGACATGATCTCTGACAAAAATTGAGTAACTTGTGGTGTTGAAGGTATTTGTAGCCGAGTATACAACGTGTTCCCTTGAGAAGAAATATTTGTTCGAATGATTGTCAAGAGACTTCATTTTTGATAGATGCTGCGGTAACTTTAAGTATGTCGCATAATTTTAGTTTCAGGGGAAGGTAAATCAATAAATTATTATTAAAATAATAAGAATGTAAATATAGTTATTTGTTAGAAATAAATGGAATAAATAAAATAATATTCTCAAGAATAATTCTGCCTTTGGTTCATTATGAAGAAATAAATTACATTTTCGAAGTCAATGTTTTGTTGCATATTTTAACTCAAAAGTTAAAATAAAGTTTCCGAATTCAGATCGCACTTCAACTGATCGTTGCAATGAACGAATAAAAACAAATTTAATTTCTTTTGAACATAAATTTTTAAACCAGAATTTCCAAGATTTTCGTAATAATCGCAAAAATGTTCCGAATACTTCAAAGTTAGTTGGAAATATTGGTCAAAATTAGAGGATCGCATTACTTGAGATGGATGAAAACTTGGCTTTCATAATCTTTTCATCTATTTGTAATGTAACTTTATGTTATTTATATTCCTTAAAATAATCCTCAGACATTAATTTTTATTCAGTCTTAGTAAAGTAACATTTAAAAAAATATTATGGATCGAAAAGAAACAATTTAATACAGATTATAAAAGAAGAAAAAAAAAATTTTTTCTTTTAATCGCGAAGTCGAAACATTAATCTTTTTAAATGAAATTATTCGTAAATAATACGGAAGTGGTGAATTAAAGTTTTTTATTAAATAATTAATGCTGATGTATAATTTTACAGGTATACCTTTTGTTTCCGATAATTTTGGAGCGCCCTTCGGAGTAATCGCGAGATGAACCACATGACGATGGAAGATTATCTCATGTGCCATTAGTTTCACAACCCTGAGTATTTCAATCGAATAAAAAAAACATGTCAAAATACTGAACGCCACTCAATATAGAATTGAAAGACGCAAGTGACTGTAGAAAGTCGCAGAATATTTCGTAGTACATGAAACTGTCGATATCCCCAACCTTATAAAATAATAAAAGCAAAATCACCCCACCCGTCTCACTTCGGTTGATTCCCTCCAAAAAATAAAGAGAAAATTAAAATCGATTATGGCTTATTTATTTTCAAATTTTAATGTATACATAAAATTATGCATAAACTATCCAAACTAAATACTTAATAAGCAATTTCTTCCAGTCTACTACAATGTGAAAATGTGAATATATATATATATATATATATATATATATATATATATATATACATACATATAGATATAACATTTCTAATATTAGAAGGACGGAATTCAATTTGAAAATATTTATAGAGGGCGAGTGCCTGCTATTAGGATTGAGACAGTTATAAAATTATGCGATTTGAACAAATAAAGATTTTTATAGGACGTTTTTGTATGTTTGGGAAAAGAAGACTGAACAGATTTCTAGAGTATAACCCTAGGTTATGAGCTGGCAGGTAACTGTATCTACTTATTAGATGTTTTGTGTGTTTTGTATGTACGGACAACTTAGGGGCGTTTTGAATTGAAGAGTATGGTTTTGAACTGAAAAAATTTTCTGCTACCAAAAATGTACTGGATGTAAAAATTATAGCTAAGTGAAGATTTTATTTAAGATGACATAATTTTCTATAAAGAGCAATGATAAAGAGACAGGCAACATATATTAAAAAAGTGCCGGGGCTTTCACTCAAATATGCTAAATATGATATGGAAAAATGCAAAGGGTACTACTGAGATAGAATATAACGAGTAATGAAAACTCTTCGTTTTGTTTATTTTATCATTTAATAGCTTTTTTTTGTAACTTTACTTGCGTGGAAATTTTGATGTCAAACTTTAGTGATAAGCGGACTTCGTCTTCCGTGAGATAACTACTTACTCCCTCATTTATTCTCGTACTAATTTATAGGAATTACTTTATATTAGCGGAAAGCCAAAACATTATAAGGTAATATGTTATTAGCTTCCGATCTCAAAAATTACTGATTTAAATTTAATAATAAATCAAAACCATATAGTAGCTGTGGCAATAAAATATATTACCATTGCTACCAAATGATTTTGCATTAATTATTAATAAATAATAAGTATCTTGGGGGGAGGCATATAATGTATCGTGGGGGGAGGCCACGATACATTCATCGACATATGTTGTGAAAGTCAACATGACTTTTAAAGATTTTGGAGAAATGAAATTTACATCTATATAAAATTTAAAAACCTCTGACGTATTTTAAGTATACCTAATGTTCAACAAAAATAGCCAGTCAGTGTCTTAAATCTTATCTGTAAGAGGTTATTTTTCAAGCAATAAGTCCGCTCTTTATGGATTTAATTTAAAACATATGAAGTAAACTCATTAATAGAGGTGCGATTAAAATAGGTTGGCCAATTGAAAATACTGTTAAAATATGGTCGAATGAATTAAAAAAGAAAAAAACTGGAAAGTGAGGGGGTAATGGAGGATATGAGATCAATTGAATATATTAAACCAGAATGAAGTAAACATATAAAACAACATCATGTTTTCTTTGAAGCGATTTAAGTGTTTTTCAGGAATAGTAAAAAAGCTAATTAAAACTTTAGTCTAAAATCAAACTTAGAAAGTAGGATAGAAAATTATATACGGGTAAGTAATAAACTATATTTAAATAATGTATGGAATTTAATAGTTCCAGATAATTTTGGGAGAAGTTCCTGAATTTTCAAGTTTCGTGTTTCGTATAACAATGAACTTGTAACAACTAGCGTTGTCCCAATTAACCTAACAGAAATAGATTCTGTTCGAGATCTGAGATTTATTCCTAACAAGCGCTTCCCACTCGTCCAAGTCTTCATTGAAAACTAAGGAGAGGAACTGGAGGAATATACAATTTATAGAACCACGGGAGATCAGTATTTAAAAAAAAAGCAACTAAACATTTTTTTAAACTGATTACCTATAGGTAAGTTTAAATATATAATCATTTTATAGATAAAAATAAAGAAAATGTTAGATAAAATCATTGAAAAATAGGATAATTAAATCAGTTACTTTTCTGTTTGCTTTGAAATCAGAATTTACAACCATTTTTAATTTCCCTTTGAATCAAATAACGTGTTCAAAATAAAAAAAAACACCTAAATTACGTACTTAGGATGTAGCGGGAAAAAGTTTTCTTTCGATTATCACTAGGAAAATTTACAAAAGTTTTCTTATATATTTATTTAATAACAGAGAAAATATTTTGGTCCAATTTTGTATTCAGAAGTGTTCCTCGCAAGACCTCTGGTGTTGCTTGCCACCAATATCATAATTGCAAAGATTTATACGTTTCTTACCTAATTAGTCTACAAGGAAACAACGAATCAGTACGGAACTTTGTGGAATAATGCATAGGCTATGTATTATCCTTGGCTTCACACACGTAGAATATGAATACTACAAAACTACGTTTGGATATTTGTTGCTCGATCCCGCCTAAATGGCACTACATGTTTTCATAAAACTAGACATGAACAACATCCATGATTTAATTTAACATATTGGCCACTTTTATATATAATAATTTTTCCTATTATATATATATATATATATATATATATATGTGTGTGTGTGTATATATGTATATATATATATATATATAGATATATATAATAGGAAAAACATTTTTATCATTCCACGGTAAATTGTTTATGCGTGAAGCTAATGATTAATTTAATTAGTTTTTGCCATGTGGTTTATCGCGTAGGAGATATAATTCTTTTATCAAAAATGGTTTTCAAGAAATAAATCGTAATTAAAAGAGAGTTTTTGATTTGTAGAAGTGGGATATGTTTGAGGTGAATTATATATGGCGATGCGGAATTTTGCAATCATTGTTCTTACATGTTTATTTTCTTCCAGTGACAGACAATGTACAAACATTGTATAACGTTCTTTTCTTGACACACTAAATTGACGTGGGGATCAAGTTTTAACGGTAAGTATTAGCTAGTCTGAGATGCACAAATTCTCAGAGCCTAACTTCATCTACTAACAACAACTAAATGGATGTGTTTATAATACTTTCTTTTAATAGTGTACTTTGCTACCAATATCAAGTATTTCAAGGTGTCAAGTAGTTTAGATTTAGGGAAGGACAATTTTATTTTATCCCGTGCAGCAATTTAAATTATTATGTAGCCGTGAAAATATGAAAATGTTCATATTACAGCTACTGAATATCATGTATTGCATTTAGTTAAAAGTAATGTAATACTTAATTAAATTATTTAAAGTAAAATCATTTACTCAAGTGTTACATTTAAGACGTGAAATTTGAAATTTTTTACAAATCGTTTCTTTTCAAACGTCATATTCAAATAATTTTTTTAAAGAAAAATGTCTCTTAAACAGGCAAATGATATAAAAATTAATGATTCATTTCTTACGGTACCAACAAAAAATATTGACAAACATCTTCATACGTAGAAACGGAACTCAAAACTTATTAAATATTCTTGGCACTAATAGTACTCTAATATGTATTAGAAGATATTTGAATAATTCTATATTTATTTAAGATACTTGTAATACGTTTGTTACATTTAAATTTTTTCTTCCTCTTAATCTTAAAGTTACGATTTAACCTATTAAATACAAGATTTTAGTAAGCAAGACCATTAAATGTAATTAACTGAAGTGAAGACAAAATAATGAAACAAAATGAGAAATTTTAAATTGGAATATTCAGCCATCCAAGAGATGGCCTTTAAAAACATTAATTGCGCGCTAGCGTTGAAAATTATTTGGAAAATATTGAAGGAAATTTTACTGTAAATTGCTTTTCATTGGCAAGTATGACCTAGCACCAATAATTTAAATTTATTCTGTTTGAGACAACTTATACGTTACACGAAAATATCGATAAGAGAAGGAATAAGACTTTCAGAATATCTTCCAAAAGCCGGAAAAAAGCACTCCGCCTTTTTATTCATCGAACCGTATAAATTGGATTATGGCTTAAGCGATTTAAAAAAGTATGTGGCAAGCAAGGTCAGCAAAGTATAAATGGAATAATGGAATGTACTTCTTCATCTTAGTTGTTTCCTAATGCGAAGTTTCAGTTGAATGGTAGAAGTTTATCCAAACATGGCTGATACACTGCAATATACATAGATGAGAGGAAAAATAATGATTCATAAATTTTAGTATACTCAAATATATATCAATATTTCAAGATCGATTTCAAACCGATAATTAAACTAAAACTAATTTAAAAACATACGGTAAACTGCAGTTTGTTGTATGAGCTAAGAGAAGAAATACATTTGGACGCATTTAAATGCATTTACAATATACAAACACAAATATATATTTATTTACAAGAACATATAAATTTTCGAAGAGTAGAAAGGGTTTTGAGAAAAGAATAAAGAGGCAAGGTAGTGCAAAATTCAATAAAATATAATTTTTGGTAACGATATTTGAATAGGCACATCAAATACAGTCCAAGTTAACAGCTTACTTATATGCATATAACATATTTGGAAATTAGGAGAATAAGAAGGGTTTCAAGACAAAACTCGAGGCTATTTACACCATAAATATAGAATTATGGTTTAATTAGTCTACAATTTCACACTTGACGGAAGAAACGTAGGATATATTGCACCAGTTATATTGTCCATTGAACCGTGACCTTTTTTCAAGTACGCTAACAAATTTCAAACAACCAAGCATATACCGGATACACCAAGTTTTAATGCGATCTAATTTATTTAGTCTTCAGTGAGATGTAAATTATGGGAATGTGGGCTACATTTGCATTACTTAAGGGCGGTACGAGTGTTGTCTGAGACGAACCTTTGTTTTGATTGGTACCAAGCCTTTTAGGAGATTAATTTCTAAATATTGAATATATTTGGCGTTAATTTTGTAGAAATTCATTACTCATAATTAAATGAAACTACGTGATGTAGTATTATTTCTACTTTCTTTAAGTTCTTTACCTTGACCTAGGTTTCGTTGTATTACAACATCTTCAGGTAGGCTATAATCAAAGATCTTTGCTAATAGCCCACCTGAAGATGTTGTAATATAACGAAACCTAGGTCGTGTTATAGAACTTAAAGAAAGTAGAAATAATACCACATCACGTAGTTTCATTTAATTGAGAGTAGTTTCTACTAAAAATTCAACATCAGACATTGTTTACACTAGACATTATATTCAATGAACAGGTTCATTTCATCTTCAGATAATTCTGAAACACAGATAATTTTTTCTAGAATTGTAAATTTTTTATTGGGTAACTTCAATCCTTATATTTTGTTTATTTCATTGTTCGTTCTATATTAAGCCCTATTTATTATTATTTTGTCTTCACGGTATCCATAATACATCGATGTGGGACAAATAGCAATTACGAGGTGGCATATTTCACATTCGTGCCTATATGGCGAACTATCTTTTTATGCGGCGTAGGAGGGGAGACAAAATGGAGTATCCTTTTTACGGCTAGCATAGAAGATATCCGAACTCACCACTTTACTATTTGTTACTGAATATATCATATTTCAAAAGTATATTTAATGACGAAATTTGTGGTATCGGAAAGCATTGTATGAGAGTTTGTGTTAATTGCGAAAGTTTTTAGACGCCCTAACGCTCTTATCAGTGTACCTGCCCTCTGCAGAAAACATGAATTTATGAAGTGTGTAATGATACATAAAAGAAATACATAATACATAAAGGAAATACGTAACGCATGATGCGCGCTCCGTTCTAAATTTCCTTTGTTTCTCGAGATTTTCTTAACACGCAGGAAATGATAATTAGCAAGACAATTTCTACTAAGACGGAAACGGAAGTGAAGTCAAAAGAAAACGGACGTTATTGTACTAAAGTATGGATATCGATTGCCGTCCATTATGATAGTTTAATTATGACCTTCATACCCTCGAGAGTACAGTGGTAAGCATGTTTTCGTTTTGTCCTGAAAGGAAATATATAAGTGCAAAAATATTGTATTTTTGAATCGTCGATTGCGATGAAAGGTACGAGTAGAATATTGGAAGTACATAAAAGAACCTAATACCATAAAGTGCTTTCTGTAATCGCAATTTGCTTTAACAAACCAAAGATCGAAGGCGGATAAAGAGAGCGAAACTACCCACTTCGAAACGTCTTCAAATTTATTTTTTTAGTTGTATTGTTTAAATGTTGCTACTTGCAACATTTTCAGCTTTTTCCCATATCAATCCCTAATGTTGCACGTTCACGTTGTAGGAATAAATAATAAAATAGTTTTAGAAAAAAAAATTAATAACTTTTTAACGGTTGTACCGATTTATACTATTTTATTGTCTTATTATCGTTATCTTTAATCGATTTGCCATTTGTTGAACTAATTTATTTTTCGTTATAAATATTTGAAAGAATATTTAGAAAAACACAGCCTCCTTAGCTAATTATACAGCCTGAGGGATCGATTAATATTACGAATTCAAACTTGAACATAAATTTTGCTTTCCGTATTAAAATTTACTAATGACGTCTTTCAGATTATCAACATTGTTGACACTTTTTTTTCAGAACCCACTATTTGCGTCCGATTAACTCCGGGACAGTCAAAATTAGGTACGTGGCAATGAGAAATTACTTAATATTTAAATGTTTCTCTATTTAAATTCCAAAAAAAAATTATTTAATTTATTTATAAAAGGGGACCGTTTTTTGACTTTATTTAAGATTTTGAAGAAAACATGACATACATTTATAGACCCAAACTTTTTTTGGGTAAAATGTTAAAAGGGTATTTTTAAAACGAAATGTTTCTCGTATGAAGTAAATGAATATTTATAGTGGTCAGATGATATAGTAGGTCAATACTGTAAAAAGTTAAACATTCCATTACGTGTTTATGCTTTTTGCCTATTGTACAAATATTGGTGAAAGACAAAAGTTAAAAAATTATACTACATAGATTTTTTACTTAAATGAGTCAAGTTACGAGTTGTGTTTGGTTTAACAACGATTATTTTTAATTGATTAGAAAATAAATTATAATTTTATTTCATATTATCATTGTTATAAATTTATATTTGTTAATAATAAACAAAATATTATATTTTATAAATTACGAGAATCTAAATTAACATAACTAGTAGCATCTATTGCAATGCTTGAGTATCATTTGAAATATTCCAATTTTGGTTAAAAGAATTAGTCTTAACTGCTCAATTAAAATTGAACTCGGTTGTGAATTATAAATTCACAACCGATGATAGTAAAAGATCACAACAATACTCGTTTGACAAGGAACGCTGAACATTCTCTCAGAAAAATCTAATGTAAAAAAAAAATCTATTGCCGAGGTATAAACTTCAGCTATAAAAAGCAACTTTTATAAAAATTTATTCAACGTTTCAATCGGATTTTTTTTCAATTAAACTCAGATATAATATTGACCATGAAAAATATGTAAGTTCATATATATATATATATATATATATATATATATATATATATATATATATATATATATATATATAAATTTAGTTCTAGAAAATATCTAACAGAAATGGAGATGTATGAAATAAGCACATTCATTTGGCCTTAATAACATATCAGTTTCCATAAATTACTCGTGTCCAAATACAACTTCATACCTGAATAATTCACGTATATTGGACAATTTTTACATTTTTATAAAATGTCTGCCAAAATTATAATTGAATGCTTACTTTTTTTACAGTATTAGGTTACACTATTATTTTTTCGTTAAAATTTAAAATGAGTGATAGGATGATATTTTCGACACAACATTGGCAATTTTAACACATTTTTATTATCTTTGGTTTTGTGTAGCAATGTACTCATATGTGAACCCCAGCTAGTCTATTTTAACCTGGCACATCGATATGAAACTTTGTAGATTTAAGCAATTCTAATGTCAATGCAATAATACGATACCAATCGGAACTTTTCTATAAATAATAGTAAATCCGTCGAGTTTGACTCATTTGATTTATCTTAATATTAATTAATATATTATAACGGGTATAAAGGAAAGTAATTATGTTAAGACTTATCTTAAAACTCTTTATTTGCAAATTGTATACTGGATAATCTAATAATGAAGGTGGCGATTGGAGTGGGTATCGTTTGATTAGCCTCAATTTTTTTAGCGTGTTTTTTATTTTTTATAAACCTATGTTTGTTTATTATTAATAAATTTGAAAGCATAAAATATTCAAACTCTAAAGTGAAATATGTTGTTAATAATATTTTGACCCATCTATGATAGATAAATAAAAGGCAAAAGTATTATTTTTGTGACAAGTGGCATATTACAACATATTGAGAGAGATATTTTTAAATGACATTGCTCAGTTGCAATATATAACATAATGTAAGGTTGTTATCTTTATTTTAGCAATTTTTCCCTTTTAAACATTTACATTAAAGCTTTTAACTTTTGCTCTTCGTATATTTATCGTCTTGTATACACGGAAATTTATAAGATTCTAGTACACATGAATATAAAAAAGAATGAAAGAACATTAATTCTAAAGACTATAAACAGCCTGTATAGTCATGACAATTAGATAAATTAAATAACCTAGGTCGTTAATTGAGTAAAAGATAAGGCAGAACTTATCTTGTCTTTGTCTTTTTGTTGTCGTTTATGCAATGTTTGTTGTCCAGTCATCTTCTATACAAATTTCTTAAAAGGCGCCAGGTTAAGTAGTGTATGTGAAAATAACGCAGTCGTTTTTATTATAGTTTAACTTTCCTACGAATAACATGTACCGAATTACGTGAAACTTTTATCTTAATGACCTGTAAGCTGGTTTGCTTCACGAGCGTAGCCTTTCGGACAATAACTTGCATGCTATCTATGTAATATAATACATTTTAAAGAAATACTTCTATTCTGTTATGTCAATTTAATTTTAAATCAGTTTAAGTTTGTATTGAAGTTCAGAACTAAGTTTCAACTTATGCGGATCATACTTCCAGACCGATTAATCTTAGATTCTAAAGTCATTTATTACTGTTTAAGAATTTCAAGGGGAAATTATTTCACTCAGCCTTACAATTTAATTTTAGTTATAAGCACACATCGCCTCTCTATTAACACATCGTTTATTAAGAATATAATTAATACATTATTTGTAGCAATTTTTTTCAGTTTTTTTTACAAATGTTGAGTAAAGATAAAGTATTTCATAAAGCAGCTTTTCTTTATACGGGTTAGAGTAGTCAGAATTACAAGAATTTTATACAACCCTATTACACATACACGCATATATATATTTAAACATATATATATATATATATATATATATATATATATATATATATATAAATATATATAATACATGTACTAATGAACAAAGATGCAGTGGATAGATCGTATTACTTTCAATAGATGATCAGATGAGTACATAAAGGCATTTTATATGATTTAATATAAATTAAAATAAAAAAATCTAAACGGAAACCTTTGCATTTTATGTTAGTAAGAATAACTTCGTCTTGTTGACTATCTGTAAACAATACTTTGCTTTCTACTTAACAAACATAATGTTTTACTTTGTAGTCAACTTTTAACTATCAGTTACTGCCCAGTTCAATGGCAAAAGAAAAATATCTCGAATATATCGAAATTTTGCGCAACTTTTTAATTTTTTGTTTCTTTCAAACGTACTTAAAAATATTTATAAATGGTTTCAATTACCTCTGGTGACAGTTTTTCCATGTAGCAATATCTAATATGTTCCAAATATATTAACGATAAATTTATGTATTATTGGTCCGTAATAAGTATACAATGTTAGGTAAATGCTTACATAAGCATAATCAATCAGCTGTAGATGGAAAAGTTAGCAATATATATTTATTATTGGTTTTTTTGTTGAAAAGGTTTTTCTGTAAACATGTTATTTATACATTGCTTGTATTTAAGAAAATTCACTAATGTATAAATTAATTATAATCATACATTTTTGCGTACTTTCAAGCACGTTTTACTTTTATTTTGGTAATTTATTTAAAAACCTAATCTAATTAATAAAAACTCGTCTTATTTCCATGGTACATATAAGAACATCGAAAATAAACTGCAGGCTTTTTTCCCAGTCCAAAGCTAATTTAAAAAAGTAAAAGCTCACTATACGATGGAAATTGGTTATATTCGCTCAATCCGGTGAGACTCTAAAGATACAAAGACGCAATTGAAGGCTGCTTTGACTACGAAAATTCAATTTCTAACTTACGATTGTACTTGGGCGTACTTGTATTTTGTTGATGTTCATTCGTTTGCTGAATATTAATGGCATTTATGAAGGCGTAACGCTTTTAGTTCTAATTTGTATTTAAAACTTATTAAGTAAATTAAAGTTAATTACATGGCGTGATAGTGTTAAATTAGAAATTCTACTGTCTTTTCACTTGTAAATTTCGTAGAATAAGAGAAGTCATTTGAAAATGCTTTGTTTTACAAATGCCTGAACCATTTAAACGTGATTCACTGCTAAACTGTTGACTCGTGATATACAAAGGTATTGATTATTTAAACAGCTTTAATTTACCTCGACTTGGCAAACTTTATTTACTTCGAAATTGACTAATAGAATGAAAAAAACATTCCAGTACATTTCAAAGGAAAGAAGACACGATGGCAGTAGGGTTTACTTTGAAGACGGTTAGACATCAAAATTTATTAGATAAACTAGTATGTTCTTATCTCAAAAGTATTTGTTTGTATTAATTGCTAATTGTAGACTTCTTGTTGCCATCTTATGTGGTGAATGAAACCAAGTCCACGTACAAATACTATCTGGAGTATAAATCATCAAAGCAGTGGTTACGTCTTTTTTGCATTGGAGGGTATCACTATACCCTTCCATAAACAAATATGTTACAATGGTAATTCAATAATTTCGAGAAAATTTATTAATTTAATTATACAATATATTAGCATATTAGAATTTTGTCTTAAAATATTGATAAAATATATTATGTTCCTTTTTTTGAATCATGTAGAGAAATACTTTTTTGTGAATAGCCCAAAAAGAAAAAAATTTGTACAAAATTTAGATAGCATGCAATAAAACTTTATTTAGTTATATCCAATGAAATCCGTCTTAAGCTAAACTTTACGGATAAATAATACACGCATACATATTATAAAACAAAGTCCCACGTCTGTCTGTCTATATGTGTACGATTTTCTCAATAAAGACTAATTTAGTTTTATTTTATTTCTCAATATATTATCCACATAAAATCCATAATAATCCTTTAATGTTTAAAATAACACAATTTTTTGACTCTGTTTTCAAGAGGTTATTGTGTAAAGCCATCCTAATATATATGAAATTCTTTTCTGACGAACAATTTAAAAACTATATCAATATTTTAAAGTAAGCAAAATTATACGAGTGGGCTTTCACGCATTGACACGGAATGCGTTCGACGGGCGGTGAGCCCATGAAAAGCAAGTCGTACATGCGTTCGACGGGCGGTGAGCCCATGAAAAGCAAGTTGTTGGACGCACGCGCTCCCATAGGATAACGTGCATAATAATAAAAATTTCTGGGCGAAAGCGAGCCTAAATTAATTTTAAATGTAGTTTATAAAGAAGTAGTGATTTAGAAAAAACTTTGCCTACACATATGAAACTGGAGTAGGTTGCTAGATTACTATTGAAACATTACTTCAAAGATCATGTTTAATTAATAAAATTAATCTTCGGTGAATAGGTAAACGATCATTATTTATTACTTGTCTTCAGCGTATAGGCAGAGGTGAAATTCCTTCGCTATGGAATATTTTGGGCTCTTGATTGTAAATTTTGTCAAGTTCAAATTTAAAATTTTCTGCGTCTTTAAGTTTCTTTACGCTTACATAATTAGATAGCGAGCGATACATGTGATCGTCGGAGAGTGATATGTCTGGAGAGTGAGAATGTAGAGTCCATTTAAGTTATTGTATTTTTTGACATGTTGATTTTGCTTTGTGGAGACGAGTAGTTGTATTAGCTCATTTGGGAGCCAAGCAGAATATTTCCGTTTCTTCCTCAATGCATGAAATTGTTTTTGTATTGTAATACTCGTATGGAGGCACAAGGATAGCGATGCCAGATAAAGCACACTTTGCCTGAGACATGTTTGAATAAGGTTTTTGGATTTTTATATATCTAATGTAGTAAGTCGTCCTGGATAAAAATTTCGGAATGTTAAAATTTCCTCATTTCAATCTTTGGAACCAACATTGTTTCTGTCATAGAAGAATGCACCTCCACCCGTATTGCCTGTTGCTTCCCTCGTTTTTTCTTTCTAAACGGAATTTATGAAGAAAGAACATATTTAGTTATCGTCGTGAAATTTTCATATCTTGTTTATATTTCATTTGCCAAAACTTCATATCTTGTTTATTTTTCATTCGCCTTACTTAATAAATGAACAGAAAATCGGACATTTAAATACGTTACCAAAGATGTTCGAGAAATTTCTGTAACATTGCAGAAGTTACTGTTAAAGTGGTGGCCATATTAAAACATAAAACAGACATATACACGATATTAGTCTATAGATGTAAATAAGTTAGGAAATTCTAGTACAAATACACTAGTACAAAAATAATAAATCATACACAGGAAATCGATGGGGCCTGTGATTTTTTATGTTCAACGACACTGTTATTTCAAATGGAACTAGCAAGTTAGTTTTTTAAACAAATTAGAAGTCAATGTAAATACAGACATTATCAGAGTCTCCTTTCAGATTTTGCACATTCCAAATAAAGTTTTCTAAGTAGATAATAGTCTAAATAGTGTAGTTTATATTTCGAATATGTATCATTTGACACATCCACGGGCATCACAATTAACCATGCCAGGTTTTGTAATTTGGTATATTTGACTAAGTGAAAGATTTAGCTTGATTGGAAAAATAAAAAAAAATGAGAAACCTGTTTTTTTGAAAAAGTGAAGAAATGCAGTCTAAACCAAAAGGGTATATAACAAAATAATACGAGGAAAAAATATGCGAAAAACAACAATAAATTAATTAATTATTTCAATACGTTGCTATAGTTTTCTGACAATGTTATGAATTCTGGATTACATAATTATAAATTGAGATTCTGTATTAAACTTCTTTACTTAAGTTTCTGAAAAACTAATTATTTTCATATGATATCCTTAAGAGTGATCATCAACCTTTGATCTCCGTCCACTACCGAATACAGTCGGGAGGACTGTTAATGGCCGTATCATTAAAGGTAAATGTTGGTGATCGCAGTGTTTAAACTACGATCTACACTGCATCTAAAATACCCGTAGTTTTAAAGGTTTTTATATATTATGGACGTTTCATTTAATATATGCAAAGTTAAGAATAGGGATATATGTCGCTCAGAGTATGGTAATGTGATATAAATAGTCCGGAGGCAGTATAAACGTTTAGCGTTCAAAATTTGTGTTTGTGTTCATTGTAATCATAATAAGCCATCCTCAACCATTTTTGTGTAGACCTTCTTCAATCTGAACCACTCGGTTCTAGCTTGGGCCTTTAGATCCAGTTTGTTTCCGGCCTATTGTCAGCATTATGTCATTCTTTCATCTAATTTTCGACCGGCTGACTTGTCTTTTGCACTCCTAAGATCTCCACTCCAAGAGAGTTTTGTACCACGAATCCGACTTTCGGGCAACTCTAACTCTCACTCTCACTTAAGTTTTGCCACTCTTTTGACATTATCAGCAACTGATTTCGCTTTGAACTTGCTTTGTTTCCGAAGCCATTTCTTGCAAAAGCTTATTGTTGCTGACAGGGCGATGGAGCGGAAGTTGGTAGGAATCGCTTTAAAGGATTGACTTGGTATCAGGGAAACGTTAATTTGCAAAGATTGCGAAAAACAAAAAAGCAAATTTTCATTACAAAACAAGGTATCGATAACGCGAAATTTTCGGCAAAACTAACCTTGAGATACAACAACACGTTTGTAAATTCCAATAAGACTTTGCCTTTTAGTACCCTATGCTGATTAGTGGTTCGTAACATTTTTTCGTTAGATTCGCCATTTTCAGCGCCTACTAAAAATCATTGAAAAAAATTTAAAAAATACTTTAGAATAAGAGTAAAAACTGATAAGTGAGAGTTTTGTTTTGAATTTTGTAAGAGGAATAATGCCTTTTCGAAGACAAAAATTAAGTATTTTTTGCCTATCCTAGTCTAAAATACTAGTATTCCATTCATGCCTGAATTAAATTTTACAAAATTACCATCCATGCTTGAATTAAATTTTACAAACCTTCTGTTAGCAAGTTAAAAAAAAATTGTTAACAAAAAATTTTAATGAAATTAAATAATATCTAGATCCGTGTCAGTGGCAGATTTTTTAACATAAAATATTAATTGTCAAGCACCGCGCCCAGCGCCCGCTGGGGACGCGGTGTCAGTACTTGACAAAGAATATAATGGCCCAAGATAACGGACGAATACGGCCTCTCTGTTCATATTCTAAATTAATTTGGTTTGCTTGCATCCAGAGAAATAAAGAATGAGACAGGGAGATAAAAATTTTAAAAGTGATATATTTTAAGCTGCAGTTATAAAGTGCCCTTTGATAAAAATAATAATAGCCAGTAGAGTTACCTACGGTGGTAACTCTCTTTGAAATAAAGTGCTTTACAATAATGACCGTATTTATTACTTTAAATTGCATATACAAATGCAACGCATAACGTATTTATTACTATAAAATGCAATGATCTATGCCAAAATACTTTATTAAAAACGGAACATATCAGCAATGAGTGAGCTCATTTTTTTGAAGCTAGATTATAAAAATAGCTGAACTGTGTGAATTATATTCTATTTTTATTAAAAAGTAATGTCCGTCTAAGTGTCTCAGAGAAAAACGCTGTAATAGTTTTTGATCTTACCAGGATTACTTTTTTTTATTTGACTGTACAAAAGGTTAAAATAATTTTGTTTACATAGAAATGTAAACATTCGTAAGGAGAAAAAAACTGCCTTGAAGATAAAGGTAACACAAAAAAGTAAAAGAATGTGTTCTTTCTCCAAGCAAAAGCAGGAAAATGGTGACACATTTCATTGACGAAAGTGGGAGTTATCAGCGATATTAAAAGGAAGAAAATTCAAAATGATTGTATTGTGTTATCTTCTTACTTTCTATCAAGTAAAATGGCGGTGAACATTATTTTATTCTTCAATTTCAGCCGATATAGTTACGAGTGTGCCATTTTAATCTCCGTATTTTCTTTTTTTAATTTATGCATCTATTGTAGACTATTGGATCTAAAGTAATAACTCAAAAATTATAAATGTATGTAGACTCTAAGTTAATTCTCTTAATGGTTGTTAGAATTATAAAATACGTACAGAAAAAATACCCATTCCATAGATAAGTTCAAACATGAGAGAATGATCCAAAATCCATAAGTTTCTCATACGATACTTAGTATTTAAAAGGAAAGAAGTAAATTTATAGTTTACATGGAGCTAACATTGTGCTTTTTATTGCGAAAGCCAAACGAGTCAAAATTCCATAAGAAATCTTGAGCTCCAAATTCCATGTGTCTTTTTGTCATCAATTGAGAAGTTCCCATGACCACCTCCCTCATTATCGAGATAAGTCAAATAAACTCAAAGTCGATAGCTTTAATTTTAGCGATTGAGAAGTTCCAATAAACTGCCTCCGTTCTGTATCGTTAGATCCTATCGGTTATAATGGATAACCAAAAGATTTATTGGGACGGGCCAAATAAGCTCGAATCCGATGAGTTTATTACCGGTATTGAAAAGTTTGTTTGATTCCTCTTCTGTCACTATAGTATCTCGATTATACCATATTATTATAGGGTCATCAACAATAATAAGAAGTGGGTAAAATCTATTTGCTAGAATTGGTAACATATAAGTTTGAGTAATAAATGTATGTTAAAGAAATACCATATAATTTGTGTTAATAAAATGCCATATAACTAGGTGTTGCCCATGGTTTTGCCCGGGCAAAAAGGGGAAGAGGTGATATAATTTAATAGTAATGTTTTCGTGAAAATATTGTATCCTAAAAATGAAAACGATTAGGTAATTTGAGTTGTACAAAATTGAAAAAATGGCGTGAAAAAAAATAATACAAGAAAATTTTAAAAAAAGGCCTATTTGTACTTTTTATAAAAAAATTTTCTCTTTCATGATACAATGCTGTCCATTTTTATTATTCAGAACATACATATGCATAATTTCACAAAGGTCTTATTTGAGGTATGAACATTTGTGGTTGAAGCGTGAACGCAAGACAAATAAGTGAACGAATGTATCGAATCAAGGTAACCTTTTTTAATATATTTTACATAAAGACTTTTTTGTGACCTTTATAGATCGAGATTACATGTATACATAATATATTTTTTGTATGGTTCTCACACATTCACTGGCTATCTATATTTGTGACGTAAATTTGGAACGTATAATTTTAGATGAAATTTTCTTTTTGCTATATTTGATTTCGTTATATATTTATACTTTTTTCTTATAACAAACGAAGAAACTAAAACAGCGTTTGTATTTCGTAGCTCAAATGATGAGAGGGATTCCTTTTTATATTGTAAAACTCTTGCTGAACTCTTTTCTGGAAGGACTTCTTTTGATGTTATTTGCAAGAGGCCTTAAAGCAGGAAAAAATATATATAAAAAAATATCCATATTTAAAAAAAAATTATAAAATTAAATTTGTAGAGGAGGTAAAGTTTTATTATCTTTTTATCTACAAGCGAATGAGTCATATATTAGGAGTATAAAAAATTAATTTAAGTATAATTTAAAATAAAAGCAATATGATAAAATTAAATAATATAGGTGATATGTTCACGGTCAATAATACGAATAAAATGTATATATGATATATAAATATATATACTATAAATTATATAGTATAAATATATAATAAGAGCAGATAACGGAAGAGAGTATGTAAATAAAGAATTTGATGATTCTTTGAAGAAAGAAAGAATTACACGAAGATTAACTGCACTGTACATATTCCAGCAGCATGGAGTTATCGAAAGAAAAAATAGAACGCTAATTGAGATGGCGCGATGCATGATGCATCAACTGGAAGCCCTCCAGGTTTTTGGGCCGAAGCTGTAAATACTGCTAATTTTAAAAGAAACCGATTTCCTACCATTGCAATGAAAGGTGAAATACCATACACTATATGGAAAGGGAATAAGGCTGCAGTAATTTATACTAATACATCAATTCTGAAATGGCCGATCGGAGTTTCAACAAATTTAGTTTCCTGTTTTCTTTTGTGTAAGTGATATGATGATACGGAGTAATGAAGATGATCAGTAAAGCAGACGCAGCATTTGTGTTATTGAGTAGCCCTTTTTTTACAAATTTGGTTAAAGGTCAGCTATTTTTATTTATTTTTGCAACAAATTTTACTATTCACTTTTAAAGAATGTAATCTTAACGTAACAAATCTTTATAAAAAAAGTTTTTTCAAAAGACATAAGTGATTTTATTCCGTCAGTGCGTCGCTGTAATTCTGGTATGTAACAGAAATGGTTTTATGGAAAAAAGTAATTAATAAAGGATTTTTTCTAGTTGAAGTAAATTTTAAGTTTAATAATATAAGCCTCGGGCTAGGTATATAACGAGAACTGTGATTGCCTTTGAAGATCGCATTACAGACTTGAAAAAATTAAATGGTGGAGCAAAGAATTTATAAAGAAAACTATCAAAAGGAATTCATTTTCCAAAATAACGACTTGACTGCCAAGACAAATACATTGGTGAATTTAATATTGCATTTTAGAAACGTGATTTAAAATACGTATAACTACTAAGATAGTCGCAGGTGTAGCTTGAAAAAATGGGATTTACATTTTTGAAAAACAATTATGGGAAGATTAATATCCATTGTATTTAAATGACCTGATTTGAGTAATCTCGTAGATATCGGTCTTTAGATACGAAGCTAAAATTTTAAATGAAATTTTTAAGAAAAAAGACAGCGATAATGGGAAAGGTCAACATACTTTCTAAAACCCGATAAGCAATGTCGACGACTTTTTAATAACTAATGAAGAAACCATTAAATACTAATAGTGCACAATCAGTAATAATCATAATTTCAGATATCGCTAATCGATTTGTTAATATCTTTGTTATATTTCGATCAACCACTTGTATGGGAGTGGACTGCTGTGACACGTTCCAAATTATAATTTATTATTTTGGGTGATTAATCGAATTGGGTTTAATAGTAAATATGAAAGTAATGATAAATAGATGATTGCACAGTATTTTAACTGCCTCGATAATTCAAAAAATTCATATAAATTTAATTTAAGTGAAATAAATTAAAAAGGTTTAAAACACGAGCTTACATTAAGCCGGTTTCAGATATGAGGGGATTCACGAAGCGTGGAACCTGTGTTGTTTACTAATATTTCGACATAGCTTTAATTTTTTTTTTACTAAAGTAGAACATATTGAATACAGTAAAAGAAAGTCGCTTTTGCTATTAACGAGAAGAACTTAGGACAGAATCTAAAAAGACATAATCTTATATTCCTATCATATCAGGAATACGAAAAAATGATATATTTTTTATTTAGTTTAATTAATTTTGATCAAATTTATTGCAACTTTATATTCTCAATATAAATATAATCTTTAGAATCCAACTTAATTTCGAACGTAACAATACGCAAAATTAAAGTTCTTGTTGAATAATATTAGAAAAACTGGTTTTCGCTATGTTTAAATTCAAAAATGTTACAATTTAATAGATTTAATGAGTGGATTACGAAATACGAACTTTCTATAAACTTTTACATTTATAAGATATTTAAATAAGTTTAGGGGTATTTAAATTTTAATTATTCGAAATTTGAAAATATGGTATTTAGTTTTTCTTTATTTTATTTCTGTTTATATAATTAAAACACGTTGCAAGCAATACCTTAGCGCATACTGTGTTATTTCGAAATATTGCGTGTCACTTGATTTTCACCAAGCTAACGTGAATAAGATATTTCATTCGATAAAGTCAAACACGTCAATTCGGTCAACAAAGTCTAACCGGAGGCAAAATTATTTGTTGAGACGATGACATTCTGTTTCTAAGTTTACTGTATCATTAATTTTATTACTTTGTATCATTAATTGTTAATTATAATTAAATTATAATATTTAGAGCTTTAGCTGTGATTAACATTATTATTCGTCCAAAAGCTACAGCAAGAATAGAAGTTTCGTTTTAGTGGCGTTAGTTAAATTTTATAAAGCAGATTAGTCTCAATTCGGTCACATCGTTAAGTTTATTACAAATTTAATTTATATTTATATTTTATATTATTAATTAAGTATGAGAACATTTCAGATACGAAACTTTTAACGTTCACTAATCGAATGACTGTCGTTATTTAGAAATATTAATTATTATACTAATAATTTACTAATAATGGAAATATTTTTGTAATATCCCACATTAGTTTGAAAATTCTCTCCACAAATTTACCATTAAACTCTGTCTGATCAATTTCCACAATGTAAAAATTGATCACAAAACAAGTTCACCACATAACAATAAGTTTCATATCAAATTTTTATGTAGGTTTTCGTGGGAATAAATATGAACTATTGACTGCCTTACTGAGCTCCAGATTGCTCCCTTGATGATAGTAGATAGAACTTGTAATCTGTGACAGACTAAGATATGTAAAGAAGAAAAGTCTCATTACTTGCGGGTTAAACAATTTTTATTAACCGTTTATTGAAGATTAAAAAAATTTTTGACGATTTTTAATTTTCGCACGTTACGAAATTTAACCTTGCTGTAACACCTATTTTTATTCTCGCTAAGAGAGTTATGTGAGGGTTTAAAATTTATACGTTTATACGTTAATTGCAGATAGGAGATAAAGCGGTTCAGTCATTCATCTGCTTAGTTGCATATCCATTATAATCTTGTGAACATCGATATTTCTCGAAAATGATTAAATTTTTTCCATCCTTATTAAGATTATTTTTTTGGAGATAGGAATTATATGGGTCATATCTTGGTGACACGCATATTACTGTTTTAATTTTACTCATTCCTATCTCATGAATATGAATGGAAGTACTTATGTATTATAATACAATAAAGTGATACAATTTAAATAAAGTTGATACGCAAAGATATATTAAACATTTCATAACTTGTGAAAATTAATTGCGAATACGTCATACCAATAGATATATTTATATGTTCCCACATGAGATTAGTGATTCGAGTAAATTGTATATTTTTTTGCCACTAACTTATTAAGAATCCGTGGCTGTAAATCAGTAGCCTCATATGTAGAAACAGTACGTGGAATTTGTGTGTTGTGAATCCTAATTTTAGTATGGTCATAAATAAGTTTAGCCACATCTTTATTTTCGATATATGGTAATACTGTCTGGGGTTAGCAGAAATGCAAATTTTGGTGACGAGTTCATTTATTTAGGCAATCTTCCGTGAAAGCTAATAAAAAAGTTATCGAAGTTAATGAAAGATATGTATTTGAATTTTAATGGATATTATAAAATTAAATTTTTAGAACTTTACTTGAAATTGGGTATATATGTTTTTTACAGCTCCTAAGTGACTGCTAAAAGGGGTTTTAGAAATTCAACACTTAAACAATAGATAAATCATATGGGGTGTTAAAGTAGAAATTGTATGGGATTTTTGAAATAACAGATTTAGAGCCATTGATATTTAAATTATCATCTCAGATGGTAAGACCTGTTTCAGCATTTCTTTAAACATTATTTAATAAATCGAATAAAAGAAATGCAACGAATGTCCATTTTTGCTGAAATAAAACCGAGACAGGTAGGGTATCGGTAGTAAAAAACACCATATTTATTTTTATATGACCTGTAAATTAGGATCATCTAGTTGAAGGTATTATCTATATAGAGGAACATAATATTAATATGTTAGTATAATTTTTTTCACAATACCCAAGATTATTTTATGTATCATAAAATAATCTTGGGTATTGTGATAAAAGTAGAAAGTCAAGTAGGGATTTTTGAAAAAAAGTGATACTAAATTTGTTATTCTATTTATCACCATTATTTACTCTGACCTTTGATATTGTTTGATATTTGTTGTGTTGTTGTGAAAGTTTTGAACAGACACACTATTCTGTAAAACAGTATTTATCATATTTAATAATATTATATTAAACTGGAAGAGTAAAAACAAATAGAATGCAGAAACTTAAAAAATAATCGAATGCGGAACGAACATTGATTTGCGAGTAGCATCCTGAAAACCACTATATGAAAGCCATAATATTCCATCTGTATGCCATAAATGACTTGATCAGAAAAATGTTGGCATGTACGTACAATATTTAGGTAAACAATGGATATTTGAACAGGTAATAGTACACGTTATAAACTTTGCTACATATTAAAGGCATAATTCATAAATAATATTTTACAGTACTCATTAAAAGTGTCAAGTAACCATAAATAATTAAAAAGTTCAATATATTCAGCACGCAAAAAATAAGATTTCTTTCACTAATAAACTTTTCCATACGTTACAAGAATAGCAATGGTGCATATAAATGTTGTTCCGTCAAACCTGGAATAACTATCATAAAAAAATCACAAAGCACATCTTAAATGAATCATTTGGTTACATAATTGTACTTTAAAGCCCTATAGCATTATGGGAACCTGATTTCGGTAATTCACCACGAGATTTACCGATATAACCATTCACGTAGTGAAGTTCAGATAAACTTTCCTTCTTGAATAGGCAGCGTATATAATTTGCTTGACCTTCTAATATGTAGACGCTAATGTATAGTAGTTTAAACTGACGACTATATTCAGATAATAACGATCAGTACCAGTATGATGGTAAATCCATTTAGTGAGTTTAAAGTATAAAGTATTTTGTAAGTAGTAATAAAAAACTAAAGTAAAATACTGCGTTGATTAAATCTGTGGTATTTTATGGTTCTGCGAAATATCTCAGATCAATCAACACATTTCGTTATTCGAGAAATGTGCAGATTTTACATACTTATTTATGTTCGGCCTTGAAGAATATGAATATATTTCTATATTTAGGTCACGTCTCATCTGGATGAAAATACGTGACAGGCGCAATCAGCGTATCGTAAGTAGTTATCTCAATACTTTTGGGATTTCTTTCAATGCGTCTTATATATATTCACAGCCTTGATTCTCAAGGGTCCTGTTTATATTCTGAAACTTTTCTCGCTATTATTATACTCAAACATAATACCACGTGCTATGTTCCTGGATATTTTGTCAAATTTTGGAATAAAAAATGATTGTAATAATCACAATTATATAATGATGGTGGCATATTCTGAAACAAAAAATAGTTGTAACAAGACACAGTTCGGAAGATGCGATTAAGAGAAGACATTTGACTAATGTCCAAAATGTGTCATCTGTTTCTCTTTTAAATATTATATGAAACAGTTATTTTTTTTTCCTATCCTATTTTGTTTTTTACTTTACATGTGAACAATTTATTCATTATTAGCTTAGAACCCGCTTTTAAAAGATTTTCGTTTTTCTTCTTTTCTTCCATCTCTGCGTAATTAAAAGTTATTTTTTCCTATTACCATTAGTCATAAGTCTAAAAAAATAATTACCATTAGTCTTAAAAAAAATAAAATAGAAGTCATTTAAAGACAAAAATACATTCGTGGTCTGCTCAAAAATTTTTGTTAAAATATAGGCAATATTTTTGCTCTTTTGCATATATATTAGGCACCATATTTGAACAAATTCATGCTCAAACAAATCTAAATTAAGGCCAAGTTTTCATTCATCTGTCATTAACAAATTCTCGGTTACTTCGGCCATATAGCTAGTAGGTAGCTGGGAAATTTGGATAAACTAATTATTATAGAAAAAAAACACGGTTACAGACTTCGCGGTTGATACCAGATTAAAATCATCACGATATTCCCTATCACTGCCGTCCTGAGATAAGTCGACAGATCAGTATGGAAGTATCTCGTCAGGCATAGTTAAGAAGAAACGATGAAGAAAAGATATTGGAATAAAACTGCAATAATTATTTTAGTTACCGTTCCGAAATGGGTAGGTACCTCTCCAGTTGACATATTTATTATCACATGGGACTTGAACGCTTCACATTTACCATATTAAGTTGTTTTAATTAAGCGGAATTCATAACCTTTGTACTTCGATTAGTGGCGCTAACGGTAGGCTCGGCAAGCGCCTCTATCTCTATTGGCATCATTCGCATCGAACACAGTCGATAAATGGTCGGATAAAGATCGCGAAAACTTTAAACAAAAAGCAGAAATAAACAATAAATTGAGTTAAAAAATGTTGCTCTTTTTTATGTTGCTTGTCAAAAAAAGGTCATTTTTGTAACAGGGAGATTTCCTAATTTTTACCAATTAAACAAAATTAAGATGAATTGTGATTTAAATTGATGTAATATATATTTTTAAAAATACTGGCAAATTAGTGAACAAAAAATGAGTTCAAATGAGATAGAAAGTCGTAACAAATTTCAACAACCTAAAACAATTATCCCAATATGGACCATTATCTAGTTAAGTAAGTGTATCACTCACATAACTGGACAATGGTGTGTAATAGTAAGTGTACCACTTACTTAACTTGATAAAGGTCCGTAGTAGTAATGGTACAGAGAATCAAGCTTTACCTTTTGCTTGTGGAAGTTGGTGGTCACAGATATGTACTTCTAACCAGTTTTATTTTATAATTTTCGTTTTATTTTTTTAGAGATATCGATTAATTTTTTCACGTTTTTCTTCTAAGTGTGTACATTAAAAATATAACATTTTATACATTTCCGTAAACTTAGAAGTCGTCAAAATTTACAAACAGTTGACAATAGATTCGTTCAAACAAAAACTGATTTTTTAAAAAATTATAAATATGTTTTTCAACTCTTGGAAGTTACGCAAAAGACTGGCAGTAAAAAAAAATAGAAGTCAAACTAATTATTTGGGGAATGAACCATTTTTGAAGTGTGAAAATTAAAGTTTCAGAATCGTTTTGTTAGATTGAAAAGTCAAATTCGAAATTGTTTAGTATAGTTAATGTGACTATTTAGATGTGTATTTTAGTTTAATAAGAATGTTTCGAGTTTAATTTTTTTGCAGTAATTTTTTTTTCATATTTATCGTTACATTTATAATGAGTAAAAATACTATACAGGGAAACATTGTCACAGATTATAACCCTTTTTAGAGTTTAATTGTTGATACCAATTAACATTTTTTTTTGGAAATATTTTTCTACTTTTGATTGCTGTCGATATACTCGTACATCTAAGAACAGGAAAAGGAGCAGGAAATACTATGACATGTTTATTTATATTTAATATTTTGATATGTTTCCTAGATTTTTTATATTTAATATTTTGATATGTTTCCTAGCTTTTTTCTTAGCTTTGGGTTTTTGGGATTGAATTTTTCATTACATGTAATAATATTTTTTATATATTTCCTTATGTTTTATTGCCTTTTGTATTGTTTTCAAGAATAGACAAAATACTATATCTGGAGATATGCTTAGTTTAATGTGTTTCTTACCTGATTTTAACCGCATAATAGAATTTTTCACGTCTAATTGTTTATAGAAATTAACATTTTTTTCACAGCGGTTATATTTTCTAGTTTATTTTTACCATATTTTAAGGATTCTTCGGATATAATTGATTTTAAAAATAAACAATTTTTTTCATGTGTTTCCCAATATTTTATTGTTAAATATATTTTAATCCCATTACTAGCACAGGAAATTAACTTATATATATGTATATATATATATATTTTTTTTAATTTTTTTATTGTGAACAGACGACAATAAATAACCCGTTTTTTATTACTTTTGACTAAATTGTTTCGAAAATAAGGTATAGGAAGGAAATACTCAAATTTAGCATGTTTTGGAATATTATTTTTTACTTGAAATTTGAAATAATAAAAAGTTATGAATATTTGTTGACCTTAACAAACCGTTTTAAATTATGCCCCACAATGTATGTGGAAGTAGAACAAAAAATGTTTCAAATTTTTTATTCAGCCCCTCTTTAATTCTTACCTGCATATTTTAGAAAAGTTAGTATGAATGTGGTTTAAGATATAAAGGACGGATGGACAAAACTATGAGTAGCATTATAGTGGTCCTGTTTTTCTTTTTGAGATGCAAAATTTTAAAAATTGACAAAGATGAAATTTATTTTTATGTTTCCTAACTTATTTTTTTACTGCAGGTAGTTATGTACCTTTGTTGATTATTATTAACAGCTCTGAATAACTACTTCTGAAATAGTGGCTAAATATTAATGAATAGATAGCTAAAGTCGAAAAACGTATATTAAACCATTTTTCACTTCTGCGAAAGAAGTACTATTATTCTAGTATGAGCTTTACGTCAGTGTTAAGTACACGTATTAATTTGAATCCTGGACATTATTAAAGAAGGCAATTGCTGCATTAAAATGATTTTTTCATATTAGTTTTCAATAGGTTTTTTTGTTTTCCTACTTTTACAAAATTTATTTCAGAAATTTCAAGGGATAGAAATAGATATGAACGAGCAAGGAGAGTATCAACATAAAGCATCGTTTTTATTATCAAATGTAGAAAATTATTAAAAAAATTATGTTTTTTATTTGAAGATATAATAGGCTTTGCTGCTCATCTTTCTGAAAATGGCTCTTTTGGAAAATGAACTAACAAAAGAGTGAAAGAAGGAATAAAACAAACTTTATAGGCGTGTTTTTATAGGTCAAAAATATTGGCGGATTGACTAACGTAGAAGCAACGTAGAGGAACCGTAGAGACATCACGTAGAAGTGGACCAAAAGACGAATTAATTATAGAAAAAAAATAGGTTAAAAACTGAATTCATACAAAAAAATTGAATAATAGTCTTTACAACTAACGACATATGTTATGAAAATCGTTAATTTCGCTTAATAAAGTGACATATTTTATTTTAAAATTTTTGAATGTGTGTTAATGGACCTTTTCAAATTTTTTAATGAAAATGGCTACCTAGATTTATATTTTCTTTTCTCAGTTCATAATTTCAGGAAATTAAAGTTGTATTGTTCTCTAAATTATAATATAAGTAAATATACACCATTTAAATTTATAAAAAATTCCATTAATCTAATTTCTAATTTGTAAATTTTTTCACAGCAATAAGAGTCTCTAAAAAGGTGCCAAATAGGTTTTCTACTACCGATAAGAGAGTACTACAAATGGTGCCACATTCTAGTTCAGATACTGCACAGTCTATTGATAATTAACTCTTCAATATATTTTAAAGCGGACTCTATTTCAAATCAGATCTGTCAAACTTAGTTTCTATTAAAAACCGGTGAAACTGAGTTTTATTAGTCTTAATTTGTAAAAGGGTATATATGTATATATATATATATATATATATATATATATATATATATATATATATATATATATATATATATATATATATATATATATATATATATATATATATATATATATATATATATATATATATATATATATATATATATATATATATATATATATATATATATATATATATACATATATTTAATGTGTACTAATCAAAGTGGTAATTTCTTAACATTTTACTTAATTTCAAATTATAATTATTCTTATTATTTTCTACCAATCGAATTAAAAAATGGTAAAAACTTCAGTTTTTATGGATAGATAACGAATAGTAAATTATTAAATACTAGATGTCATTCAAGGGACCAAAATAACTAAATGATAAATGTTTCTCGAAATTCAGATAGACGGGGCTATAGTAGATAAATCTGTTATTATGAGGCCAACTTGCCAATAAAATTACTCTATCCATAAGCCAAAATAATCGAGATCATATACCAAGATCATACGATGTATTTTGTTGAGGTATTAAATAAACGTATAACTAATCCTTTTAGAATCCTTTGCAACACCTCTCTACTATGCTAGTCATTTTGTTGTTTTTTTTAAATAAATTAAATCGATCGATAGGAAAATGATATAAATGTGTATAAAATGATTTTTAATTAACTAATTATTTAAATACTGTGACATAGAACAAACATATTTGATATAATTTCGTGGTAAAATTCGAACTATGTAAAATTCTTCAATAAACTAATGCAAAGCGTTTAAACTTATATAGCGGATAGCATTAATTGGCATGTTCGATTATCTGCTAAAACACGCATTTATTAATTTTCTTACAATTTTTCATGCAAGAACTATTGAAGGCAATGGTGTTCCACGTAATTAAATTAAACTTTTGATACCCATCAAAAGTTTAATTTAATTAATGGTTATGCTTATATACTTTTGTTGATTATAAGTTGGTTAATATTTACTAATGAGGATAATTTAACTGAACTATTGAAATAGTTGGTATTAAATATTTTTTTCATTGTCGATGTTCCATATGTGGCAATACGATTTGTTTCATTAAATTATACCTTCAATAGAATAAAATTCCTGTTTTATATTAGTATTAAATTTATCTAATGCAGAAAATATTCCCATCATCAGGTTGGAAATTGAACCATCCTCTTTAACACTCCAAGGTAACATCAGTATTGCGGAGTATAGCCAAGCACTTGGTGGTTTATGTTTGAAACCTTGTTTAAAAATATTGTCGCTACTTGCTTCTGGTGTCGCCTTGTAAAAATACTTAAGTACACTTTAGTATCCCTTCGATATGTTTAGATTATTTTCTCTAATAAATTAGTTAATTTATAAAAGACATAAAATTGTCTAGTGAAAAGCAACCAACACATCTGGACATTATTTGTCCTAAATATTGGTACAACGTACGCGTGTGTCATTGTCGATCCTTTCCTATCTTGTACCATTAGACCTGAGAGGAATACGAGACTAAAGTAAAACCAATTCCAGTCAGCTGTTCCAAAGTGAACGTACTTATTAGAACGATATAATGTCACATATTCACCCAGATATTTCATAGTGCTTACATCTATCGTTCTACTTCTAATTAATTTCTCTCAAATAACATCGTTTGCTTCTTGCCGACAAAAAATGAAAGGTGATTATATTTTGTTGATAATTGATTTTAAACTTTAAAAACTAATGGTTTAATCGATCATAGGTGAGTTGATTAATAATCTGTCTTTGACTTTACTTTATATCTATTTGAGGTATAAATCTTCAAACATATCTTTCCATTCCCTATGTCCAATTTCTTTCCTGATGTTTTTACAAAATGAACGATCGTAGATGGACCTTTATTGTATTTTTTTTATCCGGCTGAAATATCTCTCTATAAATTCTCGTTTTTTAAAATTTACGCTAAAAATAAAATCAACACAATTTCTCGTAATGTTATTTCAACCAATTAAATTCCCTATAGATTCTTCTTCATTACCATTTTATAAGTTTTGACGTAAATACGATATTTGTGACAATTTTTTTTCTAGTTTAACGTCACATATAACAAATGATAACGAGTTGTCTTATTATTGAAGGTAGAAATAAAATAAAAACATGCAAGAAGAGCAAAACTACATTTGTTGTCAGCTAGGCTTTCATAATATAAAAGAAAAAATCCTGTCAAGCTCGAGTGAAACTCGAAATACGAAGTTTTCGTACATATTTGGTTATTTATAAACATTTAATGGAACATAATACTCCCATTAAACAATTGAAAAAAAAAATAATTTGTTTGGAATGAAATATGTATCCTTTTACATATTTTACAGGTGAATATTTAAATTTTTTTGTGTAGTATAACTAAAAATTAACAATTTTCAGAGTTTTCCTTTATTTATGCTGCGAGACTGCTTTTCGCCGAATTTCATGCATGTAGGTTAACGGGAAGTACCCGAGTCAAAGGTCAAAATTGAAGTTATAATTTTTAATATATATATATAAAAGTTACAACAGGTCAAATTAAATTTTGAGTTTTATTCCAAATGTTGTGTATTCTTTGGAAAAAAGAATAACTTACACCGATTTCGAAACCACTTTCTCGGTCTGCCGCTGTATTCCCCCAACCGCCAACGACAAAATCATGAACGAATAAACGTTATTAGAGTTTTGCTTAAAATTTATCCGAAAACTGTAGCGTTGATTCCTGATATCGTAGTTTACGAGAAACTCACGATTTTACGCAAATTAATGATATTTTCTGCAATATGTTCGAATGATGAAAATTAATGTTAATCTTTGTAAATACTTAAATACAAATAATGTATCCTCTCATACGTTTTTACTAGATGTGGAATATGGAAAAGTGAATTTCTATTAAAAAGAAATTACATAAAAAACTGTATCACTAGTAAAACCGATATTCCTACCGTAGAATACTATACAAGTCGCTTGGTTCGTATTCCAATAAGGGGAGTATTGGTAAATAGTTTCATCGCGTAATGATGATACGCGGTGCCCGTTGTGCGTGCAGTATAAGATAGTTAATTGTATTTAATATTGAAATAGCGTCTCTCAAAAAGGTGATAAGATACAAAAAAAAATCCTTATCATAAACATCTTATTTCTTATTAAAGAATTCATAGGAGTCCTTTTAAAATATTATATATTAAAGAAAAATTCAAATGCACCTAGATATTTTAATAAAATGCTAAAGGTAGGAAAAATGTTCATTAATTTATAATCTATCCCTTTTTTCTAGTATATATGTATACTACATATATATGTATATATATAAATATATATATATATATATATATATATGTATATATATATATATATATATATATATATTATATATATATATATATATATATATATATATATATATATATATATATATATATATATAAATACGCATGTATACATGTATAAGTAATACGCAGTTAGTTATATGTTTCCTAAGGCGTAAGAATATGTGAGAAACTACTTTAACAACAACCATAATACAAAAGCAAATGTAAAATTTTATCGTATATATTTCCGAAGGACACTAGAATAACTTTATTAAATACATAATATCTATTAATGATTCTCCTTATGTCCTTCAGAGGCATACATATATATTACACTCGCAGTCATTAATAGAGGAAAATACATCGAATTATGTATTTTCGGAGTAGTCATAAATAAACACACCTAACCGTAATAAAACCCAAAGAGATACGTGATGATTATAGCTGTTAAAACAAGAGTAATAAAGCGTGTCACGCCATAGACATGAAGACTATGCTACATAATTCTGTGTAAGAAGTGGACACGTAAGCGGGGATATATCAGACTCAATTGGAATTATAATATATATCTAAGATGCAGATAATTGTACAAAAGAAATGATTATGAATTTTGATGTCTGAACATAATAATAATTTAAAATGACATAAATCAAAATTTGAAAATGATTTGTATTTCTGTGAATTGTAACAAAAAATTTGAAAGAGGCAAAATTTAGATGACAGGGTATAAATGTTTATTTAATACAATTTTTACTATTTACCTGTAGATAAATAAATCTAATAATAATAGATATATTTTCGAAGTCTCGTATATTGTACACTTTATAAAATTGTAGAAACACCTATTGAACTAATACGATATACACCTATTAAATACAAATATAGGTGCAAAAATAATGAATAACAAGTAACGAATTTATAGCGATTTGAAACTGCTTACGTTCAACTACATTCTTCAAGTAAAATTAGTGAGCTGATTTTTCAAATATGTTCAAAGACGTTAACTAAAAACGTCTTAATGGCATTGAACGACGTCCGTCTCATAATGTCTCTCCTTGAATAGTTCGTTTAGATATTGCGCATTTAAAATAAGCTTCAATCCGAATGGTGCACCTTGAATTTTGAATTTTGTATATCTATCCCACTTATCTATAATTGAACGCGACTCTAGCAGTGAAGTACAATAGCGGTGCAGATTTGATGTTTAGCGTCTTGCATGTAGTTATAACCAAATATAACCTAACAATTAAAAATGGAAACACTCGACTTACAATACCAGAATGAAATTTGTAATTACTAATTAACTAGCATACAGTGAAAGGTTTACTGAAAATCTAAAAATTGAGAAATAGTCTCTAAGACTGGTTCCATAAGATTAAATGAGTATAAAGTCGATAAAATGACATTATGACGAGAGTAGATGGTGAGTATAGCTTGATATATTTAGCTATTTATTGAAACCTTGTTTAGAAATTATCTTTCACAAGTTTACAGTAATGATTTAGGTAACCATAGTATTGGTTTTAAGAAACGTTCGCAAGAAAGAACATTTATTATTTCTCTGTCAATCAATAAATATATTATTTTATTATTTTTATCCCCATACCTATATTTGGAATATTACATTTTTTTCTAACCTATTTATATATAATAGCAATGGACAAAGACTATTATGTAAGTAAGGCTAGAATATGCTTCAGTTATCTTAAAGTCATCTATTCAGCATGACTTGCAACAGTTTTTCAGAGTTATTAAAAATTAAGAATAAGATATTCGTTCCCACCTATGTGGAAATTTTTTTTTGTATAATTACTTATTTTATTACGACCAACTTTGAAAAGTTATGTAATTAACTTACACCTTGTATGACAAGTTTAAAAAAGAATACATTTTTGTGAAATAATCCATAAATGCACGTATATAGGATGAGGATGGTAAGAAAATGTCGGAATAAATTCCATTCCATTCCATTCCATCTCCATATACCACATCTGAGACTGACGATCTAAACCTAAGCTAATCGAAACTAAAAGACATTTAAGACAAGTTAGTCATAGAATTCAAGTATGTACAGCAATAAATATTCAGTAAACATAACCTCAATTCTTGTCGGATTAGAATAAATGTTTTATTTACTTTTTAGATTTCAACGTAGTTACGTATTTAGCTAACTTATTCCTACCTGAGTCTTTTCTTTCTGTCAACAAAAATATCATGCATTGAAAATTTAATGTTGTGGAAGGCTTGTAATAAATTATCAATGGGACTTTTTAAGATTAAATATTCATTACAACATAACTATTAATTCAAGTAGTATAATACAGTAACTTTGTTCATTACGATATAACAATTAATTTTATCAGATAAGAAGATAACTGTATAACAAGGATTAAAATTATTTTACAAATAATTTAATTTCAGCAAAGGTAGAGGAAAAGGAAAGGCTAGCCGAAGAATGAATATATAATGCAATGATAAGTAATAAAGCAAAGTTTGGCAACATGTAAATTGAAGGAGTATTTGCGGAAAATAATATTAAGTTTAGCAAAAAGAGAAGTGAGAAGGGAGTCAGAACGTAATTGAAGGTTGTATACTCCTAGGGTCATGAATATAGAGTTGATAAAACATGGAACAAAAGAATTCGTCACTGCATTAGAGCGAAATATCTAATATGTAAATTGTGCCTGCCACAGATTGTCTTCCATTTAAGACGTAGCTTAAAGTCGAAATAGGGTCATATTTTTTTCAGTTAAAATATATAAAGAACACATATTTTTTAGTTGATTTCACCGATCTTAAGATATAATCGGCAGCACACGTTTCCGCGATCAAGAGTAGTAAAAGTTTTCGTCATAATTGAATTTTAATTTTTATTGGTCTAAGTTGTTTGTTTTCACACTTTAGAGATTATTATTTGCGAAAAATGTTTCGACTATGATTGTTAACTTGAGGCTGCGAGCTAGATTTTTATTGAATTGTCGGTTTAAACCTTAACAGCTTAAGAAAATTGAACTACAGTACCATTGACCATTAGCTATGGTGACTTTGATATTCATAATTTGGACAAGAGCCTTGTTTCCCAACCAATATAACATCTTATTTTTTGAGTTGATTATAAAACTTATATTTTTGACTTCACTGACTTATCGGACAGAAATCAAAAGTAATGTTCTAGACGGTAATTGTAAATGTAGAGGGGTGTATGCGGATCAAAGTTTGTAGATCATCTGCATAACAATGATGATTGAATGGCAGACTTTTGACAACAATTTTTATATAAATTGATAGGAACTGCAGGAAAAGAGCTCCATCTTAAAGTACACCAAGCATCACATTAGTCCTTTCCGAACAGGTATTGAAATATGGCACTATTATTTATCATATTGCTTACGATCGCGAATTTAATCAATCTAAAGAAAAGTATAAAGCAAGCAAAATAATACTGAAATATTGCCTGCTCTGTAACTCAAGGAGTAATATAAGTCAATTCACAAGAATTATACTGTAAATGTAAGAACTTGGCAAAATATTAGATTTCATCTTTTTTCATAGCTGACGAAACAATCCTGTGAGAACTTGACACATTCCTTCCGATTAAATATTTGTGGATGGATTTAATTCTTTTATTAATTTTAATTTACAATCATTTTCTAGTTAGTGTAAGATAAAGACCTGTCAGTATCAAATTCTATTTAAGTTTGTGCAAATGGGATTGAAATAGAGTGTAGCTAGAAGTTTTACACTGGTGCTGAATGTAAAGGATTGGAGTTGATATATTTTTGAATTAATAGTTTTTAATCAATGTATCACGAGGGGCTGATACGAAATTATAAGACATCTTGTATTTGTAGCTCTAGTAAGATGAGAATAAATTCACACACCAAGGCAAAGTTTTGAAATTATGCCCAAAAAAATTTGTTTCTAATTTTCAAGCCTTCATGGCTTTGTGATTTCTTAGTTTTACTTATAATAAACTATCTATGTTCCAAATTTCAAGGTACATTGGAAGTGGTCGATAGGTTTTGATGATCTATCAATGAGTAAGGTAGTGTCAAAATCAACGATTTTTTAAAGTCCACATTCCAAACTCAATACAAAAATTAGATACATGATATTTGTTTGACTGTAATTTTTTTTGTTTGCTTTGTTTTTGTTCTTAAATTTTATTATTTATTAGACATACTAGGAGTTTAACAAGTTACTCGAAATATTTCGTGTGAACAACACGATCTGCACGTGGCCAGTTTTTTGAGAACTTAGCCTTCGTAATGCTGTGAGCTTAGATAGATTTCATTGTCGCGAATTTCTTATGAGTTAATTTAACGTTTATTAAATCAAAAATACATTTGTATTTTTTGACAACAAAAATTATACATATGCAATTTATAAGTAAAAAGACGAAATCGCTTAAATTTTAATTAAAAAAGCGACTACCTAAGGTGGAGTGTTTTACACAGGTGGTTATGGTCGTTAACTGAGGTTTTGATTAGCAGGATAAAATGTACAATAGAGATAAAAATGTTTAAAAAAACTTTGATCCTGTTATTTATACCATTTAATTTGTAAATTATTTTATGTCGCCGGCGCTCAATCAAAGGTTAATTAGTTTAAGAAAAAGATTATTTGAAATCGATAATTTTATACATCAATATTATGTAATAAAGAAGAATTCATTTCTTTTGTTAAATTAAAAAATCAAATTGTTATAGTATATGGACAAAATATGATTATAGGCAAAGCTCTTTGGAATAAGCAAAAATTCTTACGATATTGCAAATTTTAAAAGATATAGAATAAAGATAATTTAAATATAGCCTGAGATGACAGCTAAGACATCAGAGAAACTTGCACGAAAACGTAGCTATGATAAATTAATTTTTTTCTGCCCATAAAAAAATCTAACTTGACTAATGACGTCCATCTAATAATGGAAAATTACGTGACAAACAATATCCTAGCACTTTTAGTAGAACATCACATTTAAATAATTCTATTTTTAAATTTAAAATTGAATTTTTACGTCTAAGCTTCAAGGTTAAAAACTGTTAATGTCATCTTTCAACGTTTAAACAGAAATGCTGGTTAGAAAATGCTATTACAGAATTTCTGATATTGCTCTTTCTGAGAAAGGGAATACATCTGCAATGAATAAGCTGATATTTCCGAATGTACCTTTATGTAGTCACCTTTAATCATCAGATTATAGAATAGAGAAAGCAGACTATATGAATAATACCTATGTTATTAACATGCTTTTCTTCTTGAGTAAGATTTCACTTTTGAACGCTTATTTGCTTTTTTTGGAATTCTACGTGTTAGGTTTGCAAAAATATATTTGAACGAAATATCATTTCAAACTTTCAAAAATATGACAACTCTGTTAGTTAACCTTAAGAGAATACGGAAAACTTGTACTTGTCATTGTAAGTAAGGTTAGACAATGAAGTATTGTTATGATCAAACGTCTTCAAAAAGGTACTTAACAAGTCAACAAATTTAGAATCTGGTTTAGTTTTGTAAAATACTGAATAAGAGTGTAGGTATCATCCGAATGCATTAAGCATTCGGATGATACTTACATTTAATTTTGTGGCATAATTGTTTATTCCCGATATCCGATATGGAGAGGAATGATGCATAAAAACTTATAAGTACGTGCAAAATTCCCTCTATGAGGTTTTCGTACGCACTTGCGTATCTATAAATATTTAAGAGTTCATAGTATTCTTAATAAACTATTTGTAATTATTTTTGAGCACGTGAGTATATTATCCAATATATATTCCATAAGTCTAAAGCATCGTGAATTTTTCAATAACTTTGCGATTTAGAGTCGTTGCTATATTTTAACGGTGAATTTTAGATAAATTTTTAGTAACGTTGTATTTTCATAACGTTGACTTTACAATTTCAGACATAGACATAGATATTTAATCTAAGTTAAGTCAGATACTAAAAAAAATATTTAAATTTATTGAGATTTCTCCTATCAAATGATGCTTTACCGATTTACGAAATAAAAAAAAAAATTTCGGTCATTTCATGTGACATACCAAAAATTTATTGAAATTCATGTGAACTAATTTGCTTTATCACTACGCTAAATTTTAAGCAGAAAGTAAAAATAAGAATACAGTTTTCAATTAATGAAGTAAGATAATTAGGAAATAAAAATTTAGAATAATTCTTTAAGGTTCGAAGTCGCTACCATATTTGTTCTTTGAAATATTACACAATGGCAAATAACTTGACCTAAATAACCCTGGTCGTGCAATTCAGACGAAAGCTAATGGATTAGGATAAAGCACAATGACAATGCGGAAGTGGATGTAAATTTCGCCTCCAAAAGCTTTTGCGTAAATATTTTTTGGCAACATTCCCTGTCTACTAATTTCATAAATTCTTGCACCACTTTGCAGACGTATGAAGTGTCGAAATATTTCTTTGCATGACTTATCGACTAGTGTTCGATTAATTTTTTTGGGTTTAATCTTGGATACATAACTGGTGAGAAATATACGGGTGTATAATACTTTAATTGTATTGATTATCTAAACAAGTTTAAGTTTAGCTGGACTGGATCCAGTTCACACATTTTTGCACTAGTCTTACAGCTTCAAGGATGGGCATTTATAGGATGCTTATGATTCGGTCAGCCCAACGAGGCGGCCTTCGACCACGAAGTCTCGCCTGTCGACTATTCTTAGCATACTTCCTCGCACCAGGTTACCTGAGTTTTTCCTATCATTAGCAGATGAGTCTGAGTACAGTCTGAGTAGAGAACCGTCTATCACAGTTGCCAAAAAATGTAGAGTTCACAAAAGAGTGTGCTATATTAATTTAGCTTTTCAGCCATGTATTTTTGTCTCTTCATTTCTTGCTAACTAGGACATTATTTTCCTTGCAGTTATGATGTGAAGACGAATTTCTTTTAGAAATGTAGTACGGTCAAATTAACTACGAGTATGGTTAGATATACCATATACTCTCACCGTGACGGCATTTTCTCAATATTTTAAAGATTTTCTAGTTATATGTTCATTATAGATATTAAGGAGGATTGAAAAAAGGACACATTCTTGGCATATCTCTTTTCCAAACATAAATATTTCTAAGAATGTTTAGTCTACTTTTACTGCACCCTTCCCGTTACAGTTCAAATTATTTTCGAAATGCACTAAGTATTATAACATTCCCATTTTCATCCAAATTTGCCAGAGTTTATTTCAAAAATGTTATACCAAATGTCAAAAATATAATATAATAGAACATTGAAATATCTTGGCTTCTAAGTGCTCGTTAATAAAGAGTTTTTGGAAATTTAACCCGTAAATGTGTAAAAATTGGTTAAAAATTTTAATGGGACATTCTAAATAATTAAAGTTAGGGACATGAAAATTAATATATGATAAGAAATAAAACTTACATACAACTTAATATTTTTATTAGGTACCTTTTCGCCCGGGCGAAGTCTGGATGTTGCACCCAATCAGTAAAACAAAACAATTAAAGATATCATACTGATTCGTATACGGTGTATAAATAAGGTTAACATAGTTGAAAATATTGACGGTGTTGAGAGGCGTATGTAAAATTTGCGAACTGAGTATTGTATATACAATTAGGTGATTTTCTCTTTTTTCAGTATGGTAGAAGGTTAAGAAGATATTTTTGTAAAAATGTAATACAAAATTTGTACATTTATTTGAAACCAGTGTTAACACCAAAAGGTTTTATCAAATAATAGTCTGCAATATTTATAACCAGTTATCTTTAAATCAATTTAAAGCAATAATATCCAAGTGTTCAGGTCCATATTCAGATTAATATCCAAGTGTTCAATAGAACTTTATATCCAAGTGTTCAGGTCCTAACTTAATCAATGGAAACAAGAACAGGCGTATCGGAATAAATCCGAACGGAAGTTTAGAAGAGACGCAATATACTGCGAAACAGTATTTAAAATTTAAAATAATTTTAGGTGCTTTTCGAAGAGTGTAGACCAATTAATTACAGAAGCGAAGGAAAATAACTGAATACTGACCAAATATTTACTTGGAAAAAAAAAATTCATATCTGTTAAATAACCTAGAAGTTATTGAAATGTAAGTACAATATTTAGCTTTATAACATATATTTGAACAGAAAAAGACAATATTACATCACAAAATATTAAAGGTATTAATATATCCACAATATAATTTTACGATACCTGTTAAAAGTGCCACGTAACGGTAAATGACCGAAAACAACAAAAATATTCAGCACACAATAGACCAAATTTTTTTTTATCTTTAAAATTCTTCACGCAGTACAAAAATGGTGATGATTCACAAGAATGTTGTTCCATAAAACCTCGAGTGACTCTCATGAATAAATCATAAAGCAAGCATTAAATAAAACATTTCCTTACATACTCGTAACTGAAGCTTCAAAGCGCAACCGTAATATAGTCACTTGACCTCGAAAGTCCGGCTTTATCGATGTAAGGTTTCACGTAATATCTTTCAGATTAATTTCCCATCTTGAGTAGACAGGGAGTGTAATTCGTCTGATATGGCATTATATAGACGCTGATATATAGAGGTATAAACTGACAAGCATATCCGGATAGTAATGGTTTAGTTTAATGTAGTACGGGTATATATGATTGATAGTAAATTCATTTAATGAATTTGAAGTGATATATTTTGTAATCATTAAAAAAAACTAAAAGATAATAACATATTGATTATTGTCCGACGTATTTTATGGGGACAGTGCTTCATAACTTGAGATATGTGTCTGTTTTTGTGTCTGTATACTATTGGCCTTGAAAAATATGAATGGGTTTCTATGTTTAAGTCACGTCTCAACTATATGTAAATACGTGACCGGAGCAATCTATATGTTCCAAGTCTATCTCAATTCTTTGGAGAATTCTCGCTGTACATCTTATCTGTATTCTATATTGACAGCTTCAGATCCTTGTGGATTCTGATTGCATTCTGTATATTTTCTCACTGCTTTCACATTAAAACTTAACACCACTTTTTATAAATGCTTCGTTGTTAAATATTCTCTCAAATTTGGGAATAAAATAGCTTCTAATACCCGAAATATAGACAGAAGTCGTCGGTTTATCTTTTTAAATGTAATCTGATTCAGTTATTACTTTTCTTCTATTCTTTATTCTGCCTTTCATTCTGTCCATACCAATATTTTATTGAATACTAGCTAAGTACCCGATACCACTCGGTTTTTTTTCCGAAATTTGTCACTCCATATAAGGTAAGGTAGCGAAGTCAAGATAATTTTCTGCATTATTCTCTAGTACTTAATTCTTAATATGTTTAAACAGTAAAACATTAAGTTCTTCGTTTCAATTTAGTTAAAAACATCACAATGTAAAAACATCATAATCTGGATAAATAATGAATGGTGAAAACTTTATTTTATATATCACTGTAAAAAACTAAACCATGATTAAATTAATTTTTTTTATGGTAACGGTTAAGTAAATATATTTTGTGAATTTAAAGTAATTCTCAATATTCAACCTTTCTTATTTTATATTTTATGGTCCATATAAATAATTTTCCTACGCTACCGGTACTACAACAGATAGTTTTCTGTGTGGAAGTTATGCTTCATATAATTCCATAACACGTAAGGAAAGTTTGCCTTTGAAATCAAGTCAATATAAAAATGATTGCTGTACAGAAAGTAAAGAATTTCTACTGATGAAAGAACTATGTTAAAAAGTAAAGACGATTTGTGTACCAACATGTATTAAAACGGGACAATTATAATCAAATATTGAATATATTTGGCGTTAATTTTGTAGAAATTCATTGTTCACAATTAAATGTAACTACGTGATGTAGTGTTATTTCTATGTCTTTCTTTAAGTTCTTTACCACTATCTAGGTTTCGTTGTATTACAACATCTTCAGGTGAGCTATTGATGATGTTGTAGTGCAACAAAACCTAAGTCGTGGTAAAAAACTTAAAGAAAGTAGAAATAATACTACATCACGTAGTTTAATTTAATTGTGAATTATAATTAACCAAAATAACTATATCTATGGTTCACGCCAAAATTATGAAGTGATAATTACTATAAAAATAAACTAACAATCGTTTAATAATATTCAAACTTAAAAGATATGTCTACGCGACAAAAATTAATCAAAATAGAACGTTGAAAGGGGCGGGTATGATTTTCAAAATTAGCTTATTATACTATATATTTAATTAAATCAAAATAAATTAATTATGATCAAACTGGGTACATAAAATAATTATTTTAGAATATTGTTTGCATACGAATTTTTTGCAAATAACACAGACCAAATGTGTTTAAATATTTGTTTTAGCATATAATTGACAGCGACTTCTCTTTGTAGCTCTCTGGGAGGTCCATCATATCATTATTTTGTTCATATTGAGCTGAAACGAATGTTTATGGTTGTTCAGTGGAAGCACGTGTTTTTTCTGATTTTAATGAAAAAGTAGCTTTCGACGATAATTTCCTCTTTTTGATATACGGTGTAACAAGTTGCATATCTGAATGTCCTGGAAAATGGCACCGTTTTGCTAAACAACTTTTCTCCAAGGTATTATTAGCAGCCGTGAAGAATATGAAAGCATTGTACGCAGGTATATTTAGCATATTATTAAAATCTACTTGTGGCCATCGTTTTGTCTTTCTCTTGAAGGTGAAACCGGAGATAGCTTTATCTAGCATATTAACGCCACCTTTGCGTTTATGAATTGTCAGGGACTTCTTATCTACACAATCACTTACTTCATTTATGTGATGTAAAGTATTGAAACTATTCATGCTTTTTTTTTTAACGTAAGAAATCAAGGTAGTATCTAAGCTAAACGCGAAATGTCATCACGTTTCGCAACAGTCCCTGTTTTGTTTCAACTAATTTTGCCGGTAATTTCGATTTGTTTTTACTTGCTGTCCCGACTAAAATTATTTGTTTCTTTAATAGCCGCTGTCCAAGCTAATGTCATGTGAAAAGTTGTCCACAGTAAGATTATGATTTTTCAGGCAAATTACTAAATCTAAAACTACACGCATGCTTAATTTTTTTCAGGTACATTTCCTATAATAATTTATCGTTTTAAGGTTGAATATTGGATATATAACTTGCAGCAGAATCATACAGAACCCAACATTTTATACCATATTTTGCTGGCTTTGACGGCATATACTGTGAAATGGACATCTTCCTCTAAATGATACAAGTTGTTCATCGACTGATGTATTTTCAAAAGGATTATAAAGTTTTAGTAAAATATTAGCCCACTGATTCCACAGATCACAAATTGGAGTAAATTTGTCTAAAAATCGCCGTTCAGTCTTTTTTCAGTACTTTTTACCTTAAAATATTTATTTATTTTGGGTTCAATTTAAATATAATAATTGATTTATTTCCGTGGTGGTGAGTGATTCGATGGAAACGAACCATGTAACTAAGTGCTAATACGACACTAGTTATATGGTTCGTGGAAAATATATATTGGTGGATAATACTTTAAAGTTAAAATTTTCTTAATGACTAATAATTGAAAAGCTTTCTTGTGACCCCCAATGTTAAATCAATGAGTTTTTTTATTTAAAGTGCAATGAAATTTATCTTGTGAACTGTTAAATTTACAACTGATTATTGCTAATTTATAACTGATTATTTATCTTGAACTAATTTAAAAGAATGGAGTTTCTCCATCTGATTTTTTTAATGTACGTTATCTAATATGTCTAACGACGTTGCATCGATTTTGGTGATTACATTTTGTTTTAAACTTGATCACCTTTATATTTTGTATTTCGTCACATAATAATATTAGGTCAAAATTTAAAACTAAAGTAACAAGATCCAGTGTGGAATCACATGAAAATGCTCTACGACTGTAAAACTAGTTAAGGATTTTTAACTGACTCAAAAAAGCGATTAAATATTTTGTTGCTTTCTAGATATTATAGACTGTTTTTTACGCAAAAATTGACAGCAAATATTGCAAATAATTATAATGGTATGCAAATTTATAGATTTCCAAAACATCCAAATGGGAAAAAGATACATTCCATATGTATCTTGTACCTATAGTTTCAGGCAGAATGAATTGAATTTCAACAAAATCCTTGGCTCTGCCAATTTTCTAGAAGATGATAACCAAAAAATGAAAAATGGTGAATATTGAACCCAACAGCATTACCAAAAGTCGACGTCTGGGAAACTGACAATCTTGCAAGTAGTTGAGACTAAACAATACCTTGTGAAATATGTAAACACAAAATAATCCATATTTATATATATATATATATATATATATATATATGTGTATATATATATATATATATATATATATATATATTTATATATATGGCGTTTGTGACTAGATTGATTTCGATAGAGTTTTTTAGGGTAGAAGAATTAGTGACTGAGCAAGAGAAGAGCCAGTGAAGGACGCAGGACACTGCAAGAGGGCAGAAGAAAAAGAGGACGTGTAGTCGAGCGAAAGATTGTAGGGAATGGAGAGGGCAATCACTTACTTACAGATAGAAATACATTATTAACATATCTATATTACTAATATAAAATTTTAAATTTCATAGTTCAATAATTTCGTATTGCAATAAGTAACGGCAAACAATACACGCTAATTACATATTTGTACATTCTCTTAGTAGACGTAATAGAACAAAACTCAAAAAGAATATATGCAATGATTATAGAGGTTATACTCATTGTTACAAGACCCTTATATGTTTATATATGCGTAAGGATCTATAGAATCCACGAGACAAGTTCTACTCGAACTTAATACGTTTGATACTTAAATATTTATTATTTAATTTTTCTAGGTAGATAAAAACTACAAGACGGTAGTTTGTTTTCTGAAATGTTCATTGGGCATTATGTATTTAATTATGTTAGTTTAATTAATGGTTTTGTGAAAATCATATTCAAAAATTACACATCACTTTATTAATTTAAATCAATAGAATAAACATTATAATCGCCATATTATAGTAAGAATATACAAATTATTGAGTGGTTCATTCAATTATTTATTTTATGAAACCATAATTCTAATCGTAGAGCAGATAAGTATTAAGTATAAGATTATAATAGGTTATGAAACAAAGCTCTGACCTGATATATATAAATGAAAATAATCAATGATTTTTTAAATAAAAATAAGAAGAGTATAATAAAATAAAAAGATCTCACAGAGGGAAGGATAAAAAGGTAGAAATAATTGCGGAAAGATCGTTAGTGATATTTTAAATAACACCAAAACTTATTGAATATTATTAGTCTAGTAATGATCAACACGACAAAATATCTCTGCTCTTCTCAGAGCGGTCTTCCACATCCTATGTAGTAGCTGGGCTCAGGAATAATCTGCATATCATTTGCGATATTTTCACAGTGAATAGGTTAAATATATATTAACTCATTGTACACTTAGGGTTTCATATTTTAATATTTATCTTTACCTAAATATCCTTGTGTTAGGTGTGTATTTAATTTTGTTAATATCAACGCAAATGTTTTATCTCACAAAGGCAACCTCCACAAAGTTATTTGCCCATATCAAGCAACTGTAAATTTATTATTCTTGACGATCGCGTAAAATGTTTAATATGTATAATTCATAAGCATTTTATCAATGCCCAAGGATAATACGCGTTTCAAATATTTTCTAAATAAATAATTCTCAAGGTCTAGAAATTATTTTCAGGATAATTTAGTGATGTGATATATATTTATAATTAAAACCTTTGTGGTGAAAATAAAAGTCTATCAAGGCTTATATGAAATAATAATGTACAATATGGTTTGCTAGTATACATATAAATACCTGTTGATTTTATCTCTACTTGCCATAGCTTTCTAAACTTTATAAAGGATTATTCTAATGCAGAAGTTGAAAAAAGTTATTTTCTTATATTTATGATGTTTCAAATTAATAATTAATGTAAATAAAAGAGCCGAAGTAAAACGCGAATTAAAGTTTTCTATCTATTACCTATATTATGTTAGTTGGTCCTGTAAATACACTTGAACTATTATCTATTTGAATACATGTTTTTTAAATTTTTTTATTACTTCTCCTTTATAATGATATTTTTATGCCGTATTTAAATGATAAAAACGTTTTAGTTACATTAACACTTCGTCCTGTTTTCGCCTGTTCAAAATTTCTCTCGTAACGTAAAGATTTTTTTTATAATTGTAACTAACATTTAAGTATAATAAGATAAGTAAGGTTAAAAATAACTTTGGTGATATGTATATTTAGCCATTTATGAAAAGAGCAAACGTTTTTTGGTCACAACCTGTAAACGAAGTTAAGAAAAAAATTGTTATTACCTATGTAATTTTTAAATATTTTATTTAAAATTATACTTACAACATATATATACATATATATATATATATATATATATATATATATATATATAAATATATACATATATATATATATATACATATACATATATATATATATATATATATATATATTAATATATATATATGTCGGGGTTAAGAAAAAAATAGGGATTCAAATTTTAAAAAAAATTTATTTACTTATTTTTGATAATTATTCAAAACCCTTTCTTTAATAATTACTTGACCCAACACACGAGTAACGATGCACGTTTATCTAAATGCATCAACGTATCCATTACTTCCTTAATTTTATTTAGTATCAGATATATGGAGCAACTAAACTCACTCCAGTGGAGAAATCTAAGTTACTTTCACAGTGGGAAGTGAGAATAATAGTTTTATCGCTTTTGATATTTGACTGTTGTACGTTGATTCTCGAAATTGTCACACGAATACGACATTATGAGAAAATGCGCAGTTTAATTATATAAAAACTATGGAAATAAGAAGAAAAGCAAATCTGGTAACTTTGAGCTAGTAAAATAATGATTTGAAAATACGTATGGAAATTTCGTTTGCCCCAGCGTTACTTCAGTAATAGGGACGTGGCCTAAATCGTCCTTAAAACGGTATCGATATTTTTAGTGCTTATTTTATTTTTGTCGAAAATTATTATCAATTGGTCTGAGTCTGTATGATAATATTCTTCTACAATAAATATTATTGTAGGCGTTGATGACGATAAATAAAATTTATAGTTAATTAAAAAAACAAGTAGCAACAATGCAAAATTCAATATTTGTAACGAAAGCATGTTCACAAGGAACGACATATTTAAAAAATAGGATTCGGACGCTATTATTTTATTGTGTAAAATTAATTTGAATCAAATAATTATCAATAAATACGTTCACTTCTGCATTGCTAAAGTGTTTGTCACCATTTTCTTTTTAAATGTTTAGTTACGTACTACATACTTAACAAAAATACAAAAATAAAGGTAAATAAGAGAAAAAAAAGAATTCAAAAAATGCGCTTAGGAAATCGAAAAAGGATTTTATTTGAATAATAAACCTGAAATATTTTAAACCTAAAGTGATAGAAAAGAATTTTAAATACAAACACAAAGTTATATTTAAAAAAATATATCATGAACTAAACATTTCATTTGAAATTTTGAAGCTTAACCAATGAAAAAATATTTTTTTTTAAATAAATTATTCGCGATAAGAAATAGGGCTCATATTTTTTAAAAATACGTTTTTTATATATGTTTTTTCAGATAAAAAAGTGATGTTCTTTTGGTTATAGACTGTAAACAAAACTATAGTATTTTCACTACATTAGACTCATACTCCGATTCCATAACAAAGACGAGACTTAAGAAATTATTAAAAGATGTATTTCCATTTTAACCTCTTTGTTAGGGATTATCGTATCATTTTGTTAATTTATTTACATATAAAATTTAATAAATAAAAAAAATTTAAATGAACAATATTACTGTTTTCTCTCTGAATGAAATTACTGAGAAAAATAATTTATTTTATATTATGTCGATTTTATTTCATATCTAGATATCTACATACAATGACTGGATCGTGTAACTGATTCACTTTAACATCGCCTGAAAATATAATAATATATTATGAGCAATTTAAAAAGCTTCATTATAATATTAATAAGCATAAAAAATTACGAAGAATTATAAATTAATGCAGGGAAAATTAATTGTCATTTTAAGTATACTGAAATCAATTATGTTAATTTAACAAATATATTAAGATGGGCGCAAAACACAATAGCTTGTTTTATTTGATAACCACTTTTACAATGTATTGTAATATTATTTCAGGATATAAAAAATGATGGTTCAAAAAATAATTTACGCATTAATACATAATATTACGGCGCCTAGATGTGTTACGCCAGATCGATCAAGTAAAATAACACTATCATCGCAAATAAATTTTAATAAAATACTTCTTTTATCTACTATCCACACAGTAAAGAATAATTAGAATTTTTACAAATGTGTGTAAATTTTTGTCTCTTTAATTAGTCTATAAATTGACCGATCAAGAGGGAAACAGACTAAACTTTCCCTCACTCGCTAACTTCGCCTTCGCTCAAAGTAGGTCTAAGTATGTTTTGTTGAAATCGTCTCTATATTCATATATTAGGAAACACTTTACAATTTGGGGGCGTACTAGAAGAATTGCAAGAAGCTAGCTAGTTTTGTTGTCAGTCTTTTCTTAAATTTAAGACAAAACGTTTTTGGAACATTATTTTTTCTTTTAGATGAAATTTTAATACGATGCTAATGCATCAGAAAGATCATTTACCTTGTAAAAACTCTGGCCAATAAATGATATTTTTAAATACTTTTATAGGAGAAATTGTGAGTCGAGAGTGAGTACGACTCTGTCTGTTTTGCATCCAGCGATTTGAATATATTCTTGAACTAAAAGCTAAACTTTAAACAAAACTTTACGATACTCATTTTAGGGACATTATGGGCATTGTGGTTTTTGTGATTATATTAAAACTTGCTTTGTAAAAACTTGCTGGGTCCTACAATGACCTTTTATTGGTATACAAATAGAGAAAAAGATTTTCTTCCATATTTGCCCAAGAAGAAAATTTAGTTTATTTTTGTGATGTGCCTGGACCGTTCGTCTTGTTTAATGTAGAACACAATCCAAATGATTGGAAACTTTTTATAGATTTATGGAAACGAAGTCCTAAAATAGTATTATTACATAATGATAACAAATTTGCTTCTTTGTCTACCAGATGTTTCATTCATTTGAAAGAATGTTACGAAATTTAAATTTTATCTTAAAAAAATAAACTACTCCGATCACAGTTGGACAATATACGGTGATGTAAAGATATTAACTATGTTTCCAGGCCAGCAAGAAGGGTAAATAAAATACCCCTGCTTCCTGTGTGAATGGGATAATAGAAATAGAGCACAACATTGGATCAGAAAAGATTGGGCACAGAGGGCATCATTAAGTCCTGGAAGTAAAAATGTTGTAAAAGAGGCGCTAGTTGATTATTCTAAAATTCTGGAACTCGACTTCATATTAAACTAGGTATTATAAAATAATTTGCAAAGGCTTTGCCTAAAGACGGCCTCGGTTTCAAATACTTATGTGATAAATTCATGCATTTATCGGATACAAATTTAAAAGAAGACATTTTTGTTGGCCCTGGCATAAGGAAGTCAATGCAAGATATTGATTTTAAAAAGAAACTATAAATAAAACCAAAGTGATCGCTTGGAAATCATTTAAAAATGTCGTGTAACATTTTTTAAAAAAAAGAAGAAACCCTGAAAACCTTATACAAGAAAACCTTATATTAATATAGTGAAGAGCATGCTTAAAGAAATCAATAAACTGGGTTGTAATATTAGTATAAAATTATACTTTTTGAATTCCCATGTTGACTTTTTTCCTGAAAATCTCGGTGCAATAATTGAAAAACAAGGGGAGCGATTTCACCAAGACATTAAGGTTATAGAGAATAGATATCAAGGAAGGTGGGACGTAAGCATAACGGCTGGCTATTGCTAGATGTTAAAAGGAGATGAACCGCATCGTAATTACAAGAGAAAAGATTGAAAGATTGAGTTTTGAAGAAAGCAGAAAAGTATATCTTAAGTCTTTCTGATTTATCTAGTCTCTCAAGTCTTATTTAAAAATAATACTTTTCCTTTTGTAACTAAACGTTCAACTTTGAATTCATTACATGTTGTTAAAAAAAACAGCACTGTATTTTAATTCTACATACTTAAATAACTAAAAAATTATTATTTGAAGGGGAAAATAAAGGTTATATTTCATACACCTACAACATATTCTTGCATTTGAAGAAAGCGCGTATTTTGAATAAACATTTAGAAGAAAATTAACTCTTACCCGTATAGTTAAGTCTTCGTTACGAAGAATCAATACACAATAATACAACATTTTATATCACTACTTAATTATTAGTAAAATATATAAAATATGCATATGCATATATATATATATATATATATATATATATATACATATATACATATTTACATATATATATATATATATATATATATATATATATATATATATATATATATATATATATATTGCTTCTTAGTACTTCTCCATATTAAAATGGAGTATAGTAGAGTGAAATCGCTGAAATACTCTAGTGAACACTAAAAGGACTTCTATTTTTGAAAAATACATACCTTGCTTAAACTCCTACTGCTGTCATTTTAATCCACCATTTAACATTTTTTGAACAATGCAATGATCTTAAAATATAAATGATATTGTCAAGTAAATGGTATAAAGGAAATCACACATGAAACAAATTTACGCTCTGTAGCGGCCATTAATTCTCTATAAATGAAGGGTTGCTATCAACACATACTTTTGAAATTAGTCGTGAATGAGACATTCAATTCTAGCCTTTACCAAAAACTTTCAAACTTGAAAAGAAATTAATTTGAAATTTAATTAAAGCCCATCTGGAACGGCTGAAGCTTTATAATTGCAAAAATACTAGGAATTTAATTTTAAAAAATTAATATTTCTTTTCAACTGTTGTATGAGTTTTTTAAATATTCATTAATCACCACTTATTTAAAGGATAAGAACAAAACGAAAACCCAAGTGAAAGAAATTAAATAGAAGAAAGAACTGAAGACAAGATATTTTTCGCGTGAAAGACCTATTGTTACGTTTCAGTGCAGATAAGCACAAAAAGTGTATATAGTTTATGGAAAAGTTCCCGTCGTTACTTTGACCCGTATTCTACTAAGAGAGTAACCACATGCAATAGCATGTGGTTACTTTTTACTTTACTGTGGTTGCTTTTTACTGTTACTGTTGTGTGGTTACTTTTTACTTTACTTTACGTTTTAAGCCTTTAGTTTCATAGACTTTTCATGAATAAATTGTAATTAATGATCTTTTTGTATTTATTTACCATTTATCATATATTAAGAATTTGACAAATAATTGCAAAAAAACTCTTAGAAGGGTTACTTAAAATGTAACAGCCAGTAGAAACTGTTATAATTTTCCTTACCTTTTTTTTAAATTTGTCGAATCTGTGATAAAAAAATTTCTTTTCAATTTTACTCGTATTCTAATGTATATCCTATTTATACAAAACAACGTGTCAAACGGTAGAATATATTTATTATTTTTAAATAACAAGCTTTTTTTTAAAAAACTAATAATGACTTTTAGATGAAAGTATGTAACGCTGAGTCCAAATAATTAATTTTTAGTAATTCATTAGCGAGGTTAATTCAGTAAGGACATTTTTGTTCCTAGGTAAACACCGTGAATGATAAAGTAGTTGACATTTCAGTTGGTTATTTTAAAGGCAGTTAACCGTTACATGGCGTAAAAGGTATTTTAAGACCGTTTGAGAAATTCCTCCAGCGTCTAATTGACAATTACATCTCACTAACTTTGCTTATGTCGGTTAAGGAGATGTAACATGTGCTATAAATGAATGTTAACAATTTCCCGATAAATTGAATTTGCGTATTTATATTTAGGAACATAAAATATTATGTAACTTCGTGACTTAAACACTACGATCGATAGCTAGTAAAATGAACTAAATTTTAGAGTTAACATTAAAAATATACATTACGTTATTTCATTATATATACAACCAAACTTGTAACTCTTAATGTGACTGCGACCATATCTACAAGTATAGATATACAAGACGAATTGGAAAAAAATAAAAGAATATTTTATTAAAAAGGTACAAATTTTGCTAAACCAATAATAATTTTCTCAATGTAATCAGTAGCTATTTGTAAGTGGCAGTATTTCATAACCGAGAAGATAGACATAAAAACTTGCTACCGATAAACTTGAATTGAGTGCTATCGATAAACTAATAACACACCCTCCAGTATTTATAGGATTATTTGTTTATTTATCTTTCATTCTGCCTGCCAGTCATTAGGTTTATATTAAAGTTCATACTTTTTGTATTACTGTGAGATAATTAAGAATCGAATTAAAGCAATCGTATGCTAAAGGTATTATATACTTATAGCAAGTTTGTTGTAATATATTTTAAGTAAAAGTAGAAAAGTTTTTTAAAATATATAGACTTAAATATCCATGCGTCTGTATATTTATAATGTAAAATGTACTCAAGATACACAAAGAAAAAATAAACATTAGAGCAAAGCTTTTAATTATAAAAAATGGCCTTATTTATTTCGATATACGTTAGAAGTGAAATTTTTATAATATTACCTAGATCTAGACCTAGCAACATACAATTTTGACAGCTAGAAGAAAATAATACAATCATACTTCAAACATATAAATTACATTTTTTCTTTAGAAAATAACCTAATTTAATTTAATATAATCCAACACAAAATATTTTCAATTTTCCTCAACATTTTACTCGTAAGTATAAAAACGTATTCATACGTAAAAACAAAAACGTACATACTTCAACAGTAAATAAGATCGCATGATTTTTGAAGATTTAATTAAATTCTACAGTAAGAGACAATTAATAAAATGTTTGCTATAATCTAATTACAATTTTGATGAAATTTCTTATCTCTTAATCCTATTTATAATACAAGTGAAATGTTTCTAATTTTTGTCTGTCTTACGGAAAATATTTTTAAATTTTCTTCGTTTTTCACCGAAGCAAGGCAGGCTGAGATGATTAGAGCTACTTATGGCTGGTATGCGTAATTATGTTAAATATGTCGAATACCCCTCTTGTGTAAGGAGTATAAGTGGTGATAAATAAACTTTTTAATGAAGTGTAAATTGTTTTTTTCAAGAATAAATTAACGGTATTATCATATTCTGTAGCGTGCCTAAGTACTTATCGTTGCCACACAAATAATTACAAGTTCACGTGTATGCTTAGAGTAGCTCGTGTTTGATTAAAATGAAATGATTAGATGAAATGATAGAATCACTTTGGTCTCCGCCGTCAGTCATAGGAATTTTTCTGTCATAGGAATTTTTCTCTGAGATTATTTGACGCAGGAAATTGAAAATTTGGCGTAGGTAGTCTAATGAAAGATGTTGTTTTTTCGTATATTTCAAAAGAGGTTAAGAAATGAAACTTTTAATGCTTTCGTGAGGTGTGTCAAATAAATGTTTGTTAAAACTCAAATTTCGAAGTATATCATTTCTTATGACATGCAATGTTTTAAACACTTTTTCAAAAAAATATTAAAAAATCACTAGCTGAGAAAGTGCCAACCAAAAATCTGACAAAACATTAACGAATATGGGGGTGAAGTGTAGATTGATGGAAAGCATAACTTATCGTATAAAATATGGAAGCAATAACGAAATACAATAGACTAAAAACGAATTACGGAAATAATAACTTATCGTATGCAAAATCAATTGCGTAAATGCAACTTACGCCAGGCTTGTTTATAAAATAAAATAATTTAGTATTAGTAGTCAGTAATCGCGTTTGTGATAATGTTTATCATGGAAGGAACACCTACGAGTATAAACGTGTATATTTATAATGTACTGTCTCTAACTTTGCAAAATTCCTACATTTGTTATGTACGAATACATATATTTATTTCAATGTTACTACTATTAATTAACCAATACGTCTATTCTGCTCTTGTTAATACATTTATTTGTATGTTGAAGAATAAACTGCATTAAATTAATTTGATTAGAGAGGGTCATATTAATCATAACGTAGTTTACGTTATGATTGTTGACATTTTATTTCCCATTTAATATATATATATATATATATATATATATATATATATATATATATATATATATATATTAGGGTGTCCCTTATATCACCGATTTTTTTTTCTTTTAAATATTGTAACGCATACCCTCTAATTCTTTTTATAGTACTAAAGGCTACCTTCGTGCAAAATTTCATCATCATATGACAATGGCAACCCGTGCCAACAAGGCATCATTCTTCTCTAAACAACAGTTTTAGAAGACTTAGTTGCATGTAAGCTATATTATGATCAAAATACATATTTTATAATAGAAAACAGTGGAAGATTAATTTAGGTTATGTATTTATTTATAAAATTGAAAAAGATATATAATTCAGCATTCAGGATACTTTTTTTTTAAAGTATCTTTCTTGCAATCTGGGTACAACTTTCTGTGTTCTTGTACACAACGTAACAAGAACTGTTTTTGTTCTTCTGCAGCAGTTATTAATCCATGAAAATCTTGCATGAGCTTCACGCCTCTCTCTGCTGTGTCATTGACTGCCTTTAAGTGCATAACTTTTTTTTTGGCTTCCTGAAAGGAAGGGATTTGTTCCCATGAAGAGACGTCTTCTTGGAGAAAAGCGTTATCAATTTTTAACCGCGATAATAAATTTCTGCTCTTGATGGTCACGAAATCACTCAAACGTTTTCCTGAAACAATAAAAGAAATATATCAACAAAATTATCACATTTTCTAATGATAAAATGAAAAAAAAAACACTTATTCAACTCACCGTACAAAGAAGCAGATATTTCTTCCTTCGATGGAATATATCTCTTCCCAAAATCATGCAAACTTTCCCTTTGTAAATTTGATACGATATCAGCTTTGGTTGATGTATCAACTTCATCATCAAATAATGAAAATAAAACTATTTCTTTTGATAAATACCACAAGTGTTGGCTGAACTTGGCCAGAGCTGCTTTAGAAATCACTTGGTTGACTGTCTCGTAGTTTTTCAATGTTTTTAAGAAACATAAAATTTGATTCGGGGTTTTTACCGCCAAATTGCACTCAAGCCAGGGCTTTACATAAGTCATTGCAATTAATAAGCAAACATCTTGCAGTGCTCGTTTGTCCTTAGCACTCATTTTAAATTGTGATTGCAGCAAGCATATCTTTTAAGAGTAAATAGCTCTTGCCATCCATCTTGCCTGATGCATGGCGCCAGGTGGTCTGATTTTAAATTTCTTTTCATTATCTCCCCCTAAAAACACTATACACAGTTCAATCAACTCCCGATAATCGTCACGTATAATAGATTTCAGTAGTTCTTTTTTATAACAATTAATAAGTTCGTTAATCATCGTTTCACAAAAATATTTCTTTACGAAATCAGTACATGGTTCGGTAGCAGTTGCATTAACGTTCTTCCAATTGTGTCAAATTTATTTAAATAACGGGATATCGGGACTGCTAGTAACTTGATGGATCTTTGATTCAAACACACATTTCAGTACTAGTTCATACATATCATGGCGGCAAGCAAAAAGTAACAATTCACTTTCTAATTTTTGCTCCAAGAGCACACAAGCCCCATTTAAGCAGCCTGTATTAGAAGGCGTTGTGTCGCAGCACATAATCTGTACCTTGTTATTGAGATCCCAATCAGAAAGGGCATTTAAAACAGCTTCAGCTTGATCTTTGCCAGTAGAACTATCGAGTTTTGGCACTGCTAGACGTTGGTCTTTTTCTCCGAATGAAATGAGAATTGGCAGGCGTTCTTCTTTTGAACCTGTCACATTTAAACCGGGCAATAGCTTTCCATCCCAATGAACAGTTACAATTTCAGGCACGTTGTTCTGAAAATCAGTTTTTATCGATTCTGCTCTCTCTTTTCTCATTTGGGTCCAAGTGCTTCTACAACAGCCTGAAGTATGTAAACAGAATCCCTTACATTTAGTTGACATCTATCTAAAGCTGCAACTAGTTTAAGGGTAATGAAACACGTCCTTCCTCTTTTTGTAGCAGATAGCGAAGTCACGGATTGCGATTGCGAGGTGGAAGTTAAACTTTCTTCCAAACTTTCGTCAGAACTGGTAGACTGTTCGTGAAGGTGGGATAGAGGTGTCTGTTATGTGGATAGAGGTGACTTTTTCCCAAAGTATGATGCACTCACGAATCACAAGATTTGCACTTTTATTAACAGTCAATTTTACCTCGCGAATATTAAAAAACAGAACTGAGAGACCTGACGATTAGACGGCAACTTTGCACCCGTTATTTGGTGATTTATCTCACCAACCAAGAAAATATTTTTCTTATTACTTCTAAGTTCCACTGACATCTTGAAAATAAACTATTATGCACGTTAATTAAGCGATACGCCGGTGAAAACTTGGAAACAAATGGCTACAAGAGCGAGTACGCGCCGGTCATCCTCGTTACTTGTATGAACATGTTTCGCGCTCAACTCGGCACGGGTTGCGGTGCTTCAAATAAGATAAATATTTATTTTCGAGTGTTTTATGGCCAAATGAAAAAAATTAGAAGGTATGCGTTACAAAATAAAAACTTTGAAAAATAAGGGTCAACCTAATATATATATATATATATATATATATATATATATATATATATATATATATATATATATATATATATATTATGAGCATTTAACGTAAAGATTAATTTAGACCTATGAACTATAAATTTGATAGCAAGGATATACTTGGTTTATATTATTTTTTTTAATAATAAAACGTAATAGTTTGTGGGTTGAATCTACCCAAAAATACTCCTATTTCTTAGTGTTATTGAATTATATTGTATAAAGATAATAAAATAGAACAATGTTACAAGGAAGACTTATCGACAAGGTGCGAAATTTACATTTAGTACGAAATTTGAAAACAATTCGGATACACGGTTTTTTTTTCATCAAATTACAATTTTAGGTATTCTTACCAAAATTCTGACGTTATTTTCCTACAACGAGAACACCTACACCGCTTCAAAGGGGAAGAAGGAGTGAGGATTTAATATAATATTTCGAAATTGCGAAAGTTTTGAATGCTATGATTTTAATTTGGTGACAAACTATTTATTTCGTAAAATTAAAAAAAAAGATCAATCGTCAAAAAACTGATTTTTAACCACTTTTCCTGTCGGAGCGTGTACACAATTCTTATTGTAGCGGGAAAACAAAAAGCTTTAAAATTTATTAATGACACCTGAAATAACAACTTCACGTGAAAAAAACTTTAATTTACCAATTAATTCTTCTTCAAAATATTTGGCAAAATTTTAATGACATTTTTGATATTTAGAATTGGTTTAAAACTTAACTATTTATACCTACATTGTGTTAGGTGGGCGAATACGTCTGATATCAAATAAATACAATGATTTGATATGAAGCATATTGATATACTCAATAACTAATTTATTTTATATAAATTATAAGTGCATTTATTCCATGATAAAATCATTTTGGTGAATAACACTAAATTGGAACAAACAATTTTCGACAAGGTTTTTTGATATCTTAAAGCATTATAATTTAAAACAAATTTGTTGCTAAATATTGTTTATCAACCTAATAGTCCAATATTTATAAAATTTATTGAAATAATTCCTGAAAACTGAATGAAATGAGATCACCTTTAGAGTCAAATTAATATAAATTTTTTTAAGAGTCAAATTTATACAAATATTTGTAAATAATAATAAACGGCATCCTTTAATTCCTGTACGGTGTACCGATATAACACCGTATAAGAAGTAGACCACCCCGTTTATTAATTATACAACATTCGCTATATGTCTTTGTCAAAAGTTCTTAGAAGTATTTTGAAACGTGTCCGTACCTGCATATAGCAAAGCAGAGGTCACATTGACTAATTAATGAATCAATAGTACAGTTTCACCCAATTTCTGGTGTCCAAATTTTTTTCTTCTCAAACGATAAAATGATAGTATTATAAAATTAACTTGATACAGGTAAACATTTTGTTAATTTTAATAATTTTCATGGAAAATTCACGCTTCCTAAAAAAATTAGACTATCTCAAAAATGTTTTCATAAAAAGGCTTAATGGTAACTTAGACAGTTTCTCTATATCTGCTATTGTTTCGTATTTTCCAATACCGTCTTTCTTAAAAAATACACCGTATATTTGTATTTATGCAATATATACACTACGAAAACTTTAAGATTTCCGTGACATAATATTACTTCATGAGAGAGCGTCGCCTGTATCGTTTCTTAATCGTGCTGAAATATCTCAGTGATGAAGTTATTTTCTCTTTATCAAATTTACTTTGTACGCAATTACTGTTCCGCGATAAGGTTGACTCAGCCATTTTGCGAAGGATTTACTTTATTTCATCATTCTTGCGACTCTCGTGAAACATCTTTGAAGATAAATCTGCTCTTTGATAAAACTTGCTAGTTCATCTTATGACACGTCAAGGTTGTCAGAAAGTTTTTCTTAGGAAAAACGGATATTTTGTTTTATAACAATGTCACGTTAGATGAAGTCAACTTTGGCGTAGTGAATGAAAAATAAATATATGGTTGTATTTTTTTATTCCTTATAATTTCGTGATATGTTTGTCCATCCTTCTGTCATAGCCACGTAATTTCTGTAGTTTCAGACCTCTACAATTAACACAGAATTGCAAATGTGTATTTTGGGATGGATGTTTCAATTAATTTATAATAAAATATTAAACAATCGTCCCTTACTTGTAAAATAATAATAAATATTACATTATTCATTATTAATGAAGGCAGTGAATGCATCTGAAATTGGTGTTTAGAGTATATATTTTGCACCTAGCATCGTATAATTAAAATTGTCAAAAGAAAAACATATATGTACCAGATGTTTTTTTTCTTCATGTTTTTAAATATTAAAAACTAAATAGCAATACAAGAAAGTTTATAAAGAATATTATAATAAATTCTCAAGGAGGTTTATGTACAATTCGAAGTCAGTGTTTATGAGTGATTTAAAATTTCTCACCACGTCAGTTAAACCAGAGAAGTGGGAAGGGTCGAACGGAATAATTGCAATAAATTCCATTATACCATGACAATGGGCTACTATATACCTTGTTATCGACATCGACATTAGTAATACTGTGGTGGTGGCTTTTACTTGCAGCTGACAAAGAGGCGCTATAACTAATTACCCGAATCTGGAAATGTGTAGGCCAGAACTAGAGAGAAATAATGATTTGGGACCTCAAGTCGATATCAATACTCGTCGATAGAGTGCTGTGTATTATTCAATAATAAAACATAATAATGTGCTTTTTATTTCTAAGTGTAGAAAAAATTGCATGTTGTTAATTTCCGAACTCCAAAATGATTTAATTAAAATCTATTATCGCTACAATACTACATTTGACGTACATAAGTTTGGAGTCAGCATAACATTGCAGATAGAAACCTTGCTTTTAGATTTATCCGTAAAAAGCAACATCCAAATTAGCACCGTGATTAGGAGAAGAAATATAATGATACGACCAATATTTTGCAGCTGTTTAAGTTTAATGGTATTGAACTGTTAATATATACTGCTGTTAGTATATACTAGGATACTGTTAATAAGTCGACTATTACTAAACATGGAGCTCGTTGGGTTTCCTATATTCAATTGTCAATATCGTTAATTAAAACTTAAATAGAAATTTAAATTCCAAATCTACTGCCCTTTAATTTTTGATTTCTTGTAACATAATGCAGCGTATATTAAGTAAAGCGATAGTACAGATCTTTCAGAGTATTTTTTTTGTTATGGGCTGAATTTTCTCTTGTCTTCATAACAAACGTATACCAATATTTTTCTGCTGATTACGAATCGTTATTAAATAATGGACATTTATTAGTTTTGTTTCTTTCCACGTACCTTTTTCAACCACACGCTCCTTTGTTAGTTCATCGGTCAAATGCAGTACTGATTCAGAACATCAAGCTTTTGAGATTTCGATTGCATCTTGATATTGTTAAAACCGCGCGATATAGACTCTTGATTTTATACTTACCAGAAAAGAAATTTTCTTGGTTCACCGTGCATAAATTTTATATTATTAGTCTCATTGTCCCATTAACACTATATTTTGCAGGTATTGCATAAGAAACTTATTACATAACATTTCCACAAGTGGGAAATTTATATACGAAATAATAACGAAAATATTGTGAAAAAAGCTTGTTAGGTTATTTTCTCTAAGGACGTGGAATTATTTCAATATAGTTCTTCTTTCTCGATTTATATTTGTCAACAACTTCAATTTCATTGTTTAGCAATTATCTGGTCTTGTTTTCTACCACAGTTGTGTCAAATTTAGTTGAAAAGTTCATCTTCTGCTCCGATCAAGTTCGGTGGAAAATTATTGATTTGTACATTATCCTCGTCTGGGAAGATTTCATTCATTAATTTCATCATTAGCATTTGATTGTGGATATAACAAAATATTTTTTTCTTACTGGTCATTTCCAGTTTTTTTTTCCTTAAGAGCAACGATGTCATTCAATAACAAAGCTATAAAACAAAAATTCGTGTAAAGTATTTAAAAATATAGTACCAACTAGCATAAAAGTTTCTATTGTGAAAATATCTCATAAAATAAGATTTTATTATTTTTATTATATATATATATATAAGATTATATATATATATATATATATATAAGATATATATATATATATATATATATATATATATATATATATAAGATTCTGAAATTTTATCCTTCAAAAGGATAAAATTTCAGATTTTATCCTTTTGAAGATCTATCGAAACGAAGAAAAAATTAAGCGTGTGCGAGATTCGACACTAGTAATAACACTGAAACTATTTTATAACACTGTTTATAAGTTCAACTTGATCCTGGGATTAAATCAAATTAAATTATTATTGTGGAAATTATTCACTAATTTACTACATCTTTTTGATGCAATTGAGTTAATGTAGGTCTAAAAGGATTTAAAATATAGATATGTAAAATAAATCAACAAGTGTCCTGTCGATTGGTTGATAAACACAATACGTTTTTTTGGCTTTTCAGCGTGTTTCTTTTACATGTTTCCAAATACAAAAAATGTCATGTACAAAATGAAATATAAGCAAGTACCTGTTTGACAAGTGTTAACTCTTCTTCTAATGGTAACGCAGACTAGTATCGCACGACAAACGGCATTCGTAAGGTATAATTTGTTTAAAACTTTGTAAATTCAGCAAGTTATTTATAAAAAAAATTTCTGACTTGATTAAATATAGTCGAAAGAAGATAATTTAACACGATTCACATATATCATAAAACTTTAATATTTTTTTCTAAAATAACAAAGTCGTTTAACGCTCTCCAAGCGCACGTCCTATTCGCAAGTATTGTTTTAAAAAATACTCAAACTGATTTTTTTATAACTATGCTGCTGATATGTTAAATAAATATAAATTACTCCAATATGTATTAGTTTCTTTATAACACTTCTTTAATTTGATAAATTTTTCAAATTTCATATGAAAACTTAATCACATGAAAAAAGAACATGTTACAGAAACTAGTAAGCGATTTCGCAACTGATTAGTACCAGAAGAAACGTATGTACTTCATAAATTATAGTTTGCAGGCTTTTACCTTATTTAATGTATACTTATATTATGAAAATATGTAATAAATGACGCGAAACGAATAAAGACATGCAATTCAGTAATTTTGTGGACACCTTATCTCATTCAATTTAGTTGGAGACTGCGCGACTTGGACCGTATTTTTAGATAATTTTATATGGGTTACACACCTAGATGTCTATGGAGTATAATTTTTTATTTTTATAATGGTACGACATAAAAATGACGTGGTTTGGGACTATAAAACATAAAAAATCAAGTTTTACCAAGTTAAACATAAAAAATCCTGTTGGGAGGTTGGAACGACAGGAAATAAAAATAGTATCTTATTGGTTCATTATTTTACCTAATTTCGTCGGTCCGTTCAATTAAGAAGTAAACGTTATATAAGTATTATACAAATATGTTACTTTTAGTGATAATTATCATATTTTTAAATTTAATTGAATGCTCTTTCTGAGTGATAATATTGTTGAATACATTTTAAGGAAATTATGCTATTAAAGCTACGGCGTGTACATAAGAACTATATATATATAAATATATATATATATATATATATATATATATATATATATATGTGTGTGTATATATATATATAAAAACTCTTTTGCAAAAAAAACGGGCACTTATAGGAATAAACCATATCAGATTTATTTTATTATTATTTGATGCATTTTACATGGCGATATGAGAATATTGTTATTTATCATTGAGATGCCGTTTTTACTTACTTAAGTAATTAAAAATGCGAATCGTTTTCATACTGGTACATTAAAAATGGCTAAAGTTTATTTTTGAATATTTTTTATTAATTTAACCTAAAATTTGAAAATTTACTAAGCCTGGCCTCCTCTAGCTAAAATCATTGCGCTTAATCTGCTAGACATGCTTTCGACGACGTTTTTTTATCATTTCCTGTGGAATACGTTCCCCTTCAGCGACGATCACATTTTTAAGGGTTCTATCAGATTGAGGTCGGGACATGTAGCTAGCTAGTCTAACTGACGAATTCCGGCCTTCTGCACATACGCATCAACGTCTCTAGTGCAGTGGGCGCGAGCGTTGTCGTCCATAAAAATGGACTCGCCTCCAAATGCTGTTAATGCGGCTTGGGCATGAGAAATAAGAACCTCTGTTATGTACCTTTGCGTATTAAGTGTGCCATTTTCAATAAGACTAACAAGGTACGGTCATCTGAGTTAAAACCAGCCCAAAACATTACGTAGCCTCCACCGTAATGGGTGATTTCCTCAAAGCACACTTTTGCGAAGCGTTCTCCAGGTCTTTGTAAGACTCGTCGACGTCGATCCTCTCCACTAATTGATATACGAGCTTCGTTGGAGAATAAAACACTATTTCAGTCTTGTTGAGTCCATGACGAAACATTTTGAGCGAATCTCAGTCTGACAACTCGATTCTCATGGAACAATGTAGAGCCCCGAGCTGGGTGATAGCTACGTATATTAACGGCCTGAAGGCTCCTTCTGACTGTTCATGGGCTTACTTGTGTACCTCTGACGCCCTCGAGGTTCTGTTTGAATCCACGTACGTAACTTGACGATTTCGTAGCACTTGACTGACTATGAAGCGGTTGTCGCGTGGCTTAGTGCACCGTTTTCTTCCAAAATCGGGCCTTCTACTGACGGAGCCCGTTTCTTGCCAGGTCCTGTGGACGGTGGAACGGCTCATATTATACTTCTGAGACACATAACATTGGCTACAGCCTTCTTCAAGCAGCACAATAATATTACTAGCTCTTATTGTTTTTTCAACCATACTGACAACAGCAAACAGAAGTGAACTAATGCAGCAAACAGCAGAAATTTAATAAAAATTTATTCGTTAAAATAAAAAACGTAACAAATGAAAAAGAACTTAATAAGAGTTGGATTTCTTTTACCGCTAAAAAATATTTTTTTCAGTGAAAGAATTTTCGTTCAAAATTTCAAATTTATGACGTTCATTTTTATGTGCCAGAATACTATACCTGCCAGTAACAAGTACAATTAATACAACCTCTTAATAAATAATATTTTGTTAATAATATGACAAAATCAAAACCGCCCGTTTTTTATGTAAGAGTAAATATATATATAAATATATATATATATATATATATATATACATATATATATATATATATATATATATATATATATATATATATATATATGTATATATATATATATATATATATACACACATATATATATGTATATATATCTATGTTATTTAAACATATTTTGATCGTATTTATTACAAAATTTTTAAATTACTGTTTTACCGTAATAATAAACGAAAACCTTAAATCATCCGTCGTTAAGGTGACTCCTGACATATGATTTACGGTTTAGCACCGTTAGGAAAATCAAAAATGAAACTAGGTATTATAACACGACGTCTACCGGTTTATGCTAAGGGGTATTTACAATTATAAATGAACATTTTTTACGTTTTTTTCCTTAACATTTGTCATATTTTAAAATAATATTTTTTTTTTATTTTAATCATTGTAGTGAAATAGAGACTCTACTTTAGATTATAATATGAAAAATATGGCACAAAGAAATATATGTCAGAATGGATGTGTAATTTGAAAAATCATGAAATGAATTTTCATAAAATAATAGTCTGTTAATAAGTACTTTGCATATTTGGACTACTTCTCATTTTTACACCTCTGAATAGATTTTTATGCTGTTTCTTATTATTAATTATGTGTCGTAGTTAATAACGTTAGGGGAAGAAAAATATGAAAAAAAGTTTTTCTTTCTTCACTTCTATCTTGATACCTTATATCTATCTTTTACCTTATATAAAAAGGAAAATTATAGATTTCTTGAATAAAGTTACTTACTTACTAAGGTCAAAAAATAAAACACATGAAAGTGCTTGAACAAAGTGAATAACTATTCTCTTGGAAGAGAAAAAGAGGTTTAAATGGGGAACGTGCATAGAACCTTTTATTCAATACCATCTTATTAAAAAGTAGAAAAGGATGTGAAAAAGTAATATAAAATTTCCATTAAAAATTTTTACTTACAAAATTTTTGTTTTATGTTATACAAATTGTATGCCATTTGAGACTACAATCCGAATCAAGTAACGTCAGTGATGTTTTTCCTCTTGTTACCAGTGGGTTAAAACGTTTAACTTCCTGCAAGTATTAGAGAAAATGAAACAAAATAACTTAAAATTTATTAAAATTTAGTTTCGATAGGGTAATGTGTCCTTTTATGAACACTGATATTTTCTAGCATAAAAAATTGAAAAAACAATACTGATGTATGTAAAAAACATGTAAATGATTGCAAGAACATTAAACATGTGAGGAGATCACATTATCAGACATAAAAATTTCTAATAAATATAAAAATAAAATTTTCGATATTCTCCATACAATAATGGAGATTATGTGGAGGACTCTTAAAGTAAGGCCATTTATTTTATGATACTCGATTACAATTGATATTGGAATGGATGAATAAGCCTTAAATCTTAGTTAGTCTAAATGAAACTATCAATACTCGTTAATTGTTATTGCTATTCGTATAAATTGCGCATTAACTGTCTTCGCTTATATCGATATGTAAATAGGTATCATTATGAAATTATATACAAAAGACCTGTAGCAGTTTCTATGATATGTTGACTTATGTTTCGTTATTGATTATAATTCTACATCGTCATATTCAATATGTAATTTTGGAGAGAAATTGATATAATTACTTATCTTATTATTTAGCGGTATTACAAAAAAAATTTAATGACGATCGCAAACTTTTATACATTTCAATTTACAGATTGCAATTTACTCATTACTTTTATACATTGCAATTATTTTAGGTGTAACATTTGTATGCACTTCATTAAAGTTTGGAGTTTCCATGCGATTGATCAGAAGATCGGAAAAACATATATTTTATAAATCCATTCAAACATTTTAAAAAAAAATGTGAATAACTTATGGTGATCACAGTACTGTCAACTAAGTGCCTGTAGAATTTCCAGTTAGACTGTACTCGCCAAGTTCTGCAAGTCTATACAAACGAGAGGAGAATTACTGTCTAATACACGCTCGTAGATACAAACTAACACCGTGCCGTTTTATTTTATATCGATCTACAATTTATGGTACCCAAATGTATGGAAATCAGCGATCATCTGTTCGAAATATTTTTGAGACTGCAACTGTACAAAATAACATAGTATTGGTTAATTAGTACAGCGAAAATGGGATTCCTCTTGATGACGTAACACGAATTTATGTATGTCATATTTGAGCCTTTTTACTGAGAAATAATTAGTTTTTCAGCAAAATATAATTTCCATGTGTATCATTGAAATGTTGCATTATTATAAATATTATTCCCATGAAGAAACCTGGAGAATAAAACTGAAATACCGCTAAAATATATTTTTCATTCTGCGAAATAACACTCGTTTTAGAAAATATTCACAGCCGAATAAATGTTCACCGCTTCCCTAATGCAGCGATATGCTCGTTGTACCCCGTGCTATGCTTAACCTTGGAATTTGCAGTCCTATGTCGTATAATTAACTTAACGTATATGTTAGCTGACGCTTGTTTTAACGTTCGCTTTATAAATCGGCATGTCGTATAGCACTCGCATTGTTCTTGCTTTTACTGGTCATTAAGGTACCACATGGTAATGCTGTTTTTTCGGCTAGAGAGAAATTAACAGCTTCATATAATTTTACGAGCAAAGAGAAAAGGATGAAGTTATTTCGTTGACGATTACAAGAATGCACTTTTATCGATTCTATCATTTTATTTGCGGATAAAGTAAAGTTTATTCGATCTGTCAGTTTTAAATATTCAACAGTGATCTCATTGTCGATTAGAAATGTTGTTGCTTCTTAGTCGAAAGCAGTAAAATATTAAAAAAAAGTATAAAATTATTATTAAATAATATACACGGATTCGAGATATCCTTCAATTCTTGAGTACATATTTTATAAGGGTTTCTGTCAAATACTTTACGGTGCTTTATACATTAAAGACCTAATAATAGTTTTTAAACTTTGAATCTCGTTCAAAAGCTTTTTATTTTTATTTCAGCTTGTTTTCATTGAGTTTATTTCTAAGTTATTATGAACCTCACTGCGTTATTGACATTAAAAGTTTGTTAAAAATTTCGTGAAATTAACGATAAAGCATATAAATTGCTGAAAGAACCATATAAAGATTTGCAGTGATAAAATATATGAATGAAAAATTTAAAATTTTTAACAAAATTCCTAAAACCAGTTTTGTCACTTTGATTAGATTTTAATCAACTAATTTAAGAATAAAATGTCTTTAAACAGTTATACAAAACAAATTGTATCTTCGTGGTCATATAAATGACACAGGCAGTTTTTCGCTCTTATACACGTATAAAGTTGAATATGATAAAACGGCAGAGAAGTAATTCGCTTTATAATTTTTTACCTTATGCAGATAAATAAAAGAAGAACTTACTTGTTCTCTTTCAGGACTCCCACAAGAATTACCTCTCACTGTATTTTCAGTATTTAACTTTACATTCGGTATATCCTTGGCCACTGTTTCTAATCTTTAATCTTATTTAAAAATATCCTTATATCTTTAAGCAAACATAACTTTCTCTATCAGAATTTAAGTGAAAATGAAACGAGCGAATACTTAATCTCCTACTATATTTTGTTACTTTCCCGGGAATTAAATTCATAATATTTAATTTTTGAAACTTTGAGATTTGATGAAACTGAATGAAGTTATTAAATTTTCGTTCAGAATTTCCTGAACACTTAGTAGTTTACATTCATTAATATTTAATGTTAAGTGGTTTTGATAATCTTCGTTTATGAAATTTATTAGTTGATCCCATACTACGTAATATAGTTCAGAACTAATATTTAAACGGCGATACTTCACGTAGGATTAAAGTAATACTAATAATTCCGTAAAAAGCTTGCTTCTATATTGGAAACGTTTATTAGGTAACTTTAAAAATAAGTAGAGTACTTTATTTTAGTTACGCCGTTAATTACTTGTTAGAATTTTGAAGTAAACTAAATTTAAGTACAAAACTTACTTCATGAAATATAATTATATTTGCATATAATTATATTTATATAACTATAATGAACTATATAATAAGGTAGTATTTGAGAAGTAAACGTAATGTTTACTTTTACTTCACAACCAACATAACAGTATCAATTGTTAACGTTAAAAGTATATGTAGTTTCGGAAACGTTATTCTCTCGATATCGTTTCATATTGCTTGAGATACGCACACTACGTGTTAGCCTTTCTGTAATACAATATAAAGTGTGTTCGGATAGCGACGCCTCATTAAAGTTAGGTTTTTAGTTAAATTTTGTAAGGTTTTAATATATATTTGTTTTCTTAATAATATATTTATGTTAAGTTTCAAGATTAAAATTCATCACAGATCCTCTTCGTTAAATATACATTTTCAAGTAAAGTAATTAGCCTTTAATTGTCCGAAAGAATGAAAACACTCCTCAGGTTGTAATTTTATACCGATCTCCATCATCAGATTCTTAGTTAATTATTTCTTTTATATGTTGCTGATTTCAATTAAATGTTTCCAAAACAGAATTAAAAACCTGTTAAATGTGTTGCGTACAAGTTTAGGAATATATAATTATTAAAATTTATGTAGTATTTCCATTTGAAACAAGTATTATAATTTTTTTCAAATGTAATTATATCTTTAATGATTTTCCGTACCACTATCATCAATGTAAAAGTATTTCAATTTATTTCAAAAAAACTTTACCGTAGATTTCAATTTAATTTTAGGAAACTAATTTTGACTGTTTGGTTTCGTCATAAATTTGGCTTAACAGTTTTAAAAGTAAGGAAAATATCTTTATCCAGTAATATCTCTAGAACTATCAACTTATATTCCTGAAATATATTAATATCGTTAAAAATTTCTCGTTTAATTGACGTTCCACTTACAAAATAAAACCAAAATTTAGTTATTTATTTACCTCATCTAAAATTTCTGAAGAATATTCTTGAGTAAATACATTTGCGAGATAATATGTTTTATTTCTCATTATGTTAAAATTTGAAGTTTCCGCATAAAATCTTTTCTGATAAAATTCTCGAAAAATTTTGAAGAATTTTTTTGGAACTGTCTTACGTAAAAGTCCAAAATAAATTGATTTGAATTCTTTATAAGCAGTGATTTTAATTAAAAGGGAACCGGGCACTTTATATGCCCTTTTTAAAATTGTCATATCAATATTTTTGAATATTATCTAAGTTATAATAAATTTGTTTTTTTAATAAAGCAAATTAATTTGTTTTATTACTACTACAAATTTCAAATTCCTAGATCAAAAGATTTCTGAAAATATGGATGTGACAAACGAACAGACGGACATGCTTAATCTTGTAATGATTCCGTTTTTCCTTCTTGAGTTGCGGAATTCAAGAAATCTATACTTTACACAAAAACTATATGAAAAAAAACTCTAATTCAGGAAATAATAAGGACGAAGGTGTACAAAAAGTATATAAATTTTATTCATCTATAAACTGAATGAAATTTTAAGTCAAATGATCAAAAATTTAAATATAATTGGGTAAAGGGCAATTTAAGAGAGGAGTAGAAATATCTGCGCCAAACAAAGATTATTTATTTCGCATAGAATGGGAAACTTAATAACATTTTTTTAAATTGTAGTGAAGCCATTTGTTCACTCACAAAAATGGTCACATAAAAGAACAATAAACTTGGAATAAAATAAGATACGGATAACTGGTGTACAAAGTGTGCATAAAAAGTAATATATTAGAATATTAATTGGTAGAATATAAAAAAATGACGTAACATTTTCAAAGATACGGTCTGATTTCACTTTACCCTCAAAATACGTTAACTTCGGTGAAGATTCACCGCCGAAAGTTTTCTATAATTTAATCCTTTTCTTCATGAAAAAATGTCTTTCAATTAACTATGACATAAGTCCAGAAAAATTGTCAAATCTAAATATAATTCATGCAGTCCTAAATATAAACCAAGTTTTCCGGTACTTTAATCAAATTGAACTCGATTAAAATTGTTACTACGTCAAAAGTGTAAACTAAGTTTCGATTCTGTCAAAACGAATTTAGAATTGATGTGGAATTATAGTGTCAAATTGAAGTATCGTATTTCGACTTTAAAGTTTCTCATCTTGATTACTATCTAACAAAATAACAGACTTTTAAAAATATTCGCCAACACAATATAGAATTACCATAATGGCGAACATAAAAATAGAAATACTTTAAAAGAGCAACAAGTACGAGTCAAACTCCTGCTATTACTGTTCCATATCAAAAATATACTTATAGAAGTAAAATAATATTTACAAAATCAATATAAATACCTGTACAAAACTAAAACTCTTGTTCTGAATAAAGTATATGTCAGAAGAGCGTAATCTATTTAAACATTATATAATTGTTCTATTTGCTTTTAATCGTTACTACTCTAAATAATTTTGGAAATACATATCTTAGTCGACTATTACAAGCAAAGATTCAGTTTATAGCTTAAATATAACTTTTTTATTTTGTTTTTATGATTTCAAGGTATCTTAAATCTTTTTATTAGCTACTAAAAGTACTACTAGGCCTTACCTAAGTTACAATAAATATGTTGAATTACATTCCATTCTGTGGGCTTAACATTTTTTTGCTTCATCTTGTGTGACTCTCAACCCAAGAACAAATAGAGGTTTTCAAATAATTTGTTTTTCTGAGTAAAGATATACTTGAATATATTCAATATTGACAAATGTTACGTTTCAACGTTAAGAAATCCATTAAAGTTCAGGTTAAATTGTTATGGTCATTTTAAAAAAAATTCTCAACACTAATAACGAAATATTTTCCTCATTAAATTCAAGAAATGTTTATAATAATTTCTGTATTTGACGATATCAAGTAATTTAACGATGTTAAGAATCAAGAATTTAGATTTTACAAAAACGTTTCACTTCCTAAATAATTATTATGATATTTACATTAACCGAATCTTACCATTTTCACCTCAAATATTTATATTTCACTTAATATATGAGCTTTTTTATTAAACATATGTAATTTTACCGTAGGTAGTTGTTCGTCCGCCTGCAACAGTCCATCATGTTTTGCAGTTTTAAACTTATGTACATGTATGCAAAAATGTTACAAGTACTTGTTTCACATGGGAATCTCAATTAATGTACAACAAAATATTACAAAACTAGCTTCCTATGCAGAGGCAGGCGAAATTTTTATCGGTTTATCTTATCGAGCAGTCTGACTGGAAAGGCATGGCATATATTTTATTTTTTAATTTCGTTTGCAAAATATCAAGATCAGACATGGCGGGGAAAAAAAATATACTCATATATGGACTGCTACGTCGCTTTATTGCAATTTTAAATTAAAATTATATCAATTAATATGAACCAGTAATTTGGAGAAATACAGACATTTTTGAAATTCTATTTATGTTATATTGCCAGTAATTTTCCCGATTTTTTATGATATAGCCGTAGATAAATGTGGTTCAGGATTGCTGATTCTTCTTGGACTGTTGATTTTTCTTCGAATTTAGTTAGTTCTCAAGCAATCCTCTTTTCATTTAGTATCCTACTACGTTCTTTTATTTACGAATTTGCTATTGTAGTAATAAGCCATGTACTAGTTATTTATAATTTTTTTTTGTTTGCAAAGTGTAAGGTATTGCTTCAGAAATTATTTGGGTAAATGAAGAAATAAGTAAAAATGTGCACTGAAAATAATTTTTTTTTATTTAAGTTCCAAATAGAACTCGGGTTGAACATGATGAGATTGTGTTGTATTTAAACAAACAAAGCCAATAATTTATAATACTAATTTTAAATTTTCAAGTGTCAAGTGCTAATTCAATCCTTGATTCTGAATACAAAATAAAAATTTGATTCAAAACTAATAGCAGATAAAAAAATTATACCAGCGCAAAGTGTGTAATTCCTGATTTAATTTTTTTAATTTTGGAATTTAGACCTTCACTTTACTTTTTACTACCGGTACGATAATTTTTAATTTCTTTTTGAATGCAAATTTATTGATAATGACGTATAATTTTTTATTTTCTAACTTTTTAATAAAAATTATGTATTATTCATAAACTTTTCTTACTATTTTCCTTGGTTTTTATTTTTTTCCTATTTTGCTTTGTAATTTATAAAAAGGAAAAAAAGAGATCACTTTTATGTATCTACTTGAAACGATTGTTCATTTGCGATTTAAATATTAGTAATATTTTTGCCCATTGAAGATATAACCTCTAAGAAGAAATAATTAGTTTGCTTTTAGTTCGCCGTTTTCCTTTTTTATTAGTTTTGATCATACGTCTTCGAAAAAAGTTTTAAAATACTTAAAGAAACAAATAACATTTTTTTTACAATGAATTTTTCAGCCTTATAAATACTTTGAAAACTTTCGTACGTTATTCGATGTAAAATAAACAGAAAAGCTGCGTCACCTCTTTAATGTGTTCAACTTTTGTTAACGGAGACTTTTATTGTCGTCTTTCTCTTCTACGTTGTCTTTCTGAAGCGGTTTTATTATAATTTTGTTTGTTAAGACGCTTACAAAGGCTTACAGTTAACCTAGGACTAGAAGAATTTGTAAGTTGGTTTTATTTTCTATGTTATTTGTATATTATATTACAATAAAATAATTTCGTGAAGTTCCTAATTTTTCTGTCCTATCTTCATTCTCAAATATGTAAAAATACCCAATCGTTAATTACGAAAGACTTACTTTTTTTTCATTCACAATGATAATTTTGTATAAACAGTCTTGTTATCTTGATACTATGATGCTACTAATATAATTACGATTTAGGTATCTCTATTTCTGACGTAATTAATTTCTTTTTTATAACAAGTGTATTATATTTTGTAGACATAATTTTTTTCTAGTTTAAAGTACGGTTATAGTTTGGTAAAATATGCATTTTATAGTCAGATTATATTTTTTATGTTGTGTTATACATTTGTCATACATTACTTTTCATGTACTCAAATGGGTTTAAAGTCGTATGTCTGTGCCATATAATTTGATTTCCCTGTTTTATATTTTTGTTTCTTTAGAACTTTAAACTTTAAACATTCTTAAAATTATGGGCCAAAGAGATTTTTTTAATAATCTTCATGACAAGATATTATTTGGAGAATACCCTTATCCGTTGTTAACAATTAAGCATTCATTAGCATGAAATTTAAGGCAAAATTCTAGGTTTACACCTCGGTAATATTAATTGCTGGGATCTAATTACCATTTCCATAATAAATCATAATACCTTCAATGTTCCAAGTGTCGAAGCGATACCGCCATTTTAAATATTTAAGCCTAAATTCAGACTACAAAACCGTAACGATTGTTTAGTTCCCATTAAAAATATTGAGATCAGATGAGTAACAAAACCATTTTTAATATTTGAAAGCAATATTAATATATAAGTTCACTAATATATTTCAAGTTATGAAACTTTAAATATTCATACACTTGAAATTTATAAACCTCAAATTTAATCGTATTAAAATATAGCTAAAAGCATTTGTGATAGTGTATATTTTTCTATAAATAAATTGCTTAAAATATGAGTCACTTGTTGTTAACATACGAATTCATAGAGACAAATAACCATCAAAAACATTATACCACTCTTTATATCAGGTTTGAATAATAAATAAGGCAAAATAGATTCAGTCAGTTCAAATTATCATATAGGACAACCTATATATAAAACAGCAGCTTCTTATATAACTCAAAAAAAGTACTTTTGAAGGTACGAGTATTCTTAAGCTGCGAGTATTTATCATATTTTTACATTAAAATGAGATAAAATATATTGAGTTCTTCAGTGAACATTATAATTAGTACAATTCTTATCCCTATAATAAATAATTCGCTTATTTCAAGTTGAATCTAATAACTATGAAATATATATTATAAAAATCTGATAGGGCAGATTATATCAAGGACTGAAAAATACTAGATCAAGTCTGTCGAATAAAAAAATATACTCTGACTTTTTGTATTAATACACGGTACAGTAATGCATACTTCAATTTTAAGCATGTTTCATTAAAAAAATACTAGATCAACTTTGATGAAAGCAAAAGACAGAAAGTTGGAGCAAGCGCTGTATAGAAACTAGCTGTGAAGTAAACTTCATTAGAAAATGCTGGCCTAACCGATATATATATATATATATATATATATATATATATATATATATATATATATACATAGATACATACATATTATTTCTTCGTATAAAAGCGAAATATGATTTTCTTGACAGGAAGTAACTAATGAATAGAAAAAATATTTATTATCTAAAACTCATAAATTATTGTTATTAGATATGTCCTCAAAAAAGATTGTATTGTAAAAATAAGTCTTGTAGTAAAAATTAAATAGCTTTAAAGTATTGGCTTATTCATTTATTTACTTTAATTTACATATGACCATGAATGGAGAATGAGAAGACTCTCAAAATGAATTGAAAAACTGTAGATTGCCACAATGAGGTACGTAGTAGACCGTCAATGAATTTGGGTTAAACAAAGACACTTTGATTCCACTTTTACTTAACAAAATTCAATCAAATCCCATGCTGCCAAAATTCTATATACACATACATTTAAAAAAAATCATCCGTTTAAGGGCAAATAGCGTACCTATTTGAATATAATAATTTAATGTTCGGAAACAACCCTACCATAATTTTAAACCAAGTAAAAAGTTTAACATCTTTTATTTTAATTAAATAAGTCAAAATTATATTTTTACACTGTTAAAACAGAAGAGAATTGTAAGAAATGAATTTTAAATTTTGATATTAATTTTACATATGTATAAAGTTTACACACAAGTTGACTTTGTTGAAAAATTGCTGGTTTCCAAAGGAAATCCGAAATATATTCAATAGAACTGTATAAAAGGATGGTTATATTCAAGATTGTCAGAAAAAAAGATATACACGTGTTTACCATTCATGCAAAAATCAATCAAAATAATTTTAACTAAAAAACATAATATTGAAGTAATTTCAGTTACAACTTTGAAATAGAGAAAAGTACAACATTTCGGTTGGTTATATTTTCTTCACCTGAAATATGGTATAAAAGGAAGAAGGGGAATTAAATTGAATTTCAGTAAAGTTTCAATTCTGTCTTAAGAAATGTAAAGAGGGTTGTTATATTTTCTTCTGTCACTAATTTACATTATATTATCCTGAGCATAGGTTTGGCAATTATCTAGCAATTTCATTATGAAACAAAAAAACTTAATTTCTTAATTGCCGGATGCCAAGCAGTTGGCATCCGGCCAACAGAGCCAATTCGTTGGTTCCTGCGTTGAGCAGAATATTTTTCAACTTAAACTCTCGTTCTCTCTCCCCCTACTCAAATAAGTTTTTAGAATCTCTTCAAAGAATGATTTTGTATCATTTTAAAAACGTTTCTAGTTTGGAGCCAAGGAAATAAGAAATCAGTGATTTGTATCCTAGTTTGCTTGGAAGTGAGAAAATTATGATAGAAGATAAATTGGCGGACGAATGAATAGGCAACAATGCCTTAACAATAAGTTTCATTCGGACACTTTTTATGAAAAGAAGAAGAAGGCAATTACTAAGAACAACAATAATGACAATAAAAAAGAAAAAAATTTGCTTAAGGTGGTATATGAAGAGAAATTTGAAAAATGTAGTTAATTAAGAAACATTCCTTTTGATTAATAAATATTTAATGTTCAACCTTATAAGGCAAGAATGTTCAAAATTTGAAGAGAAGACTGTGAGTTTTAAATTAAAACTTATAAAGTAATTGTGGAGTTTGTAAGTGACATCACCATTAAAAGTTATTTCGACATGTACAGGTAGTGAAATAAATTAGTTATTTATTGTTTATAAACTACATAAGCTTACATCAAAAGATAAGATAACAAAATATATGTATTGCTTTCTCGTTTTCAGTAAAATGATATAATACAAAACAGCAACGTGAACGAAACGACTTGGATAGGCTAGAGGGAAGAAATATCTAAGAGAGGAATATGTTACAAAAAAAAGTAACAAAGCACAGAAAAAACGTTAAAAACGGTAAATGTTATCAATACATAAAAAAGAAATTAAGTAACTGTCTGTGATTTTTGAATTTTCAGTTTTGAACTATATTTTACGCTTATATATTTTGTTAATAAAACTTAATCCAATGTAAAAAATATTGTTTATATATGTGTAAGGAGAGAAATAGCGCAAGAAATACTGTTACTACAAGTAATAGATATTAACTTGGGGACTGATATTTTTTTCATCGTGATATCTTAACGGTTCCTTAGGGATGACGATATTGGTATTAAATCTCGTGAATCATAGCTCTACAATTTGTTTTTGAAGCTCTAGACTACACGTGCATCTTGCGTAGCATATACAATATATTAAATTTATTAGAATGTAGATATCTACCTGTATATCTATATGATTCATTTACTTTTTGATCAGTGCCTAATTTATTTCTAGATATATAACAAATCTATATCCTTGATTATTTTCCATAAGACGCCATCTATAGTGTAGTAGCAAAATTGATTTCTTATTGGATATATTAGTAGAAACTCTAATTAGCAAAAGATTTATTTAAGAAATCCGAAAGGCCGATGATTAATTTTTAGGTCCATAATATATTTCGTATTTTTTTCAATAACAAATAAAATTAAAAATCTAAGCATTAGTATTTAAATAAAAACAAAGTACGCATTATATATATATATATATATATATATATATATATATATATATATATATATATAGATATATATATATGTATATAATTAAAATAACGCTTTAAATTAATTTGGAAAAAAATGCCAAAAACATGTATTATTTTTTATACTTAATAAAATATAAAAATATATTGAACTATTGAACTATTTGCGATTATGATGGAATATTTTTGCAGACGATTATGTGTATTTGTTTTCGTATACTTGTTATATATGTTTGTTTTTACAATATTGAAAATGTGATTCAATGAAAAATATACAAGAAAAATGCACTGTAAAGCCAATATATATATCTAAGGCAAATGTACATTTTAACATAGAAGTTGTTTTCGAAATTCAAGCAGCTTTTTTTGATTCAAGAAACTATTTTGGATATAATTTGGTCACATATCTGGAATTATGAGCTGAGTGCAGATGATGGTAGAAGAAAAGAGTTATTAATTATTTTTCACCAGAAAATATACATTAAAACCGTGCAAAAAGTAACTAAGGTGAAATGAAAAATTGGTCAAAATAAGTTGAAAAAGAAAAAAGTGTGTGTAATACACCTTTTTAAAAGTAACATTTCGCTAGATGTACAGAGACGTTTCATCATTTAAGTGACGAGAGATATTTCTGGTGGTTACTGCTTTCCCAGTGCGGCGACGTAGGTGTATTGGTACATCCAGATAAATATAATAACCCGACTAAATTGCCCAATACGGTTGCTTCTAATGCTTACCAACATCAAGCAAAAGTTGATAGAGAATAAAGCTTGTTTATTTTTTATAGTCCATGAACTCAATATTGTTACAGCTATATTATTTGTAGGCCGGACTGAACTATCTTGAACATCACATCAGGGATGTTCCAAATACTTTTACAACAATACGTAATAGTTGCCGAGATGAGCCAATAAAAATAATGTCCCATAAATGGGTTAAGGAATTAGAAATTAATAATGCTTTGTTCCATTTACTAGATTAGTTTCCGCTTTTACTCTCAGAAGTGCTTCAGATATTTGATAACCAAGCAGATTTTAAATATTTATCCCTCTTTCACAAAAATCGATCGTAAAGCTCTGAGGAGATTTCGCGTTTTATGATTTGCAACTTCATAGGCAATGGCGTAATTTATATATTCTGAACTTAATTTTCTATATGATAAGTGAAGTTAAAATTTTTATATACTCCCAATATATAACTTAATATGTTGCTAATAATAAAAATGAGTATGTCTTTCAAATGACGACGTATATCATAGATAAATGCGTAAGTTTCTTTTGTTATGACTGAAAGTTGATAGCATAACTATAACGACGGCTCAATAAAATAAAACAAATTGGATAAGTGCCATAAAGCCTAGTATTTTTTTCAAATTCCTATTTTATTCATTAACTTCATGCACAATGTGGATTTGACTGTTGGACATTAAATTAATCCTAATATAGTAAATGGTGTTACTCAACTGAATATCAAATATCAATTAACTAAGTTCAGTATATTTGTCACAGGTATAGTTTTAAGTGGTTTGTAATTTCAGATACGATGCATTATTACCAACAGTTGGCCAGGCCAATATACGTTATTATATCGACACCTTTGCATTTATTTCTCGATTAAAAGCAAATAGCAAAATAAATTTATATCTGTGTTATAAGAGTAATATAGTACAATTCCCCCGTAAATATAAGAAGCATGTTTCGATTTATTTATTCGAACATAGTTTGACTATGAAATTTTAACTATCTTTGTTAGATTCGACCCCGACGGCGCATCGAGCAAAAGTTAGAAACATGAACTTTGTACATGGTCTTTATGTTTTATTTATATTTACATGCTACTTAATTTATTTGAAAAGAAAAAATGTTTATTCTTGGCATGAATGTTTATTTCCTTATTTATAACAACTACTCAGTATGTACTAATTTTTATAAATCCATTCAATATCGGATGGTCAATATTCTTAGGTAAATATAGTTCAAAGATCATTTTCACAACCGTCCATAATATTTATAATGAGGAAAAACGTAACAGAGTATATTGCAAACAAAGAAGTAGAACGTTCGTGGGAGGAAAGAAAGAGAGGACAAGATACGGGAGAGAAAGCCACCAAAAATAGAATTTATTTATAAATTAGTTTTGAAATTCTCATTTCTTTTAAGGTTCACCAATGCTAAAAAAGTTTCAGAATATATGCTGAATTTACTAAATTAATATTAAGGTAAAAATGTATGAACCCGTTTATTAGATACGGCAAAAGATACACTGATCCCATTGGTACCATTTTGACCTGTTTTGATTCGTACAATCAATAAGGTTTCGAAAAGGAATTTATTAAAAATAAAAACTATAAAAATGGATTAAGCGCGATAATCTTTTTAAATATTTATAAAGATTGTCGCACTGAATCCATAAATAACGATTATATGTGATCTTAAAAAAAACTTGTATTTATAAAAAAAATTGTTCACGCCAGCTTAATAAGAAATAAAAATTATGGTTTACGAGTTTATCATTTGATTACTTTTACTTCTTTTATATATTAGGTGGTTAATGTTTTTTTTAGACTGTTCCAAAATAGATAAGTATTTGAGTATTATGCATTCAGCTCAATTAATAACTAATGTGTCGGGAAAATTTTCAGTTCCTTAAAGCAAGCCGTTTTTTAATGGCGACACTATTTTAATTCTGATACACAATTTATGGAAGGCAAATAAATGTATATTTGTAAAACCCGCCAAGTGGAAATAGATCTGGCGCAACGTACGTTCAGTATCCAGGATATTATGCATTGCAATATAGTTTATCATTAATTTGTTAACCTTATCCATAACTATTTATGCTAAAACGTTTTGTGATTGATGAAATTTCTATGCCTATTATGGACCATCGACTCAAATATATTTACACATTTTAATTTTTGTACAATTCTGCATTTTAATATACTTTGAATCCCAGAAATTTGGAAGCACCAAACAGTTAAAATAGCCGACTCGTTGCGCAATTAATTTCATTCTATTTAAGCTATGCCACTAATATTGTTATTTGTAGGGAGTTTAAACACAATGTTAGGTAACGTATTTATTTCAACGGATTAATTTCAATTAGGCCAAGTGTATATTAGCGTACCTTTATGGTTTATAATCCTTTTGGAACGACAATAAGTCAGCGGACACCCATACATTATGTAATCTAGTATGAATTACTGATTACCTACTACCTTAATATTATACACACTAAAAAAAACCAATGTACAGAATATCTAGGAAAAAATCATGACAGAAAAAATATTTAAAATAGTAAAAACATCAATTGTTTTGGAAAATTGCATTAAAATATAATTTGATTCCAGAACCCAACTCGGTTACTACAAGTTATCAATTCATAACATTTTACTACATGGAATGCGGAAAGTCCAAACTAGTCGAATAATATTGAATATATTGCAGTATTCACAATTAAATTAAACTAAGTGACGTAGTATTATTTCTACTTTCTTTAAGTTCTTTACCACGACTTAGGTTTCGATGTATTACAACATATTAGAGAAATAATCTTTGCTAATAGTCTACCTAAAGATGTTGTAATACAACGAAACCTAGGTCGTGGTAAAGAACTTAAAGAAAGTAGAAATAATACTACATCACGTAGTTTTATTTAATTGTAGTCGAATAATATTAAGTGGAAAATTTTCTTTTATTGTCTATGCTTTAAAAATTAACGGTTCGACTACTCTGAGTGATAAATATTAGGTATTGAATGCAAGGAAGATCACTGTGCATGTAATTCAGTACAAACTTTTTTAAATATTAGAAAATTATAATCAGTTATAAAGAACTCTGTTCTACTACCTCCCGTCTGTTAAATAAGTCTTACACACTGATAAAATAATTTAAATCGGAATTTACAACATCTCATACGTGAACACAATCTAACCTATCTTTACTACAACTTATATAATTTACATATAAAATTCAATCTAAATCTGTCACCACTTGGTACTGGAACTATTTAAGTTTCCTGTACACTTCACGGCGCCTTTCAAAGATATTGCTATGAGAATTGTCAGTTTGAAGAGTATCGATGCATAAGATACTGATATAATAATGACATTTAAAAATTATGTGTTACTTACTTCACATAACGTATCTATTATACATCTGAAAGAAAACTTTATAAGAAGAAAATGACTGCAAAAAAAGGATATTTTGAAGAAAACATACGGCTCTTACCCGCTTAAATATTAATCCGTGCAAATTTGTTGGCGCTGCCTTCATTTTTCATCTGTTCACGTTTATATTTTCAAGTAGCATGCAACAATGATAAAACAGATATTTTTCCATTTCAACATTTGTTTAATTTTGATGGTCTCTTTCATATTTTCCTTGAAAATGTTTTGCCAGGAATATTTCTGACCTATTATTTTATCTTTTGGTTATGGGTGAAGTTTTCGTATAGATATTATTACTGTCCCTTTTCGATATAATTACAGAATTTATGTCCCTACATGTTTTTAAATAAATTTCGGATAAGCTGTTTTTTTAGTTCAATGAATGAAAATAATCCTTCTTGATTGAATGTTAATTAGATAAGTCCTGAAGGTGGCCTTCATGCCTTAGGTAAAATTGTTTAACCGATAGTCATATAATGTTTTCCCGTCCATCTAATATTCGTGTCTCTTATACTTTTTTTCATTCATTTCAAGGCCCTGAATTTTTTATACTTGAAAATTTTTTTGTTGTTTTTGTTATAATATTTAAGAGTTTTTTCACTAAACATGTATTTTTATTTTAGTACAAATAACGACATATTTGGTCTAAAACCATTTCGATGAAATATTTAATACATATTTACCTCGATTTTTGCCTGAATCTCCAGCTATTTTCCGTAGATTGGCTCATGTTCATTTTAAAATAAGATATTAATATTATGGACTAGGGGAAAAGATAAATGAAAAAGCTGGGATTGGAATATATAAAAAAAAATTGGGACGATTTTTTTATGTGTTAATTATGGCTGTGGATTATTTTTTCATCAAGATGTGTCTTCATCAAGTATTATGCAAAATCATTTCAGCCATTATAAGGTGGTTGAACAGAAAACAACCATTTCAATTTTCGGCTTTATGGTATTAGTTGGGATTTCACTGGTGTATTCACGGCAGTATAAATGTCAAGGTAATGTAACCTACATACGTCTGGTTTGTAAAATTTTCACCCTTTTACTTTTAAGCGTTTTAGTGATACGACATCCAAAATTATTTCATGATATATACTCACTGACTGACTCACCTATGAAAACCACTATGGGGCACATAAATATACGGTATTTAGATACGAACAAAAAACTTGCTAATTGAAATGAAATATCGGATGATGCATTTTATTTTTTAATTAAAAAGAATCGTAGCCTTATAACGCGCGGCATGTGATAAATAAGGTATATTCCTTCCAGTTGCCAGTCGTATATGACATAGTTACTTAGAAAAAAAATCTGCCATAAAATTAGAATATAATTGGGTTTTATTAGTAAATATGCTTTAGAATTTGGCTTCTTTTCCACATTCATATTGTTGGTTTTCTTGTTAATTCATTACGACTAAATATTAATTGTTAACTTTAGAATTTAAAAACGTAGCTGTTTTACGTTTATCTTTATGATATTAACGCAACGAATCAGAAGATAATTCTGTACTAGAACTAATTTATAACTTCGAAATAAATGTTTATCACATCTTTCGAGTCTGTGGAAAAATTATAAATATTTTGCCAGAAAAAATGGTTTTATTTTCATTACCTCAAGTCACGTTATGAATTTGAAAGTCATATGGGAATGATATTTTTTTCAGAAATCGCGCCTTAATATTTTTTTACTGACTAAGAACTGTAGACGTGTAGCTTCTATACGAACTATTTCAAGCTCCTAAATTAATACCTTTTTATCTATTAAATTTATTTAATTTGTGCTTATTTGTACGAGAGAGTAAAACGTCATATTAGTGGAACTGGCTCGACTTTTGTTGCTCATTATTTCTACCGCCCCTTGTTCCCGTACTTGGAAATACAGATGTTATTTTTATATACACTACTGAAATTTAAAAATGTAGAGGCCAAAAGTTGAATGAAGTTCATTTCATCTTGAATGGCAAATGTACTCATTCAGTTTACAGACCGTTGTCTAGTTTTCTTTGCTACAAATCGGAACTAGTCAAGAACCATAGCCTGTAAAACAAATAGCAGTAACTTAAAGACTTAAATTTAAAAAAATTAAGCAGAAAGTCTTTTGGAATATTAAATGATAAAAGCATCACCTAAAATTATTTTTTTCTTTTATTACGGTTGCGTGACTTATTAAGAGTAACATCAATATGTTACGTAATATACTTACGAGTATAAGTCCTAATGTTTATTAAAGTATACTAACACAGAGTACATACAATATTAAATACTATCGTTTAAGTTTATTACTTTAATATAATATCGAATTAAAGGAATAAATTGAACTAGCAAACACTCAGTTGAGATTGGAGACTGAACAGCAAATATTTACTCCAATTTTCACTCGAGCACAGCAGTAACGAGACCAAACATCAACTTTTCGCGCGTCTGCCAATTAAAGTAAATCTTGGCGGTAACAATAAAAATAAGCTGGAGAAAAATATTTAATGTGAAGGTATTTATTTTTAAACATGTTTTCCAAACTTTTGAAAATATATAGGAATATTTTTGATAGCAATCTTTCATTTTAATTAAATTATTCTTAAAAAAATTACATTTATTAAATTTATTTAAAAGAAACGATATACTACACTAATATTGAATATATATGCAAGTAATTGAACACAGGTTAAACTGGTTAAAAAATTATATATCAGCATGAAAAATGTATTTTGAATACTTAAAGGATACGATTAAAATATTTTTTTAAACCATTTTGCCCTTACTAATTCCGTGCCACAAGTTATTAAGTAATTTAATATTAGAAAAGCAATATTGGTTTTTTTTTACCTTAAATATAGTCATCAAGTTATATGGAAATTACTTCTTTTAAAATTTTCTTTCAAAATCAGAAATTACCCATTTCTCAACTGATTACCACAAAAAATAGAACAAGTGGAAAAGTATATTAAATAAGCACATATTTATTTCCACGCCTCTCTAAATGACACTTCACAACGAAAAAGAACTCGTAAGTGGATTCAAACCAAGAGACAAACTTTTTTAATGTTTTACATTAAAATGAAAATAGAGATTGATATGTTATTTAAATATATAAGTTCAACAATTATCAACCCTGAAGGTCCGACAATTCAAATTTATAGCCCTAATGTTACCACAAAACGTTCCTTTTATACAATAATGTACGGCAGATTGGATTTTTGTTGCTAACAGAAAGATAAGAAGTGAAAATTTCTCTAATAAAATGTGTCTTCGGACATAATACCGAGAAAGAAAAATGTTATTTCCTTACCAATTTTCCAAAAAAATATATTATTAAAAATACACTGTCACAATTGTAAACTTTCATTTTAACAATATTTATTTATTATAAAAGTAACTATTGTCCAATAACATAATTTTACCAAATTTTTCTGCCTTCTCACGATTTCTATTTACATTTTGTACTAGTTGTATTTATTTTAATTAATTGTATTTATTTAATATTTTAATTAATTCTTCTATTTTATAAACCTTAGCAACCGGCAATTTTCACTCAGAAACGTATATAATTTTCAAGAGTCGGTAGTCTGAAACAAAGCAAAGATCTGCTATTTGTAATTGTGCAAATATAAAAAAATATTACTTATCAACGTAATAGGCATCGCATAATAATTTTTTTTTTAAAAATGAACAATGATAATTTTTTCTAGGTCATACTGAAAAAGGTCACAAAAAATTGTTGGTACACTACACCGGTCACAAACGAATTAAAGGTTTGCCTGTTTTATATTAACTTGTTTATCATATTTTGTGTAGCAAGGGTTATGTTATAAAAATGGTATAAATGAAATAGAAAAAAAAATTAGAAACCTTTTTAATTTACTTTAAATTACTTTTATAAAAGCACTTTTGATTAAAAATTAACAATGCAGACAGCTATGGTGGCAATATTATACATACGTACGGGCACGCCAATGTAACGTTCCGGTATCTGCCGGGATATTAGTACCGCAGAAAATGTCTGCGATTCCAAATATGGGCTTATAATATTACTATTAACAACATATATAATGATCAGCTTTGTTAAAACATCTTAAATGGTTTTTTTTGGGACTTTCAATAGTGTCTGCCATGATCTTGGAATCACCTTAGCTTTCTGCCATTGTTATTTTTTAATAATAATTATGTAAAATTTTGAAATATTTAAATAAAATTTTAAAATAGGTAAAATTTTTAGATCATTCACATGTTGGTGACTCCATAGAAACTGCCGCCTTGACATTTATTTCAGGTTTGGATACTGAAACTTCTGTTTCTCTGACATCCAGCCATTGACATTTGTGTATATGTTTATCGTATGTAACTCGCTTCTCATCGCCAGTCACTAACTGATTCAACTAGTCGAAGTTAGGTTTTAATGACAATAACTGTTGACTGTAACAAATCGCGGGTATGCACACGCCGTATTTTGAAACTTTTCCCAATTCGTGCGAATGTGTTTCTGTGGTGCCATGAATGCAGTGTAGCTTACATGCCAATTAACGAATTGTCAGTCGAGGATCCTCCTCAATTAGGCGTCATAATCGTTAATCGTCCAATTCAACAGGACCTCTAGTACGGGGTTTGTCCTCAAGATCGTAGCTCTCATACCTGAATTTACTGGAACAAATCATTGTCGTCTCGTAAGGCACCATGGACTCGCCCAACGCATGACATATATCATTTGTGGCATTCTTTGCATCGTGACCCAGATGCAACTCGTGAAGTAATCGAATCCATATTTCATATCGATTTATATCCACTATTTTTTATGTAATTTACTTAAAACTTCGGCGCTGACTGTCGTCAACTGAATGCACTTTGGCCTATTTATACTCTACAGTAAAACTTTGTAGAAGTTTCGAGAATCTTTCTAGAAATTCCCGAAGTTCTAGCTAAAAACTTACAAGACAACTAAATATGTGCAAGATAATAGAATGTCTACAAACAAATGATAAAAATTGTTCAATATATATATATATATATATATATATATATATATATATATATATATATATATATATATATATATATATATATATATATATATACATGTATATTCAACAAGGGAGTAGACGCTGCTAAAATATATTAATAACTGATGTAATGTTGCAAAGTCTAGAATTGTGAACCACTTTTGAGACAAGCCTCAGAATGTATACTAATTTCTAAACGAATCCTTGGATTATAGGAATGTGTCCGTAATATAATGTTTGAATAAAACAACTTAACACTCTTTTTTTGCATTTGTTTTGTATCTAGCGCTTAAAAAAGACAAATAGTGATTACTTCATCAATAATATCCAAAAATACAATTGATATTATGTAACTATAGGGTATAACGGTAAACTTTATTTAACTACAGGATATAGCGGTTAACTTTACTGTAATGTGCGGGTTTCCATCGTAGGCAGAGTGTTTTATATCGCTTAACGTATTGGCTAACACCTAATTTAATATATTTTCTCGCACCTTTCCATAGTTACGTGATAGTGAATCATTCAAAATACAATTACATTATCGTTATTAACAATATGTATGAAATAAAATGTTTTTGAACCACTTAAATATACAGTAATTTTAAATCTAGGAAATCGTTCCAAATACTGTTGGGTCATATTTCATGTCATTAATGACATGCTTATCGCACTTTTAATTTAATTGCTATATTTTCTTCAAGTTTCATTCTTATGTACTGAAATATTAAATTTTTAAAAATTACTTTTTGTCTTTATTATTCGGTTTCTCAAATAAATGATAAAAACAATTTCTCACCATGCATTGAAAAGTTGTATATATTCATATTATTTAAATAACAAAATTTCACGCCGAGATTAAATTAAGATAACGTTCTTCTGAAAGTGAACCCATAAATTAATTTCGCATGAAAATTTTCTAATTACACGGATTTAAAAATAAGTACGATAGCAGTAAGAAAAGTTACTAAGTTTTCTTCTCATTTTCTTACCACTTTGTTAAAAAGGAAAAATTAAAATTATTACGCTCTTATTAATTTACATACCCAAAGGTCACCACTGGTGTAATAATTGTCTCCAATTTTATATTTCATAGTTTTCGTATTTTAATTCATTATTAATTCACAATAATTAATGGTGAAATATTACAAATCGCCTTTGATATATTATATATATATAAATGAAAATAAGTGATGTAGCAAAGATCTTTGCTAATAGCCCATCTGAAGATGTTACAATACAACAAAACCTAGGTCTTGGTTAAGAACTTAAAGAAAGTAGAAATAATACTACATCACGTAGTTTCATTTAATTAAGAATAATGAATTTCTACAAACTTACAGCCAAATATACTAAATATTCTAGATTATATAACTTTGTATTTAAAAATGCGATTATTTTTTTTAATAAAGCTCAAAGTTGGAATATTTTTAATATCTCACATCCAATAATAAACATAAATAAGAATTCTCGGGCATTTAATGGTAGTGGTCATCTAAATTTAAAAAGTGAGTCCTTTTGGTCGAAATTCTATTTTATGTTTATACAGGAAACCTATTTTTAGTATTCAATAATATACTGGGGTCGTAATTTAAGAAACATAAATTGGAACTTAATAAAACCTAATATTGGCGCATTTATTTCGTAAAATAGATTAAAGTACTTATTGAGTAGTTTATAAACAAAATAAACTCCGGATGAATAGCATAACACAAATGAAACTGTATCTCTGAAATACTTGAAATATTAAGATTTATGTCTTGATTTATGACTCGCAAGCTTAATAAAATTTATAGCTTCCTAATTTCGAATCAGTTTCATATTATCACTTTTGGGAATCTTATAACAGGACTGAAAATATTTCTCTAAAATAATTGAAGTGATAATAAGATTTATGACTTGTAAATTTAATAAAATTTATGACTCACCAATTTTGAGTAGTTTCAAATTTTCACTTTATTTACGATACTAATGTTAATTATCAGAATTTGAACCATTTACAAAATTTGTTGGGAAAACATTGGATTCAGCTAAGTAGAATTGTGTTACAATCAAGCTCCGAAATAGTAATCATTTATATTAAACGCAACAGTAAAAATTACTCTTTCAAAAACGACTTTTATAATTAGAAAATTTTCTGTAAGTATATAAAGAGCTGTCTCTTTATATAAGAGAAACCTTTACCTTAAGGTATATTAGAGAAAAACTTTGTTGAGAATGTTTAATAAGAATAAATACAACCAGTAATATAATGCAAGAAAACACTGGAAGAATGATTTGAATTCTCTTCAAAAAGTAATTACATTAGCCCGGTTGCATGGGTGAAAATCACAAATGATTTACATTTAGCTATGACTAACATTATCGCTGTATTTGTACTTAATAATTTCAACAATTCATTAAATTTCTTTATTTTATTGTTTTATTAATTGTCGTAAAGTCTATATTAACATTTATTAAAACATTTCAGCTCAGTTTAAAACCGTAGATAATCTCTTACGTCTTCAAATGTAAATTTTTAATCGCTGATTACTTGGTATTTCAAAGGGTGTGTCCGAGGTTTTTCTTTAGTGATATAACACTGATTACTTGATATTTCAATATCGATGATTTTATTTCAGCCGATAGCCAACGTATAAACGTGCATGGACAAATACATTCTATATTAATTTTCATCAGTACTCTCTATGATAATTTTACTTCAATCGGTGAGTAGGTTCAAAAATGAATCTATTTTTTAATACCAAGAATTACCAAGCTACTATCATTAATATCGGTAGACTAGTTTCTAAACCTAAACCATAACTAGTTTTAAACCATCGACCGCAATTAAAGGAAAATAGTATTAAGATCTTATTTATGACAACTCGTGACGAATTGTAAAATACGTTATAAAATATTTTTCACTGTTAAAAATAAAACCCGTTTTTTCCAAAACTTTTATTAGCACAACATGATTATAAAGATTTGCGCTATTCAAATTATTCCAAATAATTGAAACAGCTTCAAAAGCTACGCATCCGTTAGATTTCATAAAATATAATTGCATTTTCGAATTAAATTGTTTTGCACATTGTTTAGGACCTTTGTGACTCAAAGTGAAATTCAAATTACAATGCAAATAACAACAGAATTTTGTTGCTTCCATTAATATTTTGAGCTTCGAAAATCTATATTTAGGTATAAAATGAATTAAATACTCCATACTTTTGAATTGATATTAGTTTTGACATCTATATATTTTCCGGTCTCAATTTCATCGATTAATGAAATGTTTCTAGAACGACTTCACCTATAAAACTGGTTTAGTAAGCAGATTTAACTTAGAGTCACGAAATGGAATATGTTCACAAGAATTTTTTTAAACTGTACGTTGGACATATGGTGCACAACTGTGGGGAAGTGCTTGCGACTCCAATTTGAACATAATGCAAAGGCTGCAAAATGGTATGCTAAGAACCATTTCCAATGCACCATGGTTCATCACCAACACAAAGATCCACGAAGCTCTGAAAATAACAACAATTAAGGAGGAGTTAAAATTAATAAGGCATAAATATAAAACACGGCTGGAAAACCACCCAAATGATTTAGCTACTGCGTTAGCAACCATCTCCTACAATAAACGACTGAAACGCCATGATATAATTGGTGAAGGATGAAGGATGAGGTGTCTCCTGTTGAGGAGCTCCTTGGAAATGATAAAACGAAACACGTGAAGGGTCATATAACAAATCGCATATAGTTTCGATCTGATTGCAAATAAACACAAAAAAAAAAACTGTACGTTAGATAATAAGCATTGCCTGATATATATATATATATATATATATATATATATATATATATATATATATATATATATAAATATATGTGTATATATATATATATATAAATATATGTATATATATATAATATATTAACAATGTTGAATTTTAAATGAGAAAATTAAAAAAAACGACGATGTAGTAACAATCTATTTCATACGTAAGAAATTATAAAGTATTTCCGTTTATCGGCTTTGATATATAATCAAACTTAACAAACAAATTTGATATTTGTTTGTTTTTATATTGTAAATTTATCTATTACATAACGATATAAAGTTTCCCTCTTATGTTTCATTACAAAAATTTTATCATAATTAGACTTTAACTTGTTATCTCCTTTATTCTTAAAATAGTGAGAAATAGAGAAAAAATTACTTCATAATCGTTATCAAGCAATGAGATGGTTTAAGACCCTTTCGTAATCAGGTTAGATTGTTAAACATGTTGCGACGTTGTTGGTTTTCAAATGAATAAACTTCTATGACCGCAGAAGAGCATTCTAATTATGGAATTATTCAGTATTTTCTTTCATACGACCCCTCACGTGTTTCTTTTTTTGATGTACAGGATAAATTGCTTATACCATTCAGACAATATGTATTCTATTTAATAATTGGTAGTATAATGTTATGTGTAAGGGGACACATTCTTTGCTTTAGTGGTAGAATACATATGACCGATTTTCGTGATACGAAAAATAAAAAAATTCATCTTAATACAAAATTTACGCCACCAAAACAGTTCACTTGCTGATGAATAAAAATGTAAAATTTTAAACAGATCTAGAGGTAAAAAAATCAATACCAGATCAATTCTTATTTGCTCTGCGTTACTTTATTTTTGACTTTTTTATGGTTAGATGCACGATGTGGGATATATTGTCAAAACTCAATAGAATTAGGGTCTTTCAAATATCATAAAAGTCTTTTCTCAAATTAGTTTAAACGGATTAGTTTCTCAAAATATTGGCTAACTTGTTTTCCTTTTATAGCGTGCAGTCTTGGCGTTTCTATTAAAGTAATTAGACGTAACCACAAATAGGTCAAACTATGTTGTAAAGACTTTGCCAGTAAGGGTTATATTTTTAATTTTGTTCAAAATTACAACAAAATAAAAATCCTAAATTTTTGGGTTTATTTACAAAGAAATATATTTTTCCACTCAGTACTCAGTGAAAATATATCTGAAAATTTTTTCTTTTATTTCTTGGGGTACTATCAGCATGTAATTCATAATATCACAAAAGGGACTATAATATTACGTTATTAAAAATTTAAGCAATTTATCTCTACCTCGATGCAAAATTATCAAGTTGGATCACCGCTCACGGTTCAGCTTAAATTAATGAGAAACAAACAATTAGCTGCATATTTAATAAAAATGGCAAAAGCCACGGCCTCAGTCTTTATACTAAAGATCAAACACTTATGATATTAAGTTTATATCTCTTTATAATATAACCTAAATTAATGTAAATATTTGAAAAAAAAATGTTTATTCTTAACGTAACTCCAACTAAGAATTTGTAGTTTAAATCTTAGATGATATTCCTTTTTGTAGACTCTCCTATAACGTCGCTACTGTTTTTGATTTTTGGTGTTTTTAATTTAAGGTTTTTTAAAATTTTGTATAGACCTTCTCCAGTTCCCCGTTTATTTTGTTTAATTATGATTACTATTAGAGGTGCTATCCAATAAATCAATGTCATTTAATTTTTTAAAGAGACTCTCCTATAACGTCGCTTTTGTTTTTGGTTTTTGATGTTTTCAATTTAAGGTTTTTTTTAATTTTGTATAGACCTTCTCCGGTTCCCCGTTTATTTTGTTTATTTATGGTTACTATTAGAGATGCTATCTAGTAAATCAACGTCATTTAATTTTTTTTAATAATCTTTCTTTATATATGTCTTAATTTAAACTTGCAAATTTGTAGTTAAGGATATTAGTAAAAGAATATATTCTCTTTGTTTTAATTATCCAATAAACTGTTATCGTTATTTATACGTACGGAGTTTTACAAGAATTCAGTAGTATAAATACTCTATTTTATAGCAAAACTGACAACATTACTCCTTAATATTGAATGAAAAACAAAATTTTGTACTTCCCTTTCCGTCAAGATGCAATAAATTGCGTCATAAAATGACATCTTTTTGTACTAATGACCGATTGAAATTTAAAAGAGAAAAACGTAACAAAACTTACTCACCTGTAAAATGAAATAAAAAGTCTATACCTTAAAATATCTACTGAACAAAAAAAAAATAGCAATAGTTGATTTAGTATTACTAGATTAACTTTTAATTTGGCAAATATTAAATATCACTTTTTAATTTAGTTCACGAATTAAAGAAGTTAGAAAACAATGTCATAAAACCCATTACAAAACAGTCATTTTAACAATTAATACTTAAGAATAGAGGCGTAAAAATAATTGTTAGGATGACATTTTTCTATTACAACTAACCTAGTTCAATAACGTTATACGCTGTGAAAATTTAGGACGCTGGAAATTCATTCGGACGAAGAGCGTAATTTGCCTAAAGTCCAATAAATTACTGAGACTTTTCTGTGACTGGAGGCGTTCACATTATAAATAGCAGTTATATACTTACACGAGGAACTTCTTTATAGTAACTAAAGAGAAATAGTTTCCTCTTTTGTCTGAATTTTATACTCGATAATTAATTTCATGTCAAACGACGTAAATTACGTAATTACACGCCTGTGTCTTTGCAAATAGTTTTAATTAACTCAATACATCAAAGTGATTCTCTTTTTAATCCATATTTAAATGTACTAATTTAGCGTATTTGATACTTTTTACTTCTTCAGAGCACATGTAAAGAGGAAATAATTTAACAAACAAAACAAGTTTAATGGTAAGAACAGCTTAATTAATAGTGAAATTTGTAGACAAGTGTATTTTAATTGCATTTATTTGGGACTACGTCTTGTGATTTCTTTAAAAGTTGGGAATTCTCACTTTAAGGGATTAATCTGAAGATATCAAATTACAATGCGAAACTTTAGTAAAAAATAATCAAAAATATCATTCATGTAATCTACGTGATTTTCATCATACGTTCACAGAGTGTGTTACGAATTTTCCAAAAAATTATTCTAATTAAAAATAAAATACTCTTAAAAGAACTAACTAAAAACATCATCTCACGATTTGCTAGTAGTATGGCAGAATAGAGAGATTTTTGAGGTGAGTGTGAAATTTCCAGATTAACTTTTATTGACAAAGATTGCGCTGCGACAAAAAATTCGAAGTGTTTTTGTTGAATAATAGTAGAAAAAAACATAAAGACCGTAGTTAATGACACAGCAAAAAATCAAATCAAATCTATAATGGATGTGATTAAAAAAATTCATTTAAGACTTATAAACTACTAGCATTTTTAATTTTTAATATTACGTCGCTTTGTTCGAAATAAAGATTTTTTAATAAAAATTATAAGTAGGTAGATACAACTTTTGAAATCATTATATTATTATAAATAATTCGAATAACCTGTCATTTAACAAATTATTTTCCCAAATACTGTTAAGCAAAATTATGACACATTAGTTATGCTAAAGAAACAATAGTTATTCTTTACTTTAAAAATTTTAATTTTATTAAAATCTTGAATTCTCCATAAGAATTTCTTCTCACCTCCCACATTTTAACATATATGAGTTTTTAATATTATTTAATCTTTTAGAGGAAAATATTCTATTTAATTACAGAAAAATCCTTCTAATGTTTTACTCCTGAAAACGTGACATATGTTAAACCAAGAAAAGTTTCTTTTTCTCCCACATCTACAACTGCTATATTTAATGTTAAACATTGCAACTTATGAATTGGAAAAGCGAATTAGCGAAATCTAATTGTAATGGAATTGTTTAATGTAACAATTAGTATTTCCACTTTTCCAAAATTTAATTATGGGCGGTATTGGAACACACCTACTGTTTTCGTAGGTTGAATGAGAATAATTTTGAAACCTATCCATTACACTCGTGGCATTTGATCAGAGGAATTATAATTTTCTCCATAAATTACATTTTCAACATAACCTGAAGCTCCATAATAAATGAGTCAAGTTAATCTAATTCGTCTATATTTACCGATTTTAGAACTTTAGAATAGTCATTATTAAAAATTTTAAAAATTCATCTATCTCGAAGGTCACCTTTACCATCACACGTGAATTCATTAATCCTATCTAGGCCAAGGTAAAACACGAGAACCATTATTTTCTTCCTGAATATTTGATACACTATTTACTGCCTTTCGATTACATTGAAAAGTCACCGTTGGGGTCCAGATTCATTAATATTATTATACAATATATTTTGATCACCATCTTCGCAATTCAAATTAAACAAAATATTTTGATTTTCTTAATATAATTTGTTGAAAAACACTTTCATTATCCGGTAAATATTGTAAATTATTTTCATCAATAATAACATCACTATATCAAGAATTATCATTTTTAAGATATTTCAACGCAGCCTCAACATTATTACGTTTTACAACAAAATGTTTAAACCGTTTACCATAATTTTTTCTAATAAAAATATATTTTGAAATAATATAAATAGAATGAAGGTAAAGAGGTAATGAAATCTGTAACGTCTTGATGAAAATTGATGACTGGCCCACTATATCCAAATTGATCACTTTTCAGTCGACATACTGTAATAATCGAGTGAAGTTTAGCGATTAATTGTTATTCAAGAAATGTTTTTTTTTAAACATCAGGTTGTAGTCCAGGATTCATATTATTGTCTGAAAAATATATTGATTTTACTTTTTACTTGAAATTTGTGACAAAGATTACAAAGTCCATCTTGTTCAATATGTAAATAAAACCAACGACGATGACATATATTGCAATGTGTCAATTGCACTTTTTTCTAAGTAGCTTCTAAATTAGCGGCATGTTAAAAAAATAGTATTTTCGCGATAAGAATACAATTCAGCATCGCGAGTTCTTTTCTGACGTTCTCTTGCTTAAGACGTCAAACGGTTACTGTCGCTTTTTTAATGACTAGTTAATTAAGTCTTCGAGGTATTTCGCTGTGACAATACCTAATCCAAAATTGTTAAAATTATTTCATTTTTGACGATTAAAGAAGTCTCAATAGTGAGTTTGTTAAATTTACCCTTACAATTTGTACCGTATGGTCAAAATAAACTAAAAAACTAACTTTGCTTTTTTGATTTGCAAATCGAATCAGTTTCATGTAACGATCATATTATTGTAAGTACAGAATGAAAAAATTTGAGCAGTAGAAGTTGGTAAAAAAACAGTACAAATAAAAATTTTATGAATTGATGAATTAAAATGGTGAATTGAAAGGTTAAAGCTTAAAGTATTTGTAAACTTTAAACTTCATCCCATTAAAAATTAAGTGACAAATATAAATCTAACTTCTGATTTTAATATATACTTTTTAATATAACCTATTCACGTACATCCACAATTTTGTAATTCAGCGCTTTTATTTATCTTGTTTTATTCAATTTACGTAGTTTATTTAACCTCCACAACTTTCTATCCATTCATTTACAATATAAAACATTTAAGTATCACGTTTCGATTTTGTCAATAAACGCTCTTTTTAGAAAGATTATACATCTACCTATCCTATTAATTCTGTAATTTCTAACATATGGCGATATTAACAGTATAGTTAATAAAACATTCAAATATCACGTTTCGATTTTTTTATTAAACATTCCAGAAATGCATGCCTGCACGCAGATATGTCATACATCTGCACGCATCCTCTATTAATTCCGTAATTTGCTAACAGATGGCGCTAGTAATCATATGCTAGTACTACGCATCGTCGTATCGTCTTTTTTTTAAATTTATTAAAATATTTAAATACAAAAATAATGATAGATAACACGTCTAGATATGACTTTAAATTATTGTGTTAAATTGTGATAGTTTTTTGTAAAGTGTACCACAAAACTTTACGGGTTGTTAGAGTGTAGTATTAGGGCTCGCTCCGCTCGCCCTTATTAATCTCATAATATATTCTTTTCAAAGTTTGTGATTGTAAAAGGATAGAACATGGGGAATTACAATTTATTTTTTAATAGATTATTACGATTTTTATCATCAGCTTTGATGCAAAGAACTTTCCTATTGTAAAATAAATAGTTGAAAAGATGTGAAATCCATGAAATTGGTAAATTAAATAACAATACAAATTTAATAATAACAATTTTTCCTGAAGAGTTAGGCAGGTAAGGCAAATTTGCTTTCACGAATGCAATGTTGCTCCATATATTCTATAATATAGTTCTCGCAAGCACCAATATACATATAATTAAAAGAAAATTAGAAAGGGAAAATTTTGAATTTAAAATGTAATTCATATGTAATGACAGATATTTCTTTCGCATAATTTATTTCACATCTTGAGTATATTATGGCGATTATGCAGACTGTTTTATATACACTTGTTTATATCAAATTGGATGGTGAGTATTCATTGAAATTTTTAAAATAATTAAATTTAAATTTGAAATTAATCCTAAATTAAATTAAATTTAATAATAATTATTTATAATATAAAAACATAACAATAATGTTAGTAAACAAAATAGAAGCGCGATAATTTAGAACCGATCTGGCAGATGAGTATAATGAAAAACCAGCAGAAAAATAAAACGGTGGACCACACGGTGGTCGAGTAAATTTTAAATTTCAGTTTTTAAAGTTTAATTATTTGATTGAGTTTAAATTTTAATAACCGTATTTATAACTACAGTCCAGTTCTTTTATTATTTTACTCTCATTAACTATTTGCTTGCTAAATAAGGTTATTCTTGAATTATGTCAAAGAACTACGACTACTAGCGGTCGTATATAAGTATACCCACATTTTTCCTTAAGCAGTTTTTCTTCTTGAACATTTCAAAGTTTTCCGAATTTCCGCTTAATTTTTAAATTTAATAAGGAACAACGTAATCGCATTGGAATTTAATACCATTTAGGATTTATTGAAATCTAAAATACAAACGTTACTTTGTTGATAAGCCCCAGAAAATTTACCAAATGAGTGAAGTGTAAACAAAATTATTTATTGAAAGCCTTGGTGTTTGTCAAGCAAGTCACGAGATACAGTGAATTCTGGAAAAAAATCGTTGTATGTTAAGTAACAATATTTCTTACGCACGTTGGTAATACTATGTTTTCGGCTTATGATTCTATGAGTGTTCAACTACTCATAGATATACTTTTATTGGCTACCATGATAAATTATATATTAAGACTATAGAAGATCTCAAAGAAAGAAATTAGGTAGGAAATGTAAAAAATATGAAAATGAGATATGTTTGAAGTACGAAATTAACAAGTGTTAGTCCGTGAGTTTTCCTCTTTCTCCTTCTTCATTAGCGTTTTGTTTTACAGACGCTCTTGTACTTAAAGTGATATTTATGAGAATCTCGTTTTGAAGCAAAACGGGAGAACAAAAATATTTTTCTTTCAAACTTGGTTGTGTAAAGTATCAAATTGAAAGGTGATGACAAACCAATATGTATCAAATTAAAAGTTGAAAACGATCCGATATAAAATCTCTTTATGTACACATTTGATTTAATAAACTTTTCAAAAACAACTTTCGTCGGATTCGTGTATATTTCTTAAGAAAATAGCAAACAAATATTTAACTGATTATTTAACCCTAATCATTGCTTGTGTTAAAATAACGATAATGCTATTTATAGCAGCTAATGTTCCGTTAAATTGCTCGCGCTTAGTAATGTAAATTATAGACGAATCTGAAAATTGGTTTTAAGCATACGACCGTTTACTTGATGGAAGTTTTATGACTTAGTTTCACTTAAGGTTTAGTAAACATTGAATATCCCATTTACGCTATAAACTAAAATAAAATTTTCAGTGTAATTTTACGTTATACAATATGCCATCTTTGCGACTTGCAAAGAACTTTTATACTTTATTGGAGCAACATAATTATAACATAGTTACACTCATAATAAAATATAAGAATATAAGAAATTAAATATAGGAATATAATAAATTATATAAGTAACAAAATATAAGAAATTAAACAAACACTAGATGAAAAGTAGCACAAAATAATAGATAGAATTCCGACCGGTCAATCTATTGAGGAATTCTCGGCCAATCAATTTAGGAATTTCTTAAACTAGTCACGTGAATTATTGTGGAAAGTTTTTTGCGCAAAAGCTATTTTAGGGAAATTTATATCCGCATCCATATAGCTTTTTATCGTCTTTGTTGTGCTTTATCCTGGTATGGGAACACATTGACCTGCGTCTACATCTTCGCACTAAGTACATTTAGGCTAGATCGATTATGATTTTTTCGATATTTCAAAATGAAACAAACGCAACCTTATTGCATGTAAATAACAAAGAAGAGGAAAATGTAAAACTAGATAATAATATATTTGACACATTTTACTGCTATATCGATAATGATCATTGGAAAATATAGAGTAATAGCAGGGGAATTTTGATAAAATCCCATGTTTATTGGGATTGTATATTCTGAATGTGTTATGTAAGTAATTAATTGCCCTCTGTAACGATATTTTCTCAGATCTCGAAGTTTGGAATACACAAAATTGGCTAAACGTTGTGGAATAGCCGAATGAATATAAGCACCATATATCTATTATTATTTATTGACCCGTATGTCAATTGGCATATATGACTACTTCCATCCGTCACTTGAAACTCTTGGTTAAAGTTATGCTAAATCTAAACTTTGCATGTACATTTTCCAAATAATGAAAAATATAAGTCGAACCTAACAAATGTTACACTTAATGTCAGTAGGCAAGGAATAGATATCTTAGAAAGCAGTGTTAAATGTCACCTACGATGAAATTAAGAATAAAAAGAACTCGTGAATAAAAATACGTAGAAATCTGTTAAGTAGAGTAGAGTTCGGACTATGAGGATCCCGTGCCGATACAGTCGGGCAGAAATAGTTAAGTGTAAATAATATTTTTTCTCACAGTTTTGGGGAACTTTGAGAACACTACAAGCTCCTTATTTAAGAGCTCATAATTTTATATGTAATTCTAATAGAAAATAAGACTATATTAAGTTCTGTTTTGTCATCAAACCATAAGTATATTTTGAACTATTACACATCCTTTTAACTAGATTTCTTTAAATTTGCTTGCACATATGCATGTATGTATGAATGTAATGATATTATTTAATAAAATTTTCACCCACTTCCAGACGTACGAATAACTTACACAAAAGAACGTTTGCCTAAACTCTCACCTGGGTGAAATACTTCTTTCCACACGATCCAGGATTTTGAAGTTACCGAATTGATAAATGAATATATACATTCTAAAATATAAAGTTATATTTATAGCTGATGTAAGTCATTTACATGGAATTTTTATGAAATTTTGCCAGACCGACACGTCATAAGTTATTCATACAATTAGTATAGTCCACTTAGCTGTAATTTACCCTTTAAATTAAGTATTTTGAAAAGGAATCGTTCAAGGAAAATATAAGTACAATTTTGATTTCTACGTTTTTTTTTCATGATTCTTATATTTGCAATTTAGAATTAGAGTATTTTTAAGTTTGTTAAAATTAAATACATATGACACTCTTCCTAAGCAAAAATAAACACAATTAACAAATATTAATTAATTTGCACATACTTTATGAATGCATCTTTGACATGGTAAAAACTGTGTAAAGAATACATTATAACTGAACGTCATGTCACTATACACATAATTAATTGACGTAAAAATACCAATTAAGCGGCAGTTCTCTAGTTTAAAAAAAAAAATTTAAAAAAATATTCCGTAATATTTATGAAAATATATTTCATATAACATTTATTTATTTATTTAAAACCCTGCCCAACTTAAATATCTACCAAAAGTTTTAGACGCGTGGATGTACCGTAACAACGACAAATAATAATAGGTAATGCAAACAATGAAGGATATCGATGGAAATATACAGCATTTCGAATAAATGTCAAACTTTAGTTTGATCGATCGTAAACTACCTAGCAACTTTGCAACCCATTCTTGAAACGGTCAATGGAGTAAAAAAAGATATCAAGGCTGAGCGTATCTTGAGCCATAGTCGCACGCACTCTATACAGGTGAAATAAATTTGAGACCGTAATGCTACTAAATTTAATGTCGAGAGGTTATCAATATAATGACTTCATATTTAAAAAAAAATTATGATTTAAAGCAGGTCCCATTGGAGCTGAAGGGAAATACATCTGACCACACCCATTATAAAATTTAAAGATAATAAATGATGACAATTCCTACACCATTTGTGATGCAAAGACCTATTAAATGTCTTAAATACTTGAATTTTGTAAACACAATCCAGATTGTGGATGTTAGTAACTTGATACGAAGACTGGATGAGAGCGTAAATTTCAAGAATACTAATTAAATATTTTAATATAGTCACGGTGTATTCGAAGCTATGGATGTCGTATGGATGTCTATGGATTCGAGAGTCTCTATAATATGACTGTGACGTATGAAATAATAATCCATAATTATAATAAGATCACTCACTGGCGAACCCTTTTCGATCGTAATTTCATACAGCCCATAATTAGAATAAAAGAGACAACTAATAGTACAAGAAAAAGAGTAAGCGGAAAACAAGGTTAATTTTTATCTCGTTTTTTAGCGATGGACTATTATTAACACTTCAAATATTACAGACCCCCATTTCTTATCAAAAACCACCGACATCCTTAATCGAGTTTCAAGTGAGTTCATGAAATGGGTCTTTTGGTTAACCCAAGCAAGTCTCAAGCTATCATCATTGGTACTCAAATACTTATTTGTAAAGTAAACTTACCTAGTTTATCGAAATAATAATACCATATACGTACTGTTAAAAACCTGGGCCTACTGATCGATCAAAATCTTAGTTGGAGCCCTCAAATAAATGATGTTAGTTGTCATATTTTCAACAGGAAACACTCTTTAAAACTTCTTCAAAATTTTCTAACGACTAAAACGAAAATCTACCTTTATCTAACACTCCCGTTACCGTTAATTGATTATGGAGTTGTGTGCTATTCTGATTTATTCTGATGACTCTGGACATTTGCATAAGTTGGAACGTCTTCAAAATGTATGCATCCGGTACATCTTCGACCCCAGAAAATATGGTCATATTTCTGAATACAGATCACTTTTCAAATGACTAAAGATCCGTGATTGACGCCAACTTCACATACTTACACTTCTTTTTAATATATTAAAAAATCCTCAAAGTCCAAATTTTCTTATTGGCAAATATACAGATTTGTCTGCTCACGGCCTTGGGCTACGATTTGAAAGTTCACTCACCTTACTTATTCCTAAACATACCTCTACCACTTACGAAAAATCTTTCACTGTTCAAGCAGCAAAAACTTGATATCACCTGGATCCTGACATCAGGAAAATCATGTCCCTAAACATTTTCAAAGATCGAGTGAAAAAGTCCTGCCTCTCCTGAAAACTGTTCCTTTATGTCTTTGTTCTTTCCTGTCTTTCCCATCTCAAATCATATCAATAGTATGTATTACTAAAACTTTTGTAGTTTTTAAATTTTTTTTTGTCTAATATACTATACAGAATTTTCGTTGTAAAATCCCTTACAGTCTACCGACTAAATTTCAACAACAATTGTTATGGTTAACTGGAAGAGATACTCATGTAACAATAAGTCCGCCATATATACTATGCATAAAAGGTGATAAATAAATATATTGTTTAATAAATTTAATGACACTTTGCGCTTTGTCATTTTCTCGAAACATATTTTACTTCAACAATTTCGAATACGCACCTACATTTCCAACGATATATTTCTTACTCATTTTCTAATCGTGTAGAAATTGGATATTGTTGTCGAGTCAGATGTTGTTGTTGAATAGACACTTATTCATATCTGTGTATTCATCGTCTTTGCACATGTTTGTCAAAATTTTATTTGGTTTGTTATCTATTGCAGTTAGTTCATTACATTATTAGAGGAGATACCGACTAAAATATTTTTGACAAGAAATTGTAAAAAAAAGCATAAATGAAAAATGTGCGTCCGTAAGTAAATCGATTCATTATTTAGCTCACATTATAATATAAAGCCGTATAGAGCAATTATTCTAATAAAACATATATTTTAATATGTATTGCAACACAGTGTCTGGTTTACGTTTAAAAAAATATTGATGGAAGTTGCCAACGTACTGTATTTCTGAGTAACAGAAATGTATATGGAATTATTTTAATGATTTTAAATGGATATAGGTGTGTTATTTACTTCTCATAATTTTCGATTAAATTTAACAGGCGATGATTACGTATTTATTATATTTTTTGGAAGTGATGTAATTTTTGTTTTCAAACCTGCGAGCAAAAATCTTACAAATTAATTTTCATTAAAATTCTCTTACATTCAGTAATAAGTACAAAGAAGAAATGAGGTGAACATAAAATATATGACATTTCATTAAAATTACATAATTCAGTTAAATAAGAGATCGTGCCAGAGTAAATATTTGTCATATTCCTTTAGTTTTTAATACAAAACCTCGACGACTTCAAAATACATCAATGTTAATTAAATTTATGCTTTTAACATTTCTACGGTCTATGAATATGAAATATTCTGGAAAATGTTAACCTAACCGTGACCTTTAATATATGTGAAATTGCATAGTTAATATATATAAAATAAGATAAAATTAATTTATATAAATTAAATTTAATTCGCTTTATTGAGCAAAGTATGAAAATCTAAATTGATTTTCATTCTTTGTTCAATAAGGCGATGTTCGGGTAACGAATGTCATTAAGATACAATCATAGGTCACAGATATCATAAGAAAGTCAGACGTCCGCATAACGTGAGTTGTATCGTAAATATTTTGTTTGGCAAATACTCGATCCAATCATAGAGGTGCGAGAAAATATAAAAAAATAGTAATATTATAGAAATGGGGTGAAAAAAAGAGTGTTATGAAACTGTTTTATTTCTGTTCAATTTTATACATAGTTTTGTATTTCATAATTTCCCATAAAAATATTTTTAAAACGAAGACGACTTACTTTTAAGACAAAGACAGCATATTCCATGCACTATGTCAACACGTGTGCTGAATGCAAGATGAATATAAACGTGCATCTTATGTATTCCGGAATAGAAAATACTTGTACTGAGAGGAGTATACGTCATTATATGTATATATATGTATGTGTGCGCGCATGGGTGTTTTTAATATGAAATATAACTATATTTAGCCTTATGTATATATTAACTGACTGCCTTTGAAATAAAATTTTAAAAAATCATTATGTCTATTTTTATCGTCGTTAAGAACAATGTTCCAATTTTATATTACGGAAAGAAAAAGGAAAATGACAAGGCGAAAAAGAAAAGTGTGTTAATGAAATCTTAATGGAGCTAGCGAAATAACGATAGGTATGATTTTTTGAGAAAAATATTCAAAGCATTTATAAATAAACTTGGCGACGAAAACAGTAAGACAAAACCGGTTTAGGAATAATTGAAAATGGAACAATCTGAAAAAGCGTAATAATTTATAAGTAATATTGCGCAATAATCCGGTATTGTTGGATTGGTCTCATTATTTTTATTTACTATACTATGTGACGATACTGTAACATGTGATATGTGAATAAATGTGAAAAATATTGTCCGTTGTTATAGATTTTTGAAAATTTTCCTCCGATTTGGGGGAAAAAGTTTATGGATACTATTAAACGACACAATCTTATGGCTAGTGATGATAATGAAGTTACTAATAGGTAAATAAAAATGTGAAATGAATATAATGTATAATATGAAATAAATATAATTTGAATAATAACAAAATTCTAATAACGCATGGGATATAAATTCTCAAATTGTAAACCCTTTTCTTTTGCTAAATGCACCCAAAATAGGGTACACCTTGAATGACATCTAATTAGTATATAAGGAAAATCTGATATCACTTTATTAAGTTTCGAATGACGAACCAACAACATCACAATGTCTCAGTGTCTGAGCCATCGTCGAATGTATCGAAACTGGGGCATTAAGCTTTTTGTAAATAAGTGGAAAATTGATAAATAAATTTTGAAGAAATGTTCGAAGTTTAGGGAGAATCTACACCAGCGTACGTTTTGGTAAAACATGGGTAAGTTCATTTCAGTAAGGTTGACCGTCCCTGAAAAACAACTGCCACTCAGATCTTTTGAACACAGCTGTTACTGAAGAAAATATCCGCAAAGTAAATAAACTGGTCCTGCAGGACCGTAAGATTAAATTATAAAACTTGGGCATCAATGAAAATGAATAGAAGATATTTTATACGACTATTCGCACGTTCAAAAAGTTATTGCGCATTGGGTGCCAAAAATTCTTACGCAGCAGGGAGTTCAGATTTCGCAAGAGTTGTGAACTTTGAGAAATTTTTAAAGAACTTTTTTCTCATATCGTCACCATATATGAAGCCTAGATACACACTTATGAAACAAGACGCACTGATGGACAGTGCTGTAGAAGCAAAACAAATTTGTATGCATTAGATAGAAAAAGGGGAAAACCTCTAAGGTTATTAGTACGGTAATTAGACCCTGGGTTATTTTGCAATTTGGTTATCTAAAACTATTTAATTCTACATTTGATTGGTGATCCGTGATATCTTTAAAGCGTCAACCGTATAAGTAGGGTTTGAAATATTTGGTGGCCTACAAATTGCAAGTTATTCTTTTCCGGTAGCGTAGTATTTGATCTTTGTGTTCTACAAGGTCCTCGAGCCAAATACAATTGAATTATCGTTTTGGGATAAAACGGCTCCAATTCTTATACCGCTAGCATCGGTGGTTAAGTAAATTTTTCTTTCCCGTCAGGATATTGAGGAATTGTTTTTCATTGATGTTTGATTCAGGCCTCGAATGATTTTATAAATCGGCGGTATGAATTATTTTTCTCTTTTGTCAATCAACTAGTCTACATATATAAACCATGTTTTCTCGTTTACATCAACCACGTTTATACATATGAGCCATATTTTTTTATAGATTTACGAGAATATTCATTACACAAAGAAATTTTCATTTCACTTTTTTTGGCGAAGAAAATATTTGGTATTCTTGGGATGGCTTCATTTTTACTTAATTAGAATTTTCTCCATCGGCAATAAGCCTGTGACTAAGTAAGACAACTTCCTTAGGTAAACATTCACTCTCATTCAACTGAATTTTAAGATGTACTTCTCTAAACCGTTCAGACACTTTATCAAACTTATTTACAAACGCTCTTTGAAACATGTTGTGTAAATGCAAAAATCATCAAGGTATATAATATAGGATACCTATAGCTAAACCTCGAAACACAATATGTGTAACATATTGAATATATTTCAAGCTTGGAGCTTCTTGGAGCGTTTTGGTTGTGTTTTCAGCATCGTGTGAATCCATTTCTATTTGGTGATAACCTGATGCAAGGTATTATTGTAATGAAATATTGTTATTAATCTACGATGTCTAAACAGATAAATTCAACTAATCGGATTAGGTATTTATACAGATACAGCTGCTGATTTATTCCGACAGAATGTACGATTTCTTTTCTTATTGTTCCACAATAGAGGCCTATATTACTGTTACTCAAATTAATTTCATCGTCATAATTATAAAATACTTTAGGCTTGGCTTCTTCTATTTTGATGACTAAATCTAGTGCTTCATTTATAATTTGTCCATATGAAGTCTGATTGTTATGCTGTAGCTATGGGGCCGGTTAGTTAGGAAAGTTCCAAGCGCAATATTATTGTATGCCTCCATTGCTATATTTAAAGAATCTTGTGTAGCATACTATCAGTTAAATTTTATTGAAATAATGTAAGTAATATTTCCTATTCTGTTAACCGACTCTTTATGTATATATACCTCATGCTTTATTTTCGGATTCATGAGTTTCTTTTAAATTTTGTGCACCATAAATTTGTGTTCAAAAGAATTATGAATTGTACTATACATACTCATTTGGGCTCTCCACGTTAATATATTTAATATAACTCTACATAATACTGGCTTTTAATGTGTGTACCTAAGTCTCCCTAAACATTTATATACGAGTATAATTTGCCAGAACTTTCCTCATATGTAAATGTAGAACTTTTTCAACATTTTCCGTTATAAATAAATAGCTTCAGTAATTACAAATAAATAATTATTAAACCATCATATTCTAATAAAGTCATAAGGCAAAGCAAAAACAAAAGGAAATTTAGACAGTAATGAAAGAATTTTATTTACAATGTCATTACCAATTCGATGATAGACTGCATTTGCCCCAGACTTTGGACCCGTAAACAACAAAAAAACGTATTTATTTTTCGTGGATTCTGCTTAAAACGTTAAAAAGATTACTTAGAACTCGATCACAGTTTTGACGGAAAGAATTACCGACTGATTCAGTTATGGTTTGCTCTATAGGAAGTATTTTTTTAAATTATAATTGTAACAATTAATATAAAAATGTAAAATAAACTTTGTTTACAGGAGAATTTACAATTATTACTTGACTATAGTGAATACAACTAAGAAATGTTAAATATTGTCTTCGAGCTGTATATGAAGCATCCATTGTCCGGCATCACATTCTTTTCCGGTCTGTTGCATCAGCTAGCCTATGGGAATTGTCGTTTGGTTATGTATTATTACATTATCTTGCTTCTTAGGAATTGTCGTTAAGCCTAACTCATACGGTGAGATATGCTAACTCGTGTGTTCGCGTGCACATGCACGTGTGTGTGTGTGTGTGACCGTGTGCGCATGTGCGTGTGTGAGTGTGGGCATATTACACTTTCATATAAATATATTTATATATTTTATCGGTGTATGTCGACATGTTCAAGGAAAATAGCTCGGAGAGAGCAAAATAGATAATTATATCCGGAAGCAAAAATTTGCTTGCGTTTTTGAGCATTGAGTATTTGAAATTGTAAACGTATTTAGGTTTTTCCGCGTAAACATTAGTCGATTATTTGCGTCAAGGTAAGCTAGTAAAATTTGACGTACTTAGTTTTCAAGTTAAGGAAAAATAAAGAAAAAAACGTATGATGGACAACGATTACAAATGTGTGTATTTAGAATAATATATATATATATATACATATATATATATATATATATATATATATAGAGAGAGAGAGAGAGAGAGAGAAATAGGTAGATTCAAAATAATAGATATTTCAATTTAAATTAAATTTACCATATTTTAAAACGTATTGAAACCAAAGACAGAAAATAAATTGTGCATATTTTAACGCTAAATAAAAATAGTTAAATGAAGTTTTCTTTAATCTTTATTCCCCAACAATTTAAATAAAGTTAAGTGAAATATTCTGATAATATCTTTACTTGTCTTCTTGAATAGTGTTAATTGTTATTTTGAGTTGAATCTAAATTAAAACACGATAATCGAATTAATGTTTAAATGTAATTAAATTTCAACAATAATACGAGTGAGTTTAGATTTTTCTTTTGTTCTGAATTCTGGCGCTCTGAGCTAAATTCGCTAAATTCGGATTTGCTTAATTGTGTTTCTGTTTAATATTTTATCACTACATATATTTCATTTTATCTACGATAATATTGCAATCTTTGTAGAAACAATACTCCTTAAATTTCTAATTCTATTTCTTCAAAAGCTAAGCTTATCGGAAAAAGAACTTTATTGTTCATTGTGCAAGTTTATTTTCAAAGACCCTTAAAGTTATCTATTGTGAATCGTCGATTAATTAAATGTTTATTATACTAAAGATTCAGAAGACGTTCATAACATCATGGATCTGTAAAATTTATAATTAGAGGGAATTGAAAGTTTTCAAAACTGAATATCTTTTTTTGTATTAATGTGACATTGACAACAATAGGATATGGTAGCGCATCATATTATAATTTACGTCCAGCTTATCATACACTTCAAATAGGTTGTTACATTATTTTTTACGAAATACGACTATTTACGAGTCAATCGATTCTAAACGAAAATATATTAAACAACTTCATCTTAATCACGTATTTAAGGTTTCATTATTTGATATACTTGCGCGTGAATATTTAGAAAGAAGGTTGTGTTTACACGAAATTATCTTTTCAGTAATTTTAGGTGTCTAATTAAGTTGTAAAAATGGAAAACATGGTAATAATTTCAGCTTTGAATTTGAATTAATAACCAGAACCGCCATGAATTTCTAAAAAATGTTTCGTTGTATTACAACATCTTCAGGTGGGATATTAGCAATATCTTTGCTAATATCCCACCTGAAGATGTTGTAATACAACGAAACCTAGGTCGTGGTAAAGAAATTAAAGAAAGTAGAAATAATACTACATCACGTAGTTTCATTTAATTGTTTTAAGTTAACATGAGAAACCGATAGTCATTTGGGTATGTGTGGCCTATTTTTTTTTTTTTAAACTTGAACAATGTTATTGACTTGACGATAACGTAACTACTTAGGTCGCATATTTAATTATGATTGTAAATTTTGTCGAACGTGTTAGGTATAATATACAATATTAACGATAAAATTAATACTATTGGCTTTTAGTAATAATTTGATGTTCAAGCCTTTTTAAGTTTTATATAGTTTTACATTCCTTACATTAATGGAACAACGGAATTGCGTATAAAGCTGTAATTTTTTTAAAAGTTTGTCAACAATGTCATAGTTAAGTTAAAGAAATATATTTAAAATTGTAAATCGGTGTAGCTTATCTGAGTAAAACAATTACTGCAGTGCTCGTAATTGCTTACTTATATCGGTCAAGTACAAGATGAATATTGTGAAACGAGTTTTTTGTACCAAAAGAGGCCGTTACTGAAATTATGTGTTACTCACCGCGCATACACGGTTGTGCATACGAGTGGGGTGGAATACATGCACAACCTTTGGATTTATACCGTTCGATATTAAGATAATTTCTAGTTCAATATTCACATTTCTTTTGACGAATGTATGTTTGTTTATAGTCTCCTTTGAATATTGACATCTAAACTCACTACATTTTCTTTTTAGATTCGAACGATTAATAAATACTTTATGTGATAAGAAAATTTTGTACAGTGTTTTAATTTTATATTTGAAATTATTTTTAATTTTAATTTTGTTAGTTATAAACGAGTTTGAATATTACATTAGCTGTTTAGACCTAGCGCTAGGACTAAATCTGTTTTGAGACTCATTTCAAAGATAAAGAAAATTAATGTCTGAATATGAATGAACTGAAAAGAATGTCTTATCTTTGAGTTAATTATATCGATTAGACACTTTTCAGAAGAAAATGTGTGGATTATTATTATATAAATAGTTTTGTATCAAAGTATGTATGTAAAGAACAGTGCTAAGCTTGCTAATTTACAGAGTTTAAATTTTACAAAAAAATCCAATCGATATAGATATTGAATTGAGGCTATTCCTCACAAAGTCAAGTCCATTTTTTGAGACGCGTCATTAATATGGCACACTAGAAGCAAACGTCATCAAAATTATGAATACAGCTGTTACTGTTAATTTTTTTTATGTCGTATCTTAGTAGAATATTAGATATATGATGTGCCTAATACGTCTCAGAGGTAAATGGGATTTTTGCCAGTTAACACCAAATTTGCACATAATTGGGGTGTAATTTTCATAATAGTTTTCAAAAATATTTTCATGAAAATATTTTAAAAACGCAGATAAGTCTTTGAATTTGAACTTTCAATATTAGGTCCATGTTTTAAAGAGATATATTTGCAAGAGAAGTTATCATAAACATTTATTTGTTTTTAATATTTAATGTTATTCAATGACTAACAGAATGCAAATATTTCCTCATTTTTTAATGTATTGACATTTTATAGTAAAAAATTGTTGCATACATTTATTACAAGGCAATTATAATGAAAACTAGAAAACCAGTAATTACCACAAAATGTTTACTAGATTTTTACTTTTTTTTGAAGTATGAGGAAACATTTTGATTTCATTTATATATCTGTTTAGTCCATTCCAGTCATCCATCAATAAGAAATATTCTAGTGAAAAATTCGCGACGAAAATTTTATTTCAAATACAATTTTTCAATAAATAAATAATGTGAGTTAAATTAAAATGATAAAAACAGTTGAAAATAAAAAAAACCTGACGTTACTAATGTAAACTTAACACTAACTTGCTATTATATATCCTTCGATACGTTGTAAGTGGATTACTTAAGCCAAGTGTGATTTATATTGTTGAATAATTAACGTTTCTTTAAAATAAGGGTTAAATTTCCAAATATTATAACATATATATTTCTTAAATTTCGTAGGATATAGTTTTTTTTTATTTTAAGGGCACGTAACTCGAGAAAAGTGTGGTTCGAGAATATGAAAATATATCATTATTTAACAAACATTTACATTAAGTTTCATTATCGTTTATAAGCGTAGGTTTTTGAAAGTATGTATATAAAAAGTGCCGAATTGTTGTAGCAATACTAATATTTCTTTAAATAATAGAAGTAAAATGGTAATAATTTTCTGATACATTTTCAAAAAAAAATTATGAGAAGGCCTTTTTAACCAAAATTTATTTCTAGTACTGCTTTTGCCAATGCAATAAATACTTGGCGTATAGGCGAACAAAATTAATTGAAAATAATTATGTTAGAATCGCATTTACTCATAATTTCAGAGAAGACGACCGAGGTAGCAGGACTTGACAGTGATCATTTTATCTCGAAAGTGAGACACTGACACACGAATTCGCAACAAAACGCAAGCATGACCATTTTTGTTGCTTATTAGCAAGTGGTCAGTTAAAAGTTTTTTAAACGATTTCTCGTTTTAAATGCAAAGTAACCTTGCGTCATAACGTAGCTTACTTGTATATAAAGCGCTTTAGTCCATACAAGGCTTTAATTTTTTATAATATCTACACTTTATGGACTATTTGTTTTCAAATAATTTACTTGGAAATTAATTTTATGTCTTCAAAGTATGAGACTATTGAGTGAAACAATACCAGTCAAAAAAATAGACCACGTTTCTCTTTAGAATACTAAGTGCAAGTTTTTCACTGTTCATAATGATGGTGGATGGAAAGAATAATTAAAATCAGAAACTCTTTCGTAAGTTATAGCTACAATGAAAAAAAGTTTTCTATTAGTGCAAAGCTTACCAAAATAAAAGATTGTGTGACAGCTGTTGACCATTCAATTAAGTTTTCTTCCTTTCATTTTTACATAAAGACACGGGTGAAGTATTAAAATGAAAAATGGAAAATGTTCATTCACTGTAATAATTTGCTTTTAATTAAAATTGAGCGTAATATCCTTTCTACATACTTTGCTCGCAACTTTCCATTTGCTCCAGTGATTTGAGCCTTGGCTTGTGTTATTTTTGTCTTGATTTTGCAAATTTGCTCTTGGTTAATTGCTTAAATTCTCAATATTGAGAATTTTAAATGTTTGGTATGTTGCTATACTTTTTATCACAACTTATCCCGCTAAGTAGTAGTAGTTATTCCGCTTAGTAGCAACTTCAGAAAGTAATAATAAAATTGGGATAAAACTAAATGTTGACGTTCATTTGCAAATTTTAAAAATTTCTTTAAAATTATCTGAATACCTAGGTCGTGCCGGTTTATCTATATTTCAGTATCCATTAAATTTAAATTAAATCTAAATAATATCACGTATCAAATTACTTTGGATGGAAGACTAGTTTTATGTTCGTTTGAAATGATATGTATCATTTACCATGAATAAGTTCCTAATGCATAAACACCAAATGAAAAAAAAGTTTTGTCGCTAAACAGAAACGCTGGATATAAGAAAAATATTTTTTTTACAAGAGAAAGACAAAACGCTATTCTAATGTTATTAAAAATTAAACCAAATATTAAAACATTTCTAATTGCGATTTCGCCGCAAAATACGTAAATATTGTTTATTCGCCTACACAAAAATTACAAAATCTCTCGTCAACACATTTTGAATGAAGTATCATTGAAAAAAAAGAGTGCGATGTAACTATTAAAAAAACATCAACACCCGTTTCTGTAGTAAGCTATGTTATCTATATGAATAAGAAAGTGACAGAGCAAGACAGTCATTAAAAGTTTTAGAAGACATTACAATTAGCTCTATTTGTGCAACAAAATATTGAAAATATAAAAATTCACGTGAAAAAAAGTTGCATATATTGGTAAAAGAGAACGATTTCGCAACGTTGGTAGGTGAAAAACTATCGGAAAATCAAAACAAAATGATAAACAATAAAATTGTAAGGACATTTTTGCCTCGGAAACTTGCTCAAGGAAGAGCTGTGCTTGACAACTCTTTTGAGATAATTATTAGTTTCCAACGACATTTAGTTAACTTACTTGAGAAAGAAAAACAATACAGTTTATACTTTTACAAAAAAAGTAATTTGGCGGAAATTTCAGTCATGAGGCTTGTAAAAATCATTTAATAATTGATCTTCTACGTTACTTAATTGTTCAGCAGATTTCATAATGTCCATTAACTCACTTCGCCTGGTCAGTTTTTAAAAATTAATTTGGTTTTAGTTTAGGTTTCTCGGAGACTAAAAGGGATTTTTGGAAACATAATTTGTATATGTTTATCCGTCTGTTTGACTATCACGCCAAAAGTATTTTGAATGAAACTTTTACTTAAATAATAATTAACTTAGGTCAGGTTGCGATAGGCTTGATTACTTTTGGCTAGCTTTAGTTGCAATCAGATTAAATGTGAGACAATAATTTTAGAGTCCTAATTACATATATGTTAAAATAATTTTATTACATGATATCGTTGGGTTGGTTACCGATTAATCCAAGTTTGTTTTCTGTAATACTACCCATGGTAACAATGCAAGCATTTTATTAAAAATGTGAATTTGAAAAAGAAGAATAATTGTGGTTATGGGATATGAAATATAATGTTAATAGACGTTAACAGATTGCCGTTAGAGATAGACGTTAGAGGTAGATGTTAATATAATGTTAATAGATTGTTTTATTTTTGATCAACACATTTCTGATCAGTAAACAAACATTATACTGCAACAAGTACCAATATATACAGAAGAAAACTACAGCGATATAAGATTTCTTCAGCCGCAGTGCATGTGACAAACGGTAATGATGAAAATGCTAAAAATATTGGTAATGAAATTTACAATCACAATCGAGTGATGATTAATTGTTTCGATTTTTTGAAGTATAACTTCTTTACGCACGCTTGACTTGGGGAGCAAGCTGGTGAATGTGTGACGAGAGCGTTACGAAAAGTGTGAATGGGCGAGGCGAACGGAAGTTGAGAGGGAGATATAAGTTAGTGAAGACAGAAAGAGAGAGAGTTCCGTTTCATATATAACTATAGGGACAAGAGAGAGAGATGCAAGCACACATTTTCTTTCTCTCTTTCCCTCATAACAGCCTATGTTTCGTATATCTAAGACACAGTGCAAGCTTAATGTCTGTATCACACTGTAGGAGCAAGAGAGAGAAGTGCGCAAGCACATTTTCTTTCTCTCTTCCTCTCTATATGCTAGTTTGCTAGCGTTACGCGAACGGTGATTTTTGAATATTTTGTAATTCAATTTCGTTCTGGAACAATTTTATAAATTATTATTTTGTTCAATACATTAAATATTCTACGTTTAAAGTGATGAAATTGTAAATTTATTTTAAAGTTCGTATTTTGTGAATTTGAAGTTTTACTTAAGTCTTGTGGTCTAAAGCACACTCGTTTTTTTTAGTTTTTATTTGAATGTAGCCATTAAAGGAAATATTTTATTAATTACATCAAAGCGCTTAATTAAACCTTATTAATCTAAGGTCAGTAAATGAATTAAATACTACGCAGAGCTTAAAAAAATATTATTTCCGTTATCTTCCTTAATTCATTTTTGAATTTAGATGGACTTTTTTAGATTAAATATATAAATTATAGATAAATTTATTTATTTATTTATCTACCTTAATGTATTTAATTGGCGGACTTATTGCTACGAGAGCAGTTTCTTATAACCAACCATAACACTAGTCCGCCCCGCTCGACGAGCGGCCAGGAATCGAACCCGGGTTCCCGCGGTGCTCTGATGCCACCGTGCCACAGCTACGACAGTAGATGATAGACTAATTTTTAAAATCAATGTTAGGGGCTTACTAAATAAAAATATGAACTGTTTTAAATCTATCAGATTCGATTCTGAGATTAGAAAGAACTTATTCATTGGTATTACATTTTAACTTATTACAAGTTTCGGACAAACTATTACGTAAGAGCGGTCAGATTCGTCAAAAGTAGTGAACACTAATATTACAACTGCGCTTTTAATATATCTTTTTGTTAAAATCTCCTCAAATGCTATTAATTATGTTGGGAAGATAATGAGATTTGGATCTAATAGAAAATTCTTCGTTTTAATTATATAATTGTTACGTCCCGAAGCAGTTCGATAAATCCTGTTTTTATATTAAATTTAACAACTCCAGAGGAACTTCTAAAATTACCTCATTGATTCTTTAATTATTTAAACCCAGATTTTTTATTTTATTCGTAAAAAAATCTTAATCATCTCTACAAATATTTTTACACTTCATTTTAGTTTGCTGTGAAAGTACAAGTAATGTCTACAAATCAATCCTAAATGCTCACCAAATTTCTCAAAGCGGTAGGCATTTATTATTTTGTTGACCTTACTGGAATTATGAAGAAAATATTTTCAGTTTCTTATTCTCCACCGCTCACAAGAGAGGTATAATATCCACTTTACTAAATTATATTTGAGATCGTACTCACGCGTGAGCCAAGAGAGTTAAAAAAAATTACTTTGTGCGAACAAATAAACAATCGATGACAGTTTGACTCAGCTCGCCGCCCAAAATGCTAATGATTGGTTATTCTGCAGAAAATCCATATATATTGAAGAGAATACCTATAAATACGAATGTCTAGTGATTTTAAGAGCTCAATATCAATACCAAGATTATCTCGTAAGAGTTTCCCGTATACATAACTCCTGTAATTTTATTCTGTGTATGTAATTTAAAAGTATCTTTCTCACTAATTTACTTTTTAATTTTTTTTAAATTTGATACATTTGTTATAAACCAATTCAAGAGTCACGTAATTGAAGATGTGAGATTAATTTGTGGCATGAAAAATATCCGTCTTAGCTCACTTTCACATTCTGAGCCTTCTGGCCTGCCTAAATAAAAATCTAAATCCCGTCTTTATCGAACGCCATCCCATATTAAACTTGTATCATTCTATATAATCTACCCATGAACTTATTATAAAGACATCTTAAACTGTACTCTGCTATCTGTGTTGTCTCTTCTCTTTTCTTGTCTCTTCTTTACACACAAATATGTAAAATAGTGAAAATGGTAACCGTATACATGTATTTTATACAGATTTTGTAAATATATTATTCAGCACTTTCAAATGTTATTTAAGATAAGGATTATGTAGACAGATAGCGAAATAAAACGAAAATAATAATCTAAAATTAATGGATAAAATGGCTAAAAATACACATAAAAGTATGTGTATGTTTTGTATGTTGGAAAAAAAATGTTAGGCGTGATCATTATATTTAATATTTATTTGTTCTTGAAATAATGTTATAAATCCTACCTTTTGTTAGTTAAAATCCCGCTTAATTTTTTGCAAATTTTCCTGTTTGTTACTAGTTTTGTTCATGTCGCATTCGTACATTTCCCTAGTTTAAGTTTTCAACGAGTTCACCGTCTTCTTAACTATCTGATGAGGCATCGTATATTAGTCGCTTGTACTTATCCATCATCTCCAAGTTTCGTTATATGTCTTTCCCCTATTTTAGTTACCTCGCCGACTTTGTTATTTCCAAAGTATTCGTTTTAGTTCAGGTTTTGCTTTATATTTTGTCTTCTTCCAATGGTGATTTTCTACATTTTACGATGCGTAATTTTTATTTTTTTTCATTATTTTGTTTTTATTTTTCATTATGCAAATTTTTAAATTTTGAAAATTTCAAATGTTATTGTAATTTTTATTTTTCTATACATATTTTAATACACGGAACCAGATAGTGGGTCTATGTACGAAAATTGTAGCTCATATTTTTTGTTCGTAATAGTATATTAAATGTACTGTTTATACTAAATGTAATATTAAGAAAATGCACTTAGTAACAGCACACAGTAATAATATTATAATAGTTATTGACTTTACCTTACTAAAGTAAGAGATTTTTAACAACTGTGCACTACATTAACGTTGATACAAATATATATATATATATATATATATATATATATATATATGTGTGTGTGTGTGTGTGTGTGTGTGTGTGTGTGTGTGTGTGTGTGTGTGTGTGTGTGCAAGAAACTACGCAATGCAATCGCCAAGTCGCCTGCTCAGGGAGATAATTATCTGTTTAACTTAATGTGAGAACTACGAAACTGGCAGTTCAATTTTTTATCCTATTCAAATAATTTCAGGTATATTGCATATAATTTCTCGTGGAATTCCATTCACACCTAATTTTTATTAGGTTACGTATTATATTGCTTAATCATATTTTTTTGGCTACTGGCTTTATTAGAAATGAGATACGTGTAAGTTGGCACGAAAGTTCTAATTGCAATTTACTTTATCTCATAAATTTTATATAATTTTTTTTTGATATACTATTTTCAATATTTGTGTAATCACTTAATTTATCTAAAGTGGGTTGATATAATTTTTTGACAAATTTTCTGGTTTTATAAATCGGATATATATAATTTTTCCTCGGAATCGAGTATGGTCGCATTCCCGTACATCTTTCAAAAATACTCAACGAAGAAACTCATACCGCTCCACAATATTTTGATACCATAGAGTTATATGTACGTTATAAGGGATGTAGGTGTTTGTAATATCATATTAAATACCACTAGAAAAGAAAAAAAATGCATTCTGCATATTCCCGTCCCGCATATAACGAATCCATAAATGCCTCACTTGGCCTTTTGCTCCCACTATAATTGTTTGTGCGATGTTTTTTTCCGCTTATAGTTTTTGTAAAAAATTACTTACTCCGCGTACATTACGTTTCCATTATACCTTAAGAAATTATAAGAATATCAGTTAAAAATTCAAGCCACTAACAGAGAGGACATAATTTGCTTCAAATATACTAACGTAATGAATATGGGAGGACCAGAAGAGATATTAGATTAAATTTGAAGAATATGATATAAATAAATGCTAACTTTTGCAGAAAGCCGCCTGAATATTATTCGAAATTTCGTTTGCTCCAAGGTTTTTAAATGCAATGGACACACATTTGGATTGGCAGTTAACCTAGGGTTACATTCTTGATTTTTTTTTGAAGAAGTTATACTAGTAAACAATTACTTTATTTATAAAGCTGTACAACAAGCTTAAAAAACAAAATATAGAGTGGCGGGTTTATTGCTATAGGAGCAATCTCTTGTAGTCGACGAAAATGAATCGAATATGGAAAACACGTTAATTAATGACACAACTAAATCAGTTTATTTTTATTTTATAAAAATTAAAAATACAGACTCAATACGATAAAACGAATGCAAAACAGAGTCACGTTGGAGACATCGAAAAGATAAGGATTTGGTAATGATATTCAGGTTTATTACGAAGACTGTTGGATCTGTTTTGCTGGGACGGTGTTAATATTGAAATATGGTAGATGATATGGTCTTATGTATGTAAGGGTACCGAAATCACTATTTCAGTGCCCTTATATATTCAGTACCCTTATATATTTATTTAACGAAATCGAAATATATTTGAAAAAACCTGCCAAGTACCAGTACAACTCGATCTTTAAGAATTCCGTATACATTTAGGCATTTGTAAACATTCAAAGGTACATAATATTTGTATTATATGATTTACAAATATTAACTTTTCACTACTTAAATATGCTGCCTATAATGAATTTTACAAGCATAAATTACATGGCGCATATTTAAAAAATTATAAGATCTTTTAAAATCTATAAAGCTTTCCTGTAATATACTTTCATGATTTTACAAACTATACTTTTCTCAGAATTTTTCATTAGATAATTTCGAAAATGAATGGGAGGAATATCCTATCCTACCGCAAATTTTTAAAAATATTATTTTGAACATGGCATTTAAAATTTTGAAAAAATATTGTATTCCTTACAACAAACTTTTTCAACAGTGACTCATACGATATTCAAAGTTAAAACAATTATTAGAGTGCTTTATTTATATTGTCTTTGATTCTTATAGGAATATGTTTAAAAATACAGCGAGTGTTAGTGCAAGTGCAAAATTTCAAATTTCTGCACTGCATAATTTTAAAAAAAAGGAAATGCATCCATGAATTAGAATGGCAATACCAGAATGTAAAATGGAATACATGAGCTCATACGTATCTATTAGCAGTAAGCTAATAATATTTATATTTGCGTGAATTACTCCATATTAGTAGCTAGTGTTAACAATTACGTTTTGTTACATGATACAAATTTATAAAAGTATATATAAATCATATCAATTAAAACAAAAGAAAAACATAAATAAATGGGAAATATATGATATGTAAAAGAAAGCTTTATTAAATATTTAATTAAGTCATTCTCCTGATTGCTGCACTGAAAGGAGCGATACGCAAATGAAAGAAATACTTTTGAAATGGCCCTTTTGGTTTTCAATCTACTCAAGCAATTCAATTCATGGAGATTAATATGGTGTACTTTTAGCCCTGGAACGAAATTTACTTTTTTGGTAAATAAAAAATCACCCTAGGAGGTTCACAATTATTTATAAACGAAATTCACATAACTTCGTTTTTATGTCTAAGGTCTGGCAATTTTCAACTTACCTTCCAAATAATATATCATATAATTTTTTGCATTTGATAACTTTTTCCTCAACTTAGGTACCAATCTAAATGTTAAATTCTAAAATGGATACGGGTTGATAAACTCCATTATTGTGCTAAATTTTAAGTATCTGTATCAAACCGATTCTCTCTATTCAAACGATTTCTCAGAAAACTATGTCATAGGGATGAATACAGGATATTTTTTGTGGGGTAATTAAAAAAATCACATTACAAAATTGTTCGGTCACAACGGTTACAATTGTTTTTAAATAAAATTCACATAACTCTTTTTTTTATCTACAGTCTTGTAACTTGCAATTTACATTCCAAATAATATGTAAAATTTTTTTTTTATTTCATAACTTTTTTTATTCGATAAATGGCAGTGAAAGATAGACGGGCGGATATGTGAGGGGTTTTATAAAGGTTCGTTTTTACCTTACATTTATAAATTTAAAAATATTTTTCTTGATTTTCTTTTATGAACTTTACTATAAATTACATATGTAATATCTCAATTCACGAAGTGTCATCAACTAACTCCTTTCATATACGATATCAAATATTTTTATTTACTTATAGATGTTTAAATTAAAAATGTACCATATCTAAAATTAAATACGAACTTATATCAGGTCATTATGTTTAGATCGATATTTTAATGTGAGTTTAAAAACTAACCTAATAAATTTGACTTTAACATTATAAATTTTTTAGGGCAGTTACCTTAAAAGGATAAAAGGGTACCCTTATAAGATAATTTACGCGTCCGTCATAGCCGGTTTTCTTTTCTGAAATTTTTTGAAATAAAACTTGAACTTTTTAATAGTGCTAATTCAGATACATCCCAACAATAACATTGCAATATATTGATGGAGCAATTTTAATTTTAATTCTTTTTTGGGTTGCTATTCAGACAAACTTTTATTTTTTTAAGACTATAAATATATTTTTAATTTTATAAAATTATTATGTTGTCATTGGTTTTGATTCGTGTGTAACATTTTAAATAATTCAGACGTTTGAAATTGGATTTAAAATTTCGTTATTTTTCTAATCTTATTTGTTTTAAAATTTTTTTTTTTAATATATGAAATTATTGTGTCTGATTTTAACTATAAACTATTTGTGAAATACAAACAACTGCCAAGTTTGACGATAATACAACAATTAGAAGTACATGAAATTTAGTTTCACACATTCCATTACACAGTTAATTCAATACAAGAGTTTGTAATTTGAAATGAAACTAAAAAATCGAAATTTGACAACCATAAACATGGCTACAAATGGCGAGAATAAAGTAAACGATAAACCGTTTTATAATGCCGCATAAATGCCCATATTTAGAGTCTGCTGACAGAATGCCAGCACGGTATTCGTAAAAAGCCATCTACTGTCACTAATCTTACAAATTTTGTGGATTATGTTGCTTGGGAATTAGATGGTGAAAGACCTAAAAATATCGCTTATTTTGAATTTAAGGATTCATTCCATTCAGTTGACAATACTTTCCAATTAAAATTATTGGATGCTAATATGTCTTCCAATCTAGTAAAATTTTTCGCCAGTTACTTCCTGGCTCGAAAGCAATACGTCCAGTTGAGAAATTTCATATCAAGTTCATACATTACTCAGTCTGGATGCGATATGAGGAGGTGGATGGAGCATTAAGCTATTTAATGTAACTAACGGCGCAAAAATGATGCATTGTCAACAACGTGTACTTTTGGTGTAGAATTAAAATCACTTCAGTCGTAATGGTGTCATCGGTGCGGAATCTTGGTGAAATTATAGACAAACATTTAATATTTTGCGAGTATATCATTGAAACATATCAGAAGGCTCGCAGAATATTAGGATTTGTAATAAAAAATTCCCACGATTTCCATAACAATTTGTGTATTGTGACCTTTTTAATTCTTTAGTTTTTCTAGTATATCAGAAACTAACGCAATGATCTAATCTCTGCATGAAGCAACTATATTCTTTTCTTGGGGAATGTATTAAAAAAGTCAATAAATTTTTGTACGAAAAGAATATATGGGTAATATCCGCATTCGTGTCCTTCTGATTTTATAAAGAGCATGTTCGGATGTATTTCATTTCAACTTCAACGGGTATTGCTTTCGTCCATATATTTCTTTAAAATATTAAATATCTAGTTATGATGCTAACTCTTCGGTCTTGGGTTTTGTTACACGTTATACTTTTGAATATTACGTGAAAGTACTAAGTTACGGTTTATTTCATCTGCCTGGAGTGTGCAAGAATATCTTGTTGCGTTTACCAGTTTCTTTTAAGCACTTATGTTGATCAAAAGGGGTACTGTGAGGAACATCAAAGCATGGTATTTTTTGCTCCATCGAATAATTTAGGATTGTGATAATGGAGGCGCTTGGTAGTTTATATTTTATAATTAGTTAATTTTATCTGTAATTTTAATTTATATATGTTTTTTTATATTTACAAATCGTTATTTATATTATATGTACTGTAAACTCCTGTACATTTGGTGTTTACATACGTCCAGCGCTTTGGGATAACTTATAAGGTGAACATGGTTTTTTTTTCATAAATAAATTAAATTTCACTTCATTACGTTTATATACGTATATTAGGCTGTAGTTACTCATTAGGTTGTAGTAAATTAATACATAAAATGTTCATTATTTTTATATTTATTAATAGCGGTCTATTTTTAATTTGGTAATTTTTTGTAAGAAATAATTATTTAAATTCTGATAATTTAAGGGATTAGATGATTAACAACATTTTGATTGAAGTTTGTCCGACTCTTTTCTAAGGTACTTCAGTAGAAGGGTTGCTGGTCAAATTTTCAATTCGGCAATGAAAACGTATGATTTTTTATTTTTCAAGGTAATCTTCCCGTTATGTTATTGTAATGATTCATGTACGAGGGTGATGTATCCTATATTCTTTTATTATATATTATTCCATGCACCAGAATACTGTCATCAAAAATTATGCTAATATTTACTATAACGTAGTATTACGGCAACAATTACTAGTAGTTCTATAACAGAACAATAATAGTGCCTAAATATCTTATCTTCCTTTTGAATTTTGAAAATGTCCTGACCATACAAAAAGTGTCAAAATATATCATCTAAGTGTTCGTTATCACTCACACCAAAATATACGTATATAAAGATATTCGTGTTTCTTACGTTCAGGGTACGTATTGATAAGTTGGTGTTGATGCCGTTATGTAAATATTAAAGATAACTTGGTATCTAAATAATTACTATTTATTTATTATCATTAGTTTTGACCATTTGAAACCAAGTACTTCTTAATAAATCAATTTTAAATTCTAAGAATTATTTACAAATATCAAAACTTGTTTGCTTTAGTCAATCGCTCCAAACAAGTGATTAACAGTAAGTATCTAAAACTGCGTAGCATTTCACATGACTGTTTCAAGGAATTATTACGCATTTGGCTTATTTAAATTAAACAGAAATGTCACCAATAGATGGTATGGAGATATTTGTGATATCATCAAAATCACCCTGAAATACCCAAAGGCGATAGCAAACGATATGCGCCAAAGGTAAGTTCGAATCATTTATTGCAATTTTGTATTCACCCAATACAGTAACTCAAAAATTTGATCTTGTTAAATAGCAAAATATTTAAATTTCAATTTAAAAGGTGTGAAAATGTAGTTTAGTATACATGTCTATTTTCCAGTATTTTGTTACTGAGTATGCATTAAAATAATTGTATAGCCTTGTCATACTCGATATTATTAGTATTAATAAATAGTTGTGTTCACATTTATTTAATACTGTTATCATTAGTAAAACAGTATGATATCAGATCAATGTTGCTCGTATTTAAAATAATATGATTAATAACAAAGTGAAATAATTAACGAACAGAAAATTCCATTCAGTTACGCTTATTAATGAATATAAATTATGTTTAATAATCAATATATAAACGTGAAAAATATTTTAACAACACTTAATTTTAATAACACTTCATACTTCTTTGCATTATGATGTTACACTTTATGAAATAATTATTCTATCAAGAGGTGTGTTTTTATGTTACCGAATATAAATTTAAAATTTAAGGTACTAATAGAATAAGAGAGCCACATAAAACGATATTCATAAAAGTAATAATTAATATATCAAAAAGAAATATAGAAAAACTTTGGATTCAGTGACTTACGAATTCCGTCAGAAATTTGTATCTCCGGTAACCTTAGCGCCTTGAGCTTATTACTCTACTGCTTCAAATATGCTTCTGCTGCAAGTTTCCATCAGTGAAGTCCATGTCATAGACAGAAATATAAATCTACAAATTTAGTAAAGGAGTGTATAAGAAAACTATATTTTTTAATTGATTGTTTTAATAATAATAAACGTTTTTTCCTCTTCACAAAATGATTATTGTTATTAATAATTTTCAGTTTCCAAGTTCTCTTTAAAAAATCTGCTGCCAAATTTTTTTCTGTTGTGCAAGGTTATTTTATAACTGTTACAATAATCTGAAAATATTAAAATTTTAAAGGAAATCCTGTTTAGTTTTCATATATTTAACATGTCAACAATAAATTTTATATTTAACATATCAACAATTAATTTTTAAAAAAAACCAGATTGTTTTACAAAAGTAACACATACGATATATGAAATCGTAGCAAAAATTATTGAGTACTTTATTTTCCCCTCAAAAATTACTACATAAATATTTTTGAGTGCTAACTTTGAGATATATGCAGGTTAATATGCTTCCTTACTATGGTTATTTATTATTTTTCCTTTTTGAGGTACTTGAGCCCGCCAAAATGAAGAGATAGTAATCAATGAAGAAAAAACACATGTAAATGCTAAAAAATATGATCATTCTTATGTATAGCTAATATAGTTACTATATTATTTTTTATTAAGATATTTGTTATCTTACCTGCACCTATACATGTATGGTATGTACATATTTAGAACAAAAGAACTTAGATGAAGAATTTGCGGTATAGGAAAGGAAAGAAACTTTTCTGAATAGTTTGGTATTGAAGGTTGTCTAAGCTATTTACGTTGATATTACGTTTTCTGTTGTTTTTGCTTATTTCAAATTGTAAAAAAATATGTATTACGATATATCAATATGTTTAACATTATAATTTGTAAAGAGGTGTTACAATAGGATCCTATTAGGAACAAATATCCATACCGTAACCAAATGCACGCTGCAAAACCGTGAGCTAAAATTAGGAAGTATATATTCGATATCGTAACGAAATTGTTTATTAAATAATACGAGTTGCATAAAAGTGATGTTGGAACTATACTCTACCAGTCGTGTATACTCTACTAGTTGTACAGCGAAAACGTATGTTCATGGATTACTTTTACATTTGATTTTTCATAGAATAATAGCAAGAATATTATGTATTATAAATAAAATTTATATATAATATTATTTAGAGCATTCAATATTGTACATATGGTTTCACATCTTAAAAATTAATAAAGACAACTTCATAAATTTAGAGTCACAGTGACAGTGGATGTAAATTTGTAAAAAATTCGATGATTCAAAAATTGGTGTGGATTCATAGAATGGTGATAATAATGTTATAATTAAAACCAATAAAAGAACATATTTCGGAAGAAAAATAATCATAAAAGCTACATTGTGCGCTCTGATAGAATGATACCTATAAAAAAAAGTAAAAGTTTACTTATTTAAAACACTCAATAGAAAACAATTCCTCCGAGGTGAACTGGGTTAAAAAGTACCACATATTAAAATCGTACTGGTGATGGTTTAAAATTTAAATAAGATGTTTATAAAATAATACTTATTGTCCAAACTTTTACCGAAGCACTGAATAAAACTCCAAATCAGCATTAATTTGCATACGAAATGTTAAGTTTCAGTGAGAGTTAAGTTAACCACTAAATCCATGTAAATTTAATAATATATTTCAATTCAATAATAGGAATAAAGTGTTTTCAAAAACTTCGTTGAATTTTTGTTTTAATATTAATGACTATTATATAGTTGTGAAATTTTGATTTAAAATCCTTTATTCCTAATCTCCCATGTAGAATTTAAAAATGAATATTTTAATGTAATATTAGCTGACAAATAATAAACCTGCCAAGTCAGTTTATCATTGTTAGCTCATGAAGGAGTCAAACAGAATATTTCCATTCTTATTTTAAAGCGTGAAATTATTTCTCTATTGCAGTATGGTATTTTTCCAGATAGTTTGTATTTAACGTGAGATTTATTTCATTTCATTTATGAAAAAAAATAATTTTTATAAATTTAATGTAAGAAATCAATCTGGATAAAAATTACCGGTCCGGTCAAAATTTCCTTGTCTGGATATTTGAAACCAGTGTTAGGCCCTGTCATAGGTCTTTTAATAAACATATTCGTAGTGCACATAATACGTGTTGCTTTCCTTTTTCTCTCTCGAAACGGAAATCGTAAAATAAAAGTACAAAGTGTTCTTCTTGAAATTTCCTTATTTTGTTAGTTCTTTCCTCATCAAAACTAATATGCTAATTGAATTGAAGATCACAAACCACATTTTTATGTACCCTACATGGTCAATATGATTCTCTAACATTCTAAAAAAATTGACAGATCTAACAGTAACTTAATGCATTGACACTATAATCACTGAAATATTCCAACTAATAAAGAAATGTTTACGCCATGTAACATTTTCAATGGATTGCAAGATATTAAATAAACTGAAAAACAGTAGATCTTGAAATCTTTTCCATGTAAATTTTAATGCAAAATTTATTTTTATCAACTTGAATATGCAATATGTTTCATAAAGAAAATGAAGAAACAAAAAAGAACTAAAGGTGTCGTGGGACACCCGGTTGGAACGAAGTTCATTCCGCTGTGTATTACATATATTAAATAACAGGTACATTGAAATGAGTTGACAACGTTTGAGAGTAATTAAATAAAAATTAAAAGAAATAAACGAAGGAATGGTAAGCTTTATGAATATATTATCTACATGAATAAAAATATTTCAGCATAAATACATTGTAAATGTAAAATATGAAAAAAATAAAAATAGCAATGAAGCGATCCGAGCGATATCTTTCGATTATATTAAAATTGTAAAATATGTTAAAACTATTGCATGATTTAATATTGGTATCACTTAATATATATGTAAACTTTTGTTGATGCAAATAAATGATGATACCAAAATTGAAGTTAAAAATAAATCGTCCACTTATTTTTACCATAGCACTGGTACCTGGCTTTATCATCACCATCCTCAACTCTTACTGAATCACTTTCATAGTTTATTCTTTATTGATAACAATAACACGAGTTTTAAAGAGTGAAGAGAGGTTATGACAATTATGATGCGCACAGTTTGTTAAACACACACGTTTAAACGAACACAGCTGATGCACACGCCGTACGTCTATACTGTAGCAATATACCTATACATTGACAAACGCTTGTAAATACACAAACGCTTATACTGTAGCAAAATCGTCGGCTGAAATATTACAGTTTTATGCTATAACAAAAGTATCCGTCAAAATCTTAAGCATTTTTGGGGCTAACTCTCATTTGCCAAGTGTGTAACTTGTGGTAACAAAACATCGTCTCAAAATTTTCAGCTTAATTTAGTCTAATATCATTATGTAACGAAAGTAAACAAACATGTTCAATATTATAACACAAACTTAGTAATTCGTACAATAAGAATTTTAAACTAAGAAAGTATCGTGAATGTATTACCAAACATTAGCTTATGTAATCTTCATGAAGGAAAAATTGTAAATGTTTTATTGGTATATAAAGTAATAGACAATTAAGTAAATATTTTTCTACAGCTTTGTACACACGATCTCAATAACAAATAGTTTCCTTCGAATTAAAGTTATAAAGAGATAACAAATTACATAATAATATCAAAGTAGGCCTAAATTAGTTACTTTTTAATTCCGTTTAAGATAAATGTAATTTCTTTTATTTTAATTTCATTAAGTTGATAAGTTACTAGCTTGGCCTTGAAATCATGAAAAACCAAAAATATAAAGTAATTTAAAAAATAATTTTCTTGCACAGGAGATTGTTAAGAAAGCTTTATGCTCTTATCCCTATAAGGCTGATTTTTTAATAGTCAAAAAGGAAATAAATTTTACTCCGAGATGAAAAATGTGTTCATAACTATTATATATATATATATATATATATATATATATATATATACATATATATATATATGTATATATATATATATACATATATATATATATATATGTATACATATATATATATATACATACACGAGTACATGTAAAATTTAATGGGTTATGGGGTATATTGAGTAGTTGAGGGGTGAAGGCGAAACAAACAAACAATGAAACTGTAGAAATGATTATATTGAAGATATTTATGAAAAAAAAATAATTAGGGGAATATGATAAAAAGAATGGAATTAAAATATTATTTAAGGAATTTTTGTTTCTTTTTCCATTTATCTGTTAGTACTTTTATTTTAATACGCTTCACGTAAAAACTACTAATCCAATTAAAATACAGTCTTTTTTAAATGTAGCGTTTGCCTTTGTGTAATGAGGTTTTTTGTATCAGAACCCGTTTACCCTATCCAAAGTTATACACGCTTAATGTTTTCATATGTTAATTTACATTGTATTAGTAAAAAATACGAAGAAGTTGCCTATCTATTCGATGCTTAGTGGTTACATCTACTTATAATGTATCTATATAAATTAAAAGATAACGCTATGTGTATTTCAAATCGCGCAATTGAATTTTCTACCTGAGCATACACATATTAGCGGAATGAGCCCAGCCAGAAATGAAGTGTGGGCAAACAGATGAGGGCAGTTGATATTATTGGTCGTCTTTCCTACGTAAAATTTTTCTACATTGTATGTATTCGTTTAATTTATTTCTTCAATTTGTTGCAATTTGAATGTGTTGTAAATATTCGAAATTTAATTACTTTTGAAGGATTAGCATTAGGCTCAATAAATTTTAATGTCACGTACTTTAATGTCTAAATATTTAATAAAATCATAGAATTGGCGTGTCTTTATACCAGAGGTATTTAGAAAAAATATTTAGAAGAAAATAATAAAAATAGTAATAATAAAAAATAACATTTTTGGAATTATTGTCCGTTTGTCTCTTTGCCCCTTTTTATGCATGCATCACATGAAAATGGCTAAATGGATTTAGTTAAAGTTTCTACTAGACTATTTATTTAGGTCAGGAGTTATATTTCATTAATCGATCAATAAAAAAAGACATGTTAATTTGTCTTTACAATAAAAGCCCACTTATTTAAAAAAATATTACTTTCATAATTATTATAATGAACAGTGTTACTTGTGTTAATCTTACAATTAATTTTTCATTAAGAGGTTTTCTTCATATTAATTGAAATGATCAAGAATTTTAAATAAGTTATGGTATATAGAGTCTTAATGTTGGATATTGAAATCTGGTTAAACCTAAAGAGAAAAGTATCTTCATAATGAGGATATATAAATAGGAATTCTGTATTTCGTATATAATGTGTTATAATATGTACAACGTAGAAAGGAATGTTGTAATCATGTAATACTCTGTAACATATATACGTTGACTACACGTCCATATCATGCTTATAAGTTAAAACCATTATACGATTATCTTAAGAATTATTCTTCATAAATAGGTAGAGAAAAAAATCAATTTCATACTTTTTCCATAATTTTTTTCATCAACTTGAATTGAACACTTGAAATCAAATAAATCTGCTATTTAATTAATTTGCTAAGAAACTAAATATCGACAATAAAAAAAAACATTTTCTCACTGCACAATAATTTTAGTTCTCAACATACTTTATTGTTGGCTCAAAAAAGGAAAATATTAGACTCACATATGCATGCGTCATATTCATTGTTCTTTAAGGAGAATATAATGAGAATTGTATTTCCTTATGAACAAATGGAAAGAAAATAAGAAAAATTGGAACATATTTACCAAATCTTATATTTCAAAGAGGATTGTTAAAGAGCCAGAGGCTAAAGGAAAGTGAACGATGAATAAATATTGTTACATAAAAGGAAACCAAATGAAATATGAGATTAAAACAAATACAAACCAAATGCCTAAATCGAATGAATTAATTGCAGAAATGGCATGAGCCCCGCTTCCTTGAGGGCTTAAAACCACGTAGCGGTACTCATATGAGACTGGTGAACTGAAGCCCTTTTCAAGTTCAAAATTAACAATTTGAATTCGTATGCTGAACCGTTTGCTTATGAAAGACCGACTGTAAGGAAAGGTTAAGTGTCTATTGAATCGTCTCATAACGTTTTCTGAAATGGCAGCGTTAAAACTTTCTTAACTTCCTTGAATTATAATTAAAGAAAAGCATTTTATTTAATCAACATTAATATCGATGTGCAAATAATGTCTTATTGTTTAATAATCAATACATTTTACGTATTCATTGTCGTATGTATGTACCGTTACATGAAAACGCACATAGTCTGATTATAAGAATATAACCATTCGAAATTATTAAATTGCTAAGATCCACTTTATAATTTGCTTGTTTATCTGATATAACCTTGAATACTATTCAATGAAAAAATTATCAAACATTATCCATAAAATAACCAAAAGTTAAGTGAGTAAACAAAACATTAATTTTTTTATCAGGCTCCACAATTCAAATAGTGAAAAAGAAAGTTTTATGGCAAGATTTAAATTGAATGTTGTTTGTCCATTACTATGATTGGATGTCATTAAACATTTAATCTATTTTAGATATGCCTTATAATTTAGGTGATGCAGAAAAATCACAATCGAAACATACAAATCGTTGCAGTGTATTTTTTGAGGTACATTCGTGATGTAAGATTATTGCTATAGTCTAAATCCATATTTCTTAGGTTTCACGAAAAAAATGATGCGAAGTTTTCTTACTTTTTTTAAATTTTATATCAATTTGAAATTAAATTATTTTGAAATTATTTTTAGCAATTTAATTATTTTTCTATAATTAAATAGTGTCATCCTTCCATGTACATCTATCAATCAAAAGTCATGAATTTGCTACTAAGCTAAATACAATTTTGTCTCTTTTTTGCTTAAACTCAAAGATCTAAAAATCTAAAAATTTCTTTTCACAAATTATGAAAAATTGCAGTTGTCAAGTAAAATCTCCATGGTAAATTTTAACGATATAACAATTCAGTAAAATAATACCAATTTTAAAAAAATTTCGTATAAGAAAAAGTGTTATTGTTCTTTTAAATTTCAATCTAGGTATGAAGTTTAGTAAATATCAATAGCGAGGTTAAAAATTTTATAATCTTGAAGCGATAGCTCACTACATAGAATAGAACCTTGCTTAAGGGGGAATCGAAACCGGGTCCCTGCGATCCGCCTCGAAGTTAAAGGCCGTATGCCTAGTGATCAACCCAATAGACCATGGTGACGACAAGTATATTATAAAATAATTTACCTCACTATACGATTCTTTATTTCATTAGCCATGGGAAACTTACTTCAATACTCGATAAAATATTTTGATATTTATTGGAAAAATTAATGAAATCCATATTTTTATCGAACCGAAATATTCCTTTCCTGATTAACCGAAGTTGCATTTAATTAGCGTAAATTATAACTAAATAATAACATTTATCACAGTTACACATAGTAAGTGTAAAATGTATGTAGAAAAAAGAGAACACAACTCCATTTAAGACCAATTTTATGGATATACAGAATATTTTTGCAATTTTTTTGCATTATTTTATATTCATTCCACATGACCAAAAACTGTTCCATTTATATTCTGAACTAAATTTGCATTTTTTATGTTTGTCATATGTTTTAATTTTTGCATGACTACAAAACAAATCAAACGAATCAAAAATCAAAACAAAAAAAAAAAATCGGAAGCAGTCATGAGGACTGTTTACAGGAGTGAAAACTTAAAACTGTATTTTGAAATTGCAAACTGATTGTAATATTAAAAATGCCATAAAATTATTAAGACTTTTTAAAATTAAAAACTCTTAATAATTTTATAATTAGTATTTCATTATTAGTTGTCGACCTAATGTTTTATATGAATATATATAGATAAATATATATATATATATATATATATATGTGTGTGTGTGTGTGTGTGTGTGTATAGTACCAGGTCACCGATCAATGTTCGGTTTATTTCCCCTTCCCCTTCCCCTTCCCCTTCCCCTTCCCCTTCCCCTTCCCCTTCCCCTTCCCCTTCCCCTTCCCCTTCCCTTCCCCTTCCCCTTCCCCTTCCCCTTCCCCCTTCCCCTTCCCCTTCCCCTTCCCCTTCCCCTTCCCTTCCCCTTCCCCTTCCCCTTCCCCTTCCCCTTCCCCTTCCCCTTCCCCTTCCCCTTCCCCTTCCCCTTCCCCTTCCCCTTCCCCTTCCCCTTCCCCTTCCCTTCCCCTTCCCCTTCCCCTTCCCCTTCCCCTTCCCCTTCCCCTTCCCCTTCCCCTTCCCCTTCCCCTTCCCCTTCCCCTTCCCCTTCCCCTTCCCCTTCCCCTTCCCCTTCCCCTTCCCCTTCCCCTTCCCCTTCCCCTTCCCCTTCCCCTTCCCCTTCCCCTTCCCCTTCCCCTTCCCCTTCCCCTTCCCCTTCCCCTTCCCCTTCCCTTCCCCTTCCCCTTCCCCTTCCCCTTCCCCTTCCCCTTCCCCTTCCCCTTCCCCTTCCCTTCCCCTTCCCCTTCCCCTTCCCCTTCCCCTTCCCCTTCCCCTTCCCCTTCCCCTTCCCCTTCCCCTTCCCTTCCCCTTCCCCTTCCCCTTCCCCTTCCCCTTCCCCTTCCCTTCCCCTTCCCCTTCCCCTTCCCCTTCCCCTTCCCCTTCCCCTTCCCCTTCCCCTTCCCCTTCCCCTTCCCCTTCCCCTTCCCCTTCCCCTTCCCCTTCCCCTTCCCCTTCCCCTTCCCCTTCCCCTTCCCTTCCCCTTCCCCTTCCCCTTCCCCTTCCCCTTCCCCTTCCCCTTCCCCTTCCCCTTCCCCTTCCCCTTCCCCTTCCCCTTCCCCTTCCCCTTCCCCTTCCCCTTCCCCTTCCCCTTCCCCTTCCCCTTCCCCTTCCCCTTCCCCTTCCCCTTCCCCTTCCCCTTCCCCTTCCCCTTCCCCTTCCCCTTCCCCTTCCCTTCCCCTTCCCCTTCCCCTTCCCCTTCCCCTTCCCCTTCCCCTTCCCCTTCCCCTTCCCCTTCCCTTCCCCTTCCCCTTCCCCTTCCCCTTCCCCTTCCCCTTCCCCTTCCCCTTCCCCTTCCCCTTCCCCACGCTCTGTAACAACGGAACAATAACCTTTGAGAAAATATTTCCCCACTTGAAAGACGGATTTTTAAATTGATTCAAATGTATTTATAGTATACTAAATTTTATAGTTTGGAAGCAATTGCGAGGATGGTTTAAAAAAACTTTCAAATCCAAAATATTATCCAAATTAGTCCACAGTTGAGTTTTTGGGCATTCAACGGACACTTTCACTTCATCTTATGACACGACGCAATTAAAACCACAGTCACTTGTACTTACACAAAAAGCTCCCGCACTCTTAAACTTTTAAGTATCGCTCAATCTTTCTGCAATGTTTGTCGTTTATGTAAATGAAAGAATTTAATGACCTCCTCACTTCAGGAAAGAAATTGACACTAATTAAATCTCCGTTAAATAACAAACCCTTCGAGTCAGAATAAATGAGAATAAAATCAACGATGCGTGCTAAACAAAATAGATGGAACGTAGCTTGAACAAAATAATATATTTAAAAAATGCACAGAAATTTCCTTCAACGGTTTTAGTGTCAATTGTTTTTGTATTGCGATTATTAGAATTCATACGATTAACTAAGTTTACATTTTTTCTTCAAATAAAATGAAGCCAAAAATAGATATAAATGAGTCATATTTTTTAAAGGTGAAAACGTCTCAAATAAAAAATAAAATATATCAAAGTAATGACATTACATTAATGTTTATGTTCCTACGAATTGGAATAGTACTGAGATGCAGCTATTGTTATTCTACATTATGCCGTCTTATGGAATTAAATGGTTAAGTTTTTATAGAAAATAAAAATTCGACTAGTATATTCCTTGTATATGGAGTATTCCTTGGATATTCATATATTCAATTGTAAACTCATTATCATATAAGAGAATAATTTACAAAGAAATCATTAACATTTATGGAACAAACAATATTTCTTTAATATAAGTAAGTTATATTCTACATGCAATTTACATGTGAAATGAAATAAAATTTCATAAATTTTTTTCCAACCTAACGTCACATGTATATGTACATGTATATGGCATCATGCAACGGGCGGATTTCCTGTTATGCTTTTTTCCTTAGTTTTAAGTGGTACTTAAAAATAAGGGAAACCTTTATTCTTAGAAAGAAGATTAATGGAATTTTTGTGTTAATTTCTGGAGAAAGTGTTATTATGTCGACTCCTAAACATTAATCACAGACGTGTTATTAATTTTTTAATTTGAATTAGAAAGTTCAATAAATTCGTATTCTGTTTTACGCTATGTTTTGCTGCAGTTTGCAAGTATAAGATTGTACATGCAAATGTTTTGTTAATTTCAATATGTTCTATAAGGAAGCAATATGGGAAAAGAGGGCACACAAAGTTGATAATCGTTTTAATTTTTTACAATTTTTTTTTTTAAGTAAAGGAAAGCGTTTTTACTTCAAGAATCGAGTCGCGGTCATATAATTTCACTAACATCTATCTATTATTAAATAATGGATAATTTACAAACTAAAAGTTCAAAATGAATATGGTTTCAATTGATAATTTTATTAATGTTTTTTTTTCAAAACTGTCTTGACACATTCTATCTTTTAAGTACTTTCCTTAAATATTTCACGCACTTTCAGACAAGCAAATTATAAATATATTCCCACATTCTCCATTATTACGGTATCTCTCACATAAATATAAAATTATTATTCTTTTCGACTAAATAACTCCACATTGACAAAATTACAGCCAAATTTGTTTTACATATTACTCGTATAATAGACTGGTTTACAAATTTGTTATTTTACTTATGAAAATATTAAGCCGAGAAAAAATGTATTTGGAGATTTGTTATTCAATCACGCCTTAAGGGTTGTACAGGTTATAATGAAAATTGGCGTAGACTGTGTTTAGTGTTCCTATTTTCTTACTTTTTTACATTAGGAACGGTATCATTAACGTGATACCAATTTCCATATTCACTGTTTTTTTTTGACGATAAATATGTAAACTAAAAATTACTGCAGGCTGAACCACGGTCAAAAGCTGAACCTTGAATTTAAAGAAATACAAACATTTTATTTTTTACCTGTTACTCCTGTGTTATGTAAATATTAATATTGTCTGTAGAATTAAAGTAAAACTGTATAATCTAAGTTATGAACTTCAGTTAATTATCGTTTCCAGTTTTATAACGTCATCTTCCATAATTTGAACTTGTTCTCTTGCACCTGATATTTTTTTTGTATCCATGAAAAAAATTCATTATTATCATTCATGTTATCGCACATGTCAATATATTTGGTATTCCAATGAATTCCTGAAAAAAAATTTCAAGTGAAAAATAGGTCGATTTTGTGATGCAGTTACAGAGGATATAAAATAGAAAGGAATAAAATTCCAATATCGTTGTGTGGGCGCTAACACGTGTTCAGAAGCAGAAAATAAGCTTCAGTTTAGATTTGGGACCCATATGCTACCAAATTCATTTCGTATGAAAGAAGTTTGACAGAAGTTTTTTCATATTCTGGATTTCAATTTGGTTCGTGTTATTTTCGACATGAATTGTTTGTGAATATATTATATTTCCGTTATTCTTTTCACCATTTTCAGAAGTTCAATTTATTTATACTTTATGAAAGAGTTCAATATATACTTACTTGAACATTTTAATACCACACCACGCTTCAAATAAAATAAATTTAGCATCTTATCCTTTTTTCTTCAAGGATTATTTAAGAATGTATTTAAATCACTCATCTACAATTTCTCAAATACGCTTGTTAATTTTCAATTTACTTGAAATATATAAAGCTACTATTATTTATATCTTTATACCTATATATTATATCTTTATGTACTATTCTCAATTTAATGAAAAATATATTTTATATAGCCTTGTATTTACTTTGACAATCTATTTATAACATAATCGCAAGTGATCAAGAATTCATAATTTTTGTTGTTTTCTCCCATCTACATTTCCCTTTAGTAGAAAAATATATACGTATACTACTTTTGAATATTAGGTTCCTACATTGTATTAAAACTTTTTTGTTAGTATCCTATTAAATGAGCGAGCGTAGTTAGATTTATGACACTAGACTTTAGTTTGTACGTGAAGATTTAAACGTTGCATTTATTGTCTTTAACTTATAACAGTGAGTTCAATAAAATGTATTACCAAGACATAGTTACGTAAGGTGATACATTTTCGACAAATTTTTTTTTTAGATTTATAGAAGTTCGGAATGTTTAATATATTCGACATATCTTTTATGATATTTTTACGAGATTACAGCATGTATTTTAAGGGAAAAATAATGTAAAATTATGTTTTATTTTGTTTCTTTCAAATAGCTGGCTAAACTACTATCTAGTATTTAACATGAAAGTAAATAGATACAACCAATGTTATCGTAAATATTCAATTTTAATTTTAATTTTAGATTTCCCGAAAAAAAAAGCTAGTTTCAAATAGGAGTTATCCGTCTCGGAACTTTACACATCAAAGATATATATTCTAAAAGTCAAGAGTGAATAATCTATCGGTGAATTCAAGAGATTATTAACAGTTTAGTATTGAATATGTCCGAATATTCTGGAACCATAAATTATTCAAAAACCAGAAATTTTGATCACGCACCGTATATAAATTGGAGCTCAGCGTATTTCCGTCACAGTGTTTTCTCTAGAAGTCAAAAGTGAATATTCTATCAGTGAATTCAAGTGATTATCATTTTAAAGTCAACAGTGAATTTTTTTTTAAAATAATATTTTATTTAAGTAAGATGCCTAAAAGTAAGAAAGTGTTCACAAAATTTTTTGTAGTTTCACAAAGAATAAAAGTAGCACGTAAAAATTAATCCTGGGCCATGTAGTAAAGTTGTCTATATTAGCATCTGCAAATATGACGGAAGCAGTGTAGAAGCGCGGCAACCCCAATCGCAACCTGCAACCTGAAAGCATTATTTTAATGTACGCCCATTAAAAAAACTCGCGAGCCCTCACAAAGCCGTGCTTTTTGTTAGTCAATTAATCAATAGGTCAGACTTCATTGGAACGAATGGTTGCAGACAATTATAAGATCGTCATTAGAGCTCATAAAAGACCAATCGGTGAGCATGAGCGAAAGTTTATTACACCTCAAGTATATGAAGTTGTAGAAGTAATTGTCGATAATGAATATAGTCATCGTGATATCATTATTCAAATACGAAGTAATGAACTACAACAAATTTCTGAAACACATCGCAGTTACGATGCGGTCCAGTATCCACTAATATTTCCACAAGGTGAAGATGGTTATCACTTTAACATCCAACAGGTCAATCCAATTACAGGTATCGAAACTAACAAAAAAGTATTAGTGATGCAATTCTACGCTTATCGAATTATGATTCGAGATGGTGAATATAATCACATTCTTAATTGTCGACACGTATTCCACCAATGCATAGGTCACACGTATGCAAAAATTGAGACGGAAAAATTGAAATTTATTAGCCATACACAACGGAAGCTGCCTTCAGAATATATCCATTGAAGAGACGCAATAAAGAATGATGAAAACATCAATAACGCGAGAAAATTGATCATTTTTCCATCTACATTTATGGGATGTCCAGGTCATATGCATGAATATGGTCAAATTGCAATGACCTACGTTAGAAAAAACGGTTGACATGTATGATGTATTTATAACATTTACATGTAACTCTTCTTGGCTGGAAATCAACGAAGAATTAGAATATCAACTAATAGATGGCTTTTGATTGACATGATATTATTGCCCGAGTTTTTCGTTGAAAACAAATCAAATTTGTTGATATCATAGTTTAAAATTAAATATTCGGCCCTGTCTTCTACTGGATGTATTCGATTGAATGGCAGAAACGAGGACTGCCACATTTTCACAACTTAATCTAGTTTAGAAACAAACTTCAATTTTAGAAACATTCCCTAACCGGAAGAAAACCCTGAGCTTTACGATGTAATAGTGAAAAATGTGATTCATGGTCCTTGTGGCTAATTAAATAGAAATTCACCATTCATGAAAGATCATACATTTGTAGTACGAAACGTTATCCAAAACTATTGCTAAACGAAACAATAACAAGCGAAGATGTATATCCAAAGTACAGATATCGATAATCAGAACAAATTTTAATCAGCAAAAATTAAAATACGAGACACTGAAGAAATAGAAGTTAACAATCAATGGGTAGTTCCGTACAATCCACTTCTGTCCAAAATTTTCAAAGCCCATATTAATATCGAATACTGTAATTCTGTTAAATCCATCAAATGCGTATACAAGGATATCAACAAGGGTGGTCATATGGCGGTCTTTACTGTGATTAAAGAAAATGAGCACGATGAAATAGTACAGTATCAAATGGGTCGTTATATAAATACCAATGAAGAAATTTGGCAATTTTTTTGTTTCCCGATACTTGATCGAGATCCAGAAGTTTTTCATTTATCTGTCCACTTAGAAAATAGACAACGCGTTTTCTTCACTAGAGAAACAGCAGAACTAGTTGCGTTGGAACCACCAGCACGATCAACTTTAACAGCTTTTTTGAGCTGTGCCAAGAAGATCCCTTTACAAAAATTTTGCTTTACTCATAAGTACATGGGATGCATCAAATAAAAAAAATTACCGACGAAAACGAGGAACGCCAGTGCAAGGATATGACGGAGTATTTAAAAGTAACGCGATAGGGCTAGTCTGTACGGTGCATCATAACATTATGAATGTTTATTATTGTCTATTGCTTCATTATAATTATATTTATGAAACATATCGAAGGGTATATCAACGATTAGGTCTATTAGAAAACGACAATAGCTTGGAATTATCTATGAACGAAACTGTACAAGTGGCAACAGCAAATAAAATTCGTGAACTGTTTGCAATTATATTGAAATCAAATCCAAATCCAAATCGACTTTGGCTGAGACATCGAAAAAGTATGAGCGATGATATCCTGGCTGAACTACGACGACAAAACCCGGACTTAGAAATCAATTTCATTGACGAAATTTTTAAGAAAGCTCTTATATAGCTGGAGGATAGATGTTTGGAGATATTCAATCAAACACTAACAAAACTGGGTGTTCAACCACCTCAACGAAGTGAATTTGATGCTCTGAATAGTGAATTATTAAAGGAAACAAGTTTTAACATCGATGATTTGCAGAGTTATATTCAAAACAATAAACACTTATTAAATCAGAGTCAAAAACAGGCATATGATATGATAATGGATTATTACAGGAAAAAACGAGGAAGCATAATATTTCTGGATGCACCTGGCAGTACTGGGAAGACATTTTTAATTAATTTGATTTTAGCTGAAATTCGTGTAAACAAAGATGTAGCACACACCCTGGCATCGTCGGGAATAGCGGCTACACTTATAGATGGCGGACGAACAGCACATTCTGCATTAAAATTACCGTTAAACGAATTTCCATTGAGTGACATTACAAAGTCATCAGCACCTGGACAAATATCGAAACAGTCGAAGGTTAATTATATGGGACGAAAGTACAATGACCTGTAGAAAATCTTTGTAAGCATTGAATAGAACACTTCAGGATCTACGAATTACCGAGCTTAATGGGAGGTGTATTGCTATTATTGTTAGGCGATATTCGTCAAACGCTGCCTGTTATTCCAAAATAGATACTGGCTGATAAAATTAATGCTTGCTTGAAAAAGTCGGTCATATGACAACACGTAATAACAATAAAATTAATAATAAATATGAGAGCACTAATTTCAAGAGACAGAAAACAAAAAAAATTTCTGAAAAACTTTCAAAAATAGGAGAAGGCACCTATCCTATAGATGCAAATTCTGGCCTAATCGAACTGACAAATGACTTGTGCAACATTGTTCAAACACCTGAACAACTCATAACCGAAATATATCCGAATATCGTCGAAAATTATATCAATTCAGGATGGTCGTGCGAGCGAGTTATTCTAGCGAAGAAAAGTGACGTTGTTAACATCAACCGGACCGACATCGACATCAACAGAACTGACCAAGAGATGATTCCGGGTGAAGAGAAAACTTACACGTCGATAGGTGTAAATGAGAGCGCCAACTTTTCTACTGGGTTTTTAAATTCACTGAATATTTCAGGAATGCCATTATATTGCCTCAAATTGTAAGTTTTTCACCAAAACTATGTAATGGTGCAAGACGCGAATATAATAACTGGTAAAGTAAAAAGGGCAGACGGTGTTTATACTGCAAATACCTTTAATATCAACCGGATTGCCCTTCAATTTTAAGCGAATACAGTTCCCAGTAAAGTTAGCTTACAACGTGACCATCAACAAAACACAGGGTCAAAGATTCCAATATTACGGTGTTAACATAAAGGAAACATGCTTTCCACATGGGCCAATTGTATGTTATGTGTTCGCGAGTTGGATCATCTCAAAATTTGTTCATTTACAGCCCAGACCATAAAACTCTTAATGTCGTGTATAAACAGGAGTTGTGTGTAAAATTAATAAAAGAAAACTGTTTATAAAAAGTAATATATATTTAAATATATATATATATATATATATATATATATATATATATATATATATATATGTATATATATATATATATATATATATGTATATATAACTAAACTAGACTTAATACAAAAATTAAACGAACATTTCAAACAAGACTTTGAAATAAAGTTAGAAAACTCAGAAGTCAACAAAATACATCGTTTAGGGCACAAAAAACTAGAAGATAATAAGTCGAGGCCGATCTTATGCTCGTTTGTAAACAATTGGACAACAGGAAGAATTTAAAGAAAATTTACATCACCGAGTACTACCCAAAGGAAGTGCTGCAAAAGAGAAAACAGTTACAATCAGAGTTAGTAGAAGAGAGGAATAAGGGAAATATTGCTTACCTGAAATACGATAGACTTATAGTTAAACAGACCACTAACCAACAAGAGAAAAGGATGAGAGAGACTTCTACTTCACCGACTGTTGGCACTAGCCAGTCAAAAAAGCAACAAAATCGTTATCCAGCGATAACGATTTTGTTGCTTTTTTGACTGGCTAGTGCCAAGCCAAGCCGACTGGTCATCGTGGGGAAAAGAGACCACAACCTTCCAACAAAAGAAGAAGACAAAGATAAACTGTACCTCAATCATAAGAAAGGTTGGAAGAGGCCTTTGCCGACTGGCAAACGGATCCACAGGAAATAAAGAAACAGGAAATATTAAATTAATAAGATAGGATTATTTTATGTTACATTTTCTTTAATTTTAAGTTTGGTTATATAAAGAAGTGTATAATAGATCCGAATAAAAGGGCTATATTATTATTATATATGTGTATATATATATATATATATATATATATATACATACATATATATATACATATATATATATATATATATATATATATATATATATATATGCGTATTTCTGTGTGTGTGTAATACAATACATTTTATACTGAACTAAGTCTTTTCAATTTTAACCTGTATTATTTAAATAATTGATTATTTTCATATATGCTTCATATACTGTATGTTTAATGAAATAAACGTACACATACATAAGGTGAGAAACTGATCTTTAAACCATTAAGCGTGCAATATATATTTTGAGCCGGGCAACGCATGGTATCGTAGCTAGTATATATATATATATATATATATATATATATATATATATATATATATGTGTGTGTGTGTGTGTATATATATATATATATATATATATAACATGTATATACAAATACACACACTCACAAAAATAAAATGCGTGCGCGCGCTCCATGCGGGAGCGTGAGAATCGGCATGTATAGGTTTATTTGTGCACCTAGAAGTTGCTAAATATATTCGACGGGGTTTTCAATTTTCAAAAACCTAATGTCTGACTTAATACAGTAGGTACGTACAATAATAAGAAACTCTCACTAAGGATTCTGTGCACACTTATACACATAAAAATATTCAAGGATATATAGACTTTCATCAGAATAATTTTTATGGGTTTTACATCCATCCATCAAAAACCTAATGTAAATAGCCGCTTTGGTGTCTTTTCATTTATGAATAAAAGTTGATTGAAATAATTTTGCATTCAAGTTCTTATTGTATACCATTATTCTACATTTTTAAGGTTTTTGAGGTACAGGAAAGAAAATAAGAAGGGATGGAAGCAAGCACTGAAACACTTTGAGCGCTCATGTCTTGAGAAAGTTTGTGGTACAAAAAATATTACCATACATATTTATTTTAATTTTCAGAAACTTCTCCACTAACATATTCTTTAAAATATTCTAGTACATATTGGATCGAATTTTGACAAAAATGTTCAATGCTCTCGAAGAAGTTGGCCAGACATTTTTTTTTTTAAATATTCTCTTTTGAAATTGAGATAAAATTTATTTCGATACTAGTTATTAACTGGAATATTGAGGCTTTTAGTAGATAGCAATCGCAATGGAGTCGCAGGTTTAGAGAAGTTTTATATGAACTCTAAACTACGGTAGAAACTGCAGTCTAATATTTTATCTATGTCTAATCTGAAATATCAATTTTCATTTAAACATTGACGAACAATTCCAGAAAAGAAAATATTTTTCCGTTTTCATTTCGGAATTATAGCATTTCGGTTGTGACAAATACCTGACTAGGGCACAATAACTGCAACAGAAGCAAGTTCTGTTTTTATTTGGCAATCTGAATTTATATTTCTTCCTAATGTAATTCCCTTGTCAATTTAACTTTTCCACATTTTTTTTCCTCTCAGAGTTTTCTGTACAACTTTATAGTCATTGATCCCAAGTTTCTTCCACTGCCATTTACGAAACTTTTTTTTTTCAATTATTAAAATATTTTGAAAACTTACATTTAACATTTTAACTCTAACTGTGGGTTGCCTGTTGAGAGTCTTTAATTATATTACTGTTTAATCATCTACTAAAACAATGTATATTTTCTCTTGACCAGAATTTTTCCCTGAGTCAATTAATTTAATTTTTGTATTCCAACACGTAAAAATATAAGATATTGCAATGTACTTACATGATAAATATTTATGTAATAAATAAACCTGAACGATATGTAGATATAGTTAACTGACCTAAGTTATAGGTGATATTTTTAGCAATAATCTTAAAATATATATCCAAAATATTCATAATTATTTGTCACGGAAACCGTGTTGACATATTTTCATAGACATATCTTTACTCAAACAAATATAGTTGGTTAATAAGGCTGACTATGTGAAAAGTACATTTGATCCTTACTTTATCCATACCAAAAACAAACTTTTCAATCCACATAATGAAAATCGACCCCAATTTTCCACATATGATCCGTGTAAGATTAGACCATTTGTGTTGGTCGCTATTTCTGAGACTGCTGGCATTAGCTTCACTGTATGTACCTCATCTATAATATGGCTTGATACATCTAGCAGCAGAGGTGGTGAACAGATGAAAGATTGGATGTAACTAAGATTACATATGGAGAGATAAATGTTTCTCATCTTTTCAACGAGAAATTATTGAAGATAACGAAATGATTTTAGAATGCTAATATTTTTAAAATCAATATTTTGCAGCGCAATTAAAATTAAAGACTAAAAGAAACTAAAATATACTATTTTAATATTATAAATGCGTCAGGATGCTACAAAAGTTTAAATAGTGAAAGTCGATGAGAAAATGTAGTTAATTAATAAAATAAATATGAAATCAAATATCCTGCTAAAAGTTTAGTTTCTCAAATTTGTAAAAATTTAAAAATAATGGTCTTATTGAAAATATGCAATATTTAGTAATTAACTTTTTTGTAATAATGCAATAAACACTTAATTCTTTTAAGTTATATCCATGTGTAAAATCATATTGAAAACATAATATAATCTTGTAATAACTTCAAATGCAGAGTTTCGATATTTTAGAGAATTAAATAAATTTATTTATATACAAAATCAACTGCATATATCAAGGGTTTAAAAAAATTAAAGGATAGGCAAAATAGGACTCTCATCAAATCTCAATTTAATTGGAAAGTGCTCTCTTAACACAACTTGGCTAACTCATAATAATATCATTTCAATTAATATTCGATGGCAAAAGCCAAAGAAATTTGCAAAAGCAATTTGGAGTAACCCATGATAAACAAACACTTTATCAATATCAGTTTAATTAACCTTAATCTTAAAAGAATTTCGATTGAACCTTCACTCAGCATGGAAATAAAAAGTAAACTCCACTTCCTTTACGCAATCAATAAAATAAATTAATTTATTAATTTTTTAATATTTTATTTGGTAATTACTTTTTTGACCAAAAAAATAAAATTGTTGGAACCTTTCATATTAGAAAGTAACTGGTTATTACAAGATAGAATATGAAAACTGTATTTGTTAAAATGTTATTCTATCTTTTCTGGAAGAATGGAAAAGAAGGAAAAAAAGTTACTACTGTCGATTTTGTTGAAAACGATATATTTGTGAATGTTAAATATTATTTTCAAATATTATGAGGTACGTTAGTCTATATACATATTTTTAATTTACCTAGATTTTTTTTTCATTTCGAATATAGTTATGAACAGTTTTACAGAAAAGAAAAAGAAGAGTATTGAACAGTTTTACACAATGAAAGAATGTAGGTTGGAAAATAAAAAATATTTCACTCTATCCATTGTCTGCATTTACATACTTATGTATATTTCATATTGATTCGTCTTTTTTGACCTAAATTTTATAGTGAGTTAAAATAAAACGAGAAGTAAAGTGTTGTCAATGACGACGTCAAAATAACGTACGTGATCATCAGTACTATTTCTCAAGATGTTAAGCAAAAAATAAATAATAACGGAGACAAAATATGTAAATAAGTATTTACATATTTTTGCATTGTAGCATTTATAGCATAAGTGATTATTACTTACTATATATAAGTAATAATCAAACTTATGCTATAAATGCTCAATTATATGTACCATCGTGAATAGTGTGTCAATAATTATAGGGTGATATACACACCATTTCACGTTGGTACAGTCTTAAAGCGAGCGGTCAAAAATAGGTAACTCGGAAACAAAGCTTTACATTTATATTAAAATGGTTGTAAATGATATAATAAAGTGTTATTTGCTTAATGACACTTTATTTATTACTATGATTACGAATAAGAACAAAAAAAATAGTAAATGTAAAAAATTTTATATTTCTATGCCTATGTTAATTAACGATAAGTACAACTTATTACAAGATTTGACCTTAAGTACATTACTAGTGATATCTGCTATCCGTAAATAATAAATAAATTTAAAAAAGAATAAACAATTGATAAAAAAGGACTTTGAAATTGCGGAAAAAGCTCTGATTTTCTATTTTATAAACTACTAACAAACTTAATACTTGTCTATTCAAAAAAACTTTTTTCATTCGGCGAAGCTTCCGAATAGGCTGCTAACGAAGGGGTCCGACTATAACATGAGTCTATTTATTAAATCGGTATTAGTAAGTTTCCAAGCCTTTTTTCAAGTATGTTCTCGTCCAAATTTTTTAAATTATTATTAATAACTTTGCCAGCCCCTTCAAGTAATTCCTCGATAGATAATAATGCACGCTTTACAATTTATGAGCATTAATTAATACCTTGCAGACGGAAACTAGAAGATTGTACCATGGATTTTGCTATATATTTTGTGAAATTTAATACAGGTTCTATATTTTAATACCATAATTAGGCTAGAGAATCAGCTAATCATTTCCATTTAAATAATATCTGCAGTCTATTAACTTGAATATTATTCTCGTAGTTTAAATTATTTCACTTCAAAATATTTGTTTACTGCTTTACAGCAAAAAAAGTAAAGGGCAAGGTCAGACTCAGCATTTACGAAGATATTTCTAAACATATATCCAGAGCCTGATTTTTGAGATATTACATGTACACGTCTATTGTTTTGAAATTTTTTTAATTTTCATGTAGATTTTAATTTAGAAATTTATTTATCATTTTATTTATCCATATTATTCTTTTTTGTTTTTCTACTCACTTCCTTTTTATATCATTTCCTTTATATATCATCATATCATAACACTGGTACTTTATTTGGCATGCGTTTTATTTTAACTCTTTTTTATCAAAGAAGCATTCATTTTATCATTTCAGAAGTATTATTTTCTAGAAAGTAAAGTTTCATTTTAATATTTTTTTATTTAAATTTGGTAAAAAAATGATCTCGAAATTAACAAAAATATGTGCAAAAAAATTTGTTATATTGAAGATGAATTTTGCAAGCTTCCAATAAATTTTGTTTCAATGAAACGAACTAAATGATTTGAATTTAAACGAAGTTCAGGCGACATGAGTTTAAAAAGGAGTTTCGTCGTACATTAATTATATTCCCTGCAGATCCGGGATAAATTAAAAAAATACTTTCGTTGAATTTCGCAATAAATATGCGTTACAGTACCACGTAAGAGTGAAAAAAACCTTTTAACTTTAAAGTAATTTAAAAAATCAACACCGTGGTAATAATTTTTCAAACTTCTATAAAAAAACCCAGATGACGAAATTTATGTCTGCTTAAAACGTTACTCATAAGTTCATATGATTTTGTAAAATCTTCTTTATGTTTCTGGTTGCTAACATCTATTTAAACCTGATATATTTTTCTTATGTTGTTCAAGAGATTTTTTTAATGAAATTAAGCAAATGATGCGAAGCTAAACTGAGTTCAGGGGAGAGTCACCAAAATATTGCTATTGTTATTTAAATGAAACTTTTCAAATTGTACTTAGTCTTGGTTTGTCAGTAGTTACTAAATTAAATTTTATAGCATGCTACGCTAAATGGAAAAGCCAATCAATACCCAATGAGTTTATGTAAAGATTGAATAATCCTCATACAACAAAAATTCTAACAAGAAAGCACGTAGTGTTGAAGACGAATTTATCGAGTTGCCCACGAATAAGTTTTAATTGAGACTAAGGGATGATTTGAAAATAAACTCTGTTGAGCGGACCTAGTAAGTAAAATACCGTCTTGATTATATAAAAGGAAAAAATGCACTTTTAATGATAAATATGGATTATATTCATAGACATATTATTACATCGGTTAAAAACATGACTTGCCCTTTTTTACTTTTATTTGCTTCCTTCTAATGGGCGATTTAACGATTTTTTTTAATTCTTCACAATGTAAAATTATTCAATATTATTTTTGGGTACTTTTTCTGAATATTGGTTTATTTATTCTAAGAAAAACCATAACTGCCTTTTATGCTCATGAAACAAGTTTATAATCATACAGCATTTGTGTTGTTGAATAAATAATATTGAGCAGATGTAGAGAAATATTAAATGTAGATATTTAAACTAGAAATACTAATTTTCATTACTGTATTCGTAACCAAAAATTATACCGTTCCCAATTAGAAGAATAATCGAATAACTTGTATCAGAAACGAGCAGTGTGTGTAAAGCGCAAGAATTTATAAATAACTAGCTATGCCTACAATTTTATTCGCATGCCTACAATTTTATAATAGCTATGCCTACAATTTTATAAATAACTAGCTATGCCTACAATTTTATAAATAACTAGCTATGCCTACAATTATATAAATAACTAGCTATGCCTACAATTTTATTCGCGTGTAATTAAGAAAGATAAAATTTGTTTGTTTTTTCCTCTTGTATGTCGCTTTTGGATATATATTATTACAATATTAAATTTCCTCAAAATTCGTTAACTTGGATTTGCGTGATACCCGCTTAAATTAAAATACAGACAAACAAAAATTCTAAAAAAAAATACTATTTTCAATGTACAGAATTTACTCTGTACCAATTTTGTTATGTGTATAGACTCAAAGATTCAAAACAAACATGAACTCCTAATAAGACAAAATGTCCAACAATTTAAGTTAATAAAACATTAATTTATGTCTGATCGTAAATCACAACCTAAATCATAAATTTCCGGACTGGCCGATGGGTGAGACTTTAACATTATTATCGACAACTCCCATCAAAATTTATGGGGAAATTTAACCATGTTCAATAAAAATGACAAGAAATAGTTAGTAAAAATATATTTAAAAAACGACTAAATTTATGTCAGTTCATGCACGGAAACCTATGTTAGGTTTCCGTAGTTACCTGAATATTTTCAAATTGTTGACACAAGTTAACCTACATAAGTCTAATTGAACGCTGTTACTCGTTACTAGTTGTTTTGTAACACCATCTGCATCAATTGTACATCACTTTGAAGATTAATATTACCCATAAAGGTAAATAAAACATCAAATTAACTTTAAAAACCAGTTAATAATTCTTGACGGTGTGGAACAAAAAAAGGTGTTGCCTTTATTTTACAAGTATGGTGACTACACAATTCTAAAATTTATTAATTTATTAGGTTTTCTGATTTCATATCCCAACACGAGTTTCCTTCATACGAAGGATAGTTGACTTGAAATGGATGTACCATTTCAAGTATACTATGGACTAGAAAGTTAAATAAAGTCACTACACAGATATAATATACCTTTCCTCGTAAGACCGTGATGCATAAAGTGCATAAATATATATATATATATATATATATATATTTATATGTGTATATATATAGTCATACAAAGACCACGTAAGTTATGCCATACATAGTTTTCATTAGTTTCTATTTATACAAAAGGCAGATATATATGTGAAAATTATTTATCATTGAACAAATGCCCAGTTTTAAATGTGACTAAAAACGATGACACATCAATCTTTGGTGTCCTGTCAATTCATTGTCTTTTAGCTAGGACCGTCTATCAACTTAATCATTTATATAGTTTTAGTAAATATATAATTTTCTGGAAATAAGACAATTTTCTGACGTAGAAATAAAAAAAATTGCATTGCGATAAATCATGTCAACCCGTATATATTTCAATATTGGACAATCAGAAATATTTACATAGTTGTTATAAAGATTAAATACTAAGCATTTTTTTAATTTCATCTATTGCGAAGATAATTTATACGCGTAGGTAATTGTAAAAAAGTTTGTTATAAGGACTAAAAATAATTTATTCAGAATTTCAATCAAAAATATCCAATCTTTTTCCAGTTTTATTATTTGTTACTATACATTAAAATTTCATACCATATAATTATATTTATATAAACGGAGATTTTTACTTATATGTGACTTTGTCGTCCCTGACAGCGAGAGAAGAAAAGAAGTAAACAATTTAAATTTTATGGCAAATTTTCATTATATTTGACACATATTTAAAGTAAAGCATATAAAACTAGATTTACGGCAAGTTTGTGCTATTAACAGAATAATAAACTAAACTCATTTTTTAATAAGCTTTCAGAAGCAACAAACAAGAAGCTTTTATCTTATCATTACAAAAATTGTCACGTTAGTAACATAACCTGAGCCTTATTGAAATTCCTAGCATTAAGTATAAACAATTTTATGGTCCATTTATTTTGGAGTGTTATGTGTTTAAGGTTCAGAAAATGTTAATCGAAAATACGGTGTAAAGCTTAACTCAGGTGAATGAAGATTCGCTCGCGATTACGCAAGCAACTATTCCAAAGGTAGTAAATCCTTTATATATTACTACGTCACGGCATGAATCGTACGCTTTAAAATGACATTTGTGAATAAAGTAATATCAGTAAATATAAATTAAATTAATACATGTTAACCAATAATGGTTTTTTTTTCGATTCCTGAAATATTATAGTATATTATAGTACTATGTATAACTTTTCAAACAGTTCTGATACAATATTTACAAATACGGTTTTTGATCACTTGGCAATTAAGTATCGGCGAGTAAAGAATAAATAAAATATAAACATTTCACTTACGATGTTCTCGCATCATGAATTCACTTTCGGGTGAAAAGCGAAAGATGTAATCCGTGATATATGCACAACAATGAGCGAAGGTATACTACCCTTTAACACAACCGAGCATAGATTTCAAAGATTAAAAAAGGGCATTTTGATCTCTTCGGAAATATTTATTCAGGTACAGACATACAGGTACTTTTAAAATAATAAAAAAAGGCTTATTTATACCGATCCCAGGTTAATATCTTATGATTGAGCTATTTTCATGCTTCTTTCATATTGTATTGACAACTAATTTCATATTCTATCCGTCAAAACAACTTCATGCAACAAAGAAACAACTTCATGTTTTGGGAAATAAATGGAAATACTAGGTTTGGCCACGATAAGAACTAACAACCAAGAATAGGTTGTTTTTACGAAAATCGTATAAACAGGCTTTTATTGGACGATATATTATTGTAGTAATTTTGTATTTCTTTTCTTTCTTTTACGAGTGAAAAAGTATCTAAAAAGACAATCAAATTGGATAGATGGATAGTGTGGAATTTTTATTCATTACTTTAATTGAGGTCAATGTAAAGCTGACCAGCTGGTAATTTTTATTTCATTTTTATAATTATCTCTTTGGTGGAACTCGTTTTAACAGAAAAGGTCTCCTGTTGGGTTCTATACCATCAGTTTACAAGGTTTAGTCATTTTGACTCAGCATTCTTGTTTAACTGCCACACTGAGGATAGGTTGTATCTCAGCATTTGCGAGATTCAGTTATCGTTTTTAAATATACAAAAGAATGTGAAGAGTTGTTCAAATATTTTACATTATGGTCGCGTTAAAGGATACACAAAGATGAAAAATTGCTTGAAGAGAAGGGCCGGTAAAGAGCACGAACAGTTAAAAATACCAAAACGTAATTAAGCTGTCCTAATACGTCTGACTTTCATGGTCTAAGCGTAATCGATATAATAGATTTTGGCATCGAATGAATATTTTGGTATTCGTATTGAGTTTGATTTAATTTTTAGGGAAAATTTCAGATCTTGCGCTTTAAAGATGAAATCTGATAAAAATTTCCCAGTTCAAATTATATAAGCATGTTTTGCATGTTTTTGATAATTTTTTAAGCTTCTCTTTTATCAAGGTTAGATTGTCCTGCTCAAGGAGGAATTGTATTATTTTTAGAATCAAAGGTAGAATTAGTAGCATTCAAATGACGTTTCGGGATTTTTGATGTGAAAGAATAGAATGCAGATGAATTTCTGAGACTAAAAACCGCGCGCATTTCAATTCAACTATTCAGAATCTGTTTATTACTGTTGTAGTCTTTGTGTTATGAAACATATTTTGTATCAAATTTATTCAGAAATTATTGATTTAATTTTAGAAATCCAGGTTCGTAAATCAATTGTTGCAGTAAACATTTTGTCAAAAATCTTAAGATAACATTTAATTTATACGCGTCATAGTTTAGACGCTTGATAATGGGTACCTGGATTTTAATATTGATTATAGCACATAAATTAATTTTTTATTCTATAAAGAATTATTTAAAATAAATTTTAGGCAAACTGGAACACAGCAAATTAAACACAATTATTTTCTTTATATTCTCTTTGAAAGAACATAAGAATTTAAAGCTATTACTTGAAATTAGAAAAAATTGTCTTGATATTTAGATAACAAGACAAAACTAATTCAGTTTTGTTATAAGCTCATTAATATGTAGATTAGCATTATTTGTTTTGTAAATAGATGTAGAATAAAGTCAATTATTATAGATTATATCTTAAAACTTTTACCTAAATAAATACACTAACTAGTAAATTAACTGTTTTAAATAAGGAATATATATATATATATATATGTATATATATATATATATATATATATATATTTATATATATATATATAACCGCAATTTTCTTTCGGAAGAATAAAATTTGTCATTTGCCATTTTTTCGGGTTGTTTAAAAAGTTTACATTTAACTACAACGTCTGCATCCGTAAATATGCTAGTAGGAGCCATCTGGCTCAAGTTACCTACTTCTCTATTGCTCCTCAACAATTTTGTGAAATTTGAATGACAACTATTAAGTGTATTTTTCTTATATTTGCGCAGTTCTTTTTTCATTTACCCTGGGCTCGGCATGTTTGATAAATAGAAGTTAAGCGTTAAGACAATTCTAAAAATTTTGGGAAACTGCATTCTTATTAGTCTTGCTTTTGATCTTTGTCTAACCCTGTTTGGTGGAAGCGCTGAGACTGTAGATGCGGGACCCTACTGGGTGACTTTCGACGGTCCCTCTTTTATATGAGGTGGGTCGTTACGAATTCCAGGAGTGGCCCTGAGACAACTCGGGTTGAAGGTGGGAATAGGGCATCTTCTGTCTATTGAAATACCTACTTCGCACTGTTGAAAAGTGAACTCAGAAAAACAGCAGTTTTATAACTGAACCTTGTGGCACATCCATTAAAGTTCCGCGAAATATGGAGAAATTTTGACTTTGAAAGAGACTTCTTCTGATGTACCATACATTTTCACATACAATTTTTTGGCTGCTATAAACGTGTTATATCAAGTGTTAACTGATCTCATTTATGTATTTTTTACCTTTCTCCTTTATTCTTGAGAGCAATACATATTCACACCTATAAATTTTGTTACCGTGGTGTGCTCGGTTAATCACACGGCGTAAGGCCTTTGACGGCTCGGCGCATCGCGGGAACCCGGGTTCGATTCTCAGCCGCTCATCGAGTGCAGCTGGACTAGGGTTCTGATTGGTTGTAAGAGATTGCCTTCATATAATTAATCCACCGCATGTATTAATTTTATACTTTAAAGTGCGTAAATAAATATCTGTTGCTCTTATAAATGTAACAGGAAGGACAAGAAACTAAAACGTGACATTGATTGGGATCACATACAAGTTAGTCACTGTTCAGAATTGTATCACGGTTTCATTATCATTGTCTCTTAAAGCTGTTCGCTTTCCGCATAGTCATGGCACGAAAACTAATAAAACGTTTATTTTACTGATATTATCATATGTTCCACTGTTTTCCTACTCTTCTTCAGCTTCAGAAAATATTTTCGATTGTGGTATATAACCGTGATAGTGATACATTTGTGATACATTAGTTTCAAGAAAATGATACAAGTTACATTATATAGTAAGTATTCATGTATGAGAAATTATATATATATATATATATATATATATATATATATATATAAATATAAATATATATATATATATATATATATGTATATATATATATATATGTGTGTGTGTGTGTGTATAAGTGGCAAACGTACAAAAACGCTGGGTGTAGAATTTCTTACCAAATTAGAAAAGTGCACATATTTTTATATCATTATAACCTTGCCGTAAAATAATATTTTTAAGAAACCTTGCAAATTTTCTTTACTGAACCATTTGGCGAAACTTAAATAGAATGGTCGATATTAAGAATTCAATAATCATCAAATCAAGATACAGCGAAGCTACGAACTAGAGGTTGTGTTAATTTAATTAATTTTTGAGAGTGTGTGATAAAAATACTGGTATCTTATTGGCTTACTTAAGCAAGTTTTGCTGGAAAGGAAAAACGCGAAGTAATATGAAAATTTTAATGTAAGGCAATCTCTCAGTCCTCGTGTATTTACGAACATTTGAAAGTTTAAAAATTAAGTGTACATAGTATTTTTATAAAACTATTAAAAATATAGAAATATCTTTAATTACGGAAATATATAGATTAGTATATATATCACAAACGTTAGAAAAAATCATCGGTTGCCTATAGTTCTTTCATTTTTAAATAATAATTGAGAGAAACAATTTTATATTTAACTTCATAAAAAATCCTAATGTTCCGATGTTTTTCTTAACAAATGCTTCTTACTCGTTCGTTACTTCATTAAGGGTCAGAGGGAGGACCATATACAATGTGAAATTAATAAAGTAACGAGAGACCAATATTTAAATACAAATTGAGAAACAAAAACCAGCGTTTATGATTTGTTTAATTTCCTTTCAAATTCTAGATAAAACACCGTTATATTCTGTAAAGAGACAAGTTATGCTGTAGACAGACGTCCTTAGTAAGAAGATTGATGTAGCATTACTTAGAGATAAAATAAGCAATCCACTAGGAATTTTTAAAACCGTTAACCGATATTAGAAATTTAACAGCAATATCGAAAAAATAGAGGAAATATGAGACAACATATTTGAAAAGTCATAATTTAATTCAGTTTATAACTTTAATATTCCTTTTTAAATGATAATTAAGAATTATTCATAATTACCCTTTTAATTCTATAATAACTCATTAAAAAGAAAAAAATAATAATTTATATAATTTTCAATCAAAGCCGAGAAAATATTTTTGGTCTAAGTTTATATTGAGAAGTGCTTCTAGTTTGATGTAGTCCTATTGACATTGTATACAAATAATTTTGCAATCACGAAAATTTAAACGTTTCTGGTCTAATAAGTTTGCAAGCTAGGAAAGGATCATTGTCAAATTTAGCAGAATAAACCGTTGCTTATATGCTATCTATGGCTTCCCAACATGTGGAATATTAATAAGACGAAAATTTATGTTTGGATATTTGTTACTCAATCACGCCTAAATGGTACGGCATATTTTCATAAATCTAGGCGTGGGCATCGTTCATAATTCAAAATAATATACTGATTACTTTTACCCGATAAATAAAAAAAATCGTGAAAGATGAATTTCACTCCTTTTGTTTAATAATACAATTTTAGTAACACAAAAACTAAATAGATGGTGCAATGTATATATACATCGAAGATTTAATATTATTCATTGATAGATATCGCGACCATTGGGTTAGAAGAAAATTCCATCGTCTTAATAGGAAATCAAATTTGACGATACCGTGAGCAAAATCTATTAATACATATTTTTTGTTTTAATTACGACAGGGGCGGCCTAAATATAGTGTTAGATTAAAATACCTCTTTTCTCATTGAATCAGCCTACAAAGTGACTTTTTCCAAGTATATCATCAAGATAACAAAAAGAAAATTTAATTCATTCTACACTAAATTATTTATGCATGAAATAAAATTTAACTTAATTATTCATTATAATGTCCTTTTGTCACGTAGGGGTAACATTTTGTCACGTAGGGCATACCTAATAACAATTTTGTGGAAAGAATGGTCTTCGACGTATAAATCGTAAAAAATAGTGAAAATTTTAATTTGTTGTGTATTGACTGGGAGAGGTTTGAGATGAATTATATGTGACGATGTGGCATTTTATTATCAAAATGTTCACATATTTATCTTTTTTTAGTGGAATATGATACACTAATTTATCACAGCGCTCTTTTCTTGACATAATAAACTGACGTGAGGCTCAACCAGACTTGACGGTATTAGTTGGTCAGAAAGTAAAAAAAAAAAAAAACAACAAAGTATCATATTAATTATGGCGTAAGCAATGTGAAGAAAAATATGCGACAGGCAATATCAGCAAAACATAAATATAATTGAGGAAGGTATTTTTATCATAGTTTTACTTTTCGTATGAAGCTTTATTCGATTGATTATTGGTAGTAGATTTGATTGAAAGTTGATTTTCATATATACTTTATATAACAAATATATAATTATTCACTTCAATTATTTTTTCTTAGGTATTAAAAGTCAGTGATGGTGAATACAACCACACTTGCATGTTTTTGTAAAAGTAGAATTAATATTAATATCATTGGAATTTGTTTGTTTCTTTTTTACATTTGTAAATATAATTTTAATGTTTGCTAGATTCCTACAAACGTCAGAACTTATCAAAGCCACGTTTAATTAGAAACATCCTCAGGAAATTCTTGTATTTGCCTAGAAAGATGAGAGCTGACTAGTCCATTCGTAATTGTCCGTCAGATGAAAATGATCCCACTAAAAATAATAATTTTGAAAATATATTTATGACATGGATATCAGCTAAAGTTAAATGAAACAGGTGTAAACACTTGCTTATTTAAACATTAAGTACACGCGGCCAATGTCCACCCTTTTTTCTTTTTGAACTTGGCTGTAACAGAGTCGAGTGCCTAGACGTGTTGGAAAATTAATTTTTCATTAGGGTTATTGTGCACAAATACTTGATGCCCGATGGTATACACATGTTATTATCGTAAATACACAATTAAAGAGCAATTCCTAATAGTGAGTGAAATTTATATTAATTTTAAAATATATCATGGTATTTTTGTTTAGCTTTATGGACTAAGAGAACACTATATTCTTAAATATTTAGATATTTATAATATATATGTATATATATATATATATATATATATATATATATATATATATATGTGTGTGTGTGTGTGTGTGTGTGTGTGTGTGTGTGTGTAGCTCCAGAGCTTTACGTTACAAGATTATGGCGGTCATAAATTTTTAAGGCAATTTAATTTATTTAGTTTTATCAAGATCTAAATAACGGAAATGTGGGTACCTTGTGCGGATGAATGTTGATATTTTGATTCGGAAATTAAGGAGTAAGTAGCGATTGATCGCGCCGAATGTAACTCATTAGAATTTTAACTTTGTTTAGAACTGTATTGTTGTTTTTAAAACCGAAAATAAAACAAGTAAAAATATAGTTAGTTCGTTCACTTTATACAGGACGAATTTCTATGAACTACAACAGGTAAAATCGTAACAGTAAAAATATTTGTATTATAAATATTTTAAAATACAAAATTGAAGACGCTATTCGAACACAGCAAGACGAACAAAAATAGGCGATTTCTTTATGGAAAATACATATTTGTCACTTAGTTTGATGTACAATGCGATTTTTGCTATAGATAATATCTGAAAAACCATATTTATCCTCATTAGGTACGATTTTATTGCAGTCCTCTTTTCAAAATATAATAAATCGGTCTACTTACATCATTTATGTTTATTTATAGTTTCTTTTGCATTTCTTTGGCGTTGATCATATATACTTCACATAAGGGACGTATATAAATATCACTTTGTTCAAATGGAATTCGTAATGTTCTCGCAATCTTAAATCCTCTGTCATCCAGGGCGAATCTCCAATAAGCCACAAATTGGTTTATTTTCTCACTTTCCTCAAATATTGAGAATACAAAAACGAAAGGTTTGTAGAAGACTAGTACTAGTGTATATCTGGGTAACGACATCTTCACAAGGCGTAGTTTGATGGTGTCCATTCGTTTGCTGAATACTAATAGTGCTTATGAAGCCTGAGTGTTTCGCTCTTTTGTTTGGTAATTTTTGCTTTACAGATATTATACTTTTTTTTAAATATATATAATTACACTCACAGTATATTTTGTTTTATTAAAAAAATTTAAAAGTATTGTATACAAAATTGAAAAGCAAAATGAATACAATCTATTTCGTAAATAAAAGTATAGAAATATTCGTAAAAAATATAATATTCCTTATGTCGTAAAACATTAGTAATTTACATGCTTTCTGTGTCGTATTTTGTTGTTCGTGTCAACATTACATTGAGATGAAACATTTACAGGTTACTTTAAATCTGCTTACATTTATCTAAAATGATAAACCACTTATATGCCAACTTCTTACGAACAAGTAGTTGATTATAGTAGTTGCTGTTTCGGAATTGGAGCACTTCATTTTTATTAAACCATCGTGGTTAATGTGATTACTTTCTTTCCAAAATATTTTATTTAATAATTTTATCCAAATCAATTTTTTTACTATATGTGATTTCTTTCTGCTCTTCTCTACTATTTTTATTTTGAACATACGAGTACCATTTTTAATAAATTATTTGGTTTCGGAAAACCTAAGTCGCTTTAAAAGTATTTTCTTAAAGTGTTGGGTTCATATTTCCACTTTTATTCACTTTCAAGTTTTGATGTTACGAATATTGATATTTTTTGTAGATAACAAATAAACTTTATTATATTTTTATAAATACAATAGTTTATGAGCAAGTTTATGTCTGACAATATTAGTAACAGATATTTTTTGATATTAGTTATAAAGAAATCAAACAAAATAAATAATTATTTCAAATTCTTCGGTATTCCGCAAAAAAAAAATTTTAGCTCATGCTATATTTGCAGTTTTTAAGGGGAGGAATTGGTTGCGTTATATTATTGAAAAAATTCTCCCCTTGATTAGTGACTCCGTGATAAAGATGTGATCCTAATAACTTAATTACTTATTATTTAGTACATCAAATTTCACCACCGCAACTTACTGAAGAAAATTGCGGTTTCGAACTGCATTGTAGGAGAGTTTACGTTAATGATGAAAGTGCTTAGAAGCTAAAACGTAATTATCTGCGTTTCTACTCTCCGCATAAAACATGAATTTACGAAGCATGTAATGACACGTTAAGGAAATATAAAACACACAATACAAGTTACTCGCTCTTGTGCGAACTTTTTTTCTTTCCCAGGAAGTTCTAAATACGCCGGAAACGATAATTAGCAAGACGATATCTATAAAGGCGGAATAGGAAGTGAGGACAAAAGAAAATGGACGTTATTTATGTTGACATACGGTTGTTGATTATCGCTCATTATTACGGTTCAATAGTTATCTTCCTGCCCTACACAGTGGAGTGCCAAATATTTTCTCATTTTCTATCGAAAGGAAATGCGTGCAAAAATATTTTATTTTCGAATGGTTGATTTGTTATATACTAAAGTAAAAGGTAGGAATTGACAATAAAAACCAAGACTGGATAAGAAGGGCGGGAAAGGGATTTATAACATTTTAACATTCTTCCAGTGTAAGTCTTTAATCTTGAATAACAAAAAGGTTTAGAAAAAGATTCACAAGTTTTAAACGGTTTTACTTATTTTAATAAAATAAATGTATAGTGTAGGCATGTCTGAGATATTTTTTTTGGTAGCGTGGAATGGTGATGAGGCGAAACAAATGTTTAACTATCTGATTTTTTTTAGGGAACCTTTAATTTACGTTCTTCAATATTTCATTTTTGTCAATTTTTGATGGTAGAACACTACAACAATAAAATAAATTTACCAATTTTATATATTTTTTGGAACATCTTAATATATCGAGTCGCGTGGATTTATTTCCCTTGAGTAGGTATATATTTTTCGGGCTTCAATTTTTTTGTTATTCGTTATAAATAGTTGTGAGAATATTTTGATAAACTCAACCCTGTTCACAGATTATATAGTCGGAGTGATCGATCTATTATGGATTCCAACTTAATCAGAAATGTTGATTTTCTTTAATATAATTTTATATTATATTTCGGAAAGTTAAATTTATTAACGTGTCGGCGAGGCCCCGCTATCTGTCCGACGATTCTTCGCCGTCGGTTAACTGCGGTGCTGTGAAAGTTAAATGGGTGCGTGATAGTTAGAAATCATTTAAAAGTTAAATGTTACCAAAACCCACACACACACATATAAATATATATATATATATATATATATATATATATATATATATATATATATATGTATATATACATACGTATATATAAGCAAAACATTTCATCGGATGTAGTTACATATAAAAAATAATTTATAAGTTTTCAATAAATAGAAAATATTTTCATATTCAGAGTTGAAAAGGTGGAAATAGAGCACTATGATCACTCACAGTTACTTTTAGCGCGTAATTTCATCCCATCATATGATTAAAAATGACTCCGAAAGTGTGTCATGTATGATTAAAATAACACTGAACTTACATGAAATATAATAATAAATCGGGAAAACGGAAATAATTGACCCTGAAATGGCTCTGAAAACCTATAAGAAAACTGATATTTTGGAAGTCGAATGGATGCACTCGAATTAGCTGAGATCTTTAAAACATTTAAATATACATTAGACATTTTCAAGAACATAGATTTAGATATATGTATAAACGTCCTCTTATAAATATTATATTATTTGAGTTTAAGAGAAAAAACATGTCTCCGATTGATATCTTAGATAAATTATAATAAAAACGGTTTTATATAATCTGAATTTGTCCCTTGTCTTTGAGCTTTCTTTATCGAATGAGCATTGATGCGATTCTCTACGGTTGCTAGGTTTTTATATTTTACAAAAAAATAGTAGATTACTTTAACTCTTCTAACTAGAGATAGGGATATTTCAGATAAAAACTCTATTCAAACGGATCTTATTAGTTGTGTTGATTTAGCTTCTCATGATGTACAAAATATGACTTTTGTTTATCATTGCTTATAAATCGAATGAATATATAATTTCCTGTCAATGTGGTGTAAGCCAATGTGAAAAAAATTGTTTTATTTTGAAACAATCGAGTGGCTTGTTTTACATTTTAACATGAAATTAAGTTGTAACTTATTTTTTTTCATAACGACGAGGGAGGGAGGAAGTCATCGGAATTCAACAATAAATCGTAAACTCGTCGAGTTATGGGCTAGTTCGATTTATCTTAAAGAATCCTTTGACTATAAATCGCAATCCAGAGGATCTAACGAAGGAGGAAGGAGATGGTCATGGGAACTTCTCAGTGGTTATCATTAAGATCGAGTTTTTTGGTCACAAAATCATATTTTCTCATTTTTATACAAATACAATTTTTTCTTGCTTTGTCAGATAAGGCACAAATCCCTCCATCCATATTATTTGTTGGAATTCTACTTTTCCTCCGAAATTCTTGAAGCTAGAATATTTTAAGTCCTTTTCTTGAAATTTTCATATTGTTTTTGTCCTTTCCTCGCTTATACTTGATTGCTAACTGAACAGGAAAACGAACGCCGCACTTTTCATATACTTTTTGTAACATTGCAGAAATCGCTGTGAAAACTGATGGCGTTATAGGTTGGGAATCAGCCAGATTTATATATATATATATATATATATATATATATATATATATGTATATGTATATATATATATATATATATATATATGTATATATATATATATATATATATATATATATATATATATATATATAGAATAGGTGTAATTTTACATTTCTGAATAACTATAAATTTTATAATTCCAGCATTGATGTTTAATTACAACGCTAGGTTGATACTTAGCGTTATGCACCTAGATATGACCACATTATACAATACATTTAAAAATTAAAAGCGTCGACTAATAAACGACTAATAATGCCTTGTGACATAATTTGATATTTCTGACTAAATATAATATTTGGTATGAGTCAAAAAAATTAAAAATAATTTTTGAGATGACTTACTCTTAAGAGTGAACAAATGCAATTTAAACCAAAGTGGTATATGATTAAAATATATAAGGAGAAAAACATGAAATATATTAATAATTGTTTGTCAACATGATGCAGAAGCTTTTTAACACTCTTAATTATTGTTAATTAAATAATCTTGAATTCAGAGTTCTTATTAAATTTATTTACTTAATATTCAACAAAATTACTTATTTTATGACATTCTTAAACGAGATCATAAACAATATTTATCCGCCCACTGAAATTCATAAAATTTAATTTGAAGACTTATTTTACGAGCCTACGGATATATCGAACTGAAATTCGTGACGATGTCGCTAAATACATATATTAGACTTTACAGTGCAATATGATGAAATAAGGAATACATTTTTTTGGTTTTCGTTGTATTTGTAATTGTAAAATATTTCAACGATTATGTTTCATTCTATTATACGAAACAGCATGATATGGGATAAACTACCACGATTCTTACCGTTTGGAATAGGTTATATTTCATATGATACCTTATTGTACATATTAAACGGTTGTTAGAGACAAATTAGAATTTGCAAATAAATATGATGAAAACCTTTTAAATAGAACAAAGATATTTTACATATTGATTGAGAGGATACATAAATTTTTTTAAAAATCATTGCACGAAATCTTGATACATGATATGCACGTAACAATAGAAAATGCGTGACAAATAACAACATCGTAATTTTGAAAGATATCACAAGCAAAGAGCTCCATTTTCTAATTTCAGATATATTTTTCTTTCATCTCAGCTTTAAATGACCAGTCCCAAAATCTTTCAATATCATCTGGAGAGGAATTTTAACAATATAATTTAAATAAGAATAATCGTAGGAGGATTTTATCATAGAATCGCAGATATTGCGCCTTGTAGGATAACAGATAGTGATGCTACTAACTTATAAAAAATAATAACATTCCTAATAAAATAATTTTAATTAAATATAGATGTATGATATTAATTGTTCGTCAAAAGTAATAAATAATAATAACCTGCAATTTATAAAACAATGTTTTATCTCATATGAACTGGCTACATTTTATTATGTTGTTTCATCATTTAGTTTTTTACAGTATGTCAATTAAAATTCAAAATTGAGGATGAGTCAAGAATGAGTCAGTCTTGTACACCGATTATTTTTTTGATGTTATTGTGAATGCATATATCATGAGCCCTATTAAAAGTGGTTCCAAAAACAAGATAATTAATCGTTTTCAAAACTATTCCTTTAAAAAATTGTATACTTTATCACTTTCATAATAGTTCGCGTGCGATGGTACAAGAGTTTTGTATGTTCGTTTATATGGCTATAAAATTTCTATTTAATAACTTCAATAGCTCTAAATACATATGTAGAAATGGTTAATTAATTAATTAAGTTTAACGGTTAATTGTTACTATATGAGATAGCCATTTGAGCTGTTTGTCTTGGAAATGACTAAAGGTCACTCATCATATTTATAAGTGTAAGAAATACTGCTTAAAATATAAATATTTAACGTATTTAAACAACATTAGCGCTATCGATAAGTTCAGAAATAGAGGTTTCATTATTTAATGAAATCCGGTCAAAGGCAACATGGATATCGTTTAAAAGAAGTACCGAATTACTTCTTGACTATGTACTCATCGTTTTATCGGTACGATCTACAGCGTATATTGCACCTAAGAGCGCAACGAGACAAATGTAATGAAATTGTATAAAGCATGCCACGGATAAAGGCAGCGCGAGGAGCGGAGCGAACGGAGGCATGAAAATAGCCGAACGAATCATAAGGACGACGGGAGAGGCGAAACTAGTTAAGAAATTCGACGAGACGAGAGACCTTTTAAAAAAATTCTTTAGATATTACAATTAGTGTTACAATTAAGGTGACTAAATTTTATGATATGTGAATGCGCTTGATAAGTATAGTGTCTGCTATGTGTGTGTGTCTACAAAGCTTCATCTCGAAATAGCTGCTTTTAGTCGAGTTCTGAACGGAGGTTTTGGAGCTCGATGCAACGCTTTCTTATCAGAGTTTTGTGTTTGAAGTTATGTGAAGTGAATATAAAATTCTTCCCGAAACCGAATTAAGCTGACTGATAAGCTGACTAATGACTACGTGTTGAATATTTAGAAATATAAAAACATTAATTTTATTGGCACTTGAAATAGCTAACGGTAGTTGAGGAAAAAATATTCTTAAATTAGATAAAGAAGATGGAGAAGCTAAATGCACACAACGATAATAACTCTACAATTTAATTATCAGTTTAAATTTTGATTTAATCAGTGAGACTAAAAACAGATAATTAAGGAGACTGACTCGAAATGTATTCTGATATAGTAATTTTAAAAATTTCGGTGCATACCCAAGTAGTTTTTTTAGGTAACTTAAAAGTTTTGGAAGAGAAAGCACTACAGTGCATAAATAACAGAATATATTTTTTTACTTATCGTAAATTGAGAAATGACTTTTCTGCACGTGTAAAACCCTTGTGAAATTAACTCGTATTTTGTCATTTGTTTATATTGTAAGGGTATGTGTTCATGATAAATGTAAATTATTTATTTATGTATTGTAAATTAATTATTACATATTTATTTGTGTATATATTGTAACTGAAGAATTGTATTGAAAATGTTTGTACCAACCATCGAAAAAAATAATAGAAAATACAAATAACGGCAAGATCTTCACGAAATGTATTTTTTTATTAATTGCAGCAAGTAAATTGAATCATAATTAAGGGAGTACACCACTGTGGGGGTTAAAAGAAATTTTTTTTAATGTTTTTATTATTTAATGCGAAGGAGACATATGTTATTAATGACTCATGAAAATATTTTCATATAATTCTTTCTCAACAATTATGAAAATTAGAAAAACCACATACATGTAGAGTTCCGATGCGGGACACATTTCTTGATATGGTTCTCATGAGAGGGGAAATGAGAACGCAGGGACTTGGGAGAGGGAAAAGGAGAAGGCCCTAATTTTCAAAACAAACATTTAAAAAAACCTTCAGAATGTGTGCACAACACCAAAATTGAACCGAGGGTGCCTGGTCAAATATCATGTAGCCAGATAAATTTAATATCGAAATAAAGTTTATTTGATATTTTTTTAACATGCAAGATGACTCTGTTTTCAAGTTGAACGATATTGTAAGTAATGTGACGCATGTGAAACATTATTTTTTTATATTTTTTCGTGTATTTTAGACGTTTAGTATAATTTATGCGAGACTAAAAATGGAGACGGATACGTCCAGAGTATAAGGTGAATTGTTCAAACATATAATAATGAAGAGCTACAAAGTTTGCATTGGTCTTAAGCAAATATTTATGTGCAAAAATAATATCAAAAACAATAACTGAATTCGCATTATGAGAACGACATATTTCTACAGGTAATGTGAATTTTCAGCGGAACTAACCTTGGGATGCAAAATCTTAAAAAAGATGTTTGTAAATTCTAGTAAGACTGCCTCTTGGTATCTAACCTGGTGCTGGCTAACAGATCCTGACCTTGGTTTTGTTAGACTCGCCTGATCAATAATCAAATATCTATTCAATTGCTCATTTTCGGGACATGCTAATACTTAATATTAGAGCGTAGAAGTAGTATTGAAGTAGTATTGAAAATAGTTTCTTACAACAAGAGTGAAAACTAATAAGTACTCGTAAATATAAAAGTCTTATGGACAGTTTAATTCAAGAAATAGCAGCTATTAAACATTAATTCACTTTTCGTACTACATATCCTTCATAAAAATTACAATATTATACATATTTTTGGTACGATTTATATACAAAACATCGGTAAAACTATACAAGTTTATTTGTATAAGAACTAAAATACCTTTTCTGAGGCAAAATATATATTAAAACGTTAGTTTATTCCATGCCAAAATTAAATCAAGCAAAACATCTGAACATTCGCCATTAAGTTAAAAAATAATTTATTTCTAAATCATGAAAAAAATTAAAATAATGAAACTACGTGATGTAGTATTATTTCCACTTTCTTTAAGTTTTTTACCACGACCTAGGTTTCTTTGTTTTACAATAGCTTCAGGTGGGCTATTAGCAAAGATTCATTTAATTGTGAATAATGAATTTCTACAAAATTAACACCAAATATATTCAATAATTTATTTATTAAAACTTAAAATGCCATTAATTATATGAAACTCTCCGTCAGTGTCACATTTTTGGGATAAAGTATTCTTTGTCAAGTACTGATATCGCGTCCATAGTGCACGAGATAATGGATGAAGCTTTATTCATCACGCTCACGGCGTCATTCATCTTCTAAATTAATTTTGTTTGCATGCAACCGACAAAATAAAAAATGAGGCTAAGAGATCAGAATTTTAAATATAATGTAATTTAATATGCAATTACATAGTGCCATTTGTTTGATAAAAATGATAGCAGCGTTGCCCTGTAATTTGAAACGAAGTTTTGTGTGTAATTTTAGGCATACATATTTTGTATTTTAAAGTGCAATATATTTATTGAAATATATTTTCAAAATATTTATTGCATAACTCATTAATTTTTCTTCTTTTCACTCGTAGTTCATATTTAATCGAGTTTTTTTTACAGAAAGAGAGCACATCAGCAATTTATGAGCTGAAATTTTTGAACTTGGGTTAATGTTGATTTTTAATCGACATTTAATCGACAGGACATAATGTAGTGAAGTGGTAGGTGGATAAATTATATGAATTATTTTATTAATACGTATTAATGAAATTAGTAATCTTTTTCCATCGTTGGTTTAATCACCATGAATATATTTTTTCTTCTTTTGTTTTTCTTGAGTTAAGCTTAAGAGAACATGGTAAGTTCGGTCGATGGGGAATTTGCAGTTATCATTGTAAATAAGATTAAACCAAGAAATATTTTTATGATTGTAAAATCAATCATTTAAAGAAAACCTTTTGAGGATGTATCAGGTATTTATTAAAAAAGACCATATGTATTTTTGTAATAGACTGAATAGATAATTACATTGTAATGATACCTGTAACTAATGATATGGCATTTAACACAATTTAGCATATATGGACGGAAATTATGGAAAATTTATTTAAATACAAGTAGAATATGCGGTATGAGAATTCCAGTTTGAGTATTTCAATTAAACTTTTTACAAATGTAAATGTTATTTCATAAATTTATTCCTTAATATACATTTCATACGGGTATATATATCATGAATTCTTAAAAAATTTGTGGTTATCTAAATTATAGCTATAGTTTTCCGATAAATTTTATGTAAAATTCTAGTAATGCTAGTTCGGTGATAGACAAGGAACATATTTTCTGTAAAGCTTTTCAAAATTTTACTTGAAATATCTTACATAACATTTTTAAAACGTTTCTTTGAAATCCTTATATTTTTTTTTTTTCAAATTATATTTTACACGATGTAAAAAAAGAAAAAAAAGTTCGATCATTTCCTTTGCTCCCTTAAGTTTTCTTGTGAATATTTTTTAATGTTAACTATTTAAATACATCAGACATCAATTCGCTTTATTATTACGCCAAATTTCAAACTTATTTGTCAAACTATATTTGAGAATATCGGTTATAACAGACTGAACAACATGTTAGATACGTTACAAATACCCGTTTTTTCATTTTGAAGTATAAAACCCTAAACTATATATTTTTTGGTAGATGTATAAACATTTGTAGGGAGGAAATCAATTTCCTTCGAAATAAATGTGATAGAAAAAAGTGACAGAATGTAAACTTTTACTACGACGTAGGTGAATAGAGACATACTTCATTGATGAAAGTGGGAGTTTCCTACGATACTGAGGGAAAAATTATCTAAAGTGTCGAACTATGTTCTTGATTACTATCAAGAAAAATTAGCTATGAAAACTCTTTTCACTTTTTAATATCAACTCATAAAGTTTGTAAGTTCCCAATTCTAATATATTTGCTTTTATATTAATTAATCTATTGTAGCCATTGAAATTAAAATTTTATTGAGAGAATTATACATGTTTATCGAGACTAATAAAATTCTATTATCGGTCATTAAAATTATAAAATACATAAGGAAAAATAATAAAAGAAATAAAGTTAATTAAAATAAAAGAAATAAAGTTAAAGCATAAAATAATTAAAAACGTTTTATTTAATGAAGCAAGTTAAATGAACTCAAATTCGATAAGATTACTTTTTGTTATCAATTGAAATGTTCAAATGACCACCTCCGACCTCAACTAGACCCTCTTGCTCCAATAGGTAATTAAACGACTCACTGACTCAAGTTAAACGAACTCAAACGCAATTGGTTTACTTTTAGCTAATGAGAAGGTCCAATATCTGTCTTTCCATTGCCGGATCCTATCAGTTACAAAATCAAAGGATTATTGGGATAAGGTAATCGAGCTCAAATTCAATGGGTTTACTGTTAGCCATTGGAAAGTTCCTACGATCACATCCCTCTTTCTTCAACATATAAACTAAAGTGTGAAATCATATTAATGTATGGTCATTAGAAAGCAACTAAAAGTGAACAGAAATCGCTTTGATTAAATTTGTAAAATAAACGATTCTAATAAACTTGTATTAAAGACCGTTATATATGATACGACTAGCTTTGAAGCACAGAACAATAGGGGGAAAATTGTGGTGAAATTTAAAAATTATTTTCTTGTGAAAATATTGTATCTTAACACTAAAAATAATCAAATAGTTTGAGTTGCACAGAAGCGAAAAAATGACGTGAAAAGAAAGATTGTTATGAATTTATTTTTTTTTTGTTAAATTATGAAATAAATGAAAATTTTAAATTTACTTTAAAACAATTTTTAAAATCAAAACGACCATTTGTGGCCCTAAGAATTTAATAATAATTTGCTATGTAAGTATGTATAAATATTTATGTTGTGCCGTTATTTCTAATGTGGTGGTCTTATTTTTTATTACAAAAAAATTTATCTAATGATAAAATGCTACGAAAATCTCTGAGACTTCGAACATATATATGAGAAATATTACGAAGATCAGTTATGTAAATGAGACGTGAACGCGAAACCAATGAATTGATTTTTACCTTTAAGCTGTTAAATGACACAGATAAGTTCAGGATAATATTGATATATGTTGAATTTACTTTACTTTAAAATACTTATTTGTGAGCTTTGCAGAATGAAATTACATGTGAATATTATAATATATTCTTTTTATGGTTCACAATATTTCACTGAAGTAAACAAGTAGTTAAAAAAATTATTTTCAATACATAGTTTTACATTAAATCGTCTTTTTATTATGATTCATTTCGTTGTATGTTTGTTCTTATTTCTTATTACAAAAAAGAAAGCAACAAAAAATATATTTTTGTAACTCAAGTAACGAGAGTTTGTTATATTTCAAGTTATGAAACTCTTCCTGAACTCTTTTGCGGAGGAATTCCTTGTGACTTCATTTGAAGAAGGAGATCTTAAATCCGGTAAAATTGTCGATAAATAAGAACACATTGTTACAAAAAATTATGAAATTTAACCGAAAAACGATAAATAAAGTTTTCGTTTAATGAAAAAATATAAATAAAAAATATAATACGTAACCTTATTACCAGTTCAGGTATAAAATATTAACGCATATCATGGTTATTTTTTTCTTGAACAGATAAATTGAAATAAGATATATTAATATTACTCATTTATCTAGGACTGAATGCGTCAGTCGTGCTCGGAATATAAATAAAATTAATTCGAGTGTAAATTGAAATAAAAGCAACGTTATCGGAGTAAACAATTTATGTTAACGTACAATAATATAAATACCATGTACTCATTAAATAAATCAATTTTGAGACAGCTGACCGAAGCTGTAACTTATTTATTTTCCTGTTTTCTCTGATACACCTAGCGTGGTGTTGCAAGGTAAAAAGATCATTAGTAAAATGGATACATCGTCTATGGTGTTGAGTAGTCTTTTTACCAATTTGGGCGAAAGTCAGCTGTTTTGATTTATTTTTCTAGAAATAAATTTATTTTTCTAAATTTATCTTTCTAGAACAAGAACTTATTATTTAGTGTATTAATAAAGGTAATCATAATGTGACAAAAGCTTAATAAATTGTGCTTACCTTTTTATGTTAGACGATACAAGGAGCAACTGTAGACAATCTATATTGTTAATCCAAAAATTTTGTCAAAACAACTGATACTATTTGAACTGAAGTGTTCGACTTTATTCCATTATGATGTCATAATAGTTCATGTATGTAGGAGAAATGATATCATAGATACGTAAATAATGAAGGAATTTCTTTTCCAGTTTAAGTAGAATTTAAATTTACGTATACAAGCCTCGGGCTAGGAATATAACGTGAACCGTAATTGTCTACGAATTTCGCGCTTTAGGCATGGAAAATCTTTGATGCTGGAAAGAAAAAATTATAAAATATACTGCCAAAAGGATTCCATTTTCCAAAAGAACGATCCGACCGCCGATCCGTATATTCATTAGAGTAACCGCACGTGTAAGGTGGAGATATTGAAATTTACGTTTTTTAAATAAAGTTATAGGTAGATTAATTTTCATTGTATTTATATAACTTGAAATATTGCGTATCAGATACGAAGAAAAATTTTTTTATAAAAGGTTTATGAAAAACAATAAAAGACAACAAGTATAAGAGTGACAGACATTTGGAAATCTATGTGTCTCATTGCAAGTAGGAGTTATAAAAATATAAAAGTTGATGATTTTATTGTCCAATTTCAACCTTGTTTTATTTTTTAAATTTATTAATCTGGAATCATGAATTTTATTCGATTTTATTGAAAAGGCCGATGAATGATTACGAAAAAACATGCATATGTTATTGGTCAGTGACATCTCTACATAAATTTTGACACTAAATACATCTATTGAATATATTTGTCGTTAATTTTGTAGAAATTTATTATTCACAATTAAATGAAACTACGTGATGTAGTATTATTTTAACTTTCTTTAAGTTCTTTACCACGACCTAGGTTTCGTTGTATTACATCTTTAGGTGGACTATCAGCAAAGATCTTCAGGTGGTCTATTAGCAAAGAAATATAAAATATAATATCTTTGCTAACAGCCCATCTGAAGATGTTGTAATACAACGAAACCTAGGTCGTGGTAAAGAACTTAAAGGAAGTAGAAATAACACTACATCACGTAGTTTCATTTAATTGTGACTAAATACATCATTGTCTATAAATTTTCTAAATAAACAAACCCATATATTACGTAAACAAATTTGGAGTAAATGTTTATTTAAGTAGCATAACGGTGAAAAATAATATTTATTTATAATTATTATAATGAAAAAGGTTGTTGAGTTTTCAATGAATGACGATATTTAAAATTGTTCATTGTACGTATCGTCACTCGTTTATATATTAAGAATTTTTTTAAATATTTTTACGTTAATTTTGAAATACTCACCAGTTCAGTCAAATCTACTTTTTAGAGAGTGCGTTAATGAAAATAAAAACAACTTTTTCATTAATAAAGTCAATCATATAATTATATTAAATACCTTTCAACCCAAATTGCAATTATTTTATACCAATAATAGTTCGGTGTATTTAATGCACGATTTACAGTTATAAAATAAAAAAAAAATACAATATATTATACGAATCATTTAAAGAAGTTGCACTTTGATCGTAATGTCCTATTTTTTTGTCTATATATCGAAAAAAATATGACCTTGATATTTCCAATCGAGTTAAGAATTCATACATATTTTACTAATAATTTAAATTGAACGACAAATTACGGAAATGTTATTTAAGAGGAACAAACAATTACTTGGGTTTTTTCAATTGTTAATACGGATATTACCATAAACGACGTAGCAAATATAAAATCCCCGATATCCATGATTCCTTTCATACCTTCTATTAGCTGAGTATTTTGATTGGTAACAAAGGGTTTTATTATTTAAATCTTTTGTGTATATAGTTTATAAACAAATATCCCATATTGCGATAACAAATGTTAAAAGTGTAAAAAGTGATTATTACTTAGGTATTGTGTGTATTACGTGATTATAAAAATTATCACATTGTGAAGTTTTAAAGCTGGAAATTATTTATTAAAAATGAAAAATAAATGTATGTATATTTTGATAATACGCAGCTTTTAATTACTTGATATATATTGATAAAACGCAGCTTTTAATTACTCGATATATATTGATAATACGCAGCTTTTAATTACTTGATATATATTGATAATACGCAGCTTTTAATTACACGATATATATTGACAATACGCAGCTTTTAATTACTTGATATATATTGATAATACGTAGTTTTTTTTCTTTTTTTTGTGAAGAATTAAAATATTATAAGTTTCGTTGACCTACTTTTCATTGCTCATTATTGTTATTTATTATCTTCAATATCGAGATATGAAAGAACACACAGTAAAAGTAGATGCTTCAAAATATTTAAAACATTTATAAAACACCGTTATCGATTATCATCAACGATAGTTAAGAAGTATTCTCAAAATGTTTCGTATTCTTAACAGTTCACTTGCAAAACCAATATAATTTGCTTCTTTAATTACTAAACAATCCCCAATCAACTTAAACCTAATAAACTTAGAGGAGCAGTAATGACAGAGGCAATGTATTTCCCGAAACGAGATACAGATCAATATCGATGCTGAAGTGGATATTAATTTCGCCTCTACAAGCTTTTGCATAAACATTTTTCTGTAACATTTCCCATCTACAAGTTGAATAAATTATTATTCTTGTGCCATTTGGTAGATTTTATGATACTATTCGACTTATTTTTGTTTAATTATTTGGGTTTAATACACAACAAAATAGTTGGAATACACAACAAAAACAAAAAAGGTACACAGTATTTTAACTCTATAGATCATTTAAAGTATTTATTTCAATTTAATTTAGATGATATAAATGGAAATGGATGTAAAAAATAAGATGAGTGGAACTGGCTTTAAAAATTATTTTTTTGTTCATTGGTTTTTCCATTTGGGTTTTATTTCATTATATTTTGATATTGCTTGCATCTTTAAACCTTTATGTTGAAACTAGTTACGCCCGTGACTTCGTTCGCGTGAAGTTCGTGGTAAAAAAGTTATTAGGATATTATTTTTTTTTTCTCAGGACACTGATAATTTTTCTTTACAGTGATGTACCAATGAATTTTTTTGACTATTTCTTACTTTTCGTATTTGGCTACATTCAAACATTTTTTAATACCTCATTTTCATGCCTCTAACAGATTTACATGAAGTGTTTAATGTTTACACCGCGTTAATTACAGTTAGGACGTAAACCGTTTTAGTAAGTCTTAATTGGACGTCCGTTTATAATCATTCGACCAATAATATTTTTTGAAAGTTAATATACATTTCTTTCTATTAGTTAATAACATTGATTGTTGGCAGATGTGAATGATATTGCCATGCCTTGGTGGCATTGGCACATAATTGTGACATAATTGCATGCCATGCCTTGGTGGTACTCATATCATGCTTTAGTTTTGCTTATTCACGTCTTATGAGCTCATAAAGTTTTATGGAAGTACGTATTTTATAATATAATGATAAAGTGATAACATTTAAATAAAGTCAATACATGCATGTACATAAAACTTTTTCCTTTGTTAAAACTATATTCCAAGTACATCATACAAATGAATATTTTAATACGTTCTTCAATTGCTAGTGACATTAGAATATTATTATTATAAGCTAGTGACATTAGAATAATATTAATACATTAAATAAATATATAAATTAATCACAAATGTTACATTCCAAAGAACATAAGTATCTCTTTGAAGGGAAGATTTTTCGTAAGATTATTTTAATTGCTTGTATAATTATTGCAAATGTCAACATTTATTTATAACTGCTTTTAGCTTAGGGACTTTGGCTTTATTTTGACAAAATCGATGTAAAACATTTTTCTACATCAAATTTCTCAATGTATGAAACATCGAATTTCTCAATATAAAACATGGAATTTCTCGATGTAAAACATCGAGAAATGTTCGTATAACTAAAAATAGTGTTGTACGTGGATTACACAATTTTATTACATTTGTTATTAAATTTGTTACTTTAGATGAAATGACAATGCGAAAAATTATAAAGTGAAAAGTTATCAAGAGACGTTCCTATAAATAAAAATAGAGTTGAACGGCAATTACACCTATTTTTTTCCATTTGGTAATAAATTTTTTACCTTTTCCATAAATTACTCATAATTTTTCATCCACAATAAAAAGAAATTGTTTAGGTGTTTTTTTTGTTTACGTTTGTTCCTTTCTTCTCATTTACTGCTTTTCAGATGTATTGTGGTTTTTAATAAAACTTATTAAATTTTTGATTAATTTACTTTCCCCTATATATTCATTTAATAAAGATTCTTTCTGTAACCAATATTGACTAAATATGAAAACCAAAAATTATTTAGGTGAATTAGTTAAATACTAAGTTTGTTTTAAATTATTTATATATATATATATATATATATATATATATATATATATATATATACATATATATATATATATATATATATATATATATATATATATACATATATATATACATACTAGAGATACTAATCTCTAGTGTTACTGATGATAATGTCAACTTGTTTTTAGTCTATTTACGTCATAGTCAAAGGACGAGAGGTTGTCTTGAAACTTATTTACTTACGAAATATTTCAAGCATGACTTAAGTTCATTTGCGAGAATAAGAATTTTCATGTCTACTAATAATTTTAACGCAAAATATACAGCTAAAGCAATAATAAGACCATTAAATATTTTACTTTTTAATCGATCTACTGTAAAATGTTACTTATAAAGCTACTTGTAAAGTTTTTGTAAAATGTTAACTTTGAAGATTAAAACTTATATTTTAAGTCTATGTATTAAAATGAAAATTTTAATTAAATCACTTTCCTTAAAATTTGTAATTAGCTACACGCAAAATTTGCGGCACGAGTCATTGGACTTGCTTATCAGTCAAGGTCCAATTTAAATACCAAATATTCTGATGACTATGAAATATTACAAAAACTACTTAAGTTTTTATCGTTTTTTATGATTAAATTACTACCATATTATGCTTTCATTATATTACATATTTATCTTGTTAATATTCAATTTAATTAAAAATAAGCCACTTAATATGATAAGCTAGAGATTTTGACCAAACCACGGAAATTGACTAATAATACAAGGAAAATTATGAAGCAAAATATCCCTATGCTTGTAACCAAAATGGAGTGAAAACTCTATTTATTTATTAGGTACTAACCTAATAAAATTTGGTTTCGAGCACAGTTCATCAGATTTTTATGGAAAATAAAGCTTAATGTTGTTATATAAACATGTAAATGTACCTATAGGAGCTTAGGGTCGAGCACTACAGTTCGTAATTAATGGGTTTGGAACTTTTGCCGTATTATTCTGCGGGGCGCTGCGCTGTATTGTGTAATGGTTTTTTACCTTTCCTATGAGCATTTTAGATGTGATCAAAAGTTGTTTATTGATAATTAATTTATGTCATAATTTATAATGTTAACAAATCGGCCAACATATGAATACGCTGTCTTTCTTGAAAAAAAATATTTTTCTATGTTCCTTGAAAATATTGAAAAAATTTGAACGAAATTTAATATTAAATTCTAACAAAATGTTATTACCAAATATTTTTGAAGTTTTCAAATTTCGAAGTTTTCAAGTTTTTCAAAAATTATTGGAAGGGCAAAATTAATGGGGCACACTATAGAAAAAAAAGCCTGCCAAATACCAAATTAACTTCCAATATTTTTAAGTTCATTGATTGCTTGAGAAAGTAAACCTTAACTTAATACATAAAAATATTTCAAAAGCAAGGCTTAAATAAAAATTGCCAAGGAGACTGTTATTTTATTTGAAAAGATATATTTAGTCATAGCCTATTCGACGGTAATTATAAAAATTGTTAGCCACCTTCTTATTTTAGTGTCAATTATTTACTTGCAAAATTTCATGCAAATAAGTTTCAAATGAGGCTGACTGACTAAGACTGACGAACGGACGTGAAGAATTAGTATGGTTTATATTTTCGTCACGGAACTCTATAAATAAATTAGTGATATGGATATGTCAATAAGAGTATTGCTTAATATTATGGTATTTTTTAAATTAGTATACCTTCAAAATAATGGCAACATTGGCAGATAAGATTCTCTATTATAAATTGCATCCATTAAAAGCTTGATTCGAAACGCTTGGGGAACAAATATGGAGTTGTAGTATACCGAGAAATGTGAGAATGACCGCCTAGAATTACATTAAGTTTTCCATAGGATGGACAAAAGAAAACGTTTAATTGATTGCGGTCATTGAAAAAAAATAAACGTCGTGAAGTCGGTTCAACACCTGATATTTTATTGACTTCCTCATCCATCCATGAACACATCAATTTTGCATTTATCTGAATATAAAATTAATAATAATATAAAATTAAATATAAAGTTAAAGTATATAATCAAATATGAATATATTGATAAATTTAATTGTAAACTTCGTCATTGATTATATTATTCCCAACAGTGGTCTCAAAACGATGTGACGTGAATCATACGTCCTTTACGATTTATTTGAGAATGAGGTTATATTCTTAGCATTTTATCAGTCTTTCGTTCATATTTTCCGGTGTAATTACACACATTTCAAGACGTTTTATTTGGTGTATTCTGGTTTCTTATTTTTGAAGATTTTTTAATTGATAATACCCTGGAAGAAGTAACACAATAAAAAACTCCATTATATTTTACAACTTTATACAGAACTCTCATTTAATAGAAAATAATCATATTATGAGGATGACTTTAATTTAAAGCGGTATTAGTTTAACCCTTGTGTCGAAACTAAGAACTGCACTGCGGTCTCTAAAAACAATAATGTTAATAATGTTAGCGTAAATATATTAGCCCTTAACATTTCTCCTTACTGAGTGAAGACCGCTACTAAGGATCAGATATCTGCGATTAAACATGTGGTACACAAGTGCCTATATGTTAAAAATATGGCAATGTAATTTCATAATAATGTTGATAATAGTATTATCTTCTAGTTCTTGTTTTTTCTTGTTAAAAAGTAACTGTCACATTGACGGACTTGTTTTTCTTATTCATATATTACAATAAAATAAATACATTATTGTAACATTTTGTATACCGATTGTATAGTTTCTTAAGAAACTACGTCAAGTGAAAATATCGGCTTTAGGTTAGATTTGTTAATTACTGCTTGGAATTACATCAAGTCGTCGATAAGTACACTCGTTCTGGTAACTAAACAAGGCTAGAGCGAAATGGAAAGAAATGACAATGCAATCAGGCTGGAGGGATAAAGTCATGGGAATATCTAGAAGTTTTAAACTACTGTACTGCTAATGGGCCAAGGTTGGCTAGACGTAGTTGAGGGAAGGCATCTAAAATCTGAAGGTGCAACTAACCTGGTCAAATGGGAGACCAAAGATGACAAGGCTTATTCATTGTTGGTTACAAGAATGGTGGAGGATATTATGGTGGAGCATACACAAAATTAATTGTATAACTTCTGCGGAAATATAAAGAAAACTACAGAGTGTATATAAGCAGAAGACAGAGGCCAGTAAAAGTAAAAGAAAGAGTATTAAGATGTCTATAATCTTATTCAATTTCCAAGAAATTCAAAACCAATTGAAACAAGTGAGTGAAGAAATATTGCATAATTTTGCCATAACAAAAGTTTTAATATTGTTGCCCGATGAATACAAACATTTTGTACCTACTTGAGAGCCAGCACCAGATGAAAAGCAGACTATTGACAATTTCACGGTCAGCTTGCTAGCGGAAGAAGAAAGGGTTAACAAGAAGAGTGTAGTTTTCCAACAGACCTCATCCTTATCTGCTTTTATGGTAAAAAAAGTAAGAAGAATATCAAATATTTGCAAATTTCAAAGTGCTAGTGTAGTAGGATAGGATTAAAAATCTAGTGCAGGATTAAAAATCATAATAATGAAGAACAGTGAAAATAAGAAAAGTGATACCGGTCAAATTCGTCAGAATAATATAAACAAACTAATTGGCTAATGGCCTCAGGAACCACTGAACATATATGCTTTGATCGCCCCTCCTACATCTTTTACTTTTGATCTACATTTGACCTATATCTTTTACTGGCATCACGCAAACATCTGTTATTTCGGTAATGGTGCGGCGATTAGAGTGTTAGTTTATGGACAAATGGCCATGGAAGTACATAACGTAAGGGAATAGGTTAACTTTAGATTGGACAACGTTCTATTAGTTTTGGAACTTTAAACAAACCTTTTTTTTTTTCCTAAAAAGAGATATAGTCTTCTTAACAAAAGAATAAAATTAATAGAGAGAAGCCACAATTAATCTTGATTTGAAGAATCAATTAACAGAAAATGATGAAGAGGTAAAGAGCAGGTGTGAACTACAAAATGAACCGGTACTTAACCCGTCTAGTTTCGATGACAGTGTAACTGAAAGTCACACTGAATCTGGAAATGACTACGATCCATGTGGTGATTACAGTAGAAGTTCATTCGACTCGGATCTGACCCCGTAGAACCGATAAGCAGTCGTGTAAAAAAGCAAACATCCTTTTACCGGTACAATAATGTCGACAGTAAGAAGAGTGAGCCAGTTACGTACAAGGATGCCATGAAGAAAAGGGATGTTGTTAAGGGGAGTGATGCTATAAGTAAATAACTGCAAACATTAAAACAGAATAATACTTTGGATCTTAGTGCTATACCTGTAAATGAGAAAGTAATTAGCAGCGATAAATAGGTATTAAAACTTAAGAGAATCAATAATGTTACTCAGTACAAAGCCAACTTAGTTGCTAGGTGGTTAGAGCAAGATGATGTTTTAGATTTATTTGACATTTATATTTCAGTTGGGAAATTATCAACCTTTAGAATTTTTATAGTAATTGCAAATAAATTGAACTTACCAATAAATCAAATGTAAGTAAAAGGGTATTTTATACAGTAAAATAAATGAAAATCTGTTTAAATAATAATAATATTCTTAAATTAAATAAATCACTGTATGGTCTCAAGAATTCACCAAAATGCCGGAATGTCAAGATGAGAAGATTTTTTAAGATCAAAATGTGATTCTTGTTTGAATACAAAGTGTGTTGGCAATGAAAAAAACTTATGTGTTTTTATAGATCGATGATATTTTAATATTAAAAACTAAAAATTAAATGTTCAACTCAAAATTTTCCTAAAAAAAGAGTTTAGGATAAAAGACTTAGGACTAGTATCAGATTTCTTAGGTATAAATCTCGAATAAAATCAGAAAGTGGTATTATTGAATCGAGTCAAAGAAATGATTTACAAAATGTTCTTAAAAGTTTAATTGGCTAAGTAATTTGTTAAATAAACTTGATAAATATGTGCCCTGTAACAATTTATTTTGACACTGTCTACCATGTCTGTGGCAAGAAATGATACTCTCATACTTTTAAAACATATAGATAAACGTTATTTATAAAAGCCTTGATAAAGGATAATTACATTTATTAAAAAAAAATTGATTATGGAAAATAAGATATGTTTAAAATATGACAAAACTAGGGAGTAACCGGTACATATATTCATAAAAGCCTTAAACATAAATTCAATTGCAAGGCGTTTAAAGAATTGCGCCATAGGTAAGGTAGAATACTAATATTTTTTTAACAAATGGAAAATAATAAAAGTAATTTAGCTTAGTCTAAGTTATTTTGTTGTCTATCGAATTTAGATATGTAATTACATTGGGAGAAGGTGTTAAAAATATGGCAATGTAAATTCGTCACAATGTTGGTGACATGGTTATATTCTAGACATTGTCTCTTCCCGTTAAAACGATAGCTGTCAGGTCGACAGATATATTTCCATGTTCAAATATTAGAAGAAAATAAATCTGTTTCGCTCAAGTTAATGAGTATATTTTATATAATTACAATAATATACACTTCATTTTAAGGGACAAATTTGAGAATAACAGGTCAGCTACTCCTAAACAATTCTGCTTGAATATTATGTTATAGGGCTACAGAATTGCATAAGTACATAAAATCATAGCTGTAATAATAAAACCCAATTTACATATGATGATATAAAATGACACTGATGACACCGATATAAGATTCGTTTGATTTAAAAGGAATATTCAATGAATAATAGAAATATGTTTTATTTGTCTCACCAGTTAAATCCGTACAGTAGTTCTTTGGGAAAATGCTAGACATATACCTACAAAAGATCCAATTCTAACTTTATTTCCTGAATACCCATAAGAAGAATAAGAAATAACAAGTTAGGGAATAATAGGAAAAATGGAATTTATCCAATACAATAAATAAGTACATACGAGTATTTGCCTTATCCTTAATTATAATTCGGGTACGTCATCATATGAATGTTTAAATATTTGTTAAAACTATAGCAAGGGGAGATAAATTGTGGAAAACTAAATATCTTTTTTATTATTCGTAATAGAAACTAATAATAAATACATGTATATTTTGTCCTTAGCGAGTTGTTGTATGTGTGCATGACATAAATTAATTAGTTTATTTAACGTTTATTATGCTTCAGAAAGAAACAGAATAATTTTGCAAAGAAACAATTTAAATAAAACTTGTACTTTTCACAGTAATCTAATGTACTTGTTAAAGAATATCAACAGAACATAACTATTCTAAAAGCAGTCTGCTGAAATAGTCACATATAACATACATTTTGAAATCATCCTAAGAAATTCATTTTAACTATTTTTATTATTTCTAAATTTCCCTCTTAAATATATGTTTGATACCGTAGATGTTCATTTCTTGTACTTCATAAAAATAATCCACCGTGTCGAAAATGCAAAAAAAAACTGATTTAAGGGAATAGTATATAGTATATAGTCCTAAGTATATAATATATAGTTCTAAGTATGTATGTTTAAATAGCATTCTCGAAGACAGTAACAATATTTAAAGGGCAAAGACATCCTTGCGTTCGTAAATAATGGATTATATTTTATTACTTAGGCATTTAAATTAAAGTTGCGTGATTCCTAAGATTATATATAATAACTTTAATAAGAATGTAAAGTGTTAACTTGTTCTTTTACATATTGTCATAGGTCGTGTAAGTCAACATAAATCTTATTCTGGAAATATCTAGGGGTTTAAAACAACAGAATTTGATAAAAACGAGTGTACTAGGTCTTATTATTAAAGTGAATTTTTTTTGAGCACGATATGAGTAAAACGTCAAAGTCAAATTTTGTACAAAGTTCTCGTGCAACGTTTTTATGTAACGTTTAGTTGTAACGTCTGAATGTGATGAATCTACTGCAAGAGGAATGGATAATAGGTACTTATATAACAACCGAGATAGATAGACAAACACGATAGGATAATCATGCACGCGAGTTAAGTGGATCTACGGTCCGCCGTCAAAGTACATAAGAGACACCGCGCCAAATTAAGTATTAAAATTGCTATCAAAAGGGCAGATTTATGGGAACCCCAGTTTCAGGTGCCAAAAGAAACGTAGCGCAGTGCTTAAGAATTTATCTATAAAAACCCGCTTCGCGGATTACAGTTGACTCATTGAAATTGTTATGGGGATGACAGAGTCATGAAAAGCCCAATTTTAAGTATAATGGGAACCCATTGCATAGAGCTCAAGGAATCACCTATAAAAGCTGGTTTTTTGAGAGGAAGCGAGCAGCAAACACAAGTGGCAAACACAGACGCGTTGACATATTATTAACTCGTCTTATAGTATTCATTGTAATGATTAAATAGTTAAATAAAGTTTACTTTTAAAAAAGTTCATCCTCTTGTCTCATCGAATTACGCCCTAATAGGGACGGAGTCCTTTGAAATACACTGAAGCTACAAAGCAAAATTTATAATCAAGGAAGAGGAAAATTCTTCAGGGACCTTAGATGAAGACGCCGCTGTTACTTATTCTCATATGAGTACCTTTTCCTTAGTCCATTTTTGTATCTCGCCATTCCTGATCGTGAAGTAAAATAGAGGAATGATACGTACTTTAATTATTTGGGAAATTAATTGAGTTATAATGATTAAACCAAATATCATTATTAATCTGATGAGCTTAAATTATTAACTTAACCTCACCGGGGTAGCTTATATATCAAAATTGTATGGTATTTCAGAAATCTTATAAATATTACCAATCAATTCATAACTCCGCCAGTTGATCTTAGTAAAGAAAATATTTGTGATATACTCGCGAGAGGAATCGGTAGAGCCAGTGTTATTTTGTCTATAATAACACGTAATTGCGACTGGAATTCCATAATGGCAGAATTAAAACGCGAGTGTGGGAACAAAAGAGATTTGAATATGTTACAAACCAAAATTTTAATCTCAGGAAGACTAGTAATTATAAAGACTTAATATTAGAGATAAAAAAAGATCGTTTCTTATAAAAATAAATTAGCAGAACAGTTTAAGAATATTGAAATGGTTGAACATAAGATTCATACGGCTAAAATATATTTATAACATACTGGAATAAAACACATTTAACGACGAGCATTCGTAACGAATATATTGTTACGCTTCCAAGGCAAAAAATCTTCGGTACCAATGGAATAAAAATTAAATTGTACGGATTTAATTTTTCTGATACATATGATGTCCTATTAGTAATTGGTATAATGTGGCAATTAAACACTAAATTAAATTTATCAAATAATAAATGAACTACAGAAAATAAAACTTTAGAAGTTAATAATAGAGAAAGTTATAATAATAAAACAAAGCGTATATTAAATAAATATAGTATATATATGTTTACAGGGGATGTTACTCGTAGCGCAATCATATGCATTCATAGGAAAATCAATTTAATTAAAAATGAAGTTATTTATCAAGTCGCCAACACATTGTCACGATTCCCAGCACACTTACACGAAAATAAATCTAATGTAACATCGATTAACGATAGCGATTTAGATTTACAATCGACAGTTCATAATAATTTCGATGATCCGGATGGATTTAAAATATTACAAACACAAACACAAACCATATAAAATGAATAGAATATTCATATGTGAATTGAAAGTTTACAAAGCAGACGTAACAAAAATGGACAACAGTGGTTTAGATTGGAAATGTCGCTTGAACAAAAGTAATAGCAAAGAAGATTTTATAAAATTTGTTAAAGATTTTTGTAATATGAATAAATATGGAATAGTAATATAGAAAATAGAGAATTAGGAAATATATTGACTTAAATTTATAGATTAAAGCTTAATAAAAAAATTCAGAAGATTACTTGTTATACTCAACCGCGTGAGAAAATTCTGAGAAATACAGAACTTTTTAATGAATATCAGACAAGTAACGCAGTTAAATATAGACGACAGTCCATAAAGGAATTATTAGAGAAAACGCAGTTAATAAAAATACATACATAAACAAATATTACGCATGGATAAAACTTAAATTAGGCCCAATAGAGAAAAATTAAAAATAGGAGATGAAATATACTTAAAGGTACATAAATTAAGTAAAATATAAACGCGTGGATGCGCCCATATAAACTAACACAGGTATTATAAAGCGATGTTATCGAATACCAAAGTACTCATGGTAAGAGATAAATCCGTTTAAATAAAATAAAAATTCCAAATCATTTGTCGTCGCGAAAATCAGAGAATCTAATCAGATGAACGAATTATTTTCACAAATTATATACTATAATAAATAATACAATTATACTATACAGTATATAGGTAAATTAATGAAAATCATTAGTGAAAAAAAGCAAAATTTTAATAAGTAATTAAAATAACGAAATTATTTCATTCAAGATTTAGTTTCTATTCTTATATGATATAATTGGTAATATAAATAAAAACAAGAGCTCCACTTTGTAAATAATTGTTGTAATGAGTGTTTCAATAATCTATCGCATGACCATATTAGCATATGCACATAACAGCATTGTATATCATATTATTTGAAAATAAGTGAAGTTTAGTTAAGTGAAGCGTACACATTCGCACTATATTATAACTTACATCCATCGATTATAAACAATTCACATATTTTATTAAAAGAAAAGATTTTATTAAAACAAAAAACTGTGTTACCTGTGACATCTGTGTTACCAGAAATTTTGATATTCTCATTTATAAAATTAGACCACATATGTGAGGTTAATTTTAAATTGTTACTTGTAATAACAATTCCATTATTATTAACTTTGATAATCCCTAAATAATCCTATAGCACATTTACCTTAATTTCCGTTTCCAAATTCATAATAAACCACAAGCCGAGAATTGAAAGCAGCAATTATAAGTATATTCAATGTCATCAAATATATATATATATATATATATATATATATATATATATATATATATTTTTTTTTTTTTCTTTTTTTTTTCTGGCGCTTCTATATCTTTCTAAACGCTATCTATGAAGATTCCAAAAATTAAGAGAGGGTGCTGTGGGCGCTGTGGCCCGGGCCGAAGTACCTGGGAAACATTACACCGATCCTGCCCAAAATATACTATTGTTATTGCTACAGAAAGGTCAGTTTTATGGGAGATTGAACTTCAAGTACCGTGGGAAGAGTCGCATCGAGCTTAAGAGTTCATATATAAAAAACCGTTTTGCGGAACATTGTCGATTCAACGCGACTGAAGTTGCTACAGGGACGACATATTTATGAGAAACCCAACTTGTAAGTACCATGGGAATGCGTCGCATAGAGCTCAAAGACTCGCCTATAAAAGCTGTTTTTTCCAGAGGAAGAAGGCAGGCACAGACGCAATGACATATTAGTAAGTCGTCTTGTATTATTCATTTAATTATCAAGTAATTACATACAGTTTATTTTAAGAAAAGTTCATGTGGTCGTTTTCCTAACTTGCGCGAAAAAAAACAAAAATGGGACCCACTGCTGCTATCAACTGTTTTGTACCTTATGTGTGTTAAATGCAATCTAAAGTTTTGTCAATTTGTTTGCATATTTCTTTGTTCTTCCTTAAGTGACGAGTAAGTATATAATTTTTAAGTATATTATTACGTTCTTTTTTCAAAAATATATCATTTATTAAATCGGTTGAAAAAAAATGATAGCAGTATTCAAATGATAATTTATTATTATCGGTTAAATAAATAAGAAAAATTAAATTTTCTAGAATTTCAAAGAAATATTCAAATCATTTAAAATCGGTGAAAAATATAGCGCAAAACGTTTAAATTTCTATATAAGGTACTGCTTGTTTCTACATTCGAGTATCTGCAAAAACACATATTTATTCATTCCCTTAAATGTTTGCTTGTAAAATGTATAAAATGCAATATTGTTCAACGTAATTAAATTTAATTTTCGATGTCCTTCAATCAGATGTTGAGATGTACATACTCGTATATATTTATATTAGTTGTAAGTTAAGCAATATTTCATAATGATGCTGATTGAAAAGTTTTGAAAAAAAGTAGATGCTCTGAAATGAGGTTCTAAATTCAACGGAGTAATATATTTTTTATATTTTTGAAATTCCCTAGCTATTCCATAGTTGGAAATAAGAAAATGGTTTGAAAGAAAAACTTCGATCCTAATAAGCTAAGCAGACTAAAGTTGCTGATTTCAAAGTAGTATTAAATTTATATGACACATGAAACATTCTCACGATCAAGTTCTAAATTAAAATATTCTCTCATATATTACAAGGCTGTACTGACACTACTTCGGAAAATATTCGTGTTTTTGGATAAATTTGGTAGAAACCTTGGCCAAAAATGTTATCTATAGTTTATTTTTGTGTCGTCACACAGAAAAGACGTAAGTACAATTTATGAAGCTTTCCTTATGATTGGACCGCTTTTTTAAATGAATTAGTAAGTTAACAAAGGACATAAAATTATCTAGTGAAATCAGTCAATACAATCGATTTTCATTTGAACTTGTCCTTAGTATTTTTTCTATTGACGATTCTTCCTTAATCCTACCATTATGTCCTAAAGAAATAGGAGAATAAAAACAATTTGGCCAGCTGTTCCAAAGTGGACGTATCTAATACAAAGATATACATTTTTATCGTCATATTAACCTAAATATATTCCTTCCATCGTCCTGTTTTCGATTAGTTTCAATTAAAGTTAACGTTATTTCACAGAGGTCATATGTAAAAATATAATTTGTTTACAAAATAATTCAAATTTAATCAATTAAAAATGGAAATGTTTTTTTAATATGTGTTCACAGTTTCTCCATGATGATCTTTATTCTATACTAGCTGCCTGGTGCAAAAAAGAGTTGTTTCATCATTTTGTTGGCCATTCATTTAATATTGAAACACCTGGATACCTGTAGCTAACACAAAGGTCTATTCGGTCATAAATGACTGGATAATTACCGTATTATCATTTTTTAAATTATGCCTCTTATAAGAACCGATAATGCAAATTCTTTTCCTTTATGCAAACGTATTTCTAAAAAGCTTGTTAACTATTTCTCCGGCAATATTTCGAAGAAATGATGATATTTTGAGGATTATTATTATGTTTATGTGGGTAATTTGAATTGGCTGATTCTTCGAATTACTTTTATAATTATTTGGATAAATATCCTGTTGCCGACAACTTTACTCCGGGATTAACATTTCGTGTTTCTAATGATAATGACTTTGCAAATAATTAACGATTTTGAGTTTGTGTCCAGTGACTTGGACCCATTTCCAAAAATTAAAGTTTAATATATGTTGAATATATTTGGCGTTAATTTTGTAGAAATTCATTATTCATGATTAAATAAAACTACGTGATTTAGTATTATTTATACTTTCTTTAAGTTCTTTACCACGACCTAGGTTTGGTTGTATTACAACATCTTCAGGTGGGCTATTATGCAAGATGTAATACAACGAAACCTAGGCCGGGGTAAAGAACTTTAAGAAAGTAGAAATAAATACTACATTACGTAGTTTCATTTCATTGTGTTTAATATATGTATTTAATTGAAGTTGTGGTTATTTTACAAGTGCATATGAAAGAAAAAGGAGAAAAAGGCTAAGGAGAAGGGAAGCGAATGGAAGAAAAGGCATTTCTGTTTAAAATATGGATCGATTACAGAGTATAATGTAGTTGAAAATTTAATAATTTAAGAGTTATAAACCATATAATTAGTAATAGAAACGTATTTTAGCCTTATAATTAACAAACTCCTTAAAGATAAAAGTCATATTTATTATTAGCAGGATTTTGACATTCGAACTTTTTAATATAACTTGTAATTTAAAATAATATAATTCATATATTAGTGCAGTGCCTGAAAATTTCTAGATATCATAAAAAATTAACTTCAAAATTACATGTGAACACAGACTGTGTGTTCACATGTAATTTTGAACTTAGTTTTTCTCTACAATCATTACTGCAATGGGATATACAACAAATTTTGTATGGATTGAACATACGAATATGTGGTTAACTGGCTACTTTCCAACCGCTTTTCCCTTGGAAAGTAGCCAGTCAATTTCCTGCAACGTGTACTTTGTTAAGATTTGATGTTTGATCTTTGCTTTTAAAAATATTTGCGTGAGATAGGTCATACGGAATATTATAAGGAGTAAAAACCGTAACGCGGTTGGATAAACTGATCTCCTAATATATAATTTTCGTTTGTAAAGTTGGCTAGATAATCCAGCATATTATCATAGCTACAATTTAATTGACTTACATTCTTGATTATTTTTTAAGAATTATAGTAATTTAGGTACGATTAGTATTTTGAACGTTTCTAGATTGTATGGTGAAGATTTAACTTATTTGATTTCTCCCATTTTTATTACAAACCCAACAACAAATACCACAATTTGATTATCTTTCTTTCATCAATTACTCCTTCTGCCGTTAGAGAGAAAATATTTTCATTTGCAGATGATAGTAATTTTCCATTTTTTTTGCTTCCTTCATTTGGATGAAATTTGACTTACTATTTATTCATTTCAAATTTATTCCTCAAAATTAATTCGTCTCCCCCTTAAATCCTAATAATCGTCAATCCTTTATTTTGTCTAAAAACCTACCCTATCACAAATAAATACAATTGTCCCAGCGTATATGGATCATGAACCCCTGATAGTATGTGATAATTAATATGATCGCAGCAAAAGCGTTTTTTATTCCGCCTGTTATAGAAATTTTATTAATTCCCAAAAGATTTTGTTCTTTGAGAATATTTCTTTTAAATGATTGTAAAAATATTTCATTGTCTAAAAGATGAGCGCTGTAAAATTTATGATGGCTCACTAACCACATCCTCTTAAGCTTTATTTCTATAGCTTTTATCTACCAAATGACGGTAAAGGACCCCGACATAAAATATCTCACGCGAACTTGTTATCCTAGTTACACAACGACAACATTTTATTATTATCTAACGTGGATAATCCCCGTCTCCCTTTCCACGGGTGTATTCTGTTCATCGTTACTATAATGATTATGCGAGCGGGCGTAGATTAATTTTGAAGATGGAGTGAGGTCTCTTTTATTCGTTCTGACAGACAAAGTAAACCCTATGGTTGGCGATGTATATTTTATCTAGATACTCTGACACTAATATTTTCATAAGATGAAACACCGATGAATTTCATGAGATGTTTGTACGAAATACTAATTTGTTACTTGCTGGTGAGTATTGATAAGTTCGAATACAACCTTACTTTGAACAGAGTAAATTTACGTGATTTACTTTCTCCAGAAATATTTTCACAAAAGATTATATTTTTAAGAATTTAACATGTTTCTTGTTGACGGTCCAAGTAGTTAAAAGTCACTTGTATCATACTTAATAGAGCCTAATAAATGTGAAAGACTAATTCATTTTAAAATGGAATTGAAATACTAATAGAGTTAGTATTACAGAAGGAAATGCAATTGTTACTGGTATTGCAATTGGTAGTTGATATTCCTAAAAATACGTTTGAGCTTCAATTAACTACCTACTAAGTATAAAAAAGTTGTCATGGTACTCTGGCCTTGTAAATTTGATGGAGAATTTAAACTTGGCAAAGTATTAAATTTATCATCTTTTGATTGTTGACAGTTTATCTCGATGAGAATATGTCGCATTTTTTTATATTAGTCTTTTGATATAATATTAAAGGCCTTAAGACACTACTATCTCAAAATTATTCATCATAATTCCTACTGTTTGCAGTGATTACTAAGTGTATACAATTATAAGATAACGCGTATGACAAGTATAATATTTCGCGTATGAATGCTTAATAAAATGATTAGAAATATTACTGCGCCTAGCCACGACTCCACGGAACAGTGATTTCCTAACGATCAATTAAAGTAAGTTTGTGTAAACGGTTTATTTTATTTAATATTTACTTATTACTATTTTATTGTCATTGAAAAGCAAAGATTTTTCATATTCTCTAATAGCAGGTTGATCATTAACGTACATTTGTCTATAATACTCATAAATATATTCTTGGAAAAAATATTCACCTTAGTTCATCTGACGACTATTACATTGATATTTAAGTTTCGCATCCATTGATCAGGATCTTATTAGTCTCGTTTTACCTTCATATACACTTCTTAATGCCCCTTTTATTTTTTGAGCCATAAACATGTTATGCATGCGCGTAATCAGACAAATAATTAAGTTCTTTCTTCTTAGCTTATTGACACGTCTGATTTTATGTTTTCTTACGTTTAGAAATTGTTTTTGCTAAAGTAACTTGATTTTGAAACATTAAGCCACATCGAAGATTTAGTTTCTTGTCTCTATTTAGTTTATTGCAGAAAGCAATTAAAATAATTTTTATTTACAAAACATTTATTTTTTTCGAAGAAATTAAGATAAATAGGTGCGAAACCCTCGATGGTCAATTTGACTCATTTTTAAATTGAACGTTTTAATTTTTAGGGTTTTCTACTAAAAATGAAAAAAAAAATTTAATTCCTATAATATTATCCACGTTTTGCCCAACTGAAAATATTCTATGTGAAAACTTAAAATTTGACAAAGATATCACCCAGGAATATTTTTAAGAAATAATTTCAGGAGTCAAATTAAATTTTCAATTTTTTCTTCTCAATTTTTTTGTGTCGTGAGAAAAAAAGACACGTCATAAGTATTCTGACATATTTTTTTCGAGATACTATACTCGTCTCCGAATTTGCAAAACTGTTTAAGTCAAAACTGTGAAATAAACTATTTTGGTAATAGTTTACAGGAAAATTACGGTGATGATTTCAATTATAACAGCTTTTTTCCTCGCTCAATCCGGTTAAGTAAAATAGATTTAAATAAAATTAGAAATCACGTGGATAACTATACTTTTATTTCAGTTGTTTGTTTTTATTTCATTAATCACTATTTAAAGCTGACGAAACGTCCAAAAATGTTTGAAAAATCTTTTAAATCGTCCAAAAACGTTTGAAAAATCTTTTAAATCGTCCAAAAACGTTTGAAAAATCTTGGAAAATCAAAAACGTTTGAAAAATCTTTAAAATTGGTCTTGTTATTATAAAATACCGTACGCGGTTCCAAATAGACGGACATTTCATTTTGTTACTTTTACCACTTTGTACATGATTGCCAGTAGACAGTGATACTTGTTATCTGTATTTTGATTTATTGACAAACCCCTTTACCAAAATAAAGTGAAAACATTAACAAATTAAAATTATATCCCTAATCCCTAATTCGATTATAAACTTCAAATGTTTACACGGACTCAAATTTTTATTTAAATTATCTGCAGGTATATCTGCTGTTTTAAATGTTTCATTTCTATCAAACCTCTGTTTAGAGCTGACCTTACAAAATTATATTAAATATCAATGTGCTTTTTCCTTTTATGAAATAACCAATTTTTACTTAGTTTGATAGTACTTTGGCTATAATTATAATGTAATATAGGCGGTTTTTTTCTACATTTTAATTCACATAAAATATTTCTTAAATAGATCTTCTTTACAAGTATTATATATAGCAAAGTACTCAGTTTTGGTACTTGACAAGGTAAAAGTCTGCTGCTTTTTCCATTCAAGTGATATTATACGGCTTGACATATTAAAAATATATCCAGCACAATATTTCATATCGATGGAATCTGAATCCCAGTCAGAGTGTACATAACCAGTTAAATCCAAATTATCCTTTACGTATTTTTAAATATTTCAAACCAAATCTATTTGTACCTTGCAAATATTTCAAAACTCGTTTTGCGATCATGCAGTGTATTTCATTATAAGTATTATTAAATTAAATCAAGTAACCAACTGCATAGAATATTCCTGGTCGTGATAAAATTGACAAATATGGGAAATCATCTATTAGCTGCTGTTAAGGATATTGAGTATAAGAATTACTATTCTTTTCTAATCTTAAGTTACCTTCTATTTACAATTTTCTTTTTAGTTAACTTTAATTTTTAAATTTCTTTGATAAATTTTATATAAATTGTTGCTAATCAACAATGAGTACATTTTTTCTTTTCCGATTTGCACACCTGAATATTACTTTACATTTCCTAAATCATTTTCATTTTCTATTCACAGGTTTTCGAAGCTATAACTCTCTGGCTTCAGCCTTTTTCGCCGTTTAAGGTTTTTAACTCGCTCTTGGAAAAAGTATCGAATCATCTGAAGAACTAACTGTAGGTACTTTATCTACTACTTAATTACTGCCGTAAGTTATTGCTCCCTATTCAATCTCTTTTCTTTCGGTACTCGTGGCTCTTGGCTGTACTGCCAAATATACGTATGTGACTGGTATCTGACTTTCTGCCTGTCCAGAGCTCAAAAAGGGTTTTATGGTTTAACCCAGAAGCCAACGATTTATTTTTTAGGTACAGCCGTATTATATATATATATAAACTACTTTAGCCTAAAACTTTTATCTCATTAGCATCAAAAAGTAAATACTCTCAACAACTTTACGATTTAGCCGTTTATATAACCCATTTAGTTTGAGGGTAAATTAATTTATACGTTAATATAAAATACCAAATTGCTTTAAAAAATTAGTCATTTTATTTGAAAAAAAATATTTTCCATAAATATTATATTTCAATACTGACATTGATCTACTTTCTCAAACAACAGCTAAAACTCTGTAAATTGTGTATATACTTTACTTTTATCTTTCAACTAGCTAGGACTAGTGCCCCATCTACTCATTGTTTACGCCAAAAGAAATATTTCTTAGTATTTGCACCATATTTAATATTTTGTTTCCGTACTCTTCTGTGTTTTAACAGCTTTATAACTTGGTTCTGATTGCGTTGAACCTTTATAATCAAGAGCATTTTGAAAATTGATCCACACTTTTTTCTTATTTTGCGTCTTGAATATGAATATATTGCGTCGCTATTGCTTTCAATATGTACCGTCGCTATTACTTTCAATGTAACACCATAAGTCCTCTTGTACAGCAAATAGCCATGTATTGTTGTTACCACGTCCAACTAACCTTTCAATAAGCATCATTGTATTGTTCGAAGATATTTTACAAAGAATTAAATGGAGTCTTCAAAGATTTCAAAACCAAGACAACACGTTATTCAAAAGAGGTTAGGTCGTATCAATTCGCTGACCAGCGGTCGAATTTTATCATTAAAATATCCATTTTTTTTAGATTATTATTATTTACTTAGACTAATAGTTCTGTGCACATAACCTGATAAAATAAATAATTTTATGATATATTTTAATAGGTTTTATTTGACCATGCTTCCGAGTAAAAATAACAAACACAGACAAGCGGGAAAACCGATAGGCAAAATATTAACAAACCTTAAGTTTAGCTTACACATTCAATCAACTTAGAATCGCGGCAATTTTCAACATTTATTTTAGCAATAATAAATAAAGGGAAGTCGATAAATAACAGATCTTCTTGTGGGGTACCAAATAAAATCTTCTTAAGATACACCTACAAAAATGTATTATTTACATTATTTTAACAATTTTTACGAAAAAAAATAGTTACACTCTGAGGGGGTCTGGAGGTATCACCCTATTTTATTAAATAAGTTGACGAACATTAAAATTTAGACTGAATGGAAATTATGAATTTCTGTATTACTTACGAATTTTTTTAGAAACAATTGATCGTACATTTTTCGTGCAATTGCGCAAATACGGCTTGCACTTGGCTGTGTCTTTTTTATTAAACTAAATGATTTTAGTAAGGTCAGTCAGTAACCGCGTTTGCCCCGATAATGTTCGGTTAATTAAAAAGTAATTAGATAAAGTATCTATTATGCACGCGTATATGTTGTCTGTCATTTCGTATAATCGTTATTATTACCGCTTAAACAATATATCTCTTTTGTTTTTATTAAAAAATATGTTTGTAAGATGAATGACCTTTATTAATTTAAACTATAGTTGATTAAGTTTTTTAGCCACATTTTAACCTTTTTAACATTGCCTCTTGAAATATATATATATATATATATATATATATATATATATATATATAATAAACATATATGTGTTTGTGTGTCAATTGATTATTCCAATAAATAAATACATAGAATATTAGCAAGAATTCAATATAAATATAAGCTTCAATGTAGGAGTATTCAAATTAAATTTGTCTAGAATAATATGTGCTTCGATAATATTAAATTATAAAAGACCTAGTAGCTTTTTAGCTACATCAATTCAGAAATTATTCTATTTCTTAGTATCATTGCGTTATTTTTAATAGAGAAGACAAAACGAAGGTACAAGAAAGTGTGGTGATGAAGATTTTAACCAATAATTGAGACTAAAGTTTCTTTTGCAAAAAATATTTATTTAAAATGTTATTAATAATTTCTCAAAATTTATCTAATGAGAACCGTGTCCCCTTTCAAAGGAAAGAAGTGATTAAACCTGCTTCCTGGCAATTTATCTTTTTTTCTTTATTTCTGCGGAAAAATTTCACAGTATAAAATTAAAACTTGTACAATTCTCCACAAAAGGATAATGCAATAAATTTTTTATAACCTTAGTATTCCTTCGGGTAACACTTAAAACTTCGGGAAAATGCGTGACACCGAAATGTGATACTGAACTTTTCCTAATAATTTTAATTTTAACCGCAAACAAATTAATTATTATTTAATAATTAGATTTGGTATTATTGTATTAAAAGAAATCAATTTTTTTTGTTAATAGAAATCGAATATATAATTTTAAAGTGGAACACTTTTCAGAAATTTTAAATAGTTTTTATTTGGGGAAACATAAATCTGACGCAAAATATTTATTAAACTTTTCCGTAATCGGCAAAAATTATTTTGCCGTTTTATACTAAAAAAGGTACGCGTTTCTAATTATTGATTGAAAAGTTTAAAATTTATTAATTATACCTAAACTAACAATGAAAAAAGAAGTTTTAGTTTGAAGTAATGATATATTTAGCTGTTTAGAAATTGTTTGCACCGTAAATATTTACGACTATATTTTGTTAAATCTACGAATATGCTTGATATGAAGTACAAATAATGAATTGAAATTGATTAGTTTAAATTACTTAAATTATGCGTTCACTTACTCCATTAATAAATAATTTTGATAATTAATGCTTCATGGGAACAAAGAATTTCTTAGAAATTGTTAACATGCTAATGTAACATATCTTTAAAGGGAATAAACTATTTTAGTATAAATTATGCATTCTTGTATTTGGTTCAATTATTAAATAAAACTTATTTAGGTAATTTGTGAAAAGAGAATATTCAATGGATCATGTTCCTAATTTTGTATGTGTACCATTTAAAGGTAAATACATTAAAATGAATATTTAGAATTTCAAACTAACTTGTTTAAACTTAGTACATTAATATTATTTTGATTTTTGTCAAATATATTTCACTGCTTGTGTGTCGAAGTTTAGCGTTTGAAAAGCCATTTAGCGGTTATTCGAAAAAAAAATTCAGAATGAAAATAATATATGGATTTCTGGATTAATCAAGGGTATAAATATTTAGCTCTTTCCGAAATTTTGCGTAAATCCATTAATTATTAAATTTAGAAGTTATATTCTAGAAGATTCTTACAATTTTGGTTATTGTTGTTTAATTTCTTACATAGATGTTATTTTAACAGTTAAGTTTCAGTATAAATATTTAAACAACTATTTTAAAATCAATTTAATAGAGACAAAAAATAGGAATCGAAAGAAAAACTAAAAAATTTATCAGGTTTCTATAAACTAAGGTATTTTTGAATTTACCCTTCTCTGATATATCCAGACCTAGTTTCAGTGATAACACCCCACACTTCCTTGTGTTCAAAAGTTCTGCTTTATGTTATGAATATAGCATTATGCTGTCAAAATTACTTCTAATCTAATCTAATTATATGCTTAGAAGTACTGTTGACAGCATTATACTATATTCATAGCATAGATAGACTATGGTATGTGAATAAGAAAAAGTAGTAATTTACATAATTTTTAGCTATAATTTCAGAGTAACCTCATTTGTTTTGTCAATTTCAAACGTCTCTTAAATCACGTGATTTAAGCTTTTGAGAAACTCATGATATTTTTATTCTCTTCAATTATATGGCTGGATTTTACATGATGAAAAAGAATATTTAAATTTGTCTGCAATTTAAGAGAAATAATGTTGGACCTTAAATATTCATTAAAACTAATATGGGTCCGAAAATTAAGTGATTTAATTAATGGTTAATTTAAGTGAGTACGAAACCTTCGTAGTGCAATTTCTACTTATTCTTATTGTTATTTTTTACGTAAATATAAATAATATTAATGTATATTTATTAAACTGTCAAAATTAAGGTAAAAATAGAAAATCGGGCGTCTTCAAAAAACATTCACACTGAATTCACACATGCACGTTTTGAAAATATGTCGTTGAGCTTTAAATATGTTATGATAAAACAATTAATGGCATAAAAAGTCATATTACATTCACAAACATCTGGCCTAACTCACAAGCACCTTTGCTGATGCCTCCACTCTGTGAATTGCGTTTAGGTACAATTTTCGAACGAATTTTGGAAGATATCACTTTCTCTGTGGGCATAAACATACTTATTTAATTCCATTCGAAGACGAAGAAACTGTAAAAGCTCTTGACGAAGCACATATTTTAAAAAGGTCTATTGTATACTTAACATATATACGGTATCTCCACCTATTACCCTCCCCCCAAAGTGCTTAGTGTAATCGTTTGCAGAATTCCCTCTTCCATATCTTAAAAAATTATTTTGTTTATGAAAACCCTCCATTGAGACAAAACTGATAAGTCAATACAGCCTTGGATTCTTTGAAAAGTATTTAGTCCTAATAACAAGATACGTATTAATGACTATATAAGAAAAGCAATATAATAAGAATATGGATTTTAATGAAAACATTACTACAAACAAAAGTGTAAAAAAAATGAAAACATTACTACAAACAAAAGTGTAAATACTGCTGGTCATGCACGCGAACTAATTTTTAATTCTGTGTGATAGTGTTGTGTTAACAATAATACACGTCACGGTAATAAAATGCGAGTACTATGTGACGGTTGAGCCTCACGGAATTTTTAATATGTAATGAAAAGCGTTCTGTATGAAATTTTCACGTCATCTCATGTCAAAATGACAGGTAGCCATAACGAAATATTACTTCGTCATGATCCACTTTAGTGTTTCCAATTTTATGTTTACACGAGTAATATATTTTAAAACATAATAAATTTATATCAGTATTTAGCCTGTTATTTATCTCGATGTTTTGAAGGCAATTTAAAACATTAATATTTACGTTAAAGTTAATTTATGGTGAGAAAAAATTTGCGTAATGATTATTTAATCAATTAATCAGTGCTCGCCACAGTAAAAGTATTCGAGAAGAGTACTTTGCTAAAAAGTGACCTACGATCTAGTTGAAAGCAGGAAATTACGTACAATTTCGTATATCATAAAAGTAGATTGAATCCCCCTAAAATTTAATAGTATCAAACAAATTCTTGGAATATGGTTCTTTTAAAATATTATAGAAAAATTTAGAAAAATGTCGACTTATACGTTTATAAATTAGCAAGACCACGTCATATTAAATATAGAATTAATCAGTTATTTATTTAATAGTTCCGATATTGTACCTAGTGATTTTATTTACCTCCGAAACATTAATGATAAATCTTGATGTGGAGTATTAAAAGGCTCATTGCTCCAAAAAAGGAAAAGCAAAAATTTGGCCGATATCAAATAGATGCACTCTTACTATTGGTATTGCATCCTATCCGTGTGTTGATATCATATTTTTGATCGCATTTATCTCTTTTTATTTTATATCAATGTAGATGTTCTCTTATTGTTAGACTGCATTATATCTGTGCATTCATGTTTGCAAGGGGTTTCTTTTATTGCAAATGGTTGGTTTTTAATTAAATACATCTCTGTTGTCGTTAAAGATAGTTTAGTACTTACTATAGCATTGTTATTATTATGTTTTGTTTTACCCTAAAACATTTGCCGTTAAGGAAGGATATTTTTCAGATTAATACAAATAGTTCATTTGATTCAATAAAGTTGAAGTTAAAATTATCTCTGAAATGTTTGACATATGTTGTTTATATGGACATGCGTATATATATATATATATATATATATATATATATATCTTCTTTTGTTGCAGTGGCCTTTTCTTAGAACTGATCCCAATAAAATGGAAAGACCCTTCTGTGACAAAATGACAACACTGCCAGTTGTAACATCTTGAGATTTATGATAATAATTTTAAAAAAAACAACTGAACTAATCTTGCACATGTTTTTCAAAGTGTCTTCCTCGTTCTTGTGCCGTCTTATAATATTGAAAGCTTGTATAATCCTATTTCTCAATTCGGCTTCATTTAACAATAATCGCATTACCGTGTAAATCAACCATTAATAGTCTATCGTTCTTGATGAGGTAACTGGCGTATGACATGTGGATGTCTGCCTTTCTTCGACCAATGGTGACAAATTCGTCGATTCCATCTTGAATTTCTCATAAATAAACTTTGATCAGACCAAATAACATTTTCGATCCAACGAGTATTTTCACTACACATTTGTAAGGCCTGTTCAGTGTAATTTATTCTACATGCATAATCTACCGCCTCCAACGCTTGTGTTTTTTGATTGGCGTACGGGTATCGGTTTTCTTTTTTAAAATTTTATGTACTCACATATGACTTATGTGAAATAATCTACCACAGCACCTTGTGCACCTTGGTACTTGAATGTGACTACCTTCTGAAGCAACTTAACACATTTCCTTCCATATTTACCTATATTCGTGGAGTATCATCTGATTTCAACGGAACGATGGGCCTATTCTCACGTTATCTCGTAATTCCATTGATAATCATTTGACCTCCACTGGGTTGTCGCCGGTTCAGATAACGTTGAGGATACATTTTGACGGCTCATCCGGTATTGTAATGGCATTCGGCATATATTAGTACCATGTCCAAATATTCACCAGCACTAAAAAACGACATACCGTAATTCCACTCACTCGATATCACAAATAATAAAAATTATTTAATAAAAAGCCAGCGACGCACGTTAAAAATGTTAACTGATAAGTCAAAACTAAAGTCTCAAAACCATTTCATGTTCTTATTGGTCGAAAAAATGTGTGAGGGTTGCCATATTAAATAATAAATAATCCATAACAATTTCTTTTAAAAGCGCAATTTAAATTAATATATTATTATTAATAAGAAAACAATAATAATTTATCTAAATAACAAATGAAAAGATATCGTATTAACAGTTATTCCGGTAAGTTTACAGTAAGAGTACATGACTTCTGGTAAAGCATTGAAGCATACGCAAATTGAGTTTAATATTAATGGTCAAAGGCGTACTAAACTCGATATATAATGATTGCTTGGTGCCTAAAAAGGTCTTAATAAGGAAACATTAGATTTAACTGTGTAAAACAGATCAAGGCTGTCGTGTGTGGGCTCCAATATATCTACGATGAGAATACCACGACACTGATCTTTTTGGGTTCATTTATAAACAGATTTATTCGATATGAGGTCATATTTTAATTATTTTTTAATAATTTATACCACCAGCACGTTCTTGATTTTAAATCATATGCCTTATAAAGCATTAAATTTTTCATTAAAATTTTTGTTAAAAGGAGGAAGGACTAGTAAAGTATGGAATAAAATTTTATGGGTAATAAGCATTTTATTACTTTTAAAGTGTTATATGTAATATTGCATTTTTGGTTAGATCTCCATTGTCAAAGTATTAACCACTGAATAGGGATCATAATTACATTAGCTAAGATGATTGTATGACTTTAGGCCGTAGCACTAAATGAAATATTCATCAATGTCTCCTATAATATTTCATCGATAATGAGTATATGTAATGTCTTATCCCAAACTTTGTTCATAAATTCTATTATTTTCCTAAAATAAAACATTATTTTAATGTAAAATACTTTAACGTACTAATTTGTAAAAGCACTTAAATTAACATCTTTTAGGCACAATCTATATATATATATATATATATATATATATATATAACATATACATAACATCTCATGAAAAAAGAAAGATTGCAACTCTGAATCTGAAATAGTTTTATAAGAATTAAAGGATGTTGTCAATATGACATGCAACTTGAGACTACACAAGTTGATGAGATAAAGAGTTAGAGAATCTATATATATTGTACAAAAAAGCTCTTTGTTGTAAATTCTTAACATGAGTTATAACACTATGTAGTAAATACTTACAATTGACGAAACCAAATACACATACAGTAATATTAATTATTTTAGTAGTCTAGTTATCCGTTAATAATGAATATACTTTCATAAAAATAAAATACAAAAATTGGGGATTTTCTCCTTTCCTCATTAAGAATAATTTATAAACATGAGAAAAAAGTCATTAAACTTTATGATTTCAGTTAATTTCACGATTCTACTTATGAGTTTATTTGATTTAGTGATTTCACTTTAATATTATCATTAATTAATTTAGTATTTTGCATAATTTACTAACACTGGGATACAAATAAATGTGTGAGTTCATATTCTGCCCAGAATCTTTAAAAAAAACAAGTTTTTTTATTTTGTGCTTCAGCTATTTTCAGTCAAGAATATTAGATAAAAAAAATAAAAATTTGATCAATTTTCCCACTCAGAGTTAATTCAAAGCTGTTGGTTTGTCAAGCCTATCCTTATGGGCCACCGTCAAAATTATATGATAGCAATACTAGTAAGGCCATTATAAATATTTTTGTAGACTGACAAATTGAATTTGGGTGTGTAACCAGAGAAGTAACTAGACTATGTGGATCATTGTATTTAGACAAACTAATCTTTAGCGTTTGTAATTGATTGAGTTTTAAATTCATTCATTATAAAAAGAAAACAGAAACATATATAATTCGTTAAAGTTTTTTGAAGCATTGACAATTCTGGAGATTTTTTTCATATTAATTCGACATTGCGAGCGATGTTTATATCGAATGTTTTTTCTTCCGTTGACTGCTTGGGAGAGATGAATTCTGACGTTTTTTTATTTGTTTTGATATTCTTTTACGTTTTTTGGCATACACATTCCCAAACTTAAAAGTTACGATCCTTTGGTTAGAAATCTATTACTCATTAATAGTTTTTTTGCGAAATTCCAACAAACTGTTCCCTGAATCCAAAACAAAAATTTAAAAATGCTGTCGACAGTTAAAATTGCTTGAAAACTACTACACATATAGCAACATATGATAAGATTTTTCTGTCATCATTTTAAATGATAGCACGTTGGTTCCATAAAGGAAGGCTTGTTAATATTCTCTTTATGTTCAATAAATATTCAGCTCAATTAACAGGGCGGCGTAAGGTTTATACAACAGATATTAAAGCGTGAAGCTTCAGTCACGTAATCCACTTTCTATACTTTCTCGTGATAACATATATAATATACTTCTAGAGACGATTAAAATTCTGACTTTTACGGTCTTAACTCCGTATATAAATAATTTTGCTAGCTCGGTGTGTTTTTTTGATCACAATGGATACGGCCTAGAATGGCGCAGCACGCCCATGTAAGACTCCCGGTCACTTGTCACGAGGGGCTGGATTGATGTGGTTGGCTGTATGAGATTGTTCTCGTACCGAGAACGTCAAAACGAAGTACGTCGCATGTATTGATTGTGTGATATATATATATATATATATATATATATATATATATATATATACATAAATAGATAATATTCAAATTGACAGAAAATGTATGAAATATAAGTCGGCATAAATAAAAGCGATAATATTTTAATGTAATCTATACGTTAAAGAGGACAACGAATAGAAATCCGATATTCAATTAAGCCAAAATTATATTATATGTTTCAACAATTATATAGTCAATCTATTTAATTGTGTATATTTTATCTCAGAGATTTTTGAAGAATGAAGTAAACAAACTTCGATTTTCTTATTTTGACTATATTTCTAAATTTTATTACAACAAGTCTGTTTTTGAATGAATCCAGTAATATCCGTATGATATACTCATCGGGGGTGTACCCCATATCGACGCCCATACACAACACCTTGGATTGCCAATATATAATTAAATCAAACAAAACCAATTAAATAAAAAAAAATAAGATGTTTCTAAGTACTAAGAAATCCTTATGTAACGACTTCTGTTTTGTTTTAATCATTAATATTAAACTCAAACATATACTATTGTATTGTTCATTGCTAAAATCGCATTCGTTCAATAATTAGACGATTAAATTACATATGTTTGTAGAATAATTTCCACACCCCTAAATGTCAAAAATTGTTACAATTACTAAAAAAAAGTACAATTACAATGACGCGTTTTTAATATATAACTGTAATTAGTAATGAAAACACAGAGAATCTTATAAGTACTAATTTGGGTACTTTAATTTGACTAACATTAATGAAATCGATTGATATATTACGGTGGTCACGGTCCTAAAATATCGTTTTTATTTTATTTTCCATTTGTTTTTTCATCTATTTAATTTTGCTGATTTTAACAATTTGTTTGATAACTGCAATCCTAAATAAATATTTTGCAGAGGTATTCTTTCTGATATATATCTAAGGAACATATTATATAAAGAATACCGAATAATTAAATTTTATAATTTACAGTTTGAAATGAAAAAAATATTACGGTCTATATTTAATGTAGGCTTACATTTATTTAACAGCAAGACATTATCCTTGCATACTTATAAAACGAATGAAGATGATGAAAACAATTAAATAGGTTTATCATTTGCATTGGTCACACTTATGGTTCATAATTATCTTTTCTTTTGTCTCCATTTCTCTTTGAAGTTCTTGTCTTGGCTCACCTTGTCAAACGTGTTGCGATTCGGGTATACTCGGCGGTAGGCCGATTACGACCGAGCGCCGAGCAACCGAGTATGGTATTGTTTACGGTCGGTAAAAGTTGTGAGTTTGCATTATGCAGAGTAACGCGTCGCGTATCACGCTCGTATATACTCACGTATATTTGACGAAGGGTCGATTTTACCTGAATAGGAGAGTAACCGGTCGAGGGCTAAGTATATTGCAAACTCGCTGTCTCCTGTACTCGGCGTGTATTCAGAATATAAAGTAGTTTTTATAATGAAGACTTATATTTTCTTTTTATTTACTTATAACGTGGTGTATTTTGTATGCGATTCTTTAACATTTATAAAGTAATTGAACGTTAATGTATCATATATGCATTATATATCATATTTTTGCCTTAAAATTTCGTATTTATTGTGATATTAATTGGGGTCAACGTAAATAAAATAACAGAATTTGAATCTGCATTATATTCATAATTAATAAAATAACAGCATTTGAGCCTGCATCACAAATCCATTGCTCTACGATAATGATAAATGAGGCTTAATATGTAGTAAAATATTTAAAAAAATTCTCCGCGCGTGTGAAATGAGATTAAAATTTGTATTACCCATAAATAACTAAGGCAGTCAGTAAATTATGTGACATTGACGAATTTAACCTTATTTGGTATAATATCTAGAATAAGATTTAGTGTATTTTTTTACCACAAATATTGAAATTGTCAATAATTAATTTTTGCCTATTTATTTCCATTGTTAGTAGATAAGTATCAAGAAAGAAAAGGGTCTTAATAAAATTACAGGTTAACTTGAGTAAAATTCGAAGTCAACGCTAATGACTGAGTTTTCGAAATTCTCACCACGCCAAATGAATCAGAGGTTTGCGAAATTTCGAGTATAATCATCGCAATAAATTCCATCATTACGTGACAATGGGCCACTATTCGCTTTGTTCCCAATATCAACGAAGGTAATTTGTGGGGCTCTTGCCAGAAGCCGAAAAAGAGAGGCTAAAATGAATTACCTGAATTGGAAATGTTTGGGCAAGAGCTGAAGAAAGACATAATATTTCCGGACCACAAGTCGAAAACAATTATCATTGATTGTGTATTAGGTAAGTAATAAAAATTACAAAGGTCATGATTCATTTTAAATTTAAAAAACAGCGTCTTTTATTTTTAACTTTAATTTAACACTGAAATATTTGAATTGAATCTACCTGTCACTAGATTACTATTTTTAACTAGGAGTTACCATAACATTGTATGCCTGTGTCTGCAAAAAAGTAATATCTAATTTGGCACCGTGAAAATAACTAGTACTTAGCATCGGGCCTGAATGAGTATGAGTATACCATATTTAATTTCCAATTTTGTAAATTAATAGCAGCCTGAAATTTCAAGTCCTCTACCCTGTAAATCTTTTTTACTGTTTCATATGATGCGGGGCATGTCAAGTAACGATATTGTACCGATAGTTTCACAACAAAATGTGTCTTTATTAATTTTAGGAGTATGATCTTTTTATCAATCGAATGTAGATTATTTTATTTAGTTGACCAAGTATCAAAACCACTTTATTGTGAGTAAAAATGTTTTGTTGCTGTACTCGAATTTTTTAATTAATGCACCGATAAATTCTAATCATCTGTAATCTTGAATCGATCTGCATTTTAAGGGCTCATCAATGTAAAGGTTTTAATAAAACCTTTTTCCAAAACCACATTTAACATTTAAAATGGTAACATACAAAGCATTAGGAAATAAATTTGAATTTCATCAGTTAACAAGATTTCTTTATTTCGGTATCTCAAAAAAATATAACATTTTCTTTTTTTAATTTTTAACAAGACAGAACTGTTTCATAAACCAATTTCATTTTAGTGATATTTTATTCAATTGTTAAGGTATATTAAGATCATATATAAAAATTCGACAAAAAAGTAGACCTTAAATTGGGGTGTAGCAAGGTTGGTGTTAAAAAATGGATTTAATTTTAGAATTTTACTTCTGTTTTGTTTACATTGTAAGTTGTCTGTGTAGAAACCGCTATCACGTCTACATTTCTTGAATTCTATTTGTAAGTGGCCAAGTTTTACAAGTATGATTTAAGCACGATATTAAACATAACTCCGTTGTTATTTATGGGCAGTTAGTTTTAAATTATCCTGGTGCACCCAATATTTGAACCAAGTATTTTTCACTTTTCTGTCTATTTCTCTCCGTACATGGTATAAAATGATCAATATAAATGTAGTCTTCCACATATTCTAAAATCTAGACTTCAATTAATTTTTCATTATTTGTCATAAATTTGTCTCTCTTTTGGTCCATTTTTAAATTCTTTGGCTCTTCTGACAGCAGTACTATATAAACGTAAAATTTAAACATGACATATGGCTTTCATTTTTCTCAAATGAATGTTTTCTTAGTCTTTTGGTTTGACTATTTGTCCCAATACAGCTAAAAATAATTGTTATTGACTGACGGATTTACTTGTTTTACCCCACAGTTTATACAAAATGTCCTTGCTTGCCTCTATGATTGGAAAAATATCTTTGGTTGTAAATCACAGACGACCCCATGTAAACTGGTGCACGAGGTCAACTTATGTTCTTCGGTTTTTTTCTACATACAAGTGGCCCTTTAGGTTTAATCGATCCTGACAAGTATTTGTGGCTTTGCGATCAACAGGTAAGAACAATCAATTTCATCAGTTAATGGGATCTGACCGGAATGGTAAACGTACCATTTCCTCATTTGTGCAGCCGGCGAGCTTACCAAGTTGAATAGTGGCTTTTTGAAAACGTCTCTTTCTGTTTAAATTCATTCATTGGAATGAACTATAATTTAGATTCTAAATTGTGAGTTACCGGTACACTGATTAAAATGTCGGGTGGCTAATTAAAGTTGAAAAATTAAAATATTATTTCAGTTTTCATTACACGTATTTTGAAGCACAATTATCAGGACGTGTAGTATACCAAGTCATAACATTTACATATTAGTTAAGTAACAATTTAATATACAAGTTAAATTTCTATTTATTTAACATTATTATAACATTATATATATATATATATATATATATATATATATATATATATATATATACATAACCTATCGAAATTTCAAGATCTATTAAATGTCCTTATTGGTTTTCAAATTTTCTGGTTTGTAATAATAATAATAATAATATTACATTTTGCACATTTACCAGATTTTTACAATTTCAAATGTATTATTTATAAATGAGGTAGTTTTAAAAGGATAGTACCATAGTACTATCCGATTAAGTAAATAAATTCCAAAAACAACGCGTGTTGAAACAGTTTCAATGTATAATATACGGCTCTTAGTACTATCCGATTAAGTAAACAAATGCCAAAAATATTAAACAGAACAAAAAATATTCTAAGGTTTCGTTTTTTAATATTTTATCTAATTCGAAATATAGATTTTAAAAGGAAGTTATATAATACCCGAGTCGAAATATAGGTATACCCGAGCTAATTCAGTAAAAGTTATTTACTAATCTGCACCTTAAAATGTTACTTATTAGTGAAATAATTGGAGTTGTTGTTAACAATATTTTTTTTAATAACAGATACCAGTAACTACAATATTATCACAATGTAGAGGACACTATACTGTCTTGCAAGCACCTCAAAGGGAAACAATTTTAAGAATTAGACAAGAGTAACACAAAAGGAACATTTAGACAAGACTAACACGTAAGGCAAAAGTTCTGGTGTACATTTACAGAAAAAAGATTACAAAATATTATATATTAAATTTTAATTTTTCTTTACTTCCATTAAACACCAAAGAGTCTTCTTTTGGTCTCACTATGAAAAAATATTCAAATTTCACTCATTCAAAACGAATAAATCACGATTGAAGCAATTTTATGTGAAAGCCTTTTTGCATAAGAAAGCGGTCGATTTTTTCATATATTTTATATTATTTTTACGTGCATTGTATGAAAAAATTGACTCCTCGTGCAAATAAGTTTCCATGTAAAATTGTTTTAAAAGTAATATATTTGAAAATACTATCAAATATATTTAATTGAAACCGGTACCATTTTTTTCGACCACAGAACTTAATAACGTCAAACCACATTAAGTATTCACCTAGCTAAGCAGTTAGTTAAAAAGTTTGGATATCAAATTTTGGGTAAATTTTGAGTAGTTTTTTCCCAATGTGCGGAATTTCCACATTTTTTTATGCTGAGAATTCTTCTTCGATATTTAATGGTTGTAAAGAAAGTTTAAAACATAACAGGTAATATTTTCAATGTATTTTGTGCAAAGGTGTACTAATACTTTTGCCTGCTTTTCGCGTGGGATATCATGAATCACACTTTTTTTCCCTTAGAGCGTCCAAAAGAGTCTAAAATTCGAAAAAAAAAGATTGTGATGATCTTGTTATTACTTATATCTGCGTGTAAATCTATAATCAATTGAAAATATTTATTAGATATAAAATAATATTGCCATTTATTGAAGAGTTATAAAATTAATATAAAGATGTTTATTTAGTAAGTGTATAAAATATAGGGTTATGAAGCGCAAGGTATAACGTTTTTTATTAGAGATTTTGACTGAACTTTGAAATAGGCAAAATTTTATAAAAATCTGTCCAGAAATTTATACCCAACATGTGGATGGGTAATGGATTTAATAAATATTTTGACTTAATGTATATTTTATATTGACGTTAAAGCCTTAGTTCTTTTTAAGGTACGACTATTTCAACAATAATTTTTCAATGTGAAGTTATATATGTTAGCACAAGATTTTACAGCTCCCTTTCTCAATGTCTGCCTCTTTCTGCATTTTTAAATGATAAAATTAATATTAGAATTTTACCATTTAAAGTGACTTTAGTCTTGATATTTGGCAACAGTATTTCTTACAAACCAAATTCTATATCATATTTGAGTTTTATTATATATCTATATCTTTAATTAATTAAAATAATGTTGCCTGCATTGATGATCTTATGGTCTGTGTTTGATACTTAATATAAACTGTAAATAACCTAAATACAGAATTTGACGATCATTATTTTTTTCCAGCTGTTTGAAAAATAAATCATATTCTAAAAGAAATTATCTATTGAATACGAGCCTAGCTTATTAATAATTTGTAACGAGCGGATAATATCCGCCAATATATTTATTTTAAAATTAGGATCAAAATAAATCGTTTCACCTCCTCAAAATGGGTGTGAGAGACAATAAGACGAAGGAACATGCGAGTCAATTTGCGATGGCTATGTTTCTTGTTTTTGTGGAACGGAATCATAAAAATAGGGCATTTTCAAAATAACATTAATACGTATATATACTAAGGAATAAAATATACGAAATACCAACATTTATTATTGAAAGTTTTACAGATTTTTTTTATATAAGGTAAAATACATTCGGCAAAACTTCCATTAGACAAATATGATAAATGATTAGACGACAGATTAGACTACAGAAAGAAATAATGGCGAAAGTTATAAAAAATTTATGCACTGCGATATAAAGAACAATTTCTGACATTTATACATTTAATGGCTTCTTGGTGATAAATCGCCTAAAAATGTGGCTTTTTGAAGTCAAAGTTAGGTTGGAAAGGTTATAGAATTGATATTTTATTCTAGTAAAAAATAAAGGTGAAAAACGGGACATTTCAAGACTTTTAAATTTAGTGCACCGTCCCTCGTTACTGTATCGACTGTTCACTTGTTAAAGCGAAATGAATAGATTCTTGATGCATACTTTTCCGTTTGATTTAATTTAGTGTTATTTTGTAAGGTCTGACAATATATTGCTTGTATAGATATTTCCAAATCATGTACTACCTGAGTGCCAAGTTTCAAGACCTCAGCTAAACTAAAGTTCCTAAATAGTAATTATAAAATCAAGCAAATTGCTTCAATAAAATTTTCCAATCTCGAAGTAAAACCTTTTTAGAACGTTAATGTAATTAATGCTATTTTTTCAAAAACAATGAATATTTCATTGAAAATACCTATCAAAATATATGCTGAAAAATACAGGAAATGTAAATATGTATAGATTTTGTCAAGTCTTGTCAAGTCTTGGTAAGTCGTGTAGTTATTTTGCAAAGTAACAATGACCCGACCAAAGTATCAAGTACCTTGAATCGTATTTGATTTACTGTCATTTGTTAAGGAACTCCATCGTTCATTTCCAGACCTTATCATCAGATCATCATTATATTTATATGGGACCACCCCTATAGTACCCTCTTTCAAATAAAAAAAATGGGTGTGGCTGTGTCATGGACACGGCCGTGTGTTGTACGTGAATACGTCTATGTAACGGGTTATATTTTTTAAATGAAATATTTTTATTTATGCGTATAGGCCGACATTATATATTTTTGATAATATTTTTTATTCTAATCCTTATTATATTCTCTGTCATTACTTTAAACTAATGTTTTATACACAATCGATAGAGTTTCACAACAGCTGACGATTAAAACTTAAACGAATATCGTAGCTTTTTCGAATCAAAAGTTATACTAATTGCAAATCTCATGATACGCAGCAAAATAACCTCAAAATGGCGGCGCTAACCCCCCTCTTGTTCTCGCTTATCGTAATGAATTCTTTGATCCTTTAGCTATCCAGTGGTATAATTTAATTTTTAATGTAGAGGATAGATTCGAAACTGCAACGGCAAACTGTATCTCCCGATTTTGTTATTATTAGGTTTTTTAGATTGCCCCCGTATGGTAGCAAATTTAAAGACGTATTCACGTCAAAAGATTCACCAAAATCGGTCCACTCAGTAAAGAATTATCAATGAATATATATGAAAAGAATGATTCCGAAGGATTGAGAACCTCCTTTTTTTGAAGTTGGTTAATAAAACCAGTTAATCTAGTCTCTATATGTATTTATACAATTCTTCTTATGATACTTATTTCTGACTTAGGATTTTCCCTTATTCATAACTGCATTGTATGATTTAGAGGTGGTGTTTTTAATCCTTTTGTAATTTCTTTATCTCATATATAAGCTTGCCGTCTTCTACAATGTAATATTTTCCGTAGTTACAGATTTACGTGGGTCAAAACTTATATTTTTGGTTCATTATGAAGATCTGTGAAGATTAGCTAAATAAATAATTTACAATTATTTAAAACATGTTAACAAACAGATATATTTTACACCTTCGACATCAAACAATAAAATAAATTTTCGAAGTAGGATGCGTTTCAAACGTTTATGGAAAATGAGAATATAAATATATGGAATTTTTTTCCATATATAACTTTTATTACCAAAATTTCTGAGTAGTAAAGAAAAAAATATGAAGAATGAAATGATTACAATTGATATGTTGTAGATTATATTTGATATTAAGAAATCTAAATTTATAACAAAAAAAACTATTAAGTACCAGTGGATCTCGTACTATGAATGTTCCGTATACATTTATAAACATTGAAAGGTACATGAAATAACTACAAAAGATTTACGAAATTTTCAATTTTTAAAGGAAGATATATTGCCTACCATACTTTTCTTAGGCGCATACTTAAATGAAATATTTTTTTATGTGCTATAATTACAAATCAACAATTCCTAGATTCATCCCTTAACTTGTGCTATGGCAGCTTGCTTTTTGCCAAATTTCTTGATTCTAAGTCAACGGGAGGTATCCTATAGGTTTTAATTTATTTCCGAGTATCAATACATGCAACATAAATGGCCGGATATAAAATATATTGCCTACTATATTGTATACAGGCGCAAATTTAAAAAAACAATTTATATGATATAACTACAAATTAACAATAAGTGCTGTGAGACTTTGTTTCTTGCCAAGTTTCATAATTCTAGGTGAAAAGGAATTACCTTACAAGTTACTATTTATTTGAGAGTGTCAAAAAATGCAGCACAAATGTGTAATGCCATATTTTTAGACTTTTTTATTGCATTCACTTAGATAACTGGTTTTCTTATAGCCCAAAGGGATCGTAGACCTAAATATTTAATATTAATTTTAATTTGATACCGCCACGCGTTCCTGAGAAAAAGAGTCTTGACAGTCAAATAGACAGCCAGACGGACCGCGAAGTGTTTTCGAAGTTCTTTTTGAGGTGCAGAATCCTAAACATAATGAGTGACATACATTTTTGGTATTAAAGTGATAAAAAAAAGATGGAATCATGTTTTTCTTGAATTAATTTTTAACAAGTAATTAAATGTTAACATAACGAAGATTATACAAATACAAAGGTCGACTGCGCATCGACCAACTGGGGACGCATGCTTCGATATTTGTATGTATCTAAATGATGGTACGAAATATTGATTTATCCCACTTTACCAGATTTGTAACCGTCTACTACACGACTAATTTGTCTAGTCCAGTCATTGTGATTAAAGAAACGGAAAACACAAAAATAAAAATAAAAACTACAGAATTCTCACTTTTGGTGTACGAGAATGAAATAAGTCTTTCCGTTTTGAGTGAAAACCCATACGGGCAAAGCCAAGGAATCGAACTTAAAATTTAATAGTCTTTTATTTCTGTTGTAATGTATTTTTCTAACGCTCTAACTTCCTAAAAGTGAATATGTCTATATGTGAAATATGGTATTTTATGTTTTACTTCGTGAAATACTCGCATAGCTAATACATGTATCGTATTCATTTTAAATATGGAGCTTTCTTGAAATATAGTTAATACACATGTCAAATATTAGTTACATTTCACGAAGAAGTAGGGAGTTATTTCTTTTAATCAATAGGTTAATGCAGATGTGTACTTTTACAGGTAAAATTACATATTTTCATTAATCCCGTGATAAAAAACTGGTGCAGTGGAGTGATAAGAAAAATAATATTACGCTGGGAGGATACCTGATGTGTTTTTATTTTCCAAATTTGGGAATTATATTTACATTTGTGTCCTTTTTATAGTCCATTTAATAAAAAAGGTGTTACTATTAATAAGAAAAATTTGTATGTGAAAGTCTTTTGAATAAAATTTCAGTATCGTATGAAAGCTTTATCCTAATTAGCTTATAGCCAATTTAAAAACAATAGTTTTTTATCATAAATTTTCATGTCTACAATACAATGCGATTGGCAAGTTTTATGTTATCATAATAATATTTAGAATAATTTAATCTTATATTATACTAGTTTTAATTTATTTTCATTTGATTATCGGCTATGGAAGATATATGTACATTGTGTTAAGAAAAGGGGGAAGATTATTTAATATAAAGGAATGATGTATGCAAAATATGATTTTATTAATTTTACGTTATTAAAGTGATGCGATTCGACACGGTATTTTTTTATTTTTTGGCACGTAAACGATAATTATAAATATTGAATGTTAGTGATTTCATAAATAATAAATGTAACTTACTTTGTTCTCTGTGATGCAAAGGTTTATTTACGAGTATAAGTCGAGAGGAAAATCGTGGTTACCGTATTAAATATATGGAAAGTTTCTAAAATGATTTAACTTGATAATATAAAAATTGCCATATTATTGCAAAATTTGATACGTGAAAAATGCACCGATTAGTTAAATGTATGCTATATTTAATTTTACTAAGATTTGTATATTTTTCTCCTAAAATAATTAGTTTTGATTTGTCACAATGTGAATCAATGCTTGGAAAATTCTTCGTTACGAAGAAAGTGTTAAAGTTATTATGTAAAATGCAAAAAATTTTATCAAAATTTTTTTTTTAAAGCCCCTCATATTTGTGAACACGTAGATAAAGCTACATAATATTTCGTATGATTTTAATTGCTTATATAAAAGAATTTATGTATTCAATTTGGTAATATTTCTATGTGTGGAACTACGTCTTTATCAAAGAATATACATACATTCTGCGTTAAATTGGAGATTAGGGAATATTCGAGTGATATTTTCCACTAGCCAAAATACTCATCAATTGAAATTTTATGTTTCTTCCGGTCGATTACTTCTATTTTCATAAATCTTCTAAATCTATGAATGAATTTTAACGAAACTGACTGCATTTAAATATCATGACCAAATTAAACTGAAAAAATTCAGAAACAGGGATATTAATTATTGAAAAAATTGTTAATAACAATACTATACACAGAATTATTTATAGTTTTATTTTACCCCTAATTTTACTTACGTGGAAATTATAACATTCCTAACTCCCACTATACTAAAATTAACTTGAATCTATCTAATAAAAGACCATTTCTTGGTGCCCTAGAGCTACGGCCGTGGCCGCACCCTCGATAGTGCTTCGTGCTTACCGGCATTGTAGAATATACCTTATAAATATTAATACAGTTTCATAATCTGAACATTTGTAATGATATTTTATACTCAAAAATATTTCGGGACAAATACCACGTACGACAATAGGAACCGCCTCATAATCTATTCAGCAGAAATTAAGTTACAAGCGCACTGATATCGCCTTATATATACACACACACATACACACTACGATGACTTTATTAGCTTTATAACATATATGACTGAATCCCCTATTCTCTTTCCAATGAAGTTAATAATAGAGGAAAATATATCGAAAGAAAAGTTTCTTCATACAAAACGTTCACATAAAATAATTGAATAAGGTTGGAAAATACAACCTTAATTATATTGATAAGGAAAAGGAAAGTCAAAAATTGTGAGACAATTGATTTTCCTTACAAAAGGATAAATTAATCTCTCTTTTATATATTTTTATGCGGTTTTCGATTTTATTATCGTATTTCATTTTAGTACTTCACTTAAGACTTGAGTACAATTTGAGTAAATATTGAAACCCTGTAAATTTTAAAAGATAATCAGGGGCTGTGTGATAACAAGCCTTTCTGAAATTTTCTAGAAAAAGTGTACGGTCGCTGCAGCAGCCACTGCATGGCATCGCATCGTGTGGGGAATATAGATGTCTAGAATACCGTATGGTTATAATCGGTGTCAATAAAGACGATTATTTCTTATACATCAATAAGAGGAAAAAAATAGTTATAAGATATGTAAAATTCTGTCAAATACGGTATATATTGGTTTAAAAATATTTGTATAAATACTGTAAAGACTAAAAGTTCAATGAAGAAGTTCTTAAACAGTGGTGGCAGAGAGACTTGAGACAAGGACAAGAAATTCATTATGTAGAAAGAGACGAAGGTTTGCAGAAAGAGACGAAGGAGTTACGTAGAAGCTAGAGGAATTGAGAGGGAAGAAAAGAGAAGAAGGGAGAGCAAGAGATGTAATAGTAAGAAAATATTTGTTTAATAAATTATATATACTAGAAATTAAATGACAAATGGATATGATAGCTAGAGACATCACAATATATAGTTTTTAGCATTAAGGCAGATTTTTAAAATAAACTCAATATTTTAATGCATCCATATTGGTCACACTTATTACTGTCAATGCCATAGTCTGTTTTGTATATGTAGTTCATGTAAATACCCGCAGTTTTTCTAAGGTACAGATTCTTGTTTTGCTTTCATTTATTTATAAGCTGAAATCTATGGATGAAAAGGAAACATTTAAAAAGTGAAATGTTCTCGGAGTGTTCGGAAGCAAATATACGTAACCGTATTAAAATGCAAACGAGACGCTTATAGCTATCAAAATTACAGTTAATGAAACATGTCACTTCCATTGATGGCATAATATAAAAAATTATATCTCCTCCATTTAATTATGAATATACTAACAGTATTATTGAGAAATATTCTTATAAAAAATACAAGGCGCGAGTCTTGAGCGAACGATAAAAAAACATAGTATTTTTGTGGCGTAGGTAAAAAACCTTTTTTAAGTTCTTTACTGTTTTCATTTCGTATTTTCCATATATTTACAAAGCAGCTAACCGTATTGACGTTTTTGTACTGATTCGTAACTCACCTGGTGAAGTTCTCATATCTTTACAATGCAAATGAAGGTTATTTTTCCTTTCGTCTATTTGTTCAAAGTTAGAATGTATGATTTATATGGAATATTTCAAATATTCTATGATTTGAGTTTTTTACTACATAAATACTGAGTGAATTTTGTGTCGATTTTCACAAAGATTGATAAAATGAAATTCGAGGAAATTTTGAGCACAATTTAAAACATTAAAACTGATTTACTTCTAGGTATACCAGTTTTTATTTCTCTGAAAATATATATCTCTCATGAATTTCTTTTCCGACAGTTCAATGAAAATATTTTGTGCTCTATAACAATAACTTGCTGTGATCGCGTATTCATAATCATTTGTAATACCAGCATCAATAGCTCGATTCTCTGGATAAACCAGAGTGTTATATGTATGTGTTGAATGAAAAAAAATATCTTGAAATTTGTGATTATCGTGTGCTATAGCGATTTAATATATGTAAATGAATCATATAATTTGCCCTGGTACCGTTGCTATAGCGTATATGAGTATAAATTAATTTTCTCTTTGATATGCAAAGAGGTTACAAGGCGTTGGATGGAATTGTCTCAAAAAATAAAAATGCAATATAACTAAACGACGATCCTCGCAATAAAACTAAACGACGATGTAAAAAATATGCCCTCTTTGATATTACCATTCGTTGTGCTATCTACGTTTCCTTTGATTTTTGAAGTAAAACTTTACGCACGCTTGACTTGGGGAGTAAGCTGGTGAACGCATGACGAGAGCGTTACGAAAAGTGTGATCGGGCGAGGCTACCGGAAGTTGAGAGGGAGATATAAGTTAGTGAAGACAGAAAGAGAGAGAGTTACGTTTCGTATATTACTGTAGGGATAAGAGAGAGAGAGAGGTGCGAGCACACATTTTCTTTCTTTCTCTCATAGCCAGTTATGTTTCGTATATCTAAGACACAGTGCAAGCCAATTGTCTGTATTACACTGTAGGAGCAAGAGAGAGCAGTTCGCGCGCACATTTTCTTTCTATTTTCCTCTCATAGCCAGTGCATGAAATATATATATATATATATATATATATATATATATATATATATATGTATATATATATATATATTTATATGCAAGTTTCCTAGAGTTACGCGAACGGTGATTTTTTTATTATTTTGTGATATCATTTCGTTCTTGAACAATTTTATAAATTATTATTTTGTTCAATACATTAAATATTCTACGTTTAAAGTGAATAAAATTGTAAATTCATTTTAAAGTTCACATTTTGTGAATTTGATATTTTACTTTAGTCGTGTGGTCTAAAGCACACTCGTTTTTTATTTATAATATTTCCTTGCACTTATGTATCCGAGTTATAGAATATATACATCAGATCAAAAAATGCTCCACAATCTGAGCTTTAACCGATTCTCAAAAATTATTTAGGAAGCTATAGAGGCACATGAAATGATCGATGTAGCATTTAAAATGTATTAAAAGGCACTCAGTATCTGTAAATAACAAACTTTATACTGCGCTGTTAGTTTTAAAGGCTCGATATAGTAAGTGAATAAAAATTCATGTTTTATGTGTAATTTTTACTCTGATTTTAGAATAGTAGATGTTCACTTTGTTTTAGTTTATTTTTAAAGTCCGGTTGTTTTTGAAGTATCATAAAAAACTAATTAAAAACTAATAAATGTGGAAAATTTTGCAAGAAATTATTGAATAATATACATTTTATATTTTTAAAAAAATTTGAGAACAATTTACAATTTTTATATCTTATATTATCTGTTAGAAATTATCGCATTAAACCATATACACGACAATTATATATATACATATATATATAAATGATGAAAAAGTAGTTAAGTTTGTATGAAGAACAAATAGGTTTGTTCGCATAGAAAATTTTGAGGTCTGAATGGATGGCAATTTCTTTTAAAGTTCCTCAAAACTAGCAAAAAAATTATATTGTTTAAGTAGAAATACATATCACTTGCTTATCAACCAATATTAATTTTATATTTCTCACATTATGCATTATAATAAATAAAAATGCGTGAAAACTGACAAATAATACATACTGATAGGATTCGTTTTTAGTTCTTTTCCGAGCTTGGTCAATGTACTACTGTGTGCTCAGATGAGAGAGAAAATTATTTATTTAAAAAGAAATATTTAACAAAAATCGGTATTTAACTTTAAATTAATTAAAATATTTGGCGATAAGGCAAACTTGTTTAATTGTATGAGTTAAAAAGATGCATATTCTTGATTATCCAGACGCACTCATATGGTAATATACAGATAAAAAAACATATCTATATAAATATACATAAACATTCGAAGAAAGCGAAGGAACATGGAAGGGAAGGAAAAAAGGCAAAGCAAGAAAGGAACAAGGGAGGGATGGAAGAAAAGGCAAAGGAAATACAAGAAGTATAATTTTTGGAGACAGTATTTGAACGCGTACTTCAGAGTAAGAAGTAGCAGTATACCTGCATATATGTATATATATATATATATATATATATACATATATATATAAATATATATATATATATATATATATATATATATATATATATGTGTGTATATATATATATATATATATATATATATATATATATATATATATTATGTTTAGTAGTGAGGAAAATAAGGAGGGTTTCCAAACAAAATTCGCGGCTACAGTTTCTCAAAACCATAAATATGAACACATGCTTTATTGTGCTTTTTCCTTTATGTAACAACTTATGGAGGTAATGGAAAATATCCCTCTTATCTGGTTATCTCCGTTGTGTGGCAAACTTTATTTAAAAAAAGCAATAAAATTCTAGGCAGCCGAGGACACGGATGATAATAAATTTTTGTGGCACATTACTTTATTTTGTCTTCAGTGTGATCTAAACTATGGGAATATAGGCTCATTTTACTAATTAAGGCAGTATACGTGTTTTAAGGAGATATATATTGGTTTTGATTGATGTGAACTCTTTTAAGTGATTTATGCTGAAGTTTCAACAACCAACATCATTCATATTGAGTTGTTAGCTGAGGTTTTGAGCAACGGATGGAAGCAAGTTAATGGTGTTGTATTTAAAGTTCGCCATAGCAAATTTAAGATGCAAATATTAAAAGTGAGATTTTATTTTAAAATTACGTTAGCTGGGAGCTTAATAGGATTAGTTAATAGACACATTTTAGATTCACTAAATGACATAATTGAAACAGTATTAGTATCTAATTACGCTTGTTCTTTTTCTCTTAAAAAATATGTTGAATACAGGAATATTTCTTATAATTTTGTATAATTATTAATATATCATTCATAATCAAAAATGTTAAAAATAATAAAAATGGGTCATGGTGTGTTTTAACTTAATTCCATAGTCAAAGTTTCAAATTAAAATGTTAGGAGAGTATGTTTATCTTTTGTTGAAATGTTGACTGGAGAATAAAAAGTTATTGAGAGATAGGTTGCTATCACTATGACCTAATAAGTTGATACCAATAAATTAGAATATGTTGATGTTTTTGAAGACCAGAAATAAAATATTCTGGGGTCGCTAATTCTACGATTTACGAGAATTTTTACATAGTATACGTCTGGAAGTACACGTGCATAACTAATAGCCCACCTGAAGATGTTGTAATACAACAAAACCTAGGTCGTGGTAAAGAACTTAAAAAAAAGTAGATATAATACTATATCGCGAAGTTTCATTTAATTGTGTAAAAATTAATTAATGGTTATTATTTAATAAGATTATAATAATTTAGAAATATTGCTGCACTAAATAATATTGCGTATGTTTCACACTCAGTAACTGCCAGTTTCTGTATCGTGCTTTGTTCTCCATTTATTTCATCACTAATTTAACTAGCCATCGAGTCGGAAAGCCAATTCGAGGAAGAAAAGTTACAAATACGCTGAATATATTTATGCAAACAAATTTCAAATTTTAAATTTCTGTTTAAACATTTTCAATTAAATCTAGCTTCATTTCAAATTTATTGAAAATTTATTTTATGTTTCAAATAATTTCCATATTTATTTACGAGAGCGAATGAATAAAGTTAATATCGTGCAATATTAGTAACTATCTACATATAAGGCAAAGCTTAGAGCAAATGTCCCAAAGGAATTTAATTTAAAAAACGTTAAGAAATTTAATGTCACATGTGTGGGATTCGACGTAGTGTTTTTAAAATGTTTTACTGGTTCCCACTTTAGAAAATGTATTTTTACCGTTTATCAAGGTAATTTAAATCATTACTTTAGTATCCACATTTTTACGTTTTACTTATTTATTTATTTATCTACTTTAGTGTATCCAATTGATACATATGGCGAACTTATTGCTACGAGAGAAATCTCTTGCAGTCAACCATAACACCAGTCTAGCCCCATTCGATGAACGGCCGGGAATCGAACCTGGGTCCCCGTGGTGCGCCGCTTAGTCGAAGGCCGTATGCCTTGTTGTCAACCCAATTTACTACGGCGATGATATCTACGTGGAGTAAGCAGCAATTACGAGGAGTCATATTGCACATAAGTGTCAACATGGTACTCTGTCGTATTATGAAGTCCTCAAGTCAGTGCAACAAGCGTAGAAGTGGCCAGCCCATTGTTTAATCACTTATTACAAAATATATTAGATTTCGTCAATATTATTATTGACGAAAATTGTGTTAACGAAGTGTATTTTATACTTGAACTAGCTATTCTTACGACTTCGTTCGCGTGAAATTTGGAATAAGAAAAACTATTAGAATTTCAGTTTTTCTTTCATATGTTGCTTTTGGGTATGAGCTATTACTATACCGCATTTCATAAAAATCCGTCTAGCAGATTTTGCGTAATGCGATTGGCGAATGACGGATTAGAAGGAGGGATAGACAAAAATTCTAAAAAAAGAGGCTTAATGAATTCTATTATCATTCTTAAGACTAAATCAATCACTCTTTTTAAAATCATTTCCACGATAATAGAATTGACCTTTTATAATTTTCAATACCTATAAAAGCTGAAAATTTTTAGCTATGTTATGTTTACTTCTGCTCTATGTGTAAAACATAAACTTGTAAAGCATATAATGTCTAAGGGAATATTATAACTAAAGATACAATGTCGCCTTTAAAGGTCTTGCATTTCCCAAGAAGTTTTAAATACACCGGAAATGATAATTACTGGGACATTAATTTTAAATATGGAAACGTAAGCAAAGACAAAGTATTAACGTAGACATATGATGGTTGATTGCAAATGGTTTACTCAATACCTTTTTATCTTCAAACCTACAGTGAAAATTATGTTTTCATTTACTTCCAAAAAGAAATATCTGCAAAAATGTTTAATTTTTTAATTGTTGAATTGATATATATTGGGTAGAAGGTTTGAATAGGATATATGAGGTTCATAAAATGTGCAAGTATCGTTCCATACCTATATGGAGACCAATACCTATACCTATATGGAGGATATATACCTATATGGAGGAATTCCAAGTCTGGTATCACGAAATGCGTTCGGTTTTTGAAAATTGTTTTAACTAACAAAGCTTTAGCGATTCACCTAATCATATATTTTCTTATTATTCTTTTGTACGATGGAACAGAGGAACCACAAAGTGAAATGCGCTATTATTATTATTTTCACCCATCTGTGGTGGAAACATAAGAAGGAAAAGTGTTACTTTTATGACAATAGATATGTTAGAATGTTTTGAGTTATTTTTATGACAAACGATGTGAGATATTCAATATGTGAGATATTTTTAAACATCACTATCGAAATATTTGTTTTGTTGCTTTAGCATTTGTTTCAGCAAGTTTTATTCTTTAAATATTTACCTTTAGACTTTTTCCTCCTATTATATTGACTGTTTTATGTACACTGGATTTTATGAAATTTCAGAAGTATAAACGAATTATTCAAAGAATAATATATGTAAACACAATATACTTCCAGCCTAGCCTTGACAAAACAGTTAATATATATCCTCAATTTTTTCCTAAGCCGTTATACAATACGACAAGTTCCGTCAATGATAATTACAGGTCTACAACGTTTGTCTTTTGTAAGTGCTATGATAAAGGTAGTCCTTTATTTTCCAACGCTTACAAAAGCCTGGGACATAAAGGACTACCTTTATGTCACATTTTTAGCACCGGCTTTTATTAATGCATAAAGGAACGCCAACAAATGATCGTGAGCGCTAATTGAATAAGTGGGAAAATTTTCATTCAAACGGGATAAATGCCAGTATATTGTATAATTGGGAACATTAGCATAGTTATTTAAATCACTTAGGCTCTTAGCTGAGTAAAGGATAAAGCAGTTTTGAACAGATTTGAATTTGTTTTATGTATTTTTTGTTACCACTTATATCACGTTTATTGTTCTGTCATTCTCGAAAACGAAATATTCAAAAACGCTAAGGATAATTATGTAGATGAAGCAGTCGTGTCAAGTCACGATTTAACTTTACTTCAAATTACATATTCCAAACTATGTGATGACAAGAAAGCTCCAGTTTACTTTACTTAACTCGTTGTAACTTTGATTAACGTCAAAAAAATATGTTTTTAGGTTATGACTTGGAAGAAATTCATACGATATATAAAATATTGTAAGGTAGTGGTCATATTCAATAGTATCAGATTAAATTCAGATTGGCTCAATTGTGCATAAAATTTTAAAACTGATAGACATTGTATGCACGAAAACAGGCTACAGGATTAAAAAATCTAGCCAAAATTATTCAGCTTTCTTTGATAATTTTCAATAATTTAGTTAATAAAAATAATCAACGAGTTTCCGATAAGTATGCATTTATGTATATATATATATATATATATATATATATATATATATATATATATATATATATATACGTAACTTATAGTAAAAGAGGGTCAACAGGTATTTTATAGAACTAATTAACATATCAATAAAGAGATCTAAACGAGAACTTTATCTGTTAAACCGTAATGAGAATAACTTTGTATTTTAAATAATAATTTGTTGTTTACTTAAGAAAAATTACTTTTTGCACTGTAATTGACTTTTTTTATATAACTTACTAAATATCTCCAAACAGATGAATATCTTGATTGATAATAAACTTATTTAGATTGATGTTATTTCTTTTCATCGCTTTTGGCACTTACTTTAAACATGTTAATGTTTAGTTTTATTTTAACAATATGGTGCTTGGTGTAACTTTACTAACGTGACTAAATTAACCTAATGATTAAATTAGCCTAATCATTCAATAGTAGTTTGACAAATGTCAGTAAAATATCGCGATTTTTGGTTTCTTGGTTACTTGTGTTTAGTAAGGGCCAATAGTATATAGCTGAATTAAAACTATAAGTTTTGCCTACTTTCACTTATTTTAGTTAGGTAATTTATTTAAAAAGCTAATATATTCAACAAAAACACCGTCATGTCGTTATATATGAAAAAATATCAATTTTTAAAATATATTATAGACAACTTATTCCAGTTTAAAAGCTGCTTCGAGAAAGTAAATGTCTTCAATGGTTCAAATTGGTTATATTTGCTCTATAGGTGAGACCATAGAGGTATAAAGGCGCAATTGAAAGCTGCTTTGATTACGAAAGTGCAATTTCTTCTTTACGGTAGTACTTGGGTGTATTTGTATTTTGTCGATATCAATTGGTTTGCTGAATATTAACTGCATTTATGAAGGCATCCTGTTATTAATTTTAATTTGTATTTCAGACTTATCAAGTAAAATAAATTGTTTTACATTACGTGGTAGTGATAAATTACAGATGCTATTGTTTTCTCGTTTATTAATAATGTATAATAAATGAATCCATTTATGGCCCGTTTCTAAGTGCTTTTTATCGAAAAGATATCTATTCTATAACTATTTTCCATAAAAGGTATTCAGAAACCAACCATTAGACACTTAATTTTTATGGATTACTTTCTTACAACGCGTAATAAATTTTGTTCATACATTTGAATATCATAGTTACTGTTAACGTTATAGTAGAATGTTAATGTTATAGTTACTAAAATACTTTCTGTATTTTTAATTTGCAAAAAAGTTCCACGATACATAAAATTTTAAATTATTTTTTTATATTATAAAATTACACTATGCAGTCTTCTATGTTAAAATAAGTATTGAATGAAGAAATAGAAGGGTTAAACACCCGTTTATAACTGAACGGTTTACGACTGGCTTTAACCAAACAAAATAAAACCAAGTTCAGTGGCGAAGCACTTTTTTGTTCAGGTAAGACCGGAATATGTATTTAGTATAAAATATTTTTACAATTTGAAAATTTATGGCTTGCTATTAAATAATTAAAGCTCCTCTTCTTGCCAGAGTAATATTTTCTAAAAAGTTATAATAAGTTTGATATTATCGCTTGTATAAATTAGATTTAATATTAAACGGTGTTTCTATTTGTCCGAATCTAGAATGCGTTAAATATGCTGGATTGTCGGATATGTTCGATTGGTTGTTGGGTTACTTAAATTGATACGTTTTTCATAGAAATTAACACCATATATAATTATAGTTGTGGGAAAAAATACAATTTTAATGCAAATTGGTTTCTTGGTACTCCCGGATATTTTTCTTAAATTAAATGTAACCAGTAGACTTCAAATTTTCCCAAGTGATGAAAAATGTGCGAGATAATTAATCACAATAATATTTCAAATGTTGAAAATTTCATGTGGTTTTAAAATTCAGAATTTTCAACTTTTAATTTTTTACACTGCCACTATTGGATGTTTTTCGTACATGTGGAAATATTATACTACCAAATGAAAACTATTACCCAAAACTACATTAAAACTTTTAAACTACATTAAAATGATATTTCTATAATTAGTTCAAAGCAAAAATAAATATCCATGGATATAACAAAACTATAGAATTCACCCGTCTGTAAATGGAATATTATTACGAGGAAATGAACACAATAACAGTAACATATAACAAAAATATTGTTTATTGAATTTTTGTCCTTTCATTTGTTTGAGCGTTTTTTGAAGACACGTCACGTAAAAACAGCTGACTCAATTTTTTAAAAACTGGAAGTAACATTTAGTTTTTATTTCACTAATAACGGTTCAGCTAACGGAGCAAACAAAATAAGTTCATACCGAATAATTGCAACATCGAATTTTTTTTGCGGAACACAACCAACAACGACGTCTACCCTCATGCATCTATCTAAATTCCAATTGCTTGCTTAAACACTTACTCCTTCCGCACCACTCTGTATTTCATTTCTGATAACATCTATTTCGCCGAAATATGTTCAAGTTGAAAATTTCCTTATGCAATTTAAAATACAGATAGCACCATATATTGATGCATGTAGATAAAAATATACATTTGTGGAATTATTACGCGTCGAGTATTTAGTCAATTCCAATATTTTATAAAACTAGTTTACATTGTACTAAAGCTATGTAATTTAATTTTTTAAAATACTAAGTTTGTATACATTCTAATTCGGTGAACGAGCTTCGACACAATAAACTGTAAATGTTATTTCAACCCCTATATTTTTAATAAATGTGATCTAAATTGAGTAAGTAGTTATTATGTGTTCAAACAAATACATAAATAAACAATCGGACATAAATTCTATTTACAATATTTTTGTTTTCTAGTACCTTTATTACGTGCGTATATTCAACGTACATGAATTCTATGTAATGAGGTGAGGTGCCCACATTATCATTATGGATTGATAGCTGGGCATGTTGTCTATACGAAATCACTAAAAATATGATACCTGTCATTGACATTGAAAGTATTAACAATAAAAATGAATAATAATATTAGCAATAAAAGTGTCATTAGTCACAACATATATATATATATATATATATATATATATATATATATATATATATATATATATATATATACTGGTAATTCACCTAAGCACAAACTGTAAAAGAAGACTTTTTAATTGGAAGTTAACACTTCCAAATGATTAAAATTGTAATATAAAAATACATAAAACGTAAAAATGTGTACATTAGAAAGTAATTTATTAATTCGTTACTTATTTTTGTGTTTCACGATTTGCGTTTCAAATTAAAACGGAACTAATATTTACACGTTTTTCTTTTCAAATAAAAATATTACTCTTCCATAGCTCCATTAATTACGTAATAGTTATACAATATATTAATCTACTATAGCATACGCAGCAACGATCTTAAAAAAAATAGTCCCTTTGGCCTGTACATTGTTCATTATCTCAAGGGCGAATAAAGGCTGAACACTTTGTCAATAATTTGCTAAAGTTAAATCACTAATATTTTCAAATATATCTTCTTGTCACGTTTTGCCTTCTTATTCCACTCAATGTCAATTTTCGTGTAGAAATGTGTTCTATGAAAACGTTGTCGATAAATTATTTTTAAGTACTCCTATCTAATTACAACCTAGCCAAATGCAGAAAGTTATTTAAATGTCGTTGGGTGATATATATGAACTTCTCCCATGAAAGGAGCTTCTTCATTCAACAAAAATTCTATTCCACAACAGTTAAGTTGCTAATTTATTACATATAATTTAGAAAGTCCAACGACGAGATCAAATACAAAAAATAAGAACAGTACAAAATTATACAGGCCAACTCAGCAGCTTTAATATATGCGTAGATTACGCCTTTTTTTAATGTCAATGACAGGTTTTTCTTTATCATTTTAAGTGATGAGTAGGGTAAAATTGGCAGTTACTATAAAAGTGTGCGTATAAAATTGTTTTACTGGTTTTTTTTATACGTATACTGCTTAAAATCTTATACACCAAATTAGGGGTTACCTCTATTTCGTTTGTGCTAAATGGCGTAAAGTCAGTAACACTACATCTGTATCTTCGCAGAATATGTAAAGGAATAATAAAGTAATTATTTAGTGAAACTAAACCCTAAAGTAAATATATTTCGTTTTATCTAAATACTTATAAATTAAAAAAATCATATGCAACTTACGGGTAGACCCAAACGCTGAATGTGCTCAAATACCATATATGCAATTAGTTTTTTGGAATAATGTAAGTAATAAAATAATAAAATAAAACCATTAAACATGTCAATTCAAATTATACATGAAATTAAAAAATTGTTAATCATGAACTGTCAAGTCGCTCATGACCGCATTCCTAAAGTGATCAACAGATCAGAAATGAAAATCAAAGTTAGGTGTCACCTCTACACTCCATTAATCAGTGCAAGTATACAAAAAATATCGCAGACTGGCTAGGCGAAATAAATTATGATGTCATCCTTTTATGTGTCGGAACCATAAATATACATTACCAATCCCATGACCGAGGGGTTGTAACATCAATTATTTGATAATTTAATAAAATGTAAGATAAGTAGCAATTTCCGTCGAAGTTGAAAAGAATTAACCCGGCGAGCGTAAGGTTGGGTGTGTTAAACCCAGACCAAGATAAATCGATCAATATTTTAATAGCGAATTATTAGTATGTTTTGCGGGTCTGAGTAGCTGCGTGGGGGGAGGTAAGGTAGCAAAAATTGCCACTGCTTCAGTCGACCGCCGCCCGGCGAACTATGTGGAGGTGTTCAAGGTTGACCACGGGTGCGTTGAACCCACCTTACGCTGCACGTAACGAATTTGAGCAGACTTATTTTATTTTGTTTTTATAATTTCCTGCTTTATTTTGTTTTATTTTCAGGCTACATATTTATAATGTCGTACGAAGATAACCAAAGTAGGTTATTACGACTTTTCGAAGAAGCTGAAGTCAGTTCTTCTGACAAATCCGGCAGTGACAGCGATATCAACAATGTTAGCGAAAGAAGCTGTAAAAGTGAGACAGAGCAGGAGTTAGATAACGCAGAACAGGGGGCAGAATTAGAAAATGATGGCGACGGCAATGGTAGCTATTTGTTAGAGAAGAATGGAACAACATGGTTTATAGTACCAAAAAGGTCAAACGTACGTACTAGGTCGGAAAATATTGTCAGAGAAAAGCAAGGAGTAAAACCTATTGGACAAAATGCGAAAACAGCTGGTGAGTGTTGGAGCCTATTTATTACTAATGACATTTTGCAAGAAATAGTAAGTCACACAAACATTCAAATTAGTGTCAGGCGAGTGACATGCCAAAATAGTCACTCAAAGATATATGTGATGGCTGATGTTACCACAGCAGAATTGAAAGCTTTTATTGGACTGTTGTATTTAGCTGGGCATTTCAAATCGAATCATCTAAATTTGAAAGATTCGTGGAGGAGTGATGGATCTGAAATCGACATATTTAGAACAACTATGACACTGAAAAGATTTCAATTTATTCAGAATTGTTTACGATTTGATGACAAGAGTACACGTCAAGAACGAAAAAGTATTGATAATTTGGCTGCTGTTCGTTCTATTTTTGAAAAGTTTGTTGCATGTTGCCAGTCTACATATACACCACCTGAGTACACTACTATTGATGAACAACTTCCATCATTTCGTGGCCATTGCAGTTTTTGCCAGTACATGCCGAACAAACCCAGCAAATATGGTTCGAAAATTTTCACTTTAGTGGACTCGAAATCATTTTACACTATTAAACCTTGAAATTTACCCGAGAAAACAGCCATCAGGTCCGTACGCACTTAGTCATAAAGTCATTGACGTTATAGATAGGCTCGTAGCTCCAATTTCAAAGACTAACCGCAATGTAACCTTTGATAACTGGTTTACTAGCTATCCATTGTTGTTATATTTGCTGAAGGAACATCGTTTGACGAGCACAGGGACTGTTTGCGAAAATAAGCCTGAAATTCCAAAGTAAATGCTCGAAAAACGTAACAGAGATATACCAAGCACTGTATTTGGTTTACAAAGTGATATCTCTTTAGCATCCTATGTGCCAAAGAAAAATAAGGTGGTTTTGATGATGTCGACATTACACCATGATGATAAGATTGATCCTACAAGTTTAGAGAAACAAAAGTCTAAAATGATTACATTTTACAATCAAACGAAAGGCGGTGTAGATGTTGTGGACCAATTATGTAGCAATTATGATGTTTCACGCAATACAAAAAGATGGCCAATGGTAATTTTTTATGCCATTTTGAATATGTCAGGTATAAATCGCATGATAATCTATAAAGCTAATAAGAATAACTCGCCAGTGAAGCGTAGAAATTTTACCAGAGATTTAGGAATAGAATTGATTTCAGAACATTTAGGCAACAGAAATGAAAACCTTTATTTATCAATAGAACTTCGTAAAAGGATCCAAGATCATGTTGGTGAATCTTCAAGTCCTCCACAAAAAGTAGCCAGAACAATAAGGAGATGTGAAGTATGTCCTACAAAAAAAGATCGTAAAACTAAATACGTTTGTTACCAATGTAAGCGTTATTTATGCATGGAACATGCCATTTTCGTCTGTGATAAGTGCACTAGATCTCAAGATGAATAAGTCATTTTTTATTAATTTTCTGATAAGATAAAAGTATTATTTTGTTTTGACGTTTAGTTTATTAGAAGAAAAAATACTTTATGTTGTTTTTGTTTTTATATTTTTGACAAAAAGTGATGACTATGTGCCTTAAGCAATAAATATAAGTTTAAATTGTCCATTTACTTAGTTCCCTTAATAAATAATATATCTCATTTATTTTTTCATTTCATCTATAAATATAGTACAAAATAGAAGTAAATATTAATTTAGTACTCAATAAAATAAGTTATAAAAATAATATTTTATTATAATCCCACAATTACTATCAGGGTGTGTTATACCCACTTGGCGCTCCGTGTTACATATTCTAACCTTACGCTCGTCGGGTTAAACCAAGCCATAATAAAATCTGAAAGAAACTAATAATAACAGTATTCTGTATTTCTTGAAACGAATGCAGTCATCATGAAGGCATATATATATATATATATATATATATATATATATATATGTATATATATATATATATATATATATATATATATATATATATATATATATATATATATATACACACACACATATACACGAAATAATATACATATATATGGATTCAAAAAATTTACGCACAAATATTGGTACAAAAATTATAAATAATAAAAACAAAACGAATTTAATGTGGCTTGACATGACTTACTTTTAAATAAACTGTTTTTTAAAATTCAATTAACGATTTGATTTTTAGTATTTAAAAACATGTAGTATTTTAAGACTTTTTCTACTAAAACACTTGATGGCATTAAATGGTGTCAGCATCGCATTTGCATTTTTGAAAAAAAGGTTTTTTGTATTTAAAATAAATTCCAGTGGGAATGCCTGAATTTGAATTTTTGTGTAATGTCAATCTATCCAAAGTATCCGCATTCAAGGAAATAGTAGCTGTGTAGCAGCGCAGACTTCATATTTATTATCCCGCATCTGGATATAACCAAAGCAAACTTATTATTTAAAAATTAAAACACTCAACTGATAATGCCAGGTTACACAATATTAAAATTGCTAAGTAGCTAGTACATAGTGAAAGATTTTGTCCAAAAATTCAGAAAAATTTTCTGACAATACTAGTTTTGAATGAGTGAACGGATGAAACTTTGATCCAAACCTGCATGGCGAAAGTATACTGGTGAGTATGGTTTAATATTTTCATTTAAATATTATAACAAATAATCTTTGACATGTGAGTGCTGTTAATTCAGACAGCTTCCGTACTGAATTCATAAGCGTGATTAAGCTAACAGATTCATGAATTATGCAGCAACCAAAACAATATGTTCTTTGTTTTTTGTTCTAATCGCCAGGCTTGTATTTGCAATATTATTCTTTTTAACGCTTATTTCATAGCTGCGAACAAATTATAATACTAAATATATGCTAAAGTTATAATATCAGCCATGTACTCAGCATACCACGCAACAATTTTTCGTTATTTAGAATTATGAATTAAACCATTGCGGACGAAGTGTCCGTCGAATTTGAATAAAATGAATTCGAAATTGAGATGTGTAATTATTTTTAACTTTTTCACAAATCGTTTTTAAAAATATTATGAGGTAAAGTTCACAGAAAAAAGTATGTAGGACAATTTTCGAAATAATTTTCAAGGTCACGTACATTGAGGTAAGATTGCGGATCAAGATATAAGATAATTAAGATTACAAGATTATTAACATATTAAAAAGACGTCATAGAATTCATGTATAGCCAACGAAAAGTACTCATATGAAAAAAATTTTCCAAGTTTTCATCGATAGTAAAAACAATTGTAAAACCTTAGCAAATAGAAAAAACTTAGCAAAGTTAATTTTCTACATAATACTTGTAAATATATATACACGGACACGAATGGTTTTAACATTTTTATAGAGTAGACACATGTCACGGTCATATTTCACATGAAGTTTGTTTATTTCATAATTTTCTTTCTTTTTAATATAACACATTATACTGCTTAGGTTTCAAATTTTAAAATTTAATATACACAGCAAATAATCGATAGGTACTAATGATCCTTTAGTCAGTGAGAGAGTGCTAATATCAACAACTTTTGAAGATTTGTATCTCGAAACCCGCTAATGCTATACTCCATTAAATGTCAAGAGATAATCTTTGTATTTAAATTAATTTGACAGTTAAATATGGTTGGCACAAATAAATCTTCGATCAGCTGACGACTATTTATAACTCATTGTATTATACCCAGAGTATTATTAAACATATTTTACATAATCAAAAGCTTAACTTCAAAAAATTTCACTATAAATAATGTCATAAATACAAATATTACACCATTACTTTACTGATATGAATTTTCAATTTATCCCCATTTTTATTACGAAATAGGTGTTTGGAATATTTCTGGGAAAATTCCTGGGGCATTATTCTATTCATTCATTTTATAAAGCGTTAAAGTGAGATAGCCACAATATGTTAGCTTACGTTGCCATATTTCTAGACTTCATTGCATAGTATACAGATATACTTGTGTTATGTTTGGCGTATAGATAATTAAAGAAATATTGTGACATGTTATTTTCTTTTCAAAGAAGTGTTGGTATTATAATATTTTCCAGTGTAGCCTACATATTGTATTCTTATTTCAGGATAATATTTTCATAATAACTTAACTTCAACTTTTTACTATTTTTAATGTTAGGCACATTTATTTCAAGAGCATTAGAAAAAGCTTTAATGATTAAATCCGCTTTGCATTATATATATATTTATATATATATATATATATATATATATATATATATATATATATACATATATATATATATATATATATATATATATCTATATATATATATATATATATATATATATATAATGTCATAAAGTGCAGTAGTTAAGAATCTAGCACCCGTCTAAGAATCTAAGTGTTCGATTCCCAGCCGGGTGTTCCAACATTCATGAATTACTTAATTGTGAATTATTATACGTTGACTTTGACCGGGTGGTATAGTTAAAGAGACGGCCGCAACCCATCGTGTTTAGTCTCAGACAAATTCACTCGTGAGGACAATTTATTTTATAGGAGGAACTGTATGTGCTGATTACCCTGGATGCTGAGAGGTCGTCGGGGGTCGTAATGCAACATTGATTATTAGTTTATAATAAGTAAAATTCTGTATAACTAACATTTAATTAAACTACTATTTCTACCGATATTTGTTGGTGTTCCATTATAAATTTTTTTTTTATGTAAAAAAAATAATATTTATAATTTTTTTTAAACACTTCACCTTATTTTAATTTCACTTGAATATAAATATAACTATATATAAAATATAACCTTTATTACCTAAGTTATGTGCGTATACAGTATAAATGTAAACACTAATAAAAAAATTCTATTTTTTAATTTCAAATACTGAATAAGACGTGAATTTAAGACAAAAGTTTACAATACCTGAACTGTCGAATCGGTTTGTTTACAAAGATTTTCCTTTGAAATTGAATGGACTATAGATACATGCAATTTGGGATTCTATGTAATATTGTATATTTTGTTATGAGGTCTGGAATCTTCAAATATTGGCCTTCAATTAATTATCGAGATATACTGAAGATCAAATTGATGTATCAATAAGGCGTGTGCGCGGCCAGTTTTACTAGTACTTGGTTTGCACATTGCTATGCGCTTAAGTTAATAGCACCGTTCGTAAATCTCTAATAAGTTAAATCAGTATCTATTGTAAATTGAAATACATTCGTTTTTCCTGAGACCATAATTACAATGAATATACAGATTTTGAAAAAAGAAAAATTGATATTGTGTAAATTTAATTTAATATTTAGCGATTTTTCCTAAGATTGACATTGAAAATATGTTCATAGTAAAACGAAGATAGAGTGTTTGACACAATATAATGTTTAAGTTTTATTTGATTTTTGTTCCAAGAATTTTTGTGTCGACTTTAAAAGATAAATTTTGCTGAAAATATTGCATCCAATATCATTTATTTAAGATCGTCAAATGAGGTATTGATTAATTAGCAGGCCTCCACAATAAGTACACGTCGATGCACAACCGATAGTGGGACAGTATAGATGGAGTGGAGTGGGGGGTATAGTATCGTTATAGTAAATCCAGTATGATGCAATAAAAGTGAATAAGAATTAAAAATTAATTAAGAATTAAAAATGAGGAACTAATTTCAACTAATATATAGATAGGGTATTGTTTTGGGTGGGCGAACTATTTTAAATAGTCTACATTTCATAAAATACGGTATTACAAATTTCAAATATTTTTAAAACTAATATTAGAGATGGCAAATAAAACTAATGATAACACATTTTAATAAGAAATGTGATATTTTCCTTATATACCGAGATGAACAATAGTTATTATAATCATTGAACAAAATTGTTATTACGGTAAATTATTTTGACGCGACTACTACATTTTTAAGCTTGACAAATGATGTCTCTGTAATAATAGAAAATTATGTTTTAGGTAATAGCTTCGTACCTTCAGAAAAAAATCACAAACATAGAAATCCATTTTCTAATTACAGACTTTTTTAGTGTGGACTTCAATATCAACCGGTGAGTTCTAACTATACCATTTAAATACAAATATTACTGCGTGGATAAAGATACGCCCAAATTTTTAAAAATAATATCAATTTTAATGTCATAACTTAAATTTAATGCAGAAATGTGATATTAACTGTTAGTTAAGAAGGAAAAAAGTTTTTAATTGCTTATAAAGTGACGGAAGTAAAAAAAATCCAACATTTAAGTAACTAACTAATAAAAACTGTACAAAACCTTAAAGCCTTTTTAATTTCTGTATTGTATTTTCTTTTACAGCGTGTCAAATACTAATTAAAAAAATTCTCAAGAAAGTTTCAGATTCGTGTAGAGAATATTTTGTAACTAATGATAGTATACCAAATGAGTATGTAATTGGCATTTGAAAGTCATCCTCTGAAGGGAGGTAATCCCCCTCTTAAATATAGCTTTTGTCACGTTTTCTTTATCTTTTTATCTTTTTAGTAGTAGTGTGCAATTTGCGGTGCTTAGAATCATATTTGTCTTACATGAATATAACGGAATCAATGAGTATAACTCAAAAGTACCATCAATGAAGATTTCACTTTAAAGGAAAGCATTTTATATATATTATTCCTATATATCTTCAAAGGGATTGAACATTGCCTATTTCAACTTATAAATGTAAGAAAACACAACATTAGGGGTATCAATAAGCTACGAAAGAGAACCTTTTTTATTTAATAAGCCCGGGCACGTACAACGTGTTTGTCGCGCGAAAGAAAAACCACTGCGCTAGACAGATGGAGAGAAGTTCATATGAAACTACCAACTAACGAGTTCAACAATTTACGGACCATTGGGTGCGGAAGTTAAATAATTAATCTAATACTGAAAATGGTCGTGTAATTTCTTCAGATATATAAGTATACAGTAGAATATATATTGGTATATTAATGAATGTCTTTCTTGGAAGCGAATTTAGAGCACATTCGCTTGCAAGAACAATTCGATTTTACGAATATGAGTGTTATATTAAAAATGTATTGTTTGAACAACCGCGCATATAAGCATTGAAAATTTGATTCAAATTATACCAAGATTTTTTACTATTTAAAGTCTGATTGAAAAATAAGTAAAAAAACCAAAACTAAGAGCTATGAATTTAAATTAAAGTAAGATATATTAGTGTTCTAGTTATCGATCCAGTTATGTTGGGTTTAAAAAAAAATTAAAGGTCGCTGCTTTCTAAGCAAGAAAAATGATTACAGCAAAAATACGGCTAGAATCAATTTGAAAAGACAATAATGGAGGAAGAAGTCATGATTGTTTAAGCGAAGAGAAAATAATTTTGATTCAAATAGGTGTACAATACTGACACTGCATCAAGAATATTGGTCAAATATCATACGGTCAGATGAATCTAACGTTGAAGTTGGTATCATGTCATATTTTTTTAACGTGCAACATGGCTTTATTTTCAAATTTTTTGATTTAATTTTTTCCATTGAGAAAATTGAGATTGAGAAGATCATAGCACAGTAATAGCATCCAAAGTATGTAGTACTTAAGGCAAGTTTTAACGGAGGCAGTATAATATTGTCATTAAATAATACTCTTAAGAAAAACAGTAATTAAATATCAATTATTTGTAATTAAAATTTATTTTTCTACTGTATACTCTGCAAAATCCCATTTTTTAACATATTTCCTGTTTCATTTCTGTACAATATACTGTTGAAAACTCAGTAAGCAAAATTTAAATAGGTGCATAATAATTTTTTTAAGTCTAAATATATGTCAAAAATTATTTTATGTTTTAAGTAAGTGACTTCTCTAGGAAACAAAATTTATGAATGTTCCCTGGATAAAAATAATCTCATATACATAAACTTAAAATAAAATAAATATACATGAAGTTGCGTTTCAACCTCAAATTTTTAAAGATAAAATATTAATTTTCAAGTACTTACTCGTGCACCGCGTTTAAAGCGCCCGTGATAATAAATGAATGAGGCGTCTCAGTTTATTTTCTAAATTAATTGCATTCAATCAAAAGTCGAGAATATAATAAAGAGATTAGAGTTTAAGAATTATTTATTTGAGATGCTGTTATTTAGCACTCTTTGTTTGATAACGATGATAGTATAGTATAAAAAAGTATAGTATAAATGGGTTTTTATACGTACCATGAAATAAAGTATTCTACATTACTTTGGACATAGTATTTTCTATTTTAAAGTCCAAACTAAAATAGTATTTGGATATAATTCATCCATTACCCACATTTTTAATTATTTTTCGAGTTTATTGCGTTATTCGTTTGGAAATATTAGCACATTCATTTTTTATGTGTTCCCTTATAGAGAAATGAAATAAATAAAACATGAATGTGCCGATATTTCCAAACTCAGTTTATTGTCGACCCATTTATTTAATAAATTATAAAGAAGTAAAAGAAATTTATATGAGTAATTTTATTTTCTTTTCAACAGGTAATATTTCTTCTTGAGCACTTTTTTCAAATATTGAATATATTTGGTGTTAATTTTGTAGAAATTTATTATTCACAGTTAAATGAAACTACGTGATGTAGTATTATTTCTACTTTATTTAAGTTATTTACCATGACCTAGGTTTCTTTGTATTACAATATCTTCAGGTGGGCTATTTACACTCTATTCACTTTTGAATATACTTTTTTCATCATAGTTTCATTTTTCTTATATTTGTCGTTATAATTATAAATAAGCTCAGAAAATTAAATACAATTTTGTCGATCAGTTAAAGAAAATTTTCTCAAAAATGTATTAGCATTCTTTAATTTTGTAAAAAAGTAAAGTACATTCATTTGTTGCAATTAAGGACAAAGAAGGATTATTTTATCCAAATGATCCTGTATTAACAAAAATGATGGATAATAACATGTAAGGTACGAGTAGTATTCGCACTTCAAGGGTCAAATATCAACATAATTTTATCATTATGTAGATATTATGTTACTTAGTCACATTTTTTTCTTTCAAATGACACTCCACACAAATTTCGAAATTAAAAAATGAAAAAATATTTCAGTCATTTCATTTGCCGTCTCTAAAATTTCCTGATGAAAATTTTCGAGTATACTAAATATATCCGCGTCAATATGTTCTGCCGATATGCTTAATTTCCACTTTCTACCTCAAAGAGTTTTTAAGAGAAACGACTATGACAGACGAACAAGCGGATGAACACGGATGGGATCCTTGACCTCTCACACCAAGGATCCAATTTTTTTTTATTTTGGGATACAAAACCGTATAACATATTTTTCTAAAACATAAATTTAAACATTCGCATGGACAAAATGAACCTTCTTTGCAATAGAGGCAGTAGAAAGAAGAGAAAGGACATATAAACTTTCATTATGATGGAATCTGTGAAAAGTCAGTTGTTTAAAGAAATTTGTTTTAAGAAACAAAATAGAAAAATTTCTACTGTCGCATAATTCTCATGGAGAAATGGCAGTGAATTTTTAAAAATTTTTAGTCAGTACATATATTTCGCCATTGTCAATTTTCGTAAATGCTTTCAGAATTTATGAATCTATTTTTTTATTAATTTATTTTATTTATGAATTTATGAAACTATCAGAAATCCAGTTGAGAGAATTTAAATGCATATACAGATTCAAAATAGATTTCGTTATTGGTTATTGGAATTATAAAATATGTAAAAAAAAAATTAAAGGAAATGTCGCGTATCCTATGTACAAGGTCAAAGAACCGACAGTACTCATAAATAAAACTTCTTATTGTTAAATAAATACATATTTTGAAATTTTGTTCCAATTATATATATATATATATATATATATATATATATATATATATATATATATATACATGCATATATATTCTCAACTCCATATTTTTATTACGAAAAATTCTATTTCGTGATAAAAATTTGGAGTTGAGCAGCTAAGATGTAAAAGTTAAACAAACAGATAAACAAATTGACTGTCATTTAAAACAAAAAGTGATATATTTTGGATTAGAAAAATATTTTTGAATATAATTTGCATGAATGTACCTTTCCGAGGGTATATTACTTGTGAACGTAATGTACTCTCTCTAAAACTCACAACTTTTCATTGCATACGTATATGAATAAAGTTAATTCAGAAATGTAATTGTAAATTTAATCGTCTTCTTTGTTTACAGCTTTAAACCAAAAAACACAAGAAGAGTAAATTTAAAATGCACTATAGAAAGATGAATTTTTAAATTATTACGTACACTAGTACTTAGATAAAAAAATTATAATGGTTTTCTTGCAGAAAAAAATTGTAAAGGAGGTAATTTAATATTATCCCTTTATCTAGAAATATAAAATGTGCTTAGAGTATAAGTTATATTATAAATATATATATATATATATATATATATATATATATATATATATATATATATAAGTTATATTATATAAATTAAAATAGGAGCAGCACGATCGAAATAAACTATTAACATGAACTACAATAACTCGAATAATCAGTACCGCTATACTAAATACATCAATTCTGGAACAGATGATAGAGTTGCTATTAATTTTGTTTACTCTTTTCTCTAGGACACATACCACGTTGTTGTAGGGTAATAAAGAGGTTCAGTAAAGCAAACACATTATGATAGTATCATTGGGTATATTTTTAAAAAAATTTAGGTAAAGGTCAATTTCATTCGGTCTATTTCGCTAGAAACGTTAGTGTATAGAAGAAGTTTACTCTAAAGTAATGAAAACTTGATAAACTATAAAACAATTTAACACTAAATTATAGGTCAACTCTAGATCTTCTGTTTCGCGGAAAGGTTTTTATGCTTGTCTACTGTTTGTACTCAAGCACCAGAGTTTGTTCAATTCTATTGTAGTTATAGCCTTAATACGTAAAATAAATGTTTTCAGTGGAACTACTTTATGTAAAATGAAATTATATAATTTTTTTTCATCTCAGTACATTTCAAGATTAGAATTATTAGCTTTGGGCTAGAAATATAATGGGTGGCGTAACCACAAGAGCTGCAATGTTAAGAAAAAAGTTGAATTCTCTGACAGACATTATGAAGCAAACTGTCAACAGGATTTATTTCCCAAATGAATGTCTCAGCAAAGAATTTAGCATATTTAAATATTATTTAAAAAACGTAGTTTAAAATATGTAGATCCATTAGTGTAGCTGCACGTGTAGTTTTGTAGGAATTAAATTTATATTTTTCAAATAAAGCTACGTGGAGATTTATTTCTATTAAATTTACGAATAAAGCAGGGTTTTTGTACAAGATGAAGGAAGACATTAGATTTATTTTTAATAGAAAATCTTTCGGAGACGAATTTGTGCTTTGTTTTTATCTCTATTGCTCGCCTCAAACAAAATCAGACGTGTTCTTTATTGAATGTCTCCTCTGTTATTCTTATAATGAAACGACACATGTTTTCGAACACATAATATACATTTCACAGTATGCTACATTTTTTAATTTTATTAATTAAGAATGAAAATAGAAAAAATTCTAATTAAGTAATTATCTTTTGGTGCATTTATCGAAATTTCTTCTTTTTAATCTAAGGATCTAATTTATTTCAATGTAACAAGTAAATGCAATAAAAGCATATTTAACGAAAGCGATGACTTGTTGTGTTAGAGTAAGTTGTTATTATACAAAATATTGCGAAACACGCTGTTCTTTTTGGTATGATAAGAAAGTTATCATTAATATATTATTCACAACAGTCCAAAAATATTCTCGAAACCCGTTTATTTCCTTTCTTTACGGTTCGCATGCAAAAGCTTTATATATGCTCCTTGAAATATTACATAATTACAAACAAACTGAACTTAAGGACAACAATACTGACAGAGGTCAATGTATTCCCCGAACCTCGATAAAGAACACCGACGATGCGAAAGCGAATATAAATTTCGCCTCGATACGCTTTTACATGTACATTTTTCGGCAATATTCCCCGTCCAATAGTTTTGACAAATTCTTTCGCCTTTTCGTAGATTTATAGAAATTACACCATTTAATATGTGTGATTTATCGACTGGCGTTCGATTTAGTTTCTTTGGTTTAATCGACGATCTGCAACTAACGCGAAATGCCGATGTACAATATTTTAACTATGTCGATCATAAAAAGTATTGTATTAAGCTAGTTTATGTAAAGTTGAAATGTAATGAGTTTAAAGACAAGCTCTTTAACTAAGCTATATTTATTTGTAGACAAATATACATATAACCTTAATTATGATTTATTAATTTTGGTAAATATTTTTCAATATATTTCGATTTATGTTTCCTCTCATAATGTCCTAAAATTGCTTATATACGTAAAACTGTATTAAAACATATTTTAAGATTAAAATATAATAATTTTTTTCTTTACTGAATACGGTTTGACAAGGAAAGACAGCGATATTAAGTTTACTCCATTGGACAAAGTGAAATAAAATAACTATGCTGCTAACGCGAGGAATACAAAATAAGATCCTAAAAGGATATGAAGTTATGTAATTGTCTCATAAAGAAATTTGTATGAAACTAAGATATTTATAGTTTTACACTAATTTTCGATTTTATTTATTGAAATTACAGTATAATATCATATTTGAACATGGTTATAGCCCTTACTAAGTATAATACATTTTGCAATTTAATAGCTTTAGTGAGAGAAATATGAAATAAATTTTATCTATCGGAAAATCTTAATATAAGATATTAAGTATTTATATAAGTTTATGAGGAATTTACATGAGAATCAATGTTTTTTTTTTCTAAAAAATAGCATATATTATATCATTCATATTTACAGCAATTCAAAAACTAAGCAAACGGTACTTTAGGGCCCATGTTATTAGGCTTTTAACACGTAAATATGAATACATTAACAGTCCGTTTATAACTTTATATTATATTTAATTTAAATATTTTTATTATTAGAGTTAGCTTTTTAAATGTATTAAACAAAAATATATTTTATTAGTCCAAAAACAAAAATAGAGGTCGGAGCTATATGCTAGCAAAATTTGTTATATTTTATGAAGCAGATTAGTTTAAAATTAGCCAAATAATTAACTGAATTAAAATCATAATTATATTCTTGTTCAAGCATCGAAATACTTCTTATGCGAATATTTTAATATTAATTACAAATATTAATTTTGTTTTTAGAATTGTCAATTACTTAATCCATACAACTGATAACTTACAGCGACGGAATATTCACGACGCGATAAAACAATTTTATACATTTTGAGGATCTTAAAAATAGAATTAAATTTAAACCATGTTCCTGTGTTATAAATATTTCTGTCATTTCCTAGTCGAATAGCTATTATTTTCTCTTTATTATAGCCTAAGCTGTAATTTTTCCTAAACGTACTCCTTTCCACGCTCAATAAGAGCATTATGTGAGGTGTTGCAAGTGTGAAATCAGAGGTAAGAAGCACTTCAGTCGTTCAATCACTTAATAGAATGTTCCTTTTGATTATGTTCATTAATAACAATTACAATACTAGAAAAAATTATCTTTTATCTAGAATCATAATCACAATCACTTTGATTTAGAATCATATTGAATATAATATTATCATTATTATTAATGTTATTGCTAATAATTATTAATAATATTATTTAAAATGGTGGAGTATTAAAATAAAATGGTGGAGTTATCTGTCAAATAAACTATATAAATATAGGTTTACTAAGCAACTTCACGGTGTCTATTTCCCATAGATTTTTGTTGCGTAGTGAATTTCATTCTAATAAATTTGTGTAGCATTTATCATCATTATTTTTTCATAACGCGCCTAAAGACGTATAAAATTAAAAAAATAAATAAAACTACCACACTGATTTTTATTCCACGCATAAATCAGGTTAACATAGTTGAAGGTATTAGCGATGTCGAGAAATGCAAATATGGTTTTACGTATATAATTTGTGATTAATTGTATCGTATATAGGGCTACAAACTGAAATAATTGAGATTGAGATGAGTGGGAGCATTGTATGAAAAGTGAAATATGTCAAGGAGCAACTTTCGCTAAAAAGCAACTCAGAAAATGTTAGTGAAATTGTCATCAATATTTGAAAAGGTTTACCGAATAATAATCCTTGTTATTAACACATTTACACATACCACATAAAAATCAGCACTAGCAATAGACCTTGATATCGATTACTAATTTCTTCAATTAAAGCAAATACAGTAACATAATAAAAAATGGCGAAAACGTCGTATTCTATAAGCTAGTATTTAACATGTGTAATAATTTTACTCTCACTTGGAAGAGTTTATACTCTTCCAATATCTACTTCTTCCAGAATCGCTTACAGAACCTATAATATTTAACTATATTACAAATATTTGCACAGGTAAGAATATCACTGTAAGACATATTAAAATAGGCACAAAAAATATTAAAATACACATTAAAAGTGTCATGTAATGATGAATGAACGAAAACATCAAAAATATTAAGAAACAAAATGCAGATTTTAAGTAAGGAAGACTAACCCGCAACAATTTTACTAGCAACTTGACAAAAAAATATTGCTCCATCAAATCTTGAATAAGAGTCATAAATAAGTCAAAAAGCACGTCTTCAATAAATGATGGCCTTACATATCTTAAACTTCGAAGCGCAATTGCAATATGGGCACATGACCCTGGAATTCCATCTCAAGCTTTATCGATATAAGTGTAAAAAAAGTTTACTGGGTGGTTTCGCAACTTGTAAGTATAAGCAGTAATATATATATACTCAGCTAATTCGTAAACCATAAATCTATGGAGATCAGAAATCAAATAACTAATATTTTGAAGTTATTGTTCGGATTTAGTGCCAAGTCCAAACAAAATTGGACTGAATATCATGAAAACAAATGAAATGAATGCGGTATGTTTTTCAAAAAAAAATAGTAATAAAAATTAACACAAATTTAAAAAAACTTTGGTATTTTTATAGTACTTAGTTATGGTTATTATTTTTTTTAATTTGTTTAGTGCTTACAAACATTGCCCGTAAAGTTGCTTGTCAGTTTTTAAGATGAATTATTCTTTATCTTCAATAGAGGTTTAATTTAAATGTCCCACTTTCATAAATGACGAAGTGCATCGTCCTTATCACGAAACGAGATATGAAAGGAAGAATCATTTTAAAAAATTATAAATTTCAAGATTATTCCAAGAGAGCCTCAACGCTTGAGCATGATTCAAGGAAATCTGCAAAAATTGTTTCAAATCTTCGTTGACCTATTTCAGGAGTCCCAAAAACCCAAGTTCATCCATCATCACCAAACCTCGATTCCAATACATCAAAGTCCGACCTTGATGTTGGGATTGCTTTAATCAAAATGAACGTAATAGATGAAATGTCTTGAATGGCGAATGGCATATATGTTGAAGGGATTCGTTATCTATCTGTCAATTGCATCATTAGATTTCGACAAAATTTAAATGGAGTTATCTTAAATTACACTCTTCTAATTAAAAAAGAAAATCTATCTAAAAGAAATATTTCCTGCAATATTCCTTTACGCTTGCACAAAAATATAGTCTGTTTTATTCGTTTAATCTTTCGTTATCCGTCAGCTTAGGGTTTATAATATTTTCCTACCAAATTTATTTAAAGTTATTCATGAAACTGACGTATTTTGGCCGCTGTTTTATTATGTTTAAATATAAGCAAAGGGAAAATTAAGGAAGCAAAATTAGTGAACCTTACTAATTTGGTTTCCGTAGCTTTCAAAGGGCAGAATTTCTAAATATAACATTGGCAATTTTCAAAAAGACATTATAATTTGGCTTAGTGATAATATTTGTTCAGAGCTAGAGTAAACGACGGAGAAAATATTAGAAACATCGTAAACTTACCCGACCCTCGAAAATAGCTCCATATTGTAATACGTTGGCATACACAAATTAGTTAAGAGGTTCGTACCTCTCAGTTTTAAATAAGTACGAGCCAAACACTTCATAGCTTGCTTAGTTGCTGTAAATTGGATCGAAATATCCATTTTTATTACCAAATGGTTAAATATATTCATAAACTGGTGAACAGCTAAAACTTCGTTTGCGGGAGAATATATTTTTATGTGTAAAGTGTTGAAGGTCTAATGAGTAAATTTGAAGATCGAATAATGTTTTTGTCATCCCCCTTCTATCAGTAATTTTCCTTTTCTATCATTGCTAAAGTTAGGAAAACATTTTTTACATGCATTTCACTTTAATTATTTTTACAATATTTTTTTATACTTCTGACATTAAATGGTTCTTAGTCTTTTGATAAAATAATAACATTGTTCCAATTTCGAACATGTGAATAAGTCAGATATAATTGGACATGCCTAAAATAGTTTTAATTGAATTTACACCACATTTTCCAAGTGTTTTGGTTTATTTTTTAATTTTGTGGCTTAGGTTTATTTCTTTTGATAGTAAAAGGAACTGCCATCGGAAGTCTGAGCCAATTAAAATCGTCGCTTTGGCAACGTTTCTCTCTAACGAAGTTACTCTTAGTTTTGCACTATTAGATAGTTGTTGGTATTTAAATTTTGAAGTAACGTTTTACGAAATTCAATTCAAACGAGTGGAAGCGAGTGAAAAAATAACTTTTTACTTAAAATATATATTTATTATATCTATAAAAGATATACTAGGCGACCTACACATATGTATATATGTATATATATATATATATATATATATATATATATATACATATATATATGTATATGTATATTTATATATATGTATATATATATATACATATATATATATATATATATATATATATATATATATATATATATATATATATATATATATATATTAGTACCTTACAAGGTTCTAAAAGAACATAACATAAAAGGTAGGCCTTTCGATAGTATTGGAGATATATTGTGGCCAATTTTGTTTCAGGGATCGACTTACGCTTTAAAGCGGTTGTATATGTTAGAGTTACGTGTCTCCCGTGCTCTTACTTGCCGCCTTTATTAGCTAACCGCCATTTTTAAATTTCTGAAAATATTCACAATAGTAGTAAATATTATGAAATAAAAAACAAAATTATCACAGTTAATTGGCGTTGCCATTTTCCGAATAAAAGTCGACTAACTTGTAAAAAGTTCATTGAAACTCCTTGCGATTGTCTGAAATAAAATGTAAAAATACCTTTGTAAATTTAAAATGTATATTTATTCTTTTTGCGTTTATAGGTTAGATACTAGGAAAATATATTTACATACATAGGTATGTAGTAAAAAATGATATTTCTTAAACCATGATTTTTCGCCTGTGAAAGGCATTCGAATAATAGGCGATACATTTATAGTGAAAAAGATTATTATTTTTGATTATTTAGTACAAATGCTATGTAGCCTTTAATATTTGTAAGTACCTAAATGTGTAAAAAAAACCTCGCAATGTGAGGTCTACTTGTACTTGACAAGGTTTTTATCCCATGTTTAGAAACATTTTAAAAACCTCTACGAAATCCTGGTAGTGCGAGTTCCACTCGCAATTGACAGGTTTTTTCTCTCAAGAAGTAACTTACAAAATATTTACGTCTCGTAGCAATGTACTAAAGAAATTAATATACATTTCATATATATTAATTTAATCAGTTTAAGTATCAGAGTAGGCAGAGTTAATCGAAAACCACTGGAGATCAAATATGTGACCGTTCCGCAGAAGTTATTACTGTTTCTCCGATATTGCATTATTATCTTAACGGATTCTATTAATATTTATTTAGCCATTGTACATGCTAGACTATAAATATTCAGTCTGTAACACTTTAGCCTTACGGCGTTTTTTTTTAAATACCTAATGCAGAATTTGCATGTTTTCTGCTTCAATCAGTTTTAATATGGCCTGTGTTCTTTTTCTTCTCCAGGTCTCAGTGCCTTTAGATTCCAGATGATGCAACTACAGAAGAGATTTTTTCTGTTTGTACTTTTGTCAGTAACAGATTAATTTAAAATATTTACATATATTCAAAGGCATCGAGGAAAACTACCACCCCTGTTATATTACCTATATTAACCTCAATTAATGTAGCACGTCAATAGTTGATACTTGCTAATAAACCATGCTGCTCGACAAGTTGTTTCTGAAACACCATTACATTATTTCTCACTACGAACATATATAGATCCTTTAAACTAAAATAGCACTCGTGATTACGTGATTACGTGGACATATTATATAAATAACCAATAATATGCTCGCAAAAGACCCCGGAATGATCATCAATGGATACACCGCGACGACGGCACTAAAAATTATTTTTTTGTTTATTGTATATATAGTAAGCTGGCACATCCTCTTACAATAAACACTTTGCCAAATAATATTTTTGGGACAATTTTCGTCATGTTTCTTGGATTCTCAACTAAGTTTTCTATATTATGTAGGTCATATTCTTGACGATTGAAAAATTGTTCTACGATTATTTTCAATTTATTTCATTTACGTTTTTTATTACATTTAAAATGATTTCTCTTGACAACCCTAAGAGGAAGGAATTTAACAAATAGGTCAATTTTATGTAAAACTAAAATTTTGAAAGTTTTGTTTTAAATTTTTCTCGATAAAATGAATCGTTTCCGAGTTTTTTACCGAAAAAAACATTTTTCTTGACTCTCACTGAAAGTGTTAAACGTTTACTTCAGGAGTAATTAGAGCTAATATACCTACTGTGTTAAAAAACAGTTCCTGGATTTCGAACCTTTTTTTCTGGCAGGCGACATTTTAAACTTTATTTCAGTAGTCTCCTCTATTAAAATTCAAGAATCTACCAATTTTAATACTTAGCATCTCCTAAAAAAATCACTAAATATTTTGGGCACTTGAATACCTAGATTCCAATTTAAAATGAACTTACTTTTATTATATCTCTAAATATAATAAAACTGTAATTGGTCTCATGTACATTGAAACTAGTTTGAACTTAATTAAGATGGAGTTTTATAGATGCTTCACAACTGGGTGATTTTGAATAGCTTAAAATAAGAATAAAGTGATAGACAAAAAAAATCACTTTAATTGTTTACATTACGAGATACCTGTAATTTTTCAAATAAACGTAGTTATTATATTGATATATACATAAAATAGCAAAATATGTAAAACAGCTTACTTATATAGTGAACCCTGATAAATCCTTTTTGTGAAAAAAAATTGAGTAAATGGTTTAATTTGCATACTTTAAGATAGACAAATGAAAAAAATTCTAAAAATGACAAAAAATATCAATGCTATAAGTCAACTCACTGAATAAATTTATTTCCTTCCGTGAAACTACATAATAATATAAAATAATCGAACAGTATTAAAATTAAAAAAATACTCGAAGTGGTATACTCCTTCAGCAAGCAAAAGGTGTATTTTTAGCCAACAAGGTAAAATAATTTGTAAATTATGACGGCGACACTAAATTTTAATTATTCGTTAGTAAAACAGAATCAATATTAGACAAAACTATTAAATACGCAGTTTCTTACAGATTTTTCATTAAAAATAACACGAATTTGTTTCAATCAAAGTAACACGAAGCCGATTGCTCTGTTTGTGATTCTTAAAAGTAAAATAAATTAATTGAAACATAAATAAAAGTATATAAAACCAAATAAATTATTTATACATTTATCAAAAAAATTAACAAACTTTTAACTTAACGTTGGAATCCGCAATGGATTGCCTCTGTAGTTATAAATAGAAATAAGTTTTTGTTAAATCAATTCCACTTGGACTGATTTAACAAAAAAGGACCCGATTTCGTACGAGCACAATTAAGTTATTCAATGACAGTTTTATGACACATTTTTTCTCTTTCATGAAACTAGTTTTCCGCTTTATTTTAATTAACAAAGATATAATATTGTAAACATATCACCAGTAGCCAGACCAATCATAGGACCTGTATAATAAATAATTAAATCTTCAATAAATTATTGTTATATACGGATGGTTACATTTTTATATTTTATATTTTTTTATAATTTTAAAATATATATTTTTTACGAATTTTAATGTATTTCTTATATCATATACGATTTTTCTTGTTTTAATTGTAGAAATTAATGTAAAAATATTATTTGAGATAGAGAAACATGAAAATGCAATATATTATTCCCCATGTGAAGAGCTTTCTCTAGAAAGGTCTACATTACACCACTGAAAGTTTCGTCTTGAGATGAAGTCAAGATTAAAACGTAAAGTACGCTAACAACCCACTTAAAATAAATGACGAACTTAAAACGCACGCCTCAGTAATTATTAGAGAACAGAGTAAAATCATTGGCAAGATACAAATAAAAGTAATACGGTAAAATTACATACTAACAGTATGTAATTTTACCGTATTAATAATATCGGATTCGTTACGAAAGCTCCAAAGTAACTGCTATGCCTAACTATGTTAACGTTAATAATTGTGTCAATAATTAAACAACATATATGATGACATTCAGATTTTCATAGTCTATTAGATATATATATATATATATATATATATATATATATATATATATATGTATATATATATATATATATATATATATATATATATATATATATATATATATATATGTATATAAATCGTATAGTCTATGAATATATGTAAGCCAAAAGATATATCAATAATCCGTTTATCAGTTTTTGAGTGAATCTCCAAATAATAAAAAAACAAAAACACAACTTTCTTCCTTATAATATTAATTAGATAAAAACATTCAATTATCAATTGATAGAAATTTCGTAATTTTTCTTAATATAATTTGAATATTTATCTAATCTTTGAAATTCGGGGTATTTAATTTTAGAAACACTCAGAACTGTATTTGTGATCACATTTTCATCAAAAGAGAATAAAAATTGTACTGACGAACAGAATATAAATGAAATGATGCAAAGAAATAAAGCATAAATAAATCATGAGGTAAAAGCTCTCATCAATATCACTTTTATATGAAAGCTCAAACTAGATATAAATATGTTTATCCGGAAGTTGAACCTCGTACTCTATCCATATATTCATAAACTTTCTATAATAATTTTAAGGTAAAATTTCCATAACAGATAGGTCGTTGTACGGGCCAATATATGAGACAATTTAAGGTCAGATAATTTAGTGAGTTTTCATAAAAACTAAGGTTTAGTGTACAAAGTTAGGCACTTGACCCACTTTAGTGCATTTATTATTGGTTTTTTACTTTTTTCATTCTTTATTAAGTCATTTCCAATCATAATAAAAGAAAATAGTTTAGGTTTTTTATATATTATAGAAAATTGTTGGTTGTCTTCGGATGTATTGCTTTACGGATATATCATATAGGTTTTGTGGCAAAATAAATAACTTTTAAATAAAATTCTAGATTAGCGTGTAATGCTAGTAATTATAATTTCTAAAATTTATTCTATTTATATCATTGGCAAATATTGACATTTCGTTTTGAAATACATTTACTTATGAAATACTTTTAATATGTTTAAAATTAATTTAACAATATGGGAAATTTCACTGCAACCTATAATTATGACGCAAAATAAACAGCTAAAGCTCTAACAAGATAATTAAATATTTTACCTTTAACACGCTAGATTGTAAAATATTACTAATATAGGTTAAATTGCTATGAATATTTTTTTTCGAAGCTTAACATTTATGTTTTAATACTAGATTTTGCAATGAATAATTTAATTAAGATTTTTGCTCCAACTTCGTAATAAACTGCCCGAAAGAATTGCGACCTGAATCACAGTATAACGGGGCTTATCGGCTGATATAAAGAATTAGTTATTGAATATTCTGAAGATTGTGAAGAATTAAAAATATTAAAAAGTATTAGTACTATGTTTTTATCGTTTCATATTAATACATTATTATCATGTTGTATTTTTATTACATTATATTATTTGCCGTAGTTTACCCAATGTTTCTTATAATCTTATATTACGCAGGCTGTACTTCTCTAGGTTCGTTACTGAAAATTTATTTCAAATTTATTACATTAAGTGCAGTAAGGTCAATCAGAGTTTAAATTAACTATCAACAAATCTTGGTTTACATTTAATCTGTCGATAATGCTTTTTCGATGGTGATAATCTCCGTTTATCTAAACAGAGTTAAATTATTTGTAGGTTGTAAGAATGAAGACTTTTATTGATAGATTTCTAAACTGTTTACAAACCTGTTATTATTTGATTAGGAAAAGCTTCTTTTTATAAATATAGCAAAAATAATCTAATATTTAATCTTCCAACATAGTTATACCATGGTGGATATTACAAAGTTATGACTAAATCATCTTTTAAATTCCGTCGATGGTTTAACTAAAATTAAAAAATCTGCGGGTATATCGATAAAATTGATTTTGCTTATATCACGCTCGAGGTTTGATATTAAAGAAAGGTGCGTCTTATTACTGCTTTATTATTTATTAAGAACTAGAATTTAAGTATTAGGAAAGTGGCTTCATTTTTTGTTAGTTCTGCATTTGCAATGCAACAGTTATGCTGCTGTTTTGAAAAAAATAATTATATTTTCGATACCTATAAAAATATCAACATATTAATTTTAGCAATAAAATCAGCTTTTCTGCAGAAATTCGTGCTTTCGTTTCAGTTAAGTATATTAATTGTCAGAAAAGTTTGCATTTATTTAAACTTAAAAAGTAAGGAGATTTTTCGTCAATCATTATCGATTTTATTTTGGATTGTAAGGTATATTATAGTTATATTTTTCTTGAACCCAAAATTGATATTATTTAGGTTGTAGGTTGTAGGTTTTGAGATAACTAATCTAAAACAGGGCGTATATTGGGTTGGTTGACTCAAATACTCGATAAACAATAGCACAGTCATGTATGCGTGTGTATGTGCGTTGGAAATTGTACTTATTTGGAATAATACAATAAAAATAGAAAGCCAGCGGGAAAATAAAATGTGAAATTAAATTTAAAATTAAGTTTAATTACATTAATAAATGTTTTTTACTAGTACCACTATTAAATTTTATTTACTAAAAATTATAATAATAAAATTGAAACGTGGTAATTTGCAAATGGTCTAACAGATGATTTACTTGTCTTGCAAAGCCAGCAGAAAAATAAAATGGTGGATATCAATGACATGTCGCCCTGTTAAAAAAAAATATTGAATTGCTGAGTAAGGAAAAATATAGTAACAAGATATAAATATTTTGATATATCATCATTTATAATGCGAATATATAAATATTGAATTCTAAACGGTCTGGCAGATGATTAGCTTACATTAGAAAGCCAGCAGAAAAAAAAACCATGACGTATCTATATTCACCCTATGGATGAAATAAGCATTTTTTCTCTTACTAATTTATGATCGCCTGGCAACTGTGATAATTTGAACAAATGCGGTTAGAGCATAATTTTTTACTATTAAATATGAAAGAAATACACATTTTTTTCCCTTGCCACCTCATGGTCGCTTGGTAACTGCGATAATTCGAACAAATACAGTCACAGTATAATTTTTGACTATCAAATAATCGCTTGATGACATTATCATCAAACAAACTTTTTTTATACTCATATGCGCCTAGTACTTCAGACAAGTTAAAGGATAAACAATGAATGTTTAGGGAGCAACTAGTGTCGTTCTTGTGTTGTATCGTTGCCAACTTCATCCAGTGTTTTTAAAATTTCATTCATAATTTTTTCGTAACCCGTCTAAAGATGTATAACTTCAAATATTTAATTATTTAAAATCAAAAGTATATTTCATAAGTTTTGTACTATAAGTAATTACGACTATCGAAAAAATGATTTATAAACATTACTTTCAAATATTTTTTTGGATAACCTTTTTAAAATTTGTTATATCAATACCCTATAGAATGTCAAAAATATTTTCAAAGTATATCCCCGTTATATGATTTCCAATGTGTTTTCAAAGTGTGTTCCTGTTGTATGATTTACAAAATTCGAAACATGAATTTAAATAATATTCAAAGAGACTCGATGAACAAACAGACGACTAATAACAAAGTTCTGTATGCTCTGCTCTGCGAGAGCGATGAACATCCAGATGACTATTAACAAAGTTCTGTACGCTCTGGGGAACGTCACATTTATTAAAATTATTCCTTCAAACGATGGTTATTTCTCATTAAACATGTATTTATACATATATATCTACTAAATCTGTATGTGAATATATTTGATTACAGGTATTATTTGTACATACCAATAGATGATCTATATCAGGGTAGGTAAGGTATTATATATTATATGTATACTATTTTAAAACATTAAAAAAATCAAAATATACTTACAACTAGATTTTATTGTTAATCCCCTTTTAGTGTCACAAAAAGGCGGTAAAAATTAAATTAATTCGCTTAAAATAGTCATTCAAACATTTATTCTTATTAAGTGATAAATCCAATTAAAGACGTAGAATGGTACCATGCAATGAAAGGGTCATATTCCTACACAGTTAATATCTAAAGGAAAATTTAGATTCATACATATTCAAATCCTTACCATGTTAACATGTTACCATTCATACATATTCCAAATCTTACCATGTCATTAGTTATTACAGGCCAGGTAACCCTTGCAAACAGGGTTGGATGAACTTTATGCTACATGGCTAATATAGTATCTCAGTATCTCTTAAGATACAAATAGAGCTGACAGAGTAAAGCCCCATTTATATACGATGAAACCAATAAATCACTTTAATAAAAAAAATCTATCAATTGCTTATCGGAATATTCATCCGTAATCAATTCACAAATTAATTATTTGAGTACGGCATGCTCAAAATTATTTAAAATAATCTTCATGACAAAATGTTTATTTAATTTTTTTTCAGGTAATTTGTAAACGAATTACTTAAATGGGTACAGTACCATTTTAGTCATTAATTTAAAAATGTTGATTTATTTTTAAATAAGGGGATGATATAATTTACATGAAATCTATTACCTACATACTACCATATGAATAACTATCTCTATGGTAGTATGTGGCTACCACGTTATGGCGCTGTAAAAAAATTAATCTAGGCTCGTCAGTAAAAAAAAAGATGTCATTAGTATTTTTTATTTACTGGATGCTCCTTTGAAAGTATTATCAATTGGAAAATCATCGAAAAGCGGAAACGAAAAATGATAAGTACACTTCCTAACAAAATATTTCAGAATTAGGATAAAAGTATCTATATGCAAATAATTCCCCGCCGCAACTTTCACTACGTAAATTTTTTTAAATGTTTTATTTAATAACAAAAATACATACCTGGAACTTAATCTGACTAATTCTAACTGAAATCTGTGAATTTATTTATGGCATAATATTTTATCCCTTCCATTGTACCAAAATGGTACTCAATTATATTATGAGTATAAATCGGTTCAAATGGTTCCTGCTCCACTGCTGTACGGCTTATAGATTACAGGTTTTTCAGTATATAAGTAACTTCTTTTTACTGCTAAAATTGCCGTTTTCTAACAAATATAAAAAATAACAATAATCTAAATATTTGTTAGAAAAAGGCAAATTTTATCGATAAAAACTAAACGGTTACGATATTTTCAAACATTATAAATATTAGATTTCAAGATATGTGTATTTGCGAAATTTTTAAACCGCCAAACGGGAATTACAGAATTTAAATATTCGACTAAAATAAGTGTTTAGTTTTTATTTAGTACAATTAGTTTTTACAATTCGCTTAATTTGTAGAAATTAGGGTTTATTTACGAGATTTGGTAATTAATTTAATGCTACCATCTCTTAAGTTACAGTCTTGCATCTTGAATATTTTTATGTTTATCAATGAAGGCTTTTTTAAAACTTTGTTTATTTCACTAATATACACTGACGCAGTCTCTTCACTCAGATGTTGAAACAATGAAAAGATACCACAATAATGTAATTTGTCTTAAGAAACGTATTTACTGTTACTGGATAGATAACGAACAATGAATTGGTATATGGTACTATAAGGATTAAATAATAACTGTTTCTAGGAATTCAGACTGGAATACAGTAGCCAACTAAACCGCTTAATATGAGGTAAACGTATGGGTTAAGGACTTTATGTCTATAGGTATTTGTTAGATTGTATCTATGGATAAAATCACGCAATGTATTTTTATTAGTAAATATATAATAAATAATTTTAGAATATTTTACAACACTACTTGCAGCACCTTCTACAGTTTTATTCGAAAAGTATTCCTTATTTAACTTAAATAGAATGATTGAAAAAAAACGGTTAAGTGCGGGTTTGGTTTGTCGGTTTGAAGGTTTCATACTTAGTTCTAATTGAAATTATTTTTATTTGTCAAATGTCGTCTCTAATACGGACTCCTTAGTGTAATAAATACTTACTAAACATACACAATATAATTAAGTAAGGGGAAGACATATATTATTATGACTATCTAAAAAAATATGAGATCGGTAATCATCTGTATAACGTTCCTACAACCCTATTTTCTACATAATTTTTGTTTTGATAGATTCGGAAATGAGGGGTGAGAAATTGCATTCTTTTTTTCAGTATAACTCTGAAGACATACTACGTGAAATTATTGAAATAGTTGCGACCGATGGACAAATGGACACAGGATTGGCCTTATAACGCTTCTATTTTGCTTTTGAGATATGGAACCCTAAAAAGGAGATCAGTATATAAATTTCTATTTATTATTATTAGTTATTTAAATAAAAACAAAATAATAATAGAATTTAATAAAGTGAATAAGTCAATGTAATGCGTTTAATTCTCTAGAGCAGGTATTGTCTACACATATATTTGTATAATATCTACTAATCAATCTCAACTGTTTACTACACTCCACATAATCAAACTTAACTGTTTATACCTCTCAGTCAGATTTGCAGACGTACAAATGTACTTATATAGGTTATTAATTGGGTTGTATTTATTAATTATGTTTAGTTTGCTTGAAAACATTAAATAAGTTTCTAGGAGTAATGTAAGTTCCTTCAAGCGAATTTCCATAAATGACATTTTTTTATTATTGCTATATATTGTAGGATAATTGTGCAGTACAACATTGTGTAAAAAATATGTTAATTTTTTAAATAGAAAAATAAATAACAGGAAAAAGCATTTATTTTCAAATATTTCCAATATTTGCGTTCAAAAATTTGGTATTGTTTATATTTATTTTTTTTATTTTTGATCTCTGCAATACATCATGTCATCATATTGGCTTAGGTAAGATAGTTCTTACTAGCTTGGTAAAACAGATTTCTATTCGTTCAAAAATATTTTTGGGTGGATTTTAAAATTAAAAATTCTATAAAACGTTATAATAATTTTGAAAATACTAATGAAAAATTATGATTTATTACCTTACATTATTGCAATTTTTGGTTGAAAAAATTGCAAAAAAGTCTTAAAATTTCGTGTCAGAAAATATTTCCTTTTTTAAAATATTTAATTTTAAAATTTCTTTTACAAACTTATTGTTTATTGATTTAAATCACCAAATATAAAATATGTTCTTTATTACTTTTTGTAAAATTATTATATAAAACCACTCTTATTTCACAGTTTTATGTTTCATCTATTGGCAATCCTCATGACTGCTTATGTTGTTTTTCTATACGTCGTGGAATCTCTACAAATATTTCATTTTGTTTATCCGTCTTTCATCAATTAACTTCTGCTACCGTTGTAAAGAAGATGTTTCAGATCGTTGAAGAAAGTACTTTCCTCTCTGTTTTTATTTACTTTATTTCGAAGGTTTACTTCACATCTATTCATAGGAAAATTTCTTTCTAAAAAGTATTATGTTATCTACAAATCTTTTTCATTGGCAATTCTTAATCTTATCCAATATATCCGAATTCTTATAGAGACGTACATCAGTTCAGTGACTATGGGTCATTAACATCTGTTGACACACGATGATAAATATGATGAACGTAAATGTATTTATAGATTTCATGTGTTGTCACATTTTTTTTAACTTTCCTATTATTTGTTTGAGGATACTTCTTTTAAGTTATAGTTACAATATTTCATTATGTAAAATAAGTAATAGTAATCTTTTGATATTCACTCCTATCGTTTTTATCGAGAAAATAGCAATATAAGATCTATGACTCCAAAGATATCGAGTCACTTTATTCATTTTTGGATATCCTATAGAAGGTCAAAGTTTCACTCTTATCTAACGACGAAAATTCCCGTGTCCCATTCTTCTAATATATTTTATTCGCAGTTTCTACAACAGTCTTGCGTGTGGGCGATGATATTAATTTTTAAGGTGGGTTGAGGTATCGTTTATTCGTTATCTCAGGCAATGTAAACGCGGTGCCTGGTAACGTATATTTTATGTAAAAGCACTGAAACTAAGACATAGTATCCATTTTTGAATTTCATTCTGTCTTCGTAAGCGAGGCTCATTTATTACTTGTCGACGAATACTTACACATTTCGATTTACTTGATATTTTTTTTACTTTAAAGAAAAAAAATTTGATTTAAATTTAGTAGAAATAGTTATAAGTAAGTTGATATAAGTATGTTGATTACTTTATAAGAATCTGACATTTTTCTCGTAAGACTTAAAGAATAGTGAATATTTATGTAGTACTAGTTGTATCCGCGGCTTCGTTCAATGTCAAATATTAAAAAATAACCGAACCAAATTATGAATTTAAACTATTTTTGAATCAATTGAATTACACACAACATTTCATACAAATCAGTCCAGCCGTTTAGGAGGATTTCAGACATATGCATACGGACAGAAGAAATATATATATATATATATATATATATATATATATATATATATATATATATATATGTTTATAAAGATTACCTACGCTGATGCAATTTTGTTCGCGTGGAATTCAGTATAAGAAAAGTTATTAGGAAGTACTTTATCTTGTTTTTTAATTTTTTTTTCTCGTAATTCTAAGAGCGCATACTTTGCTAAAAATGTTTATAAATGATATATAAATGTACTGATATACTAATATTCACCAAGTGAAAGCTTTTTATATCTCTAATGTCTAGATAAAAAATCGCTATACGTTTCTCGAGGATATAAACTATTACCATACAAAATCTCATACAATCTGAAAATGAAATGTCACTATTTTGGCTTAAAGTGGCATAATAAATATAATAACACTACTTGTATTTATATTATAATAGAATTAGTATTGGATTACTAACGCAATTATTAACATGGTGGCAATTGCGCATCAGTTAAATACCTACTAAGATAAATTCTAAATATATATATATATATATATATATATATATATATATATATATATATATATATATATATATATATATATATATGTATATATTTTTTACTCTGTCTAAAATTTTTTTATTGCGGATTGATTAGTTAGGCGAGAACGTGATATACTTTTTCCAGTCAATGTTTTTCAGAGTATATCAAAATTGTTACTTTATTACTATCTTAATTTTTTAGCAGACTTTCAATTGCTAGCAAAAATTAATAATGAGGAAAAATTGAAAAAAATTATTACCCACATGATTACACTTTGATATAACTTGAAAAAAATTATTTTCGATTTTATAAAATATTAGGATATTCAATGGAATCCAGTCCATCGCTACTGCTATTTTATATCATTTGGTTTTTTAATCTCCTTTACATATTTCAAAATTTATCAACATATGGCTTGGAGTTTTAAAGAAAATAATAACAAGATGTACTAAAATATTGCGAAAATATTACAAAAAAGTTCAAATGCAAGTAGTCTTAATATAATTGGAAAAGTGCATATAGTAACCGTAAATGACGAATTATGTTCTACAGTCTTTGCAGTAGAAAAAAAAGCACTTTTTTTAATAACAAAATAAAATTTATCACACAGTCGGAATGAATGTCAAATAATTACACAAATTGCATAACCCTGAAAGAGGTTTTGTGTTCGGCAGATCTAATAAAGCACAAGATTATTACGTTCGTGATTTAAAGAAAGAGAGTAATATGAAATGTTATGCAGTATAATTAAAAATAAGACGTCTATATGTATCAATATGTCAGAAATAAAATCAACTAAGTAATATAAGGCATAATCCTTGTCCACACTGTTTCGGTGAGATATACATCTTTCGGTCAACAGAAAATAATCTTCGCAATGGGGTTAGTAGATATTTTTAATATTGAATATATTTGGCGTAAATTTTGTGGAAATTCATTATTCACAATTAAATGAAAGTGTATGTAGTATTATTTCTACTTTCTTTAAGTTCTTTACCACGACCCAGGTTTCGTTGTATCACAATATCTTCAGGTGGGTTATTAGCAAAGATATTTGAAAGTAATGTATTTTGTAATGAAGGCCATCCAGAAGATGGGAATAAGAACTGGATACCCATAACCTAATTGATTTGACATCAATACCTTAATACCATCCCGGGCCGATCTTTGTAGGATCATCCGTTTTTTCGGCTTTCGGCATTTATTTTCCACCATAAAATTTGCTTTTCCTACATTACTGTGAGATTAAATTTACAAATTGGAACCAATTATTTACTAATGGATTAAATTAGAACCAATTGTTTACTAATAGTGCAATTTTGGAGAACCGAATTTTGAGAAAAAGTAAAAAGGTTTGTAGGATATATAAATATGAATATCCAAATGCCTTTATAATTAAAAAGTATAATTTATTCCGGATATGCAAAGAATGCAGAAAATCTAATAAAAGATAGGTTTGTTTTTGATAGTAGTCTTAGTCACCTCTAGTCACCATATTTTATAAAGGAAAATTATGTACAGAGAATTTTCCTTTTTATTACGAATATTACATATAATGTTCGCCATGGAGTCAATACCCTCCTCTAGGTAGTTTCTTTTTCTTTGGCTAGTTTAACTCTGACAATTTATCATAGATAATCTTGGAATGACCTAAAAATGTAATATAATAAATTACGACTGCTGTAAAAAAATTAACTTTCAAGAACATCATTTTTAATATTTACCCTTTAGAAAATAAACCAGCCTAATTTGATCTAACTTGGGCACACGATATTTTCAATCTGCCTCAGCGTTTCATGCATAAGTATAAATAAGCATTTAAAGTGAATATGATCTTGTTTTCTTTAATTATCCTCGTATATAAATTTCAACATTAAATTGGATCGGTTGCCTCTTGCAACCTAAATAAAACTCTACGCTGAAAGGAAATTATTAAAAAGGGCCTGCCGTACTCATAATCCCATTTATAATACAAGTTGAATGATGCAGATTTTTCCTCATTTTAAAAGTCTCCTCATCTCTCAACGATTAAGGGTAGGCTGAGATGACTAGTGCTACATCATACTTACCATTGTTATGAGCAATGAAAGTTAAATGAATTACACGCCATGCATGTGTAATAAGTCTAAGTGCTGATGAATGAATTCATAACTTTAACGTCAAATTTATTTTCAGGAATAAATTAACAGCATTTACATGTGAATAATGTAGCATGAGCAATAATTGTCACAAATAAAGAATTGTATGATAATTTAGAAGCTAAGCAGAGAAGAGTTTTCTGTACCATCCGTTACTTCAATAATTTTATTTAAACCTATTATATCGATGTTAATAGTTTAATCAGATAATATAAATAAAACAGATAATTCAAGGATTAACATATTATGATTTAGATTTCACAAGGTATGTTGTGGCTTTTTAGGATTTGGCAAATAAACGGTTTTTCCGACTGGCATTAAGTTTTCTCCTGCATATAATTTATACCGCGTGAGAAAATCAATCTTTTCTAAAACCATTTCCAGTCTACCTAATAGTTTCAACCATGGATTTATTATTATATAAATAAAAGTCCAATAATGAATCCGTGATAAAAAGAAAAGTACCATAATAAATCAGAGTTAAAATAAAGATTTCATAAACTCATTAAAGAAGAGAGAATATTTATCTCTAGTCAATTATATCCTATTTTGCATAATTTAGGAGTAGTGCTTAGAAAAAATCTTACAATGGGTTTAATAATATATGAAGTAAGTATCTTTTTTAAATAAAATCAAGTTTAGATTTTATACCATTAAGAAAATTTAAGGAATAAAATTATGGATATATATTTCATCGTTTTGAATCTAGTTAGTAGGTAAATGTACTTACTGGTTGTCTACGAGGCTAAAAATGTACTATATAAATAGATAAAAAGAAAAGTACAATAATAAATCGGAGTTAAAATGTATAGATTTCATAAGCTCATTAAAGAACATAGAATATTTATCTTCAGTCAATTATACCTTATTTTGCATCATTTAGTAACATTTAGAAAGAAATCTCGCAAGGGTTTTAATAATTTATGATGTATTCGTGTGTGAATTTTGTTTAAACAAAATCAAATTTAGATTTTATACTACCAAAAAGTTTAAGGAATAAAATTATGGAAATATTTTTCATCGTTTTGAATCTAATTAGTAGGTAAATGACGATCGTTTTATTAGTTGTCTACGAGACAAAAAATATGCTTTCTAAAATTCACGTTTCGATGTTCAAAGAATTAGGCTACACGAAAGTCATCATATAGACGGATTGATATCACGATCAAGAATTTGATGAAAAGATATTATTAAAACATTAGTTTAAAAGTGAGTTTAATAAAATCAATTTCATTTATTAGTTCTCTGTATTAGACTTGTGGAAACACCTAGATGTCCGCTCGTCTGTCTATTAAAGACATTTTGCTCGGTTAATATTTAACGCAGAGTTTTGAAATTTTGGCGTAAGTGGCCTAATTTTTTTTGAGGTTGATTGAAAGGAGAGGTAAGAAGGTAATTTTGTGGGTTTAAATTAAATAAATGCTCGTTAAAGCACAAATAGAAAAATGTATAACTTGTTTTGTTAGGTAAACCTTTTTAACACTTTTACAAAAATTAAAATTTAAAAATCGTTAGTCCCAGGTTATTTCTAAAAGAAACGGTTAGAATTTTTTAAAGAATTCATTGGAAGTAAAGTGCAGATCAAATGAAAATTACGATGTTTGAATAAGCTAGGATATTACTTTTTTTAACTATTGATCGTAGGGAAAAATAAATGTATACATACGATTTGCACTCGATTAGTTATTTTAACGTCAATTATTTTAGTAATATCGGTCAATAAGCCCGTTTACTCCACTATTGTTCAATTAGAACTTATAAAGGGTTTATCTATCCACCCTCTCTCTCAATTTTACATACAGTATATAATATAAACATACAATTACTCTCCCAGTAGAAGTAATTGTAAGTGTATGTTATTTACTGTGTATAATTTTCTAAAACTAATAGATTTGCATTCATATTAAAATTATTGTCTTTAAAAATTATTAAGAAATAGGTATATTATGTTTTTATCAACGTATCCATATGCTGAAACACCTATGTTAACTTAAGCCGATTAGAGATTAGACTCTCAAGTGACGTTTTAATTTTTAGTATTGTATTTCGAGTTTGAGTTACATCTAAAATATCCATTTCTGTTTTAAGTTTTTTATTTGTTTCCATTTTACAAAAACAAATCGAATTGGAATACAATGACTTATTATTTTAATAAGTAAACTTTTTTTATTAACCCTTAACGAACCAATAAAAAAAGGTTTAAGCGAGAATGGATATTAAACATTACATTAGAGGTACAAACCCATAAATAAGATTTGATTACAAGAACAGACTCTACGATAATATTATTTTATAAACAACCCTTGTAACCTTAATAGCTTATAAGACTTATAGACCAGGCACCAAATTGATATTCACGGCGAAAATTGGAAATAAGTCTGACTATAGGTATTTTTTATAATTAGTTATTTAAGATGTTACTAAAAAAATTATTAGTTTTCCCCTCTAAGGAAAACTACTTTCCCCCTTCTCTAAAGAGAAGGGGTTTTTAAATTTCATTGAAAAATGTGTATACACACACACACACACACACACACACACATATATATATATATATATATATATATATATATATATATATTTATATATATATATACGTGTGTATGTATGTTTGTGCGTGTGTGGTGCCTAATAGGATATAAAAAATGAAAAATATATGAATATGAATCCACTAAAATAATTTTTGATAATAAATTATTGAAAATAACTTAATCAAATGTAATCCAAAATTTTGGCGCGTGGCCAACTATAAAAATTAATGGAATTTTTCAAATTTCTTTAACCTTAACTTATTTTATGGCAATTGTGTGGACAGACTCGACATAAAGTACAATGGAAAAAATTGTAAGAAATTGTTCACTTTATTTCAATTGTACCTGTATTTATCAATAACATTATTTTAGTAAATAATGCATATATACACAATAACACTGGCCTGTACACTGAAAATATTTACCAAAAAATATATTTAGGGGCACTCATTAAAATTAATTGAAGAAAAAATATCGTCGTCTAGTCTATTTACTTGAACTAGCATCACATAAAAACTATTAAACCGTTGCAGATGGAATTTTCTGAAAATAGTAAACATAGGGGTTGACTTGAAATAATATTTTGTTATCATTTCATCAGAATCGGTTTATTCAATCGAAACAAAGAAACAAGTTCTTAGCTACTCGAAGCGAAGTAATTTTACAAATGAATAGTACATCTAGAAAAAAATATATGAAAAATATATTTCATTCTGTTATATTTAGTTCCTGTGATAAACTTGTATATTACTTGTACGAACATGATGTTTCACATCTGCCAGGCGTCCCGTGTCGGCTAACTGTTTTTAATTTTATGCACAATTTATACATACATATATATATATATTACTTTTTCTCACTATTTTGAATATTATATACATTTTTTATCGCTATTTTTTCAGTTCTCATGTCTTAAAAACTGAATAATATAATTTAGAATAACGTTCAAATTTAACGAAACAGAACGGAAAACATGTAGTCTTACGTACACTAGTGATTTAAAACTTGAACCATGAATAACGTGGGATGGAGTGAACTCTCGGTTAAATCGAAAAACATACTTTTTGTATTATAATAATAGTTATTAATCAGTCATTCGTCAATTAAAAAAAAAAAATTCGTATCTTTTTATCACTAGACGATAATTTATTCCGCCGTTCAGAGTTGGTGCAAAAACAACATTTTTTTAAAACCATGCTGTTAGACGTCTTCAAAAACTTTGGATTGAAAGTAGCAAGACTAGTAGAAATATATTTGTTAAGATTACACATATCACGAAGCATAAAATATATTATATTGTGAATGTTTAATTGTTGTTTTAAATGATTATAACCAGTCTTTGATTGGACGCGGTTTCCAAATTTTTTTATATTTTTGAATAACCTTGTAACTCCTTACTGAAATAAAAATTTATTCTCGTGCTATTTGTTTGTATTGCTTTTCATGTAAATTGATTCATATTATGTAATTAGTGTTTTAATGGTCTTTTTTCGGACTGGTTAGTGGAGATGGAATTATTTTGTATTTCGTTAGGCAGAACACTACAACTGACCATACACGCAAATTAAAATTTTAATTCTGTGTTATAATGGTTATTGCGTAGGCATGCTGTGGTAATTAAACAGGTATGCCATTGAGTCTCACATGATATAGATATATAATGGAAAGCATACTGGACAAAAACTTTCCAATCATTTCCTACAAAAATTAAACAGCAAAATAATAACGAAATACATGCAAACCGGCAATAATGGACAATTAAATGTTCTGTACAGCCACTATTTTTAAAAGTTCAAGTACACTTGTTTGTGTCTAAATATAATTTTTTTTTTAAACAGACCTCAGAGTTGTAAAAGATTTTAAAATATTTAAGCTTGTTCCATAAACCAGATTGTAGAAGCACTTCACGGTTCCTTGCAGGTTTAATCTTGATCCTTTTGTCTTCCTAGAAATTAAAACCATAATTTTTGTTATGGAGAATATCTTTATGTTGTCAAAACTAATTTCGATCGTATTTATATACTTTCATGTACCACAAACAGTGGTACATTAATTTATATGAACACCACCGCAAGAAAAGTAGTGCAAATAATTATTTTATTTTTTTTAATATTATAAGTAACTTTATATATTTTGGCTTCACTTCAATTCTACCAACATCCTCTCCTCTCCAAGTACAATGTAGCCTTTTGTAGTATTGCATCTTGCTTTAAATGGATCATTTTTTTATTTAGCTCCTGGTGAAACGAAAATTATACGTTAGTGTAATTTTGGATTTTGAGTAAAACATTTAGTCACATAACCGATATAGTGCCAGCGGTGATATACTCATATAATAAATGCAAAGTACTAAGAATAGTAATTTGAACGTAAGCATTAGTACAAATCAAGTATTAACTCTGTAGATCTGATTCGTCATTTCTGTATTCATGCTATAGGTATCCGATTGACATCAACGTATAAAATATTCTTAATAAAAAAAATACTAATATTTACATTATAAAACATTTAACTTACTGCTTAAAAATAATATTTTCTAACACAACTCGTCAGTAGGTAATTTTTTGAAAGTGCTTAAACCTTTTTTGCAATGATTATTTTATAACTTAAATAGTTTTGGATTCATAATTATATTGATATTCGAGGAGAAAATTATGCAACGACGTAACCTAAGGCATGACCTTAGGTACGTCCGGTTAAAAAGAAGGAAAAAGAATTCGAGGAGTAGATACGGTATTTGGGAAATAGTCAGTGTTAAGTTCAATGATTCCTACAAAAATTTTATTGTGTCAGAGAAGTGTGTAGTACGTGGACTTCTTATACCACTAAAGAAAATTATTAGGAAAAATTTTGAGAATAACATGAAAGTAATCAATCATCCAACACAGAGACAATACTACAGTTCATTGTGCTTGAAATAAAAGATTCTAATGTAGAATTAATGAGTTATTTTTTGTATAGCTACAAGCTCTTTGATTTTTCTTTAAACATAAAAAAATAGGGGTAAGCTTGGACGTTGAATAGTAAAAGACTCATCACTCTAAAGAAGGCGAAAGTACAAGTTTAATAACGAGTGTACTATAAAAAATGACTTGAATTTGCTTGATATAAATATAGATGCACTCGTACTCTCAGTCTTGCATCTAAAAAAAATTTTAACATCATTTTAAATTTTATCACAGACAAAATAAGAAATAAATCGCATGCATTTGGTACAACACATCTTTTTTCTTAAAAATGATCAAAAACGTTTATATTAATATTTATTTTATTTTGATTGGTTTACTCCGTCAAAAGATGGAATAATCAAAATATTTTCAAAAATACATTTATGTTTCCAAAACAAAGAAGTACTTATGAATATCTACCCAAAGTGTGGTAATTATAGGAATGTCCAATAAAAAAAAAATATATATATATGTATATATATATATATATATATATATATATATATATATATATATATATATATATATATAAAACAGAGGACTCTATGATTGAAATCGCGATATTGAATTTTTCAGCCGGATATACATTGGTGAAATAAGCGTGGGGAGAGGTGATATTTGGGGTGAAGCGTGAGGGCTACCCTTCAGCGTAACTGAACTAGAGTAAGTAATCTGAATGCGGGCGAACATATAAGTATAAATGTTATTGTCATTCACCTTTCGCACATAATTTTTTTGCTATTGTATAAATATTTTATAAGATTGTCATGTTTCTTCACTTTATTTAAATTGAATCGTTTCTCAATATTTATACGTATGATTTTGATAAGTTTAAAATTAGGCTGTATAAATTTGAATGTTATTCAATATTTATCCATTCGACAAAGAACCATGTTATTTGTTATCGTATCTCGCAAGAAAGGCCAAAAGTATTTTGTTGTAATTTTTGCTCGTGAATTTGTTGAATTTGGGGTAAAATATAAGTTATGTTTCATCACAATCGATCACCTAAAAAGGAGATTTGGCAATTCGTTCTTTGAATACGAAGTATAATAAATAAAAAGAATTGTTTTGGAATTATTATAATATTATACATGACCTTACTTGTTTTAACTTAATAATATTTTCCATATATCTACAATTAAAGGAATTTGTAGGTACAGTTACTTTCGAACAATAAAATTTATTTCGATCATAGACGTAACGTTTAGTACTTGTTATAGAATCTCGTATTTGTCATAGAACTTACTAAACCTTATAAGAATTTAATAAAAAGAATGAATTATTGTATGGTACCTAATTATTCGTCTAATTTTGTCCAAAATATTAATGCTGATTATTTTATTTTTGTACAATATTCTAAGTACTTTTATTTAATCGGAATATTTGGAGCCACAATTATCTACTTTTATCGAAGATACTTTTGACTTAGAACAGAATTATACAGAACAGAATTTAATTTACACTTCAGAACAGAAAAGAATTTAAACTTCGATAAACAATTTAACATTATTTGCTTCCAGCAAGAGTACAAACGGTTATATTTAAAATCGATAGCCAACAAATTTAAAACGTGCCTAAGGAATGATAATTTTGTCAGCTATATCACCATAAGACTCATGGCACTCAAACTTCCTAAAAGAAATAAAAGAAAACAATCAGACCAAAGGCTTGAGTCCTATAAAAATATTCTTATGCATATATAATGCACAAGAATATTTTCAAAAACGTGAAAAATAAAACTAGAAACAATCGTTAAGATTTTTAAAAAAAAGTGATGGGAAGGGGGGTGGGAAACATTTCTCTACATGGTTTATGGCACATCACAGTAAAAGTGCTCAAAAGGTAAAAAAATAAAACTCTCTTAAGATCACTCAAATTTTGGTCCGACTGTCTAACACAGCCGTTTTTCTCAAACACTGCTTAACGTAAAAAATTGATTGTCATAAAACATACTTGTACTAACCTGAATACATCTCAATTTTAGTTAGGATTTAAAAATATTCATATAACAATTTTAAAGGTGAATAAAATGTTCCAAATTTTTTTATTAACCTCTTATACGTTAACTGAAAGTTATTTATTAGTAAAAGTATTTACTTTACAATTTTATCTGGAATAGTTTTAAAATATCGCTAAAAATACCCGTAATTGCCCCGGGCACGTGACCCCGGTCTCCCTCCCCTCATTGAATCCGTCTATGTATAGTCTATATTGTCAATTACATAGGTAGTGATGATGTATTTTAAAAGGACGAACGATATGGTGCATGATAAAGTTTAGATGTTATCGTCTTGTTTGCAAACATTTGAAAGGAGGACGATGAATTATAGCATTTCTTGTAAATATGCAATTATAAACTATTAAATGTGCAATTAATAAACATTATATTTTATTAAATTAAATCATGTTTTATTTTTCTGGACTATGTTTATTTAAGCTAATATACCCGATAATATTGCAACATATTTTTCTGCAATAATCATCACCGCAAAATAACTGCAAATGCTATTTAACTTACGTAATGTTTTCAGTTGTGATTTATAAAACAAAGTAAAAATATCGCAATAGTTTAATACTTCTATCAGGCACTTTCTGGAAAACCTGTTTATAATTTCTTTATAGTTATTTTACTCGAACCAGCTGTTACTAATTCTGTGTTTACACTGGACTAACTTTTTTTATAATTAAGTCTTACGGAATTAAATGTTACTGTGACAACTGCTGTTTCGCTTGATATGGTTAATAACTGCATTATTTCAGTTCAGCTGCCCTTAGTCAATGATGTTGGGATTACAACGTCTATTGATCCCCGATTAGCTAATTTATACCCTAGAGTAATTGATACTTATGTAGCACTGATACTTAAACAAAAATGTAACTAAATTACCTCAAATTTATAAATATACTTTCTCTTAACAACGATTTAATTTTTTATTACAGAATAATTCGTTAATATGTAAAGACATTTTAGAAACAATAGATAAAGATTTTGATGCTATTCAAGTTTTTACAAAATGAATTATTCTGTTCTGATAATTCCTTTAACTATTTTGCTAAGTATTGCAAAAAAAACAACAAACAACCTTATGACTGCGTTGATTTATTAATGGAAAATATTAATTACTGTTTACGTACAATTTACGCAAAATTTAATTTAAAAATATTAATTTGAGGCAGAATGTTATTTCAGGCCGGTTCAATCGCTTTGTTTACAGAAATTGAATTTTCATTCGTAACAATAAATACGGTTATGAAGACAATAGATTTTAAGGAGGCATTATTTGCTTAAATTTGTGTAAAAAGGATTATTTAATTACATTTTCTCTTACCAAGTCGCTTAAACTTAAAAGTAGAAAACTGGCTGTTCACATTGGCAGGACATGTCATTCTGCAAAGCCACTTTTTAGGGTTTCCTAATAAAACAAGAAATTTATAATTTTGTCATGGTTATCTATCCATCTATTAGAACTTTACATTTTTAGACTTATGACAATAAAATTGTACTTATAACAATGAAATGCTTGAAATGGAATTAGCAAATTCACCATGCCGCCGCATAGTGTATCTACCTTTTTGAGTACCCTTTGAGTGTAAAAACTATTTAATAATAGATTAAAACTATTTAATCTATTATTAAATAGTTTTATATAAAATTCGGGTTTCTTTTATAATTTTTTATATTTAAACTTGCTTGCAGAATATTAAGCTTTACAATGTAATCAATTTACGCTAAAATAGAAAAATATGCTTTAGTCTGAAATTACAATAGTACAAGATTAATTAGGATATTAAAGCCCATAATTGTTTTGGCCACTTCTTTTATATAATAGGAAATTAAATGATCGTATTGGTTGCCTAGAAAACATTGTTGCCTGTTTGAGATGTCCTTAATTTTTAAATAAGCCATTTTTTATTTTATATATATGATATATATTATATTATATCAGACAATATAACTTATAAGCAAAATATAACTTATTTGTTTTTACTCATCAAGTGAAAATTAACATAGTACTTAAATTATTTAACCATAATAAGTTGTATCTAAAATTTATTGAATTAAACATTATTCAAGAGTGGACGCGTATTATTATTGATAGGAAAATATGACTTTACTTCAGCTCACTTTAGTCGATGTAATTGAATCTTGACAATTTAATTGTCGGTGCCAACATTCTTCATAATTTTTTAAGCAGGTATACATTAATTATATTAACTATTCAGCAAGCCCTGAGAATATTAAGCATTTAAAAACTTGACGGTCTAATGACATAGGCACTACCTAATTTTTACATAACTCTTACTTCGGCAGAATTTTATTCCACTTCATTTCTCGACGTTAGAAATTCAGTCGTTTCTTATGTTAATTTACAATTCTTAACGACATAATAACTTTACGATGATCACTTATTCAGGATTTAGGACAAATATTCTGTAGGAAAATATGATAATGTAGAATTTACTGCAAGGTTGGCATCGATTTTCGATTTTTGTAATCTAATATTGTCGAAGTAGAAAATTTAATTTATTTGTCGAAGTAGCAAACTTAATATATCTACTGTTTCTTGAATTTAGTTTTTCCTATTATTCTGCTATTTTTTGTATTAAAAATGTTGTTATTATCATTTGCTCTTGCTATTCAAATGACATTGCGGTTTCACATAATGACATTGCGGTTTCACATTAGTTAATTTATATAGGAATATTAATTTTTACGGAATTATAGTTTTATTTACTAGTATGATTTTTATGAAACAAAATATCAAATGATTATAATACGATATAATAAAAAGAATAAGTAGATTGATACAAACAAACAATGAAATAAAGTACAAACTGTTGAAAACGCATAAAAAATTTCTAGGTTTAAACCATAGAACAAAGAATATTCTGTAGTTTAAACATTTACATTTCTACGTTTTTAGGCACGTCTTTGGTATAATTTTTTATTTAGTATTTACTATTTTGTAATTACGTTGAAATATTCTGTGGTAACTAATATATACCGATCATAAATATTGAATAGATTTTGATATAAAGTAATAAATCACAGGCTCATTGCAATTCGTTCTTCAGTATTGCCTTGATTTTCACTTGTTATTAATTACAATACGAGAGCCAACTTTACTCTTAATACGAGATTTAGATCATTTTAACTTCTAAAGTTATTTTCTGTACGAAAACTCGATGACAAATTCGATAAATCGACTTCTTAATTGAGAAGTTCTCTCACAGTTTGTCACCTCTATCTTCATACCCTGATTACCATCCGTGTCTAAAATATTTATAAATATATGTCAAATGAATTCAAACTCAGTATCAATTTTCTCAAAAGCATTTTCCACTGTCATCCAAGGAAAGTTCCTTGGAATATTTTCGGAGTATATCATAATTTTGAATATGATCTAAATTTTATTTTGTGATTTTTTTCCGAGATTACAATAAATAAGAACAAATATTATTCATAATCTACACTAATCTGTTTATTCAAAATAATAGAGTTATACATCAAAATATTAAGAAACTGGAGTATCGATTATATTCATTTATAGCGAAATGGCTCTTAGTGGTTTCGGATGAGGTACGTCTGGTGATGGCCAATTCACTGCAATTAACTTTACATTTATGGCTAACGTAAATACGTGCTTACTGATTGAGAAAGTGCACCGCTTTGGTATACTACTTTGCGTGTGTACATGAAGTATTCTATGACACTAACTAGTTCTAATAATAAGCACGAATTAGCTCATAATTAATATGCTCTGCAATGATCTAGTTTAAAGGACAAATTCCAAATGAATTTGTTTTTATTCTATTTTATGTAATTTGTTTTAACAATTTAACTTGTGTCTGAGGGTTTAACGTGTGAGCTATTAAGGCTATAAATGCAATAAAGACATTATGTATTACTGAGTCTTCTCTAATGTCCAGCGGTCTTAGTTTTATAAAGAGGTGTCACCCAAGTTGGTCCCACTGCGGACAAGAATAAATTTGATTTCCAGATGTAATATATTAATATTAAGAAGTTTTTGGAAATATAAATTTTAGATAAAACTTTCCCGAAATGAGAAAAAAATAGAAAATACGTATTTCCTTTTTAGTATTGTTACATAATTATACAAAAAATACTCGTCTCTGATTATTTAGTCATTCGTCAGTAATTTATTGAGAAGCGTATTTCAGTGATATTTTTCAAATAATTGATTATAATCGTTGTTATGTGAATAGGCAGTTTTAAATATATTATTTTTTTGTAAAAGCATGTATTTATTAAAAAATTGGCTCCAAAATATCAAAGTGATATTTGTAATGGCAATACCAAAGTTATATAATACGCAAAAAGCTCAACATGTAATTACTGTTTATTCCCTTTGTTTCTGCGTTTCGTGAATATTTCTGTGGCATTTTATGTTCTTTACTTTCCTTTGTACGCTCAGTGTTTTTGTATATTCCTTTTTTATTCCTTGTATTTTTTTAGGTAGTTTTATATAAATTATGCTTATGACAACTTTAGGGTAGAAATGAAAAACCAACCCAAAGAAACGTGATTTATAGAGCTTGAAATTTTATATTTGCTTCAAAACACTTTTTGCTTCCCCATTTTGGTGAAAAATACGCAGTAAGAAAAATACAATATCCATTGAATTTCATTTCACTTAAATTTCAGAAGAAATATCGAGTAAAACTTTTTTATAAACTTCAGTGAGGAATTTACTTCAATCGTACATTGACTTCTGTCACAAATAATGTAACGTTTTGTTACATTTTTCAAACGTGAGCCTGCTTCCTTTCTTTTAATAAGATAGCAAAGATAGCAATCAAAAGCATTTGAAACTGTTTTGTTAGTTTTTGTTTGAATTTATTTCTAACAAGGTATTTTCGATAACTTTAGTGGTATTAAATACGACGAAGTGAAATTCTAAAACAAATGAAGTTTTGAACACAAATTTATGCTAAAAATGCATATTCGAGTAATTTTTGAGACTGCTAAACTCCCACGTTTTTTGTAATTTAATTTTATCCCTTATCAGTAATTGCAAATCATCTCTTTTATTAACATATTATTTTTTATTTCAAGTAAAGGAGTTCGATAATAATATTAATTTCGTATATGTTTTCTTACTCGTCAATAAGTATGTGTTGAAATAAAGAGAATTTGCTAAATAAATTGTCACTAAATCATATCAAAAAATATTATATAATTTCTTTATAAGATGCTTTTTGTGTGTAATATATATCCTGGTCACGTATTCTTCATAACGTCCTCAGAAACGTGTTAAGTTAAATTAGGAAATTAACATGTAAACTGGTGGCTTTTATTTGGATAAACTAAATTATATTCTCATAATTTAGTTTATCCAAATTACAAAACGCAGGCAATTTCACGAGAAGCTTAGCTCTTACAATTCATTACGATACCAACTCTTGAAGAATTTTTAACTTGATTTTAAAACGTGCGTGGCGCTTTACTATTAATAAAACTTGCTTATGCTAAAGAAGACACAAATAGACAAAATAGTTTATAAAAATTGAAGTTTGATTATTTCGAAATCAAGATAATCTATTTTATATTTTTGATCAATGTATAAGTTAATTTCGCTGTAGTTAAGAGATTACAATATCGCAAAACTTACGAGTATATGACGAACAACCATGTACCAATCACGGCCTTTACGACCACATGGTCATTAGAGTCGCAAGTGCCAGTTGTGTTCATTCATGATTCTTTCTTTATACCACTTTCTCTTTTGAACTGATGTTCATATCGCTTTACACTTTTAACACATTGCTCTTGGCGAATTATTAAATTTTGGTCGAGTATTGTACGGATTGGTTATAATAGAAATTATGCAAGATGTTACGAAGACGTCTTGCAAGTAGTGACGCGTGTATCTGATGCAGAAGTTTCATTTATTATGCGTATTGCAGCTGGCATTTGTTGAACTTTAATTCTAATTTACTTCAAACTTCATTTGACATTTTAAAACAGGTTGGGAATTCCAAGAATTATCGATGAATCATGAAAAATGCTTGTATAATATAAAAACTTTCCAGAAATTAAAGGAAAATTATTTTACGACAAGTTTGAACTCGCTGGAAAATGATTGTTTAAGAAAATTTTCGAACCAATTATTGGTAATGTAATCAGATTCCTTCACTGTATTTAAAATTATTTTTTCTTGAAAGACTTATACAAAAAAAGTGTTTACAGACAATCTATCAAATGTTGCTACGGGTTTTGCTTCTCTTTGTTATTTCATACTCTTTATCTTTGATTTATTATCCGTTCTAATCAGATATGGTTTTAGTGTTAATATTAAATAACGTTATATTGTTAAGAGAATTTGAAATTAGGTAGCAGAATTAAGCTGAAAATTAATCAGGAGTATAACTAAATAATTTCCACCCACCCTAAACAGGCGAAAAATTCTCAATATTTAATTTTTGAAACTTTGAGATACTATTAAATGTTTTTAAGTATTAAGTTCTGTTCAGAAATATCTGAAAATCTTGTAGTTATATTGATGTTAAATGCTAAGGGGTTTTGATGAAACCTTGTTTATAAATGTTGATAGTTCATCTCTTAATGCTGGAAGTTTGAAACTAGTACTTTATTTAAGTGATATTTCATTTAAGTTTAATCTAATTCATAATTTTGTGAACAAGTTTGCTTTTGCGTAAGAAACGTTTGCTATCTTTGATAATAAGTATTATAAGAGAAAACATTCTCATATTTATGACGTTAATTGCTTGTTAGGATTTTAAAGCGAATTCAATAAAAAAAACTATTACTTTTAAACAATATTCTACATAGAAATGATGATATTTATATTTATATAAAAAATATAATAAATATTGTGTTTTAATATTGTATGTTTTATATTAGAATGTTTAACATAACCTCCATTTTTAAAGATAAACTATGTATCCCGTTGAGTGAGATACTCACACTTTGTTTGTGCTATCATAATTATAATGCAATGTAAAATGCGTCGAAATAGAAACGCCTTGACGAAATTTTACTTTAATTAATTTAAATTTTACTTTAATTAACCAAAATTTTAATTTATTAACGGGAATTAACTTTTAATATATCTAAGTATTAATGTGTTTCAGCGTCCCGAATATTAAGTTTCTATGTCAAAACGTTTCGAAACAAAAAAATTATGAACCTTCGCAGTAATAAAAAAAAACACATTTAGATTGAATGATTTACTTTTTAATAAAGTTACATAATTTATTATAGAATCCTATTTTATGTGCATTCCAATAAGCACTTGGCCACTGTTTAGAGTTCCGTATACTAATTAGGAATCCTTATATAGTTGCCATTTTCACCTATCTGTATGTCACAGCCATTTTACTTGCAGACTATTAGTATTATTATGCTGAAATTAGGCTCGATTATATATAAAATATGACGCGTGTTACAAATATTTATATCGCCGGTTACAAATGTTTATTATAACAAATTATGAAAAAAATTTTGTTAAAATTTTTTATTGTATTTTTTTATTAAAAAGGAGTGATTTTTTTTCGCTTATCCCATTATGTAGAATAACGTTGAATAAGTTTTCCAAAAATATCAACGGTATGTCGTGAACACCTTTTCGATGCAGGGATCCGTTTATGGTATATCTGGCTTTAAGATGTTCATTTTTTCAGTGTAATGTGTCCTTATTCCCACCAGCCAAATCGCTATTTTGTAATATTGTAAAATGTTTCGCAGCAGTAGTATATATAACAAAATTAAAATTAAAATTATCACCACCGCGTAGAGTCTCCTGGTTTACGAGTAATAGTAAATATGCCTGTCTATCGTCGGCGAAATCAAAAGATCGTTCTGGGTGAAATTTGATATCTTGTAGTTTTTTTCCCCAGTCTTTTATAAATTTGTTTCCAAACTCAAAGTTTAAAGTATATCTTGTAGTTTCTTTTTCCCAGTCTATTATAAATTTGTTTCCATACTCAAAGTTTAAAATATATCTTGTAGTTTCTTTTCCCAGTCTGTTATAAATTTGTTTCCAAACTCAAAGTTTAAAGTATATCTTGTAGTTTCTTTTCCCCAATCTTTTATAAATTTGTTTCCAAACTCAAAGCTTGAAGTATTGTGCATAGAAAAATAACATGTGGATATTCTTTTCAAAACATGATTCTAACTAAACAATTAGAGTATATTTGATGCACAACTTGAATAAACTAAGCGCCGTGTAAATTTTGTACATTGATTTATTTGATCGAATTTCGAAACGTAAGGGTGAGGCGTGGCTTAGTGCGTGCAAAGGTGCAGTCATAAGTGAGTTACACTAATCCGTCAATGTAAACATTTTGATAAGCTAAATAATAAAACAAAGCAATAAACTTTACAGGTCTAAACAAAAAACACACAGAATATATAAATATATATGCATGGACACGTTTGTTTTCTTCGTGATTTTAATTTCAGTAAATTCGAAGATAAGGAGAATATATTTTTTGTACATATTTAATAACATCTCTGAAGATATACTACTTAAGTTTATAAAACAATTATTATTAATTATATAAAAATTAAAATACCGTTACTTTTTTATTGAATATATCTATCCATCAGTACTGTAAATGTTACGTCGTTTTGGTGTATATGTCTTTTTAATATAAGTAGTATAATACCGAGTGGTACTAAAAGATGTTTCTATATTAATTTTACGAAATATGTTTATTAGAGTTTGGGAATTACAAGAATTGTCATATTAAAAATTGTTTTATAATTGAAACACCACGCCGAATAGAAATATTTCACGTTCAGTATTTTATATGGATAAGATATGTTATATACATATATACATATCATATATATATATATATATATATATATATATATATATATATGTATATATATGTATGTATGTATATATGTGATTATTAGTTTCTGAGATATAAGCAGATTAATATACCTCGTCGCTATGTCAAATTTCACGTTTCCATGACGGAAGGACCGACATTTCAGTAATTTTATAAAGTTTCAGTTTTTTCTCCTGAGGTGCGGAACTTTAAAAAGGAGTCTTGGACTGTAATATCATATATTTAAAAGATTTTAACTCAAAAAATTTAAACATTAATTATCGCAAAATTGTGGGAACTTAGTTCAAGGTTTACCCTAATATTTACACTATAAATTTAACTTTCACAAATTTAATATCGATTATATTACATGCCCTACGCAGTTTATACGTAGACGAGGCGAAACAATAAGCGGCGATCTACTTTCTGCCCAACTGTTTATTTGTAGACGGTAGAAGCAAAACGAGGAATTGACGTAGCGGGGAAAAGGAATTGCAAAAGATTTAATATAAGGACATATTACGTTATTTCGTTTAGCTTTATTGCGGATGTTTGTGTCGGCAGCAAACTGATGTACTCACTTATACAGCACGAGGACATGCTGTGGAGGGAGGGTCGTGAACGGAGGCGAATACAATTTGATTTTATATTCGTATCGTCGTTTGTCCTCCTCATAATATTTACTTTATTATCGTTATAGATGTTGATTCTGTAATCGTTTGTCGTTTTTGATAATTTCCGTTAATTTTGTATCTTGATATTTAATTAGTATTTTGTTTAATTTCAAATGTACTCTGGTACTTAGTGTAGATATTTTCTTTCACTTGGTCTAATTTCATTGATCTTTAAATAACCTTCACTTAATGAATATAACTTCTTCATTTCTGGTAATAGTCGTTTTTTTGGAAGGGGTTTAAACAGTTCAGAGTGCAGAGGTAGAACGGTAGCGTCACCGCATTGCATTCGTAGTTTATGAAACAGAATATTTTGTAAACCTCCTCACAGGTAACGTAAGTTTGTTGGCCATTGTCATGAAATTAAATTATAAGGATCTGATTTAATAAAATGAATTTCCAATAATTTATAAACGCCAATATTTATTTGTCGCTATTTAAGGGACTTTCTCTGTCACGTTGATTATATATATATATATATATATTTATATATATATATATAAGTAAATTTTCAGTTAAAATTTATGCTCTTATTAAAGTTGTTACTATGGGAATTCAGTTCATAATAAAAAAACAGAGTTGTTGGAGAAGACGTTTTCGTTAAAAAATTAGTTATCTTGATACAATATACTTCAAGAATATCTTTACTCTTATTAGTTTGAAAGTGTTTGTCTGGTTATTTGTATATTTACCTCTCTTTTGTGTTTCTGTTTGTGACATAAAAGTTCTTCAAAGAATTACCTGCAAAAAAAGGAATCCTGCCCATTAAAAGATTGTGTTGAAAACTTAACACACAAGGTAGAACACATAAAAATATATAGCAAGGCTAAATGACACTAGCGCTCCTTTCTTCATCAAATAACAAATTAATTTTGCTTGTTCACAAAAATTCAAACACATAATTAACAGCCAGTTAAGGAAACTTTTTAAATCTTTTCGCATTTTACTGACAAAGCATGTTTAAAGTGACTAAATAAAATAACGACATGTTTAAACGCGTTCACGAATTATTTCAGGTAATTTAATTTATTTAGCAGAAGATTTATATACGCTTCATTATATGTAAAACCGACTCTATATAGGTGACGTAACTTAAGACAAAGTAGCAGCAAGGATAAGATATATTATTTCATTTGTATACCATAAGGTAACGACAATAAAAACTATATTTTTACTTGCAATCGAGAGATTATGCTATTATATGTACCTAGATTCCTTTACTCAAGTTTTAGTTTCTAAAATTTCATTGTGAGTTTAGAAAAATAAGTAAGAGAAATCTCAGCCGTGTGCAATGAAATTTATGTTGTTGGTAACCAAGAAGCAAATACATAACAATAGGTAAAATAAATTAACGATACAACACGTTTCGAAGAATTCTTAAAATTTTAAGCAATTTTTAATAACGAGGAAATTATTTTATAAGGCTTATGTATTTAAACCCTTCCTACCATAGGCTTTGATATTTCCCTCTCTTCCTTCGGCTTCATACCCGAAAGGCCCGAACGGAACCCTATTGTTTTGATGTTGGCTATCTATCCACCCGCTCATCTTTCTTTCTCCCACAGGCATGTGATTTCTAAAACAAATAAAATAGACGTTTAAAATTTACACGTGTTTGTTTGGGCCGTAATTAGAACAAATTCACTTAAAATTATACTCGGAGAGGCTCCCTTAAATGTCAAGAGTGGGTCATTTGTTTTCTCTGGCATGGGATATTTTTGTAGTCTTTTTACTACGATTTGGTGAACCAGCTAATTTTCCATTTTCAGGCCCAATTCGTTACCAGGTCTGTGTCAAAAACTTTTTACCTAGGAAGCTGGAATTCTGCTCTAATATTTCTTATACCTTAAACCTGAAACCCTTTATGTAAATATTTAAAAAAAATTATACGTAATACTTGACGTTCTAAATAATTATATATATATATATATATATATATTTATATATATATATACACACACATATATATATATATATATATATATATATATATATATATATATATATATATATATATATAGAACTAGCGGCCCGGTACGTGCTTCGCTACGTATAAATTGAAATATTAAAAAAAATTAATTGGAACATCAAATTCATTTATTCAAATAAAAAATATTTTATGAATTGCTAGCTATTTTAAAACTTAATCCAAAACCTTAGGATAAACAATATTTTTTGTTTTTCCATTTTGAGCATGAATAAACAAACGGCTGGGGGTACCGACTCTGGAACAGGCAACATAAAGTTGGCCATGGGAAAAATATGATTCCTCCAAATTCACAACACAAACGTTAAGTGTTTGCCCTTGGGCCTTGTTGATGGACATCGCAAATGATAAACGCACAGGATATTGTAATCGTTTGAATTCAAATGGCATATCAGTTGGAATCATAGGGATACGCGGTATCAAACAAACTTCTCGTTTTGATTTAGCAGTTAAGATCGTAGCTTCAATCAAATTTGGCAATAACTTTTTCACTGCCAATCTGGTGCCATTACACAATTTTGGTTGATTAATATTTCGCAATAATATAATCAAAGAACCAACTTTCAGATTCAAGCAATGCGGTGGCATACCAGCCGGTTCCAATGAATTTAAAAATTCAATTGGATAATTAATTGCCTCATCTTGATTCATAACACTGTCAATTGATTTATATGTCGTGACTACACCTGGCAGTTTCGCTTGAATTTGAAAATTAATGGCATTGACAACCAACCATGATTTCTGTAATTCTGAAGAATATTTCGAAAAAACACATTCAATCAATTCATCTATCGATTGCGCAATTGTACAAAAATTGTTCGGTACAGCGATCAATCCGTTGGTACTGTCGATTTGTATTTTGCCATCACCAATTTCTAACAATTGTTTTGAAAACTCATGGGCAGCTGGATCATTTTGTAGGTGAATACGCATATTAATGTTCAGTGTCAATTTTTGTACATATTTCGAAAGAACTGATGACTTCAAACAGGCATTTATTTCATCAGCAGGAGTTGATCGAGGAATGACAGGCAATGTTTGTCGAAAATCCCCTGACAGTAATATCAAAGCACCAAAAGCTGTTGATTACCACGTAAATATTGCATTGTTCGATTAAATGCTTCTATTGATTTTTTATTCGCCATTGTACACTTATCTCATAAAATAATTGACGTTAATCGCAGAGCTTTTGCCATAGCAGAATTTCTCGAAATATTGCAAGTTGGAGTTTCAATCACCTGTACATTCAATGGCAATTTTAATGCAGAGTGTGCGGTCCAACCACCTTCTAATAATGTAGCAGCAATTCCCGAAGATGCAAGTGCCAATGCAATTTTCTTTTCCGATCGAATAGTCGCTAAAATCAATGATATAACGAACGTTTTGCCTGTACCACCAGGTGCATCCAAGAAATATAATCCACCCGCGTTATTGGAAACGGCATGCATGATTGTGTCATATACATGTTTTTGCTGAATATTCATTTTGGTTATATTCGATTGTACAAATAAAAGCAAATCATTAGAATTCAATTCCTGTTCACGTTGCAATTCACGATCAAACAAATCATGCATCTCACGATTTGGTGAGGTCATACCCAATTGTACTAATGCTTTATTTACAATCGTTAGACACATATATTCAATTATTATCAAAGCTTCGTTGTACATTTCTAAGGTAATCAACAAATCAGGATTTCTTGCATGATGACGCATACGAATTAAAATATCTTCTGCCATATAATGTTTATGTTTGTTCCATAATTCAAGTGGATTTGATGGCATACATGTTGATAATATAATGGCAAATAGCATTCGTATTTGTTGTGGATGAGCTGAAGTAGATGCATCTTAAAGTGTTGAATCCCAATGTGCATCATCCTCCAACAAATCCAAGAGTTGACATGCTTCACGATATGTTTGACACAAATGACCGTTGACTGTTCTCAATTCTTGAAATGATTTTGGGCCATTGACGTGAACTAATAACAATCTCAAATAAAACACTCAGCATTGTTTGGATGTACTGTATATATTCTCCCAATTGCATCTGTTTGAAAAATGTCAGGATGCCCATGGACTGCTGTTACTTGTTTACGTCTTTGAAATTTTTTCGAAGACACATTCAATGTGTAATACTGAGGCACTTCAGAATATAACAAATTTATCGCAAAAGTATCAGTTTCGCATAATTTGGAAAAAAGCTGTCAACGTAGTCGCTGGTGGTTGTGCTGCTTTTTTCAATACATTTGCTACATTAAAATAAACACGTTGGCCATTCTCAAGATGCACAGCCAAGTGAACAACCACAGGATATCTTTCGTGCATTGGAAATGACATAATCCTCCAGACAGCTTCATTACTACTAATATAGCGCCCAATTTGATACTGAGTAATTTCATCATTTCTATTATCACCAGCAACACCGAAAACAGCCATATCGCTCCCTTTATTTACATACTTGCAAATATATTTAATGGATTTGACTGAATTACAATACTCCATATTTATATGAGCATTGAATATTTTCGATAGTAATGGACAATAAGGAACCACCCAACGATTATCAACTTCAACGTCCTAGTTACGCATTCTAATGGTTGCCGTTTTGCCATTATCATTAGGTGATCCACGTCGATACAACGGATATCCGTCATTGCCCGTAATTGTGTCTGAAGTCAATTGCCTTGGGTATCGTTTCGAACACTTTCCATCAATCATACATGGCGAATTCATATTTAGTTCACCGCAAGGACCATGTATCATGTTTTTAACGACAACTTGAAATAACTCAGGATCAACAGTTAGATCAGGAATTTCAGCTGATATAACGTTATCGATTTGATCCGGATATATGTTATGTACTAGCCAAATTAATATATGTGCGTGCGGCAATCCCCTTTTTTGCCATTCGATGGAGTACATATGGCCACGCACCTCTCCAAATAGACATAATTTCACAATTAAATCCATAAGTGCTTTCAATTTTTGTCGAAAAACACGTACTGTAATGTCATGTCGATCAGTTGTCGACTGTCCTTCAAATAAATTGTTTTTGATGTCATCCCACTGCGGATTACATATAAATGTAAGGAACAGATCTGGTCGACCGTATCTTTGTACATAAGACATTGCGTCTTGTGCATATTCGTTCATATTCCGTGGGCTACCAATATACGAAGATGGCAATATAGTTAAATGTCCGATGTCATTAACATTAGCATCATTCGCTATGGCACCTTGCAAATGAATATATTCTTCGGATCTTAATTTTGCTTGGTTGAAACGAATAAAATTATGACGTTCAGTTTCTATTTTGGCATACATATCAACGATGTACTGATGATATAGTTTACCACATCTCAAGATATAATTTTGTTCTTGTGGACGAACCATCAATCGATACGAATAAAAATTCATGGCACTAATTTTTTTCTGTACATGTAGACGTGAAAATAAGTACAAAATGTGACTTTAGAAATTTATACAAATGATGAAATGTCAACACACTGAAAATAGGTCAATTATTTACTTGTTCGTGGATCAATCATTGGTATATTGATATGGTAGCCATCATCACCTTTCCAATGCAATATTGGGTATTGTAATGCATCGTAACTACGATAAAGTACGGATTGAAACTGATCACCAAGAATTACAATTGTAACCTCATCAATTGTCGGTGTATTGAATCGCCTTTCATACTCTCCAAAAGGTGTTCTATCAGCCCTTATTACGATTTTGTGATTATCAGATGGCATATGATCGAGAGCAATTTTGAACAATTGAACTAATGCGTTATGCTGATGGAAAAACCTTTGTAGCTCACGAATAATTTCTCGTCTTGTATTCAAAACAATTGCACAACGTTGATCTAATTCACGATTTTCATTACTAATAAAATGAATTTGCAAAAATTTATGATCAACGCCGGGGTATGGCAATAACGAACCAGCTTGATGATAAATCTGGCCCTAAATCTGTAACATGTATGCAATTTTAGGTAGATGTTGTATCATAATTTTTAAAACTATCGAATAATTTATGATTCGGATTGTATAAACATGGGACAATCCTGTTGAAATATTTAAACGTCGTCATAAAATTATCTCTAATAATTTTAGTAGCACCAAAAGAAGTCATTTGAAATGCCGAATTGTATTGTTGAATATGACTCGAAAAGTGCTTCGACTTTCGAGATGTCCCAAAAATTAATGAATACAATGGTTCGGATGGAGTTTCTAATGCTGGCAATCTCACTTTGCCAGTGGCACAACACATGCCGGGCGTTTCACCTGGAAAGTTAGCCGCTTCACAATGTTGACATATTGCGTCCATCATTCCAATGTATCCGTACACACTATAACCAATCTGACTGTTGTAATTAACAGCAGCACGCATCATTTCAGCCAAAATAGCACGACGTATTCGTGATCGCCGTGCAAGATTCAGTACAGGTACAGCGTCAACAGATCTATTTCGTGCATTACGTTCACGCTGCGATGCATTAACTTGTGCGGGTTCATCTGCAGTCTGTGATCGTCTTAGTAATGCCACATCATTTACATTACGCGTAATTCACTTCAACAGTTCAAATCTTACCGTTTGTGTAAATGCGTTTGACAATTTAATTTATAGTACATTTGAACAAAAAATATAAACACAAAGCAATAATTATCGCTGACAATTTGCTTTAATCGAACCACGTCCAAATTGAAATGACCGCATGAATGAGATAACAACATGCTTTTACTGTCAACACCGAAAAAAGTTTAGATTTGACAGCACAATCGCCATCTGAAAAAAGGTTCAATTTGACAGCAAAATCCCCATTTACAAAACGATCCGCCATTTATTGAATTCAGTTGTTACAAAAAATGTGATAAATGAAAAAACACTCAACCGATTTTGTGCAAACTTCACATAAACTATCTACTAAATAGTCCGAACAAAGCCTAAACATTTGGTTTGGATAGGTGAGCCCGTTCTTGAGTTATAAAATTACAACGAAAAGTGGCATTGATTTTTATATATATAGATGTCCAATGGCAGATTTCAAAGTTTGAACAAACATTTTTCAAACATGTTTCTGAACGCAACACATAAGAGGGGCGCGGGGTTAGAAGTGCAAGCGGTGCCGATGTTTTAGTAGCCATGGAACAGTAGAGTGGAGAGCATCGCCCTTTTGCCGTCGAGGCGTACATTTCGAGTGGATTTTCGCTCTCTGTAGCACGTCGTAGATTTAATAATCGTTACAGTATTCGTCGATTACGTGATGGGCCATCGATCAACCTCATTCAGTCATGGGTAGCAAGCTACAGGATCAACATTAAATAGGCCCAGGCCAGGACCTACACCATTGGTAGCCACGGATAAAAATGTCGAGCGTGTTATGGTTTCTGACGTTGAAAATCCCCGTTTATCACTGCGTACACGTTCATCGATATTGAGAATTCCGAAATCAACTTTACAGGTAATAATGCAAAAAAAACTCAAGATCCATCGATATAAAATTCAAATTGTTCAAGATTTACACGATTCTGACTTTGAATTAAGAAAAACTTACGCGGAGGTGATGTTGTTGAGATTTCGTACTGCTACCCGGATGTGCAACATATTCTTTAGTGACGAAGCTCATTTTCACATTGGAGGATATGTGGATAAGCAGAACTTTCGTTACTGGGATGTCCACAACCCAAGACAAATGTATCAAGAGCCTTTACATAAGCCTAAATAACAGTCTGGTGCGCCATGTCGGCATCTGCAATCATAGGTCCATATTTCTTTGAAAATCAACGTGGCCAAACTGTAACTGAATTCGGAGAGATATGCCCAGATGTTAAATGACTTGTTCAGAGTAGAACTACAGAATAGTCCATCCTTCAACCAAAACACATGGTTGCAGCAGGACGGGGCCACAGCTAATGTGTCCATGACACTGCTAATGTGTCCATGAATGCAGTGCGGCAGTTATTTCTAAAAAAAAATATATCCCGAAACGGTACCGTACCGTGGCCACCTAGGTCACCCGATTTAAGCCCTTGTGACTTTTTCTTATGGGGATACTTAAAATTCGTTGTATACAAAACAAATCCCAGCACTGTGACAAAACTTAAAGAAACTATTCGAGCCGAAGTCAGTAAGATAGTTTTTGAAAACATGCGTGCTAGACTCGAAGAGTGTGTCTTAATTTTATTTGTTTTAGAAATCATATGCCTGTGGGAGAAAGAAAGATGAGCAGGTAGATAGATAGCCAACATCAAAACAATAGGGTTCCGTTCGGGCCTTTCGGGTATGGAGCCGAAGGAAGAGAGGGCAATATCAAAGCCTATGGTAAGAAGGGTTTAAATACATAAGCCTTATAAAATAATTTATAAGGCGTTATTAAAAATTGCTTAAAATTTTAAGAATTCTTCGAAGAGTGTTGTATCGTTAATTTATTTTACCTATTGTTATATATTTGCTTCTTGGTTACCAACAACATACATTTCATAGCACACGACTAAGATTTCATTTACTTATTTTTCTAAACTCACAATGAAATTTTAGAAACTAAAACTTGAGTAAAGGAATCTAGCTACGTATAATAGCATAATCTCTCGATTGCAAGTAAAAATATAGTTTTTATTGTCGTTACCTTATGGTATACAAATGAAATAATATATCTTATCCTTGCTGCTGCTTTGTCTTCAGTTATGTCACCTATTTAGAGTCTATTTTACATATATTGGAGCGTATGTAAATCTTCTGTGAATAAATTAAATTACTTCAAATAATTCGTGAACGCGTTAAAATATTTCGGTATTTTATTTTATTTTGTCACTTTACACATGCTTTGTCAATAAAATACGAAAAGATTTAAAAAGTTTCCTTAACTAGCTTTTAACTGTGTCTTTGAATTTTCGTGAACAAGCAAATTTAATTTGTTATTTGATGAAGAAAAGAGCGCTAGTGTCATTTAACCTTGCCATATTGTTGTATATGTTCTACCTTGTATGTTAAGTTTTCAACACAATCTTTTAATGGACAGGATTCCTTTTTTTATTTTTTTAAGTCAGTAATTCTTTGAAGAACTTTTAAGTAACAAACAGAAACACAAAAAAGAAGCAAATTGGAAGTATTCTAACGTAAATATTTTTGAAAAATTTATATTTCCATGCAAATGAAAGACGTACTAAATAATCATATATATATATATATATATATATATATATATATATATATATATATATAATTATTTACATGTATTGGCCTAGAAATATGAAGAACAGTAACATTAATTTTTTTACAAATAGGTTAATAAAATTGTTTTGTATTTGGGTTAAACTGTAAAAATTAAATGTTCATATGTATCGAAGCTCTTATAACACGAGTGCTACTCAAACATAATTAGTATCGTTAAAATAATTTTTTATTAACATTACTTATCTTTAACGCAAATTTTCAAAAACAAGTTTAATCTTGCAATGATTAACTCTTTAGTCGTTCCGTGTTCTCCAATTGATTAAGTTTTTAAGTCAATTTAACTTAGTACAAGTATCATTCAATTTCCTATCTTAAATGGGACTGATTAGTCACAGTAGTTACTACACAATACTGTGATTTCTCTATCTATAAGCTCCGATTAAAAGTTATCTGACTTTTTCAGTAGTATGCACATTCTAAAATGTTTTTAGTATTGTATTGTTTTATTGAATATTTATATTAATATTACTCGACTATGGAGACGTGGGGAGGTCGATAACAGTGAACAATAGCTAAGAAATCCTATGCATTCAAAACAATTGAAAGTATATGTCGCAGATTGATCGAATAATACGGCAGATGATAGCGCATCTAGACATACCGCGGAGTGACGTTTTTCACAAAATTTTGAACTTAAGTCATATCGCTCAACGTATGTCGTATTAGCAATTCATGTTACGCTACACAGTTCTCGCAAAACTTTCAAAAATTCACTCAGATTAATGGGTTAAATCACGTGGTAGGTTACTGGGTAGGTCATGATCTGCCGAATTATACATTTTGGCCTCTGAAATAATATATGATAACGTATTATTTTTACCACCTACCTGATTACATCTATTTTCCCCCCATTATAACAAAATGAATTTTATGCAATGTAACTTTGGCCTTTATTAGAGATAATGTAGTCGTCTTAAAATGGAAAAACTCTTTATATAATTTTTTTTCTAGAAATTTGCGAGAGAAAATAGGAACGGAAATGTATTGAATCAGTTCATTCATTTTCCAACAAACATCATTCATCTTCAGAACAAACTTCTACTTGTAACAAAATTCTAAACTCATTGAAAATTTCAAGGCAAAGTTTGAGAGACTCAGAAATAATTTTTTAGGTACGCTCTGTATAAAGTAGGGTATACGATATCCAATGCACTTTGAGATTGTGTGTAACACGTGCAAACAATCGCTAGACTGATATGAATATTATTGATCGGCGCTACTACGTCGCAGATTTAGCTGCCGAGTAAACGAATTTCTGCGCCTTTTAAATTTGGAAATAGATTAAATTTTTAAAGGTCAGAGGCTTACGATACCGGAGAGTATCTCTCTCTGGTCTGATTTTTCCATAAATAAAATGATTTTTCAATATCCAGTTCCACTTTGATTTTTATTACGATTTAATAGTGAAAAGTTATAGGATTAAATTGCAATGGTATTTAATGTCGATTTAAATTATATATCAAGTATTATTAATCAACTCAACTTACATTTTATTTAATTTTATGGATTGTAAATTATAACCTTACAAATTAATGATGAATGAAAAAGAAAGGAGCATTCGCATCTCTTCTATCTGTAGTGGTTTGAATTCTAGGGTACTATGCCCATAAAATCGAAAAAAACTTAAAATTTTAATTTTAAAAATTTGATTTAAATAAAATATTGAGACATAGCGGATAAAGGTTTTTGTTACTTCTTTTTAGTTTAATATAATTCAAAATTTAAAATAATATTAAGGTCAAGTGAAATTGAATATCTAGTAGAAATGACCGAAAGTATTTGTTATTAAACACTTTAACAGCGATAGAGTGATTAGCAAGTCTCTTAGTTGTCGTCAGTTTATGTCGTCAGTAATTTATTATGAAAAAAGGAAAATAAGCTGCATTAAGAGTATTAAAACACATAAAATCTCTGGGTATTCTTCTTTAATATTGCGCTATCGGTAGGCGATGTTAGTTGACAGGTGATTGAAAGTTTCATAGGGGCAATAATTTTAAAAATCACGGTACAATAATAAAATGTTTGTCAAAATTTTACATCCACAGATACAATTTGTATATTTTCTTCACTTTTTAATTTTTTCCATCATCAAACATTTGTAACGGCTATATGAATATCAGTTTGGTCTTGCCGAGATTTGCATAAATTAAGATATTTTCTATCAACCATAGCAAGAACATCTCATCACAGCAAGAACAACTTTTTCTATGCAAAATATGATAATTTATTAACTACTAAACGGACTGTGAATGAATACTAATTACGGTATAAAATTTTGCTCGTCTGAAGTTAAGTGTAGTTATATTCTCTTTTATGTACTACAATTGGTAACGTTCACTATTCTGAGGTTTTCACTGGTGCGTGTTTGTATACTTAAATGTTGTCTCCTTGTCTGCAAAATATTTGAGTCAAAATGAATATATACTTTAATGTTAACAAACCAATTTGATTTTATTTACTTGATTTTGCAACCCGTTTATTATTGCAGTGGGTGCTGTTTTTTATGAAATCTCTCTTCCTATATGTCTTCTTCTCGCTTCCTATAACTTGCAGGTCATTAAAGTTTAACAAGAATTATACAACATAAATTTTTTTAGAAATTTGGTTACATGCTTCCATTTTTTTTCCATAATTAGCCGTTTTCGAGATATGGCGTGGAGACTTGGTCGCAGTTTATATGCAAAACGCTATGTAACTGCTGAACAATTACATAGCTTTTATAGCGTTATATATAATAAAAATACAATTATTATTATTAACAAAGTTACAAATATTTTTTGTTAACAAAAATATTTATACATAATATATAGTTTAGATAAACTGATTAGGTAATTTGCATGATTACTTTATTGTGTAATAAAACTTCCAAACTTTATTAAAAATATGTTTAAAATATTAATTTTGGATAACTTACAATTATTAACTTTCTTTTTCCTATTTATAACTATTCTTTATAATCAAATAATTATTTATATTTACGAATAGCAATAATAATATTTTATCTCATAATTAACTTTGGTAAGCGTCGGGATATGGCTTCGCATTTACACAGCGTTATCCTATAAAATGTTAAATGTTTCCCACTCGACGCTATAGTTCTACAATACTTAACCATAAAAAACGTGTATGACTAAAATAGAAGAAAATTTCATGCTCTATCATTTTTGTTAACTTTTGAATGACGCATAAAGGATAGGAATGCATGAGTTACTTGCGAAACAAAAATTCGTTACATTTATTCTTTGATACGTTGTCTAGCGTACATTATACATTATGAGACTTTTCTACCCATATTTAATACTGAAAAATAAAGGTATATGCAAATATTTATTTTTCGTCCTTTCATTCCGGATTTAGCCGGGTTTTGCCTTATTTTACTGTGACTTCTAAATTGTTTAAAATTACATACAAGAATTTCATGTTATCTACACCTATTTTGGGATGTCACAAAAGTAACGCATGTGATAGAATTTCGTTGAACTTATTAACACACCAGTAACTATATTTGTAGTACTAGCGTTATCTTCCGACTTTATTCGCATAGAATTTCGAAACGCAAGTGTAGTATTTAAATACCTTTACTTTTTTACTCTTATATTAGAGACAAATAATAAATTAATTATTTGTTTGAAACGTGTTTGCCAACTTACGTTGGCTCATCACGTTCCCCTGCTCGCTCTCGCGTGTTGCTACAGCCCGCCGCTGTCGATCAACTAATTAGCACAGATTACGGTGTTTCATTTCTTGCGTAACATTTTTATGGTCATAAATTCGGGGCCCTTTAAGATATATAATAAATAAAAATTAAATTTGTCCAGGGTTACCGCTTGTAACCTGTGTAGAAGTACGTCAATAGTTTCAGAAATTTTTGAATTAAATCTATTCGTACAGAAGACAAAAGGACAGAAAATTATTTTAAATTAGATTCGTTTTAGTTATTTAATATGCAAGTGGAAAAGTACTTAATACACAAAAATTCTTAAATCAAGGAAAGAAAACAACACATTTCAATTTTGCTATGTGTATTTATAAGTTTCAGGATTTTTCAGTTTTATAAGTTTCAGGAAATTTTCTATTTTATTTAATACGTCCATTCGTAGTGAATTGTGTATAGAACCAAATGTGTGACTATATGAAATAATTGTCTTCCATTCATTTACTCAATGCATGGAAGTAAATTGAGAAAGAATTATACTTAATAAAATAAAATGAAAAATATTAGTCAAAATTGAACTAACACTAACGTGCATTTCTTCTAAATTTACATATGATGTTTTTTAATTCGGATGGTATTAATAATATTACATATAGATTGTACTAAACACAAACCTAATTAACACTTTATGTGGTAATTAAATGAAACTACGTGATGTAGTATTATTTCTACTATCTTTAATTTCTTTACCACGACCTAGGTTTCGTTGTATTACAACATCTTCAGGTGGGATATTAGCAAAGATTAACTCTTAGGAACAACCAACAGCATTTATATGTTTCAAACACAATAGCGGAAGACTACTTTGTGCGGATTTTTCCATTGTTTATGTTAGTGAGTTTATTGCAGGGGCGCAGACTAGGTTTTATTATATTACAGAAAGTTATACAATATACCAGTATTCTAGTTGGGGTAATAAATTCAATTGTTGTTATTATGTGAAATTATACAATGCAAACTTTAGGGTGTATGTAATAAAATTAAATGGAAGTTATTGTCGGTAATATATTGCAAAGGCAAGGGTATTTGAAAGTAAGGCCAAGGTAATATACTAATTCTACATATCTTATTATCGGTAATATATTTATACAAAAGCAAGGGTATTTGAAAGTAAGGACAAGGTAATACACTAATTCTACATATCTCCGGTTTTGTGTATTCATATATTTATTTATTTATTTCTTTTAATTTTTTTTTTGTTTTTATTATATATACGTATATTTATATGTGTATTAATGCTGAAACAATTTCCAGGGTACTGTAGTGTCAATGTTTTATATTTATATTATATCTAGAAGATATTAAGAATGGGTGATGATATTATATTTAGTTGTTCATTTAATATATTGACCTTGATATCTTTTTTATGTCTGTTTATTTCTAATGTTTCTAGGATGTTAAGTTTATTGCCTTTTGTATCTATTTGTAATATATAGGGTGCATTATCAGTATGGGGGTGATGGTTATTTTCATTATCCTATTTGAATTCACTGTAATATTTAAATGGATTCTTATTCACCAAATAAGTATTGTTCTCTTGAAAATAATATGGAATATTCTTCTTTTTATAACAATGTTAGATGTGAAACGTTAGATGTGTAAATATTCTTAATAAACATTTTAACATATATTGATCCCGATTTTTACAACGTCGCTTGAATTGCTACTTGCGTATTAAATAATTTTAAATAATTTTTTGCATTGCTAAAATCTTAGCGTAAGGAAGTTGGGAGTTATCCGGTGCGTTCTCGAGATAAAAAATATCTTATGAATTAATAATTGACGTGGATTATTTTTGTACTAAATTTTAATCAAAATCAGTTCATATTACATCGTGATTGTATAAGAAAATAATTTGTCGAATTTCTGGTAATAGTTGTGTTTTTACTGGTGTCAGGGTATATTGTAGTATGGCATTCAAAATGCTGCAGATATATAATACCCTGTGTTTAATTACACGTACCATCTCAAGATATATTTTCAAGCCTCATAACTTTCTACTCGTCGAGAAAGGTACACAACATATGTAAAGTATCAATGTTTATACAAAAATATAAATTATTCCATTTTAGATACTCTTTGGCTATCTGGCCGAACTTCAATCATCCCTCACTTTCACCACCAAAAATAAGGATGTTACTTTTGTATGTGCTGCTGATACCTTAATGCATGTAGGCCAAAGAATAAACGAAGTTGCATGATTCGAAAAATCACGCACATTTAAAATCATAATATGAATTCAAGTAATTTCATTGCATTGCACACTTAAAATATGCTTTCCCATTAATGTTTCTTCTTTCTAGACTAAAAATTATGATCCTGACTACGTATAAATGCTGATAATAAATACCATATACCGTGCCAGGTTACAGCCAATTGTAAAGGGTTGACCATTCAAAATACGATCCAAACATATATCACATCACACCTGTAAAATACATTATATGCAATACGCCTTATGGCTTGAATAATTTAAATTATATTCTAAGTCCTGTATGTAAAGTTAAAAAATAAACAAATTTGAGCTAAGACTAAAACAATTTCCATATTCTTATGTACCAAATATACAAGTACCTGCTTGTTCAAATAATAATAATTAGATAACATTAAAACATGTTTTGTGATTTATTAAGTCTTATGTAAATACACCCACATGCTAGGTAATTTATTTTCCTACCTTGTCCTTAAACAAAGTATTGAAGAATAAGTATAAGAAACTACCGTGTGAACAAATTGAAATTGGCAAACCGTCGATTGTAATTGAAAGTGCAAAAGAAATATCTACCACAAATTTTATCTGAGTTATTAGACAAGAGAACATTTCTTATTAGGCAACTGCCATTTAATTTTTAACTTAAGAGTAACAATAAGTAAGTAGAGAAAGTTAGAGTAAGTTAGAGAAAAAAGAAGTGTAGACATTTATTTAAACATGTTTTTTAAAGTTCTAAAAATGTATCGAAATGTTGTCGATGGCACTCATTCAATTTATTTAAAATATTGCGAAAAAAATTACAGTTTGAAAAACATATTTATCTGTAGATAACCTGCAAAAAAGTTTTTGAACTTTCTATAAAAAACACTTTTCCATTCAAAATGAAAATAATGATTATATGTTAATTGTGATAAACAATATGAAATATGTATTTTGAACAGCAAAAAAAAAATAAAATTTTACATTTGGCCAGTATTAACTAAATGTGACTACGTACAGAAAGATTATCTACGGTGAAATGTTGGAGCTATGCGTGATTCACAATATGTATTGCGAACTATCAATTCATTTAATTATATGATATTAATATTAGATTTTTTTGCATAGCAAATAATCTTTCATTTATGAAAAAGTTATGTTTTTATACTAATTCAGAAATTTTCTCAACATTTTTTTGTGTTTATATTTAATTATTAAGGAATACATGTAATATATCACATGCGGCCTTAAAATGAATGAAAAAAAATTGTCATTTTTTTTAACGTGGAATCGAAAAGTAAGTACAAGTAAGTGTGGCTTTCGGATAAGGATCTTTTCTTAATACTGGTTGATACTACATAATTCCAACTCTTCATAAATATATTATTTACTGACCAGACATGATTTCTTCTAATTTTACACTCATTGGTTATTTAAAGAAGAGAGAGCAAGATATGAGGGACAATAATATTAGAAGGAACCAGACGAGGTGTCATAGGAAAAAATTAAAAGCAGATTTTCTGAATTTTCTTTTTTTAAACTCTTATACCGCAAATACTGGTAAACAAAAATTGCATATCAAGGAATGCTTATATTTAAAGAAAAAGAAAAACAATAGTCATTATAGTTTCGTTCGATCGTGGCACATATAACAAATGATAAGGATGAAATGACAACGAACAATGCAATCACCATCGAGATATGGTAAATTATTATAATTTTCATTGTAAATATTCATGACTGTTTTTCACTTTTTTCTGAACCTAGACACTAAACTAAATACTTACTTAATTTCATCTAAGCGTTCAATTGAGCCATATTAATTTCATGCTCAGTGATGTCGAATGTAAGCAGATATTATTTACATTATATTAGTTAGTTATCTATTTTCATATGGATAACTTACTTTTAGAATAAAGTGGAATATTTAAATGAATAAAAACGTAAATTATTTTAAACGTAGCCTTTAGACGGATTTTTCCATCATACTAAATTTTGGTTTGTATAAAATATCGGATAACATAGCGTGTAATAGAAGAGACATGAAAAACTAAAGTGACGGCTATGCTTCTAACATATTTGATATTAAAATCATTATTGTGAAAGTAATGCGATTCTAAACCGATCGGAAATTCTTTTATTTAAATTGTTCATTTATTGAATGTTGAAGTAGTTAGGTCGAAAAATATTAACGAAATATTAAACAATTATAACATTAACATATTATTAAATTTAATTCAGTTTCCTTACAGTCCTATTACGTGAATTTTACTTTTTTGTTTTTTTTTTCTAAAAACAAGTCTTTATTATTTTAAATGTCACAAGCAAAGTATATATAGCATTCCTCAATGTTCACTAAATTTCCAAAAGTGATAGTTTTTAACATTTACATTTCGTTAATCCTGCGGTGATTATGGAAAAAATATTATTAGCTTTATCTTATTTTTTACAGTCCACAAAGAGGGTGTAATGCCCACTTTTCTAAATAATATTTTTGATTATACTCGCGTACGGCCAGAAAGATAATAAAAAAAAATATTTTGTAGAACCACACTCACAACGAACGATAGCTTGTTCAAATAGACGAAGCCTAATTTTACTAACGAAAATCCATTCTAGAGTTCTAAAATGTTTAATTGTCTTTAAATAATTTTCTTCCATTAAAATGTGTTATGCAATTACAAATGAACCTGAACTATCTACTTCTTTTAACCAGGTGACCTTAATTTTAATTGCATTAAAATTAAATATATTGTTATAAAATAAGCTAAAAAAAAGGCTAATACATAATCGCAGGAACACAGTTTCGCCTTTTATAAATTGATACATTTTAATTTATTCAACGATATCTCATTTCAATGATATATTGCTGTGTTTTCTTTCTTTACTTCGGAGATTTTGTGACAGTAAGAAGAAAATTACATTTTGAGTTTATTTCATTTAGCCGAATATGCCATATTTATATCTTGTATTGTTGATATGTAAGTAATTATTTCAAAGCCGTATATTGCAGTCAAAAATAAATTTAGATGAGTTTAAAAAAAAATTCAGGTAAATATTCTTTTCAGATTATGTGACGATAATTAGAGGTAACATGGTGAATTAGAGGTTATACCACTGATATATATATATATATATATATATATATATATATATATATATATACATATACATATGTATATATATATATATATATATATATATATATACACAAATAAATATTATATATAAATATATACTTATATGTAAAAAATTACTTATATATCAATATTAATAGAAATATTAAGTATTCTTAAAATATGTGAACTTTTAAATGTAACTGTCTTTGAACTTATCGAAGTATTGAATTCTGAACGCAGTTTTCATCTTAATTTAAAGAATTTTAGGAGCAATATTTTTTATAAAATTAAGCATATACATCTCAAAACTGAGTGTATTCTTTCTCGTAAAATCTTAAAAAGTAGGAAAACAATATTGTCAAATAAAATGATTGAAATCCGTCACAATTTTGTTATTAGTATAAACTGATAGAATTTTCGTTATTTATGTCTATCGGAAAAGAGTGAATGTCGTAACTGCAAGTTTAACTTTGAAATGTATAGATGCTATTCATATTAAACAATCTAGATTTAAATTTTCATAAACAAAGCATTTTTTAATCGCCTTCTCTACCCCTATCTCCTCGTTTACGAAAATAAACAAATTAAACTAATTTTGAAATTCTTGTGAGATTTACATTCCTGCAAAAGATTTGAGATTGAATCAGCCAGTTCCCTTTAAATTTCTGAAATCAGTCATACAATTGTTTGCACAACAATTTATTTTTATCTATTCACGTTGATAAGGTGTTATTAAATTAATTGCCTTACTACATAAATAACGGATTAAAAGTTATGAAAATAATAATCTTACTGTCATGACATAATCTTATTTAAGATAGACAATTCTTTGGTATATAATAAATTATTCAAGTTATATTTACCATTCGGTATTGCAAAATCAAACAAAAAAAATAAATATATAGCAAGTTGTTTTCAATGTGTATATCTGTATAAAAATATTTATTTAGCGGTTGATGAAACAAATTAATTTTGGAGTTTAAGAAGCTGATTATACGATTGTTAAGAATTTTGGTTGAATGTAAGTAATAGTGATTTTATTAATTTTTCTCTATATATGGTAGGTACTAATGAGGTAGATTTGTGACAAATTTTGAGTTTAATTTTGAAATTCAATGCGAATATTAATATAGCTTATAATAATTTTATAGCATAGTACGGATTCATCTACTTATGGAATTTTCGTTAAATTTGATAGATTATTGTGTAATGATAACTTAATATCAGCACAAATTTGTTTAAAGCAATTTTAATAATATTTTAAATACGGGTTTTTTATGAGAGTAACACAAGTTGCTACCAAACAATGATGCGACTCGAACGTAATTTAATATAAATACCTCCCCTTTTTCTTTGCTTAATTGCAACCCTACTTCACTTAATTCCATGCGCCATTGTTTTGAGTTGTAAAACCTTCAATTTACCGTCTCTCTTGGAGCAACAATTTTCACTTTTCTTTCATTTCATCCACTTTTACTTTTAGCGGAGAATATTTAATTTTTGCATAGTCCTCGTTAGAAACCGCTATGTCCTTAGCTCCACTTGTACTTTCGTAGTCGTAGTGCGAAATGAAGATATCATAAATAAATGTTATGGGCTTATAATTAGTCAACCATATTATTTACGAGAGAACCGACAGCGTTCTTCAACAATTTTATGGCTGCTGCTTTGCATTGAGATATTCTTAGACGTTTATATTTTTATTGATTTATAATACTGAAAATTTTAAGCCTTCTAAGCGATATTAAAATGCAAAACACATTATCTCAATCAACAATATTACACCCACTAAACCTTTGGTTGAGAAATTATGAATAACGTTTCATATATTGTTTAATGTAAAAAAATTCGGAATACACATATCAATAATACTATTTTATGAGTCAAAAAGGGTGTACAACAGACTAATTCCTTGTTGATTTCAATTCTTGTTGAATCTCTTTGCTTTATAGAAGTCATTACGTAGTATTAAAATGCGTTAAGCTTTCAGTGTGAAAATTACTATCCAAATGAAGTAATGTATACACACATCCTATGCATTCACTTAAACGATGCATACACACATCCTATAATTCTATGCATACACACATCCTATGCATTCGTTTAAATTAAAATTGCTTGATGGTTTCTTGTTTTATTTATTACAATTCTTTTGAAATGCTCTTATATAAGGCAAAATAATACCAACATATAGTATAAATAAATTAATTCTGCCTAAGTTTTCCATGTCAAAATTGTATTAATTTGAGTTTATAAAATAACAAAGACCAAATAGTAAAGTAATACCAAATTTATTGCTATAGGCTTTGGAATAAGTAATTAGAAAAAAAAATCGCTTCATGCTAGGCCTGACAAACCAAAGTAAACATTTTAAGATAGCAAAGATCAGCGTATATAATAACAAAGTTCTACATTGGTTTTCCCTTTTAAGATTTGATGACTGATTTTAATAGATTTTGGTCGTGATTGCGGGATAAGTGTTAAAAAAATTCCATCAAGTCAGGATTTTTAGTTATTTAGCATAGTTTTTTTGCCAAAAGTACCTAGGCCTATCTAGTCAAGAACTGATATTTTATTTTCATTGTTATTTATTAAAAAAAAACGCACTGAATGGTTGTAGTAGACAACAAAGAATAAGTTTTCATAAATAGTTAAACATAACGTGATTAACTAAATGATTTACTCTTATCATTGGAAAAAAGGTGGATTTTTAGGTCATTTGCTAAAGACCTCAATTAACCATAATTAACTTTAATCGTCAGAAGAGGGTTAGTGTGGGTAGATTAATGAAGACAGCGGACAATATTGGACGAAAAAAGAGGGGCCACCGAAATTTGAACTAGCTTCTGGAACCAAAAATTATGTGAGAAAATATTCAAGCCCCCCCCCTTTTTGTTTGCTACCCCTTTTGCACATAAAAGGTGGAATGGTAAAATAATTTGTGAAGACGCTGAATACAGAAGAAGACAATTTTTTCCACCTCTATCTGAAGCGAAAGTGAAAAACGGTATTTTCTTTGGCTCGGATATAAGAAAATTGGGGAAAGACAAAACTTGCGATGAAAAATTAATTGAAATTGAATTAGAAGCCTGAAAATATTTTAAAGAAGTAGTGAACAACTTCCTAAGTGAAGATCAAAGCAAAAGATTTCATAGGGATTTAGAAGAGATAGAACGTCGCTATCAGGGAAGATGGAACAAAAAGATAATGGCAAACTATTGTTGGTTGCTAAAGCGAGATGATCCAAGTCGGACTTTTAGGCGAAAATCAGAGAGAAAAAAACAAGACATAACAAAAGTATTTAATATTTCTAACTTATTTATTAACGTCATTTAAATGTATTTATAATGTCTTAAAGTCGTCTAATTAAAACTTTTTTATTGTAGTATACATTTTTTACTTAGTAAAGTTGATTTTTTTTGCGATTTTATCCATAGGGCTTTTCCAAAAAAACTGAGGGCAATGGGTAAAATCTAATTACATTCGTAATCAGCACACCAAAATACTCTAAGATCAGATATCAAATCCGAAAAGGGAAAAAAACTTAAAATTGAAATAATAAATAATTAAATAGACCTGTGTAATATAAGTAATCTCTTCTATTTTCCGTCTTACCGGCGACTTTCTACGGAGATATGAACTTTTTGTGTTCTCTTTATGTTGCTTGATCCAAATGCTCATGTACACGTAAGTAGTTCAAAAATCCTTATTATTTTTTATAATCACTCCTTCCATTTCACATATTCCTTTTGATATCCATCTTTCTTTCTTCTTTCTGTAACCTGTCGCATGAATTTAGACTAAACTCATAATAAGTACTAATTATTCTATATTCGCTAACCCAGTACGGGTATTAAAATGTAGTTGGACCTATTTAAAATAACATGTAAAAGTGTGTACAATTACTTTTAATACAGCTAAATAATTCGTTTGCTTATGGAAATGTATAGGATAGAAACGTTCTTGTACATAATATAAGTACATAATTAATAAAGGTACTTACTTAATAAAGTAATAAAGCATAAGTACATAATTACTAAAGGTTATTACCTACCTACAATAAATTACCTACCTACATAGATCGATGAGAAAGTAGTGACAAGTAAATTGTTTATTGCTTATAGGTATCATTAGTGTAATCAGTTTTGCTGCATACATGAATTAGTTTATTAGGTAAAAAAAAAATTTCTTTTCATTTTCTTCTCACACGGGTAATAACCGATTATAAATCAAAGAATAATGTTAGGTATCCTTCCGTGTTGTGCAAAGTACATCTTTTTATTTTAACTTAATAATTGACTTAATCTTTACATTACTCATTAAAATAATATTTCTCGAACATAGTGCTGATTAGTGAAATCCTTGGGTTTACTCTTATCGATATAATAGAATATATGCACAGTTATTTAATCTGACATAAGGTGAAGCGCAGTGTACAGTGATTATATAGGAGTGCATTTCTGCCATTATGATCATTGCTATCCACCTGATGAATAGCATGTACTTTATTTGCCGCGATTTCATGCATTTTGAAGAAACCAGAAGTGATTAAACATATTGATGATTTTTTAAAATTCTATGTGTTGTCTTTTTGCTTTAAAAATAACGTTAAATTTATGCAGGATCTTTTAAATAAATGCAATCAAAATAAAATACTCTTTATAATTTTCCTCAATTTCCTGTTCTGTTATGTACCTTAAACATAAAAACAGAATTCTTTCAGGATTACTCAAGTTTTCCTTCGAACTCTTTTCCTCAGAAATTTTTTGACGCGAAGAATTGATATTCGACGTAGTATTAAAACATATTCACCCGCACATATCTCAGAAGCTAACGTTCAAAAATATCTATGTAACATTTTAAGTGTGGCAAATTAAATACTGGATTTTTTAACAACTCCATATATATCTATAGTATAGATTATCGTTTAAAAGGACTAGTTATAAGGGTCTTAAAAATGTTCGTTTATAAACTGAAGAACATGCAAGAAAAATATATTTCTCCCTCTCCTTACTTGTGAAATTAAAAATATTTTAATAAAGCTATAGCGATGATAGACGTCGTATTTTTTTAAACACGCACTATGATTTTACGGTTATGAAAAATTGTGTAGGCAATAAGTTTAGGTCGTGGGAAATTAATATCTCTAAATAGTTCAATAGAAATATTACCCCTCTTGAAATATTAATATTTGTTTAACGTGTGCAGAATTTACGTAGTGTGACCTTTAATCGTGTTTCACACGTTTATTTGGCATTCAAGAACTATAGAACTAAATATTGTACATAATAAGGATTCTAAAGATAGTTTATGGTTTCGGGATTTAAGAAATACATAGTTATGGTAACGGATGAAGATCTTGTGAAGATCTATCGAACGCTGAAAATTTTGTTTGTGCACATTCCCAGTCCAATTTCCCCATTATTCTTTCACCACATTATGGCCTATACGACTTAAAGAATATAATGATAATAGTCTAATGATCATGTTTTATAAAACCGTGAAATACGCACAAAGTTTATATTATTTGTTTATGAATGAGCGTATCGTGAAATTATGATGAAGATAAATTTTCAATATTATCGAATATGACTTTCTTCTCGAATTAGATAATGAGAGAAACTTCTATTCGGATATAAAAAAGTCTCAAGCTAATAAAGAAATCGATTTGAAATAAACAATTTGAAGTTTAAAAGTACTTCTCTTTTTATATACTTTACTTGCCCTGTGGTCACAGAGAGCTAGTACGTTACAATGCGTAAGAATGTCTGATATTCGTTGATGGACAATATAGCATATTTTTGTAATAAATACTAATAAAATATTCCTTTTAAAATTTTCGTAAGATCATGTGCAATATCAAAGCATGTAAAGCTGTGAGAAATTTAATGTAAATTAAAAAGCATATTTGTAAATGTTTTATTTAATCGATTTGGTACTTCAAACATAAGTTGAGTTAGAGTTTCTTTACTCTTTTCTTACAAAGTAAACCATCTATATGCACAATTATTTTGACATGCGATACCTTTTTGAAACAAAGAACGTAACAATCGTTTAAACCACAATTTATTTTCAACAATAGGACGGCCGCTCTCAAAGTATGAACGGTAAGGTTGCAAACGGTGACTTTTAATTTTACCAGCGGAATTAGATTAGGGCAACGTTATTGTCTTTGTGCGCTCTCAAAGTAAAAGTGATAAAAGAAAACAATTTGTGGCTTATTAAAGGCTTGGTCAAGATGTTAATAGCTTTAATGTTGCGGTAGAAGCTGCAAATATGTTTGAAAAATGTTATAATTTTTTTGTTTCTGTCCTCTAGACCTGAGAGAAAGGGAGAATAGAGACGAACAAAAAAAAACAGTAGAACCGCCTTTTTTATTTGATTCTGATATTAAGTTTGATTAATTAATTCAGCCTCCAGAATAATAGGGAGTACTATTTTTTATATTATACGTCAGCGGAAAACTAAACGATTCGCAATTTTAAATTCGATTTAATTTAATATTAATTTCAATGTACGTATTAAATAAGGAGCAAAATTTTGAACATGAGATATTTTTAAAACTAACTCTCGAAAAATATTCTTTTTCTAAATTTTCATCTACGCCTTATTATACATTGAGGAAATGTTGTACACATAACGCAAATTTAATTTTCGTTAGAATGAAAAATGCAATGTATAAATAAATATTAATTTACATGTATTTAAGTTTCTACAGAACAACTAAAAGCTTCTGGTAAGTAAAAAAGATATTGAGATTAAAAAATTACATAATTTCGTAGCGAAGATGGCACACATGACATCATGGGGGTTTAATTAAGTAATCAATATTCCTAAAAATATGAAACTCTAGAACTGTGGAAAATGAGAAGGTTTTCTGAAGATATATTTAGTCTTGAGCGAACGAGTCGAAGAATCTGATATCAAAATTAGTTCGGCTTTTTCAAAAATATCCTGTATATATCCAGTTGGACCGTCATATAAATCAATTACACACGCACACGCGTACGGCATTCGTAGTGCTGAAAATAGCACAATTATATCAATGATAGATATTACTATTAGGCATGGAGTAATGAACCGTTCCATAATTACCAATTGAACCGTCATATGAACTCAAAAATATGGTCATATTCTAGATAAAAATTTAGAAGACATTTTTACTATTTATGAGTTTTCCGCTAAAATCTAGTGCTAACCGTATGTCCAAAATAAATTAAAATTACTAAAAACAATATCGGAGGTAAACTTGAATCGTTAAAGATGTTTTAGACTGCATTCTGTGGAAGAATTAATGATTATCGTTATTTATATAGAGTTCTCAAGTAAGATTTGTTTGATCGTTTGGTCTAGATTATTCACAGTGACTAAAAGGGTCTACTTAGTTGTTTAACTACATTAACAGAAAGTTTATTAAGTTCATATATGAGCAATGAAATAAACGGTGATAATCGAAATAACATAACTTATGGTACATTTATCTAATTACATACAACTGTTTAGCAGCTATGTCACAGTATAAGAATGTTGGTGTGAAATCACCAGACAATGATATCTATATAATTTATAGAACCGAAGAAATTAGCAACCAGTTTAAAGGGATTACTCGTTCATTTTAAGTTCCAATGAGCTACCACTTAAACGGCATAGAATGTTTTAGTATGAAAAAGTCAAATCGTCTGATATCAGCCAGGTCGATTAAATTTTCACAAATAGAGAAAACTGAATAAAATAATTATTCTGCTGAAATTGTTATATAATTCCATTTACACAATACTTTAAACATCCTACCTCTTTATTCAGTACACTAAAGATGTTTTAAAAGTTTTATTTTTAGCCTATTAGCTACTTGTGTTTCTGTGTACCTTATTGAGCTACTTGTGTTTCCGAAAAAAAAACGATTGTAACAGATAAAGAGATGAGTAATCTTTTAAGGGCTCCTTTTCTATTTTTATGTACTGAAATTTAAAAACTAATAGATTAAAAAACGAAAAAAACACGCTTTTACAAATAATGCTCTAAAAATAAAAAAATAATTATGAAACCTGTGTTCTCTGTCTACTCCATAAATACTTTTATGTAAGACATATTTATCACTAATTATAATATTTGGGCATAAAAACGTTTGGCGGTTTTTCTAAAAAATAGATGATATTGCTTCTAATATATTATTTGAATGAAAATATTGCATTTAAAACGGTTATTACATTTAAAACAATTTTGAAACTTAACATAAATTTATTACTTTGACAATACATAAATTCTTTACACAATTTAAGCTATAAAACTAATTTTGTCGAGGCGTCGCTATTCCAACGCCTTTTGTACCGTATCATAGTTGTACCGTACCATATCGAGAGCACTTAATGAGAGTTTTCTCTTGCAACAGGATATAAAGTTAAGGTAGTAACGTACTTGAATCTATAAATATTTTGAGTATTATAAATAGAGGTTGAGTGATTATAATGGATGTTGAATAATTATTAGAGAGTTCTCTCGTTTAGCACTTATTCTTAAAGATATCAAACTTTTATTACGAAGGTACAGACTTGGTTCAAAATATTATGAAATAAATTAAAGTTACATGACGTATCGCTATTAAATGAAATACTAATTCTAAACTTCCATCGTCAAGGAATGAACTGCTACAAAGAAGTTTAAGAAGTTTATGAGAAGATTATGATAAAGTTATGATATTCATTTTCAAATATTTGTGAACAGAACTTTACACTTAATAAAATTTAATAGTATCTCAAAGTCTTAAAAAGGAAATATTAAGAAATTGTCTCCTGTAAACATAAAAAAGATACAGTGGGCGGAGAAAAAGTAAATGTGTGCTTCTTTCCTTTTCTGTTTAATTCTGACATTGAATCTAAAGTTCTCTTAATGAGATAACCGCATTTAATATTAATATAAAAATCGTATCTAATTGGAACTGATAAGTAGAAGCGTCGGTAAAGAGTATGAAATAACAGATAAACGCGACATTTGAGTAATCGCCTGCAAAAACTTTATTTGCATAATAGTTACAAGAAATTTTACATTTAAATGGAGTAGAAGAAATTTGGTTACGTCGCCAATAATAGATTTGAGAATTTTCTTAATTCATAATTTTTCAACCACCAAGTTTATACTTTATCCTAAAATATTTCGATTCAATTTCTGAAAAGTTTTTATACGATTCATCAAGAATTTTTCATACTTCAATGATAATGAGAAAATTTCTATAGGTATTATGTTACATTTTGAACAGTTTCCACTTAATTACAATTAAAGATTCCATGAATGAGAGCTATAATAAGCATAATAAATGCGGTTTTCGGATGAAATACACGCGTCACTACTTGTAAGCAGTTAAAATGGCCTTTCATGAAAGAAACACAGTCAAATCTCTTTTCAGTTAAGTTATCATGACCAATTTTTGATATTTATTAATTTTTTTGTCTGTTTGAAATACAATCTTTTATTTTTCCAACTGTCAAAATATGTACCCATTACAATACGGGAATGTAATTTATATCTACTTTCACGCCATCTCACATAAATGAGTTAACTACAGTAAAGGAGCCTCTTACTCATATTTATGCGACATCCATTAACTTTGTAAAAGTTCTAGTTTTGTAAAGTACTACAAGAGACTGCACAGTTTCTTCAATATAACTTTTAATAACAATCGTTTGGGGTTAGTCCATAAATAACTTCTACGTTATTCTTTCTTTAAACTTAAAGTATATAACGCTCATTAATTTTTAGTTATGGGCATAATTTTGACGATCTATTACAAGTTCACCTATTACATATGCGATGTAAACCAAATTTACCGCATTTATAAATACATAATACCTAGATTTCCATCTCCAGGCAGATCCAGTATTTCTCATTCATTTTAAATAGTGAAATTGTTTCGACAAATCAATCCCAATGTACTGTTCCGACGCAAATTTCTGATTATATCACTTATCTATGTCTAGTAGTGAATGTAATAAACATATATTTATGAATATCGACACACCATCAATAATAAGCAGTAATTACTTTTAAAATAAAGTATATTTATCCTGTTCTATATATTTTGAACTTTGAAGAATTGTCTTGAATAAACACTGGACTCAAAAGAAATAATCTCCATAAAATACCCTTGATTCAGTTTGTACATTAATTGCAAATATATAATTCGTTACATTAGCATCTTACATAATTTTAATAATAAGCAATCTGAATAATGCTTGACCAAAATTCAATATTTTGCTAAGGGCAATGTGACAAAAGTGTAAATAATTTCAACGGAGAACGCGACCTAATGAAAGAATTGCAAATTATTATAATTGGCACTTGCGACTCTGTGACATTAAGTGATCTAACTTTAAGTGGTGGATTTGGAATATAGCCGTAAAAGCCATTATTGGTTAATAGTTGCATATCATGTAAATTTGCGATATTAAAATAGCTTGAATATAGCGAAATTTACTTATTTGTTGACCAAAAATATAAAATAAATTGATTACCTTGATTAGAATATAATTGTATTTCAATTATAATAAACTATTTGGTCCATTTTTCTATCGTCGTTAGCATAAACAATCTTTATTAGTAGTAAAACGCCACACATGTTTTAAAATCAAGTCGTAGCGAATTGGAAGAGCTCATAAAATTGCCTTCGTTTTATATGTTGAATAAATAAAATTAAATTCTCAAAGTGTTAGTTTACATATTAATTAGTAAATTTAACTTAATACATTTCTGTGGGCGTCATGAACACTATGTTACTAGAAATTAAATAATACACGTAAAGCATTTTATAAAGTAATATTATGATATTTAATTTTTGTATGTGATTTAGTGGCAGCTTATTTGCATGACTATAGAAGAAATATATTAATATTATGTACACTTAATTTATAAATATTAAAGAAATACTCTTTATTTCAACACATAATTTGTGTTTATATGTTTATAGATTATTGACGATTAAAAAAACATAGAATATTAATATTATTACACGTACTCCTTTTCTTAAAATAAGAACACGATATGTTAATAAAAGAGTGTGCAATTACTGACAAGCGATTAAATAAAATTACAAAAAAATGTAGGAATTTTGCAGCGTCAAAAACTAATTGAGCATAAATTTTTGGTGATGGTACAAAAATTTACTTTCCTCAGAATTTCACGTTTACGTATTTATTACCACTAAATTTATCAAAACTATTTTGATAAAACCAACTGCATACAGGTGCTAACAAAACCATTCAAAGACTTTTTAATACTGTATTGGTAAAGAAAGGATAGCCTAACATTAGAAAAATGTAACAAAATGTTAAATAATTTCTCATTAAATTCAATGTATGGTTAAAGTCAATTTTTAACTGCAGTTTATTAAAAAATATTACTTGATTTTTTTCTGAAATTTAGGTGTATGTTGTATTTTTCTTACATTTTGGTAAAAAAGTGGTATGAGGCAAGTGCACTATTACTACGCCAAATTCTATAAATTAATTTTTGTCTTCGTTTTGGATTTTGCCCTAGGGACATCGTACGTAATGGATATAGTATCCATTTCTAAGCCAATATGGGAGAATTTACTATGTAACTACTAACATAATACAAATAATAATAAACGAGTATCAAGAAATAGTGAGCATATAAAAGAAAGTTTAGAATATAAAATGCCTAACCTAACCTAATCTAACCCAACCCAAACCAAACCAACCCAACCCAACCCAACCCAACCCAACCCAACCCAACAAAACCCAACCCAACCCAACCCAACCCAAACCAACCAAACCCAACCCAACCCAACCCAACCCAACCCAACCCAACCCAACCCAACCCAACACAACCAAACCCAACCCAACCCAACACAACCCAACCCAACCCAACCCAACCCAACCCAACCCAACCCAATTAATTTGAAACATGAGTTTCCTCATTAATTATTGATAAATAATTGATTATTACTCATTATTTTTTCGCATAAGTGTGCAACAACACTAAAAAGGAAATATGTGCATGAAGTGAAAAATCGATTAGGAATTTTCTATTTTTTTCCCATTTTAGGAAAGTTTTACATTAAAATTAATGTTTTTTAAAAAAATATTATTTTATGCATCATACTTATTCTTGTCCACGGTGGGAAAAATTTTGGCAGTATCCATTTATAAAATTGGAATAGCGGCTCTGGACAAATGTCTGTTCGTGGATATTTATAAACTCCATCTGCTGGATTACACACAGATATTTCAGAAGTATCAGTGAGGCATAATGTCTTTATTGCATTTAATGCCTTAATGTCTCGCACGTTAATCTTAAGTCAAAAACTGGGTTTTCTCTAAATAAAAGGAAATTAATATGAAATGAAATAAAATAAAATTCCCTTAGGACGTTTTCTTTGAAGTGAGTTTTACTAGGCACTTCTTTAGAAAAAAAAACCATTTAATTCGATATTTCGTAATTTTTCCATAAGCTAAATCACATTAATTACATTAAAGCTGAGAAAGACTATTTGAAATTTTACATTTGTTACAGCAATTTATTAAAGCGGTGTACTTTCATCAAGATTTCAAAAATAATATCATGAGATGAATTCAGTTAGAAAGAATATGTTTAAGTTATCTATAAATGGTAGGTTATCTGGAGTGAATTGACTCTTAGTGTACGTGGTTCATCCGATACAGCTGTGAGCCATTTCACTGCGAATGAAGATAATCGATACTCCAGTTTCTTTGACACATTTATGCATAATTGTGTTTCCTTAAATTATCATAATATTTCAGTATGGTAGTAGTACAGACAATGTATATTAGTTATTTTTATTTATATTCACATCGAAAAAATAAATAAAGTAAAATTTGGAGTAGGTTTATGTATGACTATTTACTCGGAAAATATCCCAAGGAACTCTTCAACCGATGAGAGTACGGATCCTTACCTTTAAGGAAATTGGTACGATATTTGAACTCATTTGTCATGTCTTTATAAGTACTTTAGTCTTAGATGGTAATTAGGTCTAATGATGAATCTAAAAGGTTGTGACAGAACTCCTCAAGTACGAAGTAAATTCATCGAGTTTGGATTCTTTTAACTTATCTTGACGAATTCAATAGTCACAAATGGTAGCCAAGGTCTGGTGACGGAACTGGATGGAGGGGACAGCAATTTTTCACTACTCACTAGAACTAGATCATACATCGCGTTTGTGTTCATCCGACTTATTTTCATAAGTCCTATGGTTGCAAGTATTACCAGGATCTAATAATAGAGCCAAAATGCAGCTACATTATTTTGGAATGTTAAAGAATAATTTCTTCAATTTTGAACTTATTGGGCTTATGGTGGAGAGTCCTTTGACCACAAATGGTGGTCAGGATCTATTGCTAAAACCAGCAAGTTATGACAGGAACTCTTAAATGTTCAACAGAATCATGGACTAGTTGATTAATTTCACTTGTTTGACAAACTTGTTGGTCACAAATGGTGGCCAGTGTCTGGTAAAAGAACCAGCACGTAATAGACGGAAACTATTTAATAGTGAAGGATAGGTTCATTGACTTTGATTTCGTTTGATTTACCTGTCGAGTCCTTTGGTCACAAGTGGTAGCCAAAAGAGGTGACAGGAAATCCTCAATGAAGCGGAATAAACCCAAGGAATTTGAAAGATTTAATTAGAATTTAATTTTAAGTTGATTTTCATGTCATTTTATCTGTGCCCAAATCAGCCAGAGAAAGTGAACCAAAGAGATATGTTTCTATAAAATATTTATAATAACTTTAAAGACCGATACTCATATTTATAAGACAAGCAAAATAAACGATTATAATAATAGTTAATATAATTTTTACTGCGTTATGTTGGAATGTGTGAGTAATTTTTAATAATTATTTATAAACATAATTAAACTTTAGTGGGGGTAGATCTAAACTCTATGTTAATCAAAAACAGCGCGTATAGTTAAGGTTAATAAATATAATAACAAAAATAAAAATCTTTATTGCGTTAACTAATTAATTACAATGTTTAATTAGGATTGAGTCTTTTTTTAAGAAAATAATTATTTGTGATTGAAAAATCCGCTTAGGTATAAGAAACGAGAAACTCCTTTTAAATTGTTAATTTAATGTGTTATTTATTTTATGATATTTAATGGGATAATTATATCAATCAACACAAACAACTTTTACTAGACCAACTTTTACTAGGAACAACTTAGAAAAAATGAAGACTGGAAAGTTTAAATGATACTGAATAGCTATGTGATACTGAAATAAACCACTATAAACGATTTAAAAAATAATAAACTTTGGAAATTAAAAAAATGCAATTTAATTTTTTGTTTTATATTTTTTTTAAGTTTGCGTTATAGTAAAAATTGTTTTTATTGATACGTAGAACCCTTAAAATATCGTTAAATAAGTGAAAGTCACTCTATATATTTTTATTAGCGTTTCGAGCCAAAATAGGTAAAACGGAACACTTTTGGAATCACCTACATGTCTGTCTGTAATGATGAAAAATGAAAAAAAAATTGAGAATTCGTGTAAGGTTGAGAATTCGTGTAACCAAATGAAAGCTTATTGAAACATCAACTCAAAAATATATAATACACATTTTGATGGGAATACAATTGTTTAACACCTTTCGAAACTTTGCTCAAAAATGTGTGTCCCGGAGCCTCTTTCCAAGACATATTGCTCAAAAATATCTAAAAAAAAATCATATACATGGAAAATAAGGTGAACAAAGTTTATGAAAGTTGCAAAACGTTAAATATTTTCTTCCCACAAAAAAAGAAACAAAGTGACAAAGTTACTGATGCAGTTGGCACTATTTACTTGAAATATAGCACTGTATACCTAATACTACTTCTGTTGCAGCAAATGATAACTATCATTTACTGCAACAAAAGTAATGTGAAAAGCAGTGCAAAACACTAATTGTGTAAGTACGAGTTGTGCCTGGCCAGTTTTTCACTGGGAACTTACTTAAATAAAAGAATGTTAGTGTTGGGTTTGAGCTAGTACTATGAAATAATTATATTCTTTATTTCAGTCTATTTCCCCGTTATCAGAATTAGAAACAATCAGAAGTTTTATGTTATTGATATGTATGATTGTAAATATGCGTAATAAATCGTAAATGAAAATTTGAAAATTAATATATAAAATGAAATGAAATGAAACTGAATATAAAACTACGAACCATTTCTGTTACTATAGACCGATAACAGGTTTAATATAAAATATATATTCTCGAGGACGAGTTAAATATTCGAACTTAATTTAATAATAAAATAAAAAAGGCTGTTTTAATATTTTTTTTTCATTTCTCTTCTCGCCGACTTTTAGGTCCAAAAGACAGAAAAAATAGTTTATAAAATTTCTTCACATAAAATTTGAAGTTTTCACCGCAATATTAAAGTCATTTCAATCTTAGATAGGCCTTCAATAAGCCACATATTATTTTCCTTGATCAATTTCGCCTTGAGAGTGCACAAAGCAATAACATTGCCGGAAACTAATTTCGCTAGTAAAATTTAATGTCTTGTTTACATCTTCCGCATGCATATTTTGAGGCCAGCCGTTCGTATATTGAATATAAATTGTAGTTATAAAAGTTAAATGGTTATTATATTCTCTGTTTCATAAAGGTTATATTTTCATGCCAAATTCATTGCTAATACAGATGGTTTTATTTTGTTCAAAAAAATAATAAAACCGGCTTATAGTTGAAGTAGGAAATACGTAACATAATAAACAAGGCGTTTATAAAAATATTCAATTTCTCATTAAATTTCTCAAGACCTTACTCGCATTGGTATTGTAAATGATATTACGGAGAATTACATGGAATATTTTAGAAGTAATTATTAAAAAATATACTGTATTATCTATCAACGAATATCAAAAGTCCTCGTGCATTGCAACGTGCTAGCTCTCTGTGTCTACAAGGCCAGTAAACTATATGACAATAGACGTATTTATAAAATACGAATCGTTTATTTTAAATTGATTTGTTTTTGCAGTAAAACGTTTTCCTGTCGGAAGAGAAGTTTCTCTTATCATCAGATTTGTTAAAATACTCCTAATAGGTAATATAAAAGATTTATTTTCACCTCAATTTGATAATGTGCTTACAAAGAAATAAAGTAAACATTGTACATACATTGTTTCACGGTTCTGTAATACATGATCATTGGATTATTGTCATTGTATTTTTTTATGTCACGTGACACATAATGCGGTGAAAGAAACAATGGTCAATTGACCTGTCAATATGCACAAACCACACTTACGCTAGATGATCCATCTTTGCAATAGCTTCATTTTTTATGACGATGTATTTCCTAAATCTCGAAGATGTGAATTATTTTCACTTTTAGGATGCTTATTATGTACAATATTTAGTTTTATCGTTCTTGTATGCCAAATAAACTTATCAAGCACGATTAAACACGCACTATGAAAATGTCGCAGACATTTAGGTACTTACAAATATTTGAGCAAAGATAATATGCCCATTAAACTGATTATAATAGACCATTGAATATACTTGACGTTAATTTTGTATTATAAGATTTGTTGGTGGGCAATTAGCAAGAATCTTTGTTAATTGTCCACCTGAAGATGTTGTAATACAACGAAACCTAGGTCGTGGTAAAGAAATTAAATAAACTAGAAATAATACTACGTCACGTAGTTTCATTTAATTAATTTTTTACAATGTATACCTAAATTTTGCCAACTCAATTTTTCACAGGCGTAAAACCATAGCGAATATTTAAAAAAATTACGACACTTACAATCATTGATATAGCTTATCTTCAACGCTCTGTAAATTTGGAAATAAGGAGAAGGAGGAATTTATTCTTCTTGCATATTCTTCAGTTTTTCTCTGAACCCATATCACTAGCTCTTTCAAACGATGCTTCATACTATGCATGGAATCGAAAATCAATTCTGGTATTTAATTTGTCACCCTTAAAGTTTTAGTATGGATACTTTTAATTGTTAGTTATGTGTACGGGTTAATATGTTTTAAAACTATGTAGATTTTCAAGTTTTTCCGTCAAAACTTTATAAGGAAAACAGTTGTGTCAGATACACAGATATGTGAGTGATCTTATAATAGTTTCATTTTTATTGTTAAGATACAACACCAAAAATTGGGAAAATTATAACGAGCATTTTATTTGATCCTCTTTATTTATTTTAAGAACCTGTGAAAGGTTTAACGCATACCTTTTAAATGAAATAGAAAATATATGTGAATTTAAAATAATCGATGTGTTAAATCACGTCTGGTTCCTTCGTAGACGCATAAAATCGCGGCAAATAAAGTACACATTATTCATCTAGTGGATAGCAATGATCGAAATGGCAGAAATACACTCCTATATAATTACTGCACACTGCGCCTTAACGTATATTAGACTAGATACCTGTGCTTATATTCTATCTATAATATCAACACGAGCCAGCCCAAAGATTTCATCAATCAGCACTATATTTGTGAAATTTTATTTTTGATGGGTGATTGTATTAGGATTAAATCAATTTTTATAAAAATCAATTCATCAAAATAAAGAAAATATTTTGCTCAACTCACAAAAATACCTAAGATTAATCTTTGGTTTGTTATTCGTTATTACCCGTGCGAGAAAAAAAATCATATATTTTGATACTACGAACTAATTCCTGCATGTTATATAAACGATTGTACTAATGGTACCTACAAGCACTCATAATGTATATAAAAGAAATAAATAAAAATATTATGAAACCCATGCGTTTTTCAAAAAATGCATATGTATTTTATTTATCTACATTAATGTATTTGATTGATACAGATGGTGGACTTATTGGTACGAGAGAAATCTCAAACAGCCAACTATAACACCAGTCCAGTCTCGTTTAACGAACGGCCGGGAATCGAACCCGGGTCCCCGCGTACGTCGCGTCGTCAAAACCCATGCCTTGTTATCAATCACCACGGCGACGACTAACATTATTTTAACGAACTGATATGCAAGAAACCCCAAGTCGATAAGAGGTATTAATGTAGTCACCCACATTTTTAAGGCTCCATCAATATTGCACTTTAAGCTAGTGACAGCTATTGAAGTAGACAATTCACTTGTCTTGTCTCTACCCTCTCATAGACGTGTGTAGGTAAATAATTATAAATATATATATATATATACATATATATATATATATATATATATGTATATATATATATATACGTATATATATTTATATATATATAAATATATATATATATATATGTATATATATATATATATATATATATATATATATATATATATATATATGTAAGAAACGTTTATTTCCTATACATTTCTATATTTGGAAGAATTTTTAGTTGTCGTAAAAAAATTGTTCAAATTTATCGATCTTATTTTAAGGTCCAACAAAACTTCACTGCCAGTACTGAGTTCATGTTTATGTGGATAATTAACATCCAAAGAATAATTATAACTAAGATATCCCGTACATTTTGATTGTCAACTCTGAAAATAATTTTTTTTTAATTAGATAGGCATCCTATGTGCAGGTATTTATTTGATTTAACTAATAAATAACCATTCATTACTTTTTTAGATACGTAGTCAACAAAAACTAAATGCATATAGTTAACTTATTCCTAGTACATGCCAGAAATTAGGTTCCATAGTAAAAATAAAAAAGTTTTTTTCAAATAGAGAGCTTTGGAATGGTATATATTGGGATTGTATACACAGACTGGCCGGCATCCATACAAATTAGTCCATGATTTTTCGTTGTGTCTTTATCGTAATTGCTGCTAAAACGTTGAATAATTTTGATCTACCTGTAGGATTCGATATATCCATTTGTCTATCTATTTGTCACTTGTGAAGATTAGGTAACAGTGTAATAATTTTTAAGTACATATTTTTCCTTAAATATACCCCAAAATTGTTTTCTGATATGCTTAGTTTTGCCGCATTTCCGTCCTTGGTCCGTGTTTATTCTCTAATTCGATCGAATATTGCGAATGCTTGTTAAGAGGCAGACAATCTTTTTGCGTCAAGCATGATTGTATATTTTTTTAATAAATATAAAAAAAAATAAAAATATTGGAAATACTTCCGACTCTTTCCGAAATATGCAATAAGATATGCGCAAAGGGAAATAACGCAAATAATTTTCTGTGTTATATCCGGTATATAAACATATCTCACCATTAAAATTAGAGCTTTAACTTTTCTCACACTCGTATTATAATTTTCATATCTCTTAGAGATAAGTATACCAACGCAGACAACTAAAATCCACACATACTCCCTAATATATCCTTTAAAAAGTTATTGATACTGACTAGAGTGAAAAAAGAGCGTATGAAAATACATAACCGTCTCGGTAACTAATTAGTATTTATTATGAGACCAGTCATGCGGCAGTTTACAGAGAGAAAAAAGAAATATAGATATCAAAAAAATGTGTGAAATAGAAGGAATGATTATAAAAAATAATGAGGATTTTTGGGCTACCTAATGGTATTTGAGCATCTGGATCAAGTAATTTAAATTAAGTCTGAAAATATAAGAGATTAATGGGAACTAATGGGAACTATTCAAAGATAAAAGCATTTTATGCCAAAAGTTTAAGTGAGATGTAATGAAACAAAGGTGAAAATTATTACACCGAATGGTACGATAAATTGTAGGTTTTATGACTCGAAGCAACGGTACAGCGGATTAGGGGAAGTAGGGTTGCATTTAAGTAAGGGAATAAGGGGAGTGTTTATAAAAAAATACATTCTAGTCGTATTAGTGTATTGGTAGCGACTGGTGTTACTCGTATAAGAAAGGTATGATCAAAATGTTTTACAAGTACTTTAAACGAATTTGTGCTGTTTTTAAGATGCGCTTCTTATAAAATAATGTTTAAAATTTTATCAACAACAGCGACGCTATAAGAAGATAGATCTATTCTGTCTTATAAAGTTATTACAAGCTGTATTAATATTTACATTAAATTTCAAAATTAAACTCAAACTTTGTCATACATTAGAACCTACGGTATACAGAGAGAAATTAATAGTCACTATTAGTTATATAAAACGGAAATTCTTAATAAGCTTATATGCTGCTTTTTAAACATAAAAATTAATGCGTTTCATCAACCGGTAAATAAATATGTTTCCACAGACATACACATCTAAAAGCAAATTGCTATATTTATGTGTTTTCTGTTTGTTTTTCAATGCTGAATGGTAAATGGAACTTGAGTAATTTAATAAATACCCAAGAATTTTTCTTTTCAGTGAGATTATTTCATAAAAGTGAGACTATTATTTAATAAAATATAAATCCTTTCTTTATGCATGTGATGGCAGTTCATATTTTATCTACCTCTATTAATTTCGTAGCGTTAGTTTGCTTTGTACTAGTTATTTATGTTTTACCATTTCCCATATAATCTTTACAGTTATAATTATCTATTTATAGTTTTCTGCCCAGTGTTCTGGTTTTTTTTATTCTGTTGCTGTTGTTGTTTTTATTTAGTCCTAATATTATTTAACACCTGAGTTATTGTATGGTTGGCTGCAGTTTTTTTTTGTTTTACTATCTCATTTACTTCTTTTATCTCTTTTGTTTTATATTTCTAATTTAACTGTTTTATTTTTCCCATTGTTTATCAAACCAGTTGATATCAACGGCTTCAATTTCTTGTGTCTATGGTGAGGTGATATTTTACTTATTTATATTCACTGTAAAGTTTCCATGAAGTTAATGATTGATATATTTGCATCAGTTTCAAAAAGACAATGTGTCATTTCGGGTTTCAATTTGAGGTCATTTTTCGAAGCTTCTGATTATATAATATTTTTTGATTAAAAATCCTTGGGTGAATTTGATTATTATCTTTATTTTGCTTAATTTTTAATATTCTTCTATAACGTTGATTTGTAGTTAATTTTACTACTTTTCATATAAGAGCATGAACTAAACTATAGCCGGTTATTGTGTTGATTAAGGATATAAAACCCTTCTGACAAACACAGATCATCTTTCGTTTGTGAATATTTCGTACACATAGCATCGATATTTTTGTCTCGGGTCAAAATGTTACATTTTGTTTTATTACTATTGCCTAAGGTGTCGTTAATACAGTCATAGAATAATGTTATGTTTGTAACTTTGGGCGATTTTTATATAACGTACATACACGTTTACCTGAACATTTGAATTGATAAATACTAAAACTCCCACTAAATTGGTTTTATGCTTACACGTGGATTAATATTTGTGAATAAATACTATAACCCTTTGCGAGGTGCTTTTGTTGTATAGAATATATTTTGTCTGCAATGTAAATAAAGGTGATAAATAACAGGAAATATAGATAATAAAAACATGATTCTGCGAAGTTTATCTACGGACAAAACAAATATATCAGCCCAGTTTTTTCTGCAAAATCCAGTTATGAACATAGATATAAGGAAAAAAGAAGCAAAAATATTTTAGACTCATACAAAATAAGGATACATCTTTATTTTTCTTTAGTCGCAATTGAGTATCGGTCGAACATACTGCATAGAAAAATATAATGGATTGTGTACCTATAGTTCCTGCTACTTACGTTCAGCTGATTTTCGGAGTACTTTAATATAAAGTACACAATTAATAAATAAAAAAGGGAACGATTACCTTTGAATAATAATCAAATAAATACAATAGAAAAACACGTACTTTAATCACTTCTTCCAATTGCAAAATAAGTACAAAAATATTAAGATTCAAATCTTGCTGCTAACTGTAATTAAAAAAATTTTCGCTCCATATTTATTTACAGATATTTAATTAGACCTGATGAAATTATGTCTCTTTAAATATTATTGATATAATATGAAGTGAAATAATATAAAAATATGAAATAATAAACACACATTTTCGTAACTTTTAATCCGGTATTTATGAAGCAAATATCATCTCAAAGAAAATGGATTTAAAAGAATCATTGCGCGCTCAGTTGTAGCACTAATTTTAGAAATGTAAAACGAGCTGGTCGTTTCAATATCAAATCTTTTGCAGGAATGCAAAGCTCACAATAACTCCAAAATTAGTTTCATTTATCCATTTTCGTAAACGATGAGATAGGGTTGAGAGCGGGCTATGGAAAATTGCTTTCGTTAGGACAATTGAACTTCTTACTTAGGTTTTACTTGAAAAGAAACCACGTATTTTTATATTTACTTGTAGATTGTAGAACATGTATATAGCAGTTATAAATGTGAAAATGTCAATTCGCATTCACTATATTCACTCTTTTTGATAAATTCGAATAACGAAAATTTTGTTAGTATTAACCGATAAGAAAATTGTGACGGATTGCAAATATTTTGTGTGATAGTAATATTTTTCTTATTGGTAAAATTAATAAAAAAAAGAGAGGTAAATCAATAAAAAGAAAGAGAAGAAAAGAAGGGTAAAAAGGGAAAGGTACTCAGTTTTAGGATGTATAAGCTATTTAAATTTTATAAAAATATTGGTCTTAAAATAAGTACAAAGCTGCGTGCTAATTTAAATAAATACAAAGCTGCGTGTTAATTTAAATAAATACAAAGCTGCGGTTAGAAGTCAACACTTCGAGAAGACCATACACCTGTGCGTGTATATATGGATATATATTTAGTATTTTTATTAAATTAACAATATATGGATAGATGGTGCATATATATTTAGTTACTTTATTAAATTAACAGTACACAATATTTATATTATCTTATAATATAATATATAAAAGTATATTACATAGTGCACATTTGACATGCGGGAAAGAAATAGCTCGTTTCCTTATATTCTCTTATTATAAAAGGTGACCAAAATATTTGCCTTAAAATTAATTATGGTGGGTACCAATAAAATAGCGTTATGGGTTTTCTACAAAATCTAGACTGGCTTGATGAAAAACATAGAAACCGAAAGGTACTATAAAACACATTGGAGATTATTGAAATTTGTACGTTTCGCGGAGGAGACGGCGTAAAAAAATAATACTTAACATTTTTAAATGCATTATTCAAAAAATTTAATTAGGTCTCATAATCGATGAAGTCGGTGAAAAAAACTCTTTACTCGTCTAGTTTGATGCATGGTATTTTAAAATTTTTTTCCGTAAAATTTGGTTATTATAAAACAATTTTAAAATTTTTTTCCTTAAAATTTGGTTATTATAAAACACGTGTTTAAGTAATTCAAATAAATATTTCGATAAAGTTAAATCGCAATCTTTCTTAAACTAAAAAAGATATAATATTGTGACATACAAAAAACAAATAGACTGGGATGGCTCGATTATAAGGACTTCATTTTCACAATTTATCCAATGATAAAAAACCCTTTACTTGGAATATATTTTTTTTTAATTTGTTTCCAATATATAAATTTACCAAATTCATTTTTCCTGTAAAACTCATCTGCGTATCTGGAGCCGGTCTATTTCACTCCCTACGCCCACTTTAATTATTGCAGAAGCTAGGTTGATCAGTTACAGAGATGACGTAAAGGATTATTTTAAATCAGATGTTTAAAACCTTTGTTGACAAAAATATTGATATTCCAAATAACACCTTTTTTCTTTATGGAATACAATTTATTTACCAGTGGTATAACCTCTAATTCACTACATCACCTCAAATTATCGTCACATAATCTGAAAAAAATCTCCATTGGTTTTTTAAACTCATTTAAAATTATCGTTATTTTTATAAAAATGTCAGTCAATAGACTCTGATATTTTTAATTCAGTTTTAGCTGCAATACATTGCTTAGAATTATATATTTATCGATACTTGAAAATAAAAATATGGTCTAAATGAAATAAACTCAAAGGTTAAATTTTGTTCCTACTGTGCCAGCCTCACTAAACCTGTCTGGAATAAAATGCTCGAAGTGAAGAATCTTTGTCTGGAATAAAGTGACTAAAGTGAAATATCTTTGAAAAAATTCCTGTTTATTTTTTTATGTATCTTTCGATTTACAAAAAAATGAAACCGTGTTTCTTCAGTTATTTGTCAACCTTTTTTTGCTTATTCCATAACAATATACTTAATTTTATTTACAAGGTCGGCTGATAAAAAATGAGTTATTCGAGGTACATTTCTAAAGAAATAAGATACTGTAAGGGCGGAAGATTATTTAGACTTCTTAGAATTCTAGAATGGATTTTCGCCAGTAAAATTAGGTATCGCCTTCTTGAACAATGAGTATGGAAATTCTCTCGTTCGTTGTGAGTATGGACGTACACAATATTTTTTTTATTATCTCTTGGCTCAATATGAGTACGGTCTAAAATTTAGTTCGACAAAGTGGGCATTACACCTTTAATGTGGGGGGTAAAGAATAGAATAAATATAATAACATTTCTTAATAATCCCCGCAGTATGCACAAAATGTTAATAAACATCACTTTGGTAAACATTGAGGAAAATCTTTGTGCTTTGTTGGTATTACTTAAAATAATTTATGTAAATAACGAAGACTTATTTTTAATAAAAAAAACACAAAAAAGTAAAATTCACGTAATATTACTATAAGGAATTTAAATTAATTTTAATAAGGTGTTAGTGTTATAATTTTTTGAAGTTTCAATAATTTTTTAGTATTTAAAATAAACGGTATGCAACCTAACTGCTCCAATATGCAATAATTGAATAATTTGCGATAGATTTAGAATTTAATTTTCTTCCCAACAGTGGTTTTCACATCAAAATATATCAGAAGAGTAGCCGTAACGTTCGTGTTCCATGTCTTTACCCTTACGTACTAAGTTATCCGATATTGTATATAAACTAACATTCAGTGCAATTGAAAATATTCTTCCAAAATCTGCGTTTAAAACTGTTTACGTTTTTATTCTTTTGAAAATTCCACTCTATTTTTGCGGTCATTTTTAAATTTTAAAAATAAGTTATTCATACGAAAATAAATAGTTAACCAAGGTAGTGGAATTGATATTTGTTTATATACGACATGGTTTGCGATTCAATCGCCGAGTATGAAATTAATATGGCTTCATTAAATGCTTCGATGAAATAAATTAAATATTTGGGTTAGGGTCTAGATTTAGACAAAAATAAAAACATTTTTGAATATTTATAATTAAACTCAAAATAATTAAAATTTTTCATTGTCATTTCAACATTATCATCTGCTGTACACTCCACGATTGAATGGATATTAAATAACTGTATTTCTTCTTGCTCTGTATATGGGCATTCCTTGGTGTCCAATTTTTGTTCACCAGTAATTGCAGTATCGGGGTTTAGCAAAAGCAAATTTAGAAAATACATTTTTAATTTTTTCTCTCTGGTTTCTTATAAAATGATTATCTTGCATATCTTGCACTTCCTTCTTTGAATAACCGATGAGTGTATAATTGAAAGAAATCAATTCTAGCCAAATTATTTATGAAGTGTCAAAATTATGCCATACCATTGGTAACTTTTAGTAAAGTACCGACCAGTAATAAGAAAAAATCCTTATCTGAAAGCCACACTTGTACTTATTTTTCGATTCTATGTTTAAAAAAACGACATTTTGTTTTCAATATTATTAAGGCCGCATATTTTATATATTATGTATCCGTTTGAGGGTTAATTATTATTTAACAAGTTTTAATTTTTATCCTGTGCATTATCTTAATTAAAATTGAATTAAAATCGCAAACAGAAAAATCAGGACATAAAAACAAAGACATAAAATTTCCGTTAGGTACTCCCTTGGGTTACTTAAACTCCCTTTCCATATCAAAGCAGGAAAAACGCTGTCAAAATTTTAATTTCAATCCCAATGATTATTCTAACGATAGTTTGATTTAAACCAGTTCAAAATTTTACCGTAGTACTAAAACAGACGGACAGACCGATATGAATTCGAAAAAATATATGGGCTCAGCAAAACTAAGATCATTATTAAATATTTCCAATTAAAAAAAAAAGACCTTCAGGTATATATCAACCTCCGTTTGAGTTTTATAAAAATATGGATAGTGCCAATTTAACACGGAATAAAAAATAAGATGGAGTTTGCAGAACTGTGTCGCCCGTTGGAAACAAATGAACTTTTAACGCTCCGATAATAATGTGACTTCGCCACATTATTATCAAAGCCTCGCCTCTGCTCATAATCACCATGGAGGTGTCAAAACCGTTCTTGTTTCTACATGCATGAGACAATATCGATATAAAGTAGTATTATGCTACAAACTTATTATAAATTAGCAGTAATCGTATATATTACTGTTAATTTATAATAACGTTATATCATAATGTCACTTAATTCGTACTGAACTATTTATTAATTTATTATCTACATATGACACAACACAATAACCAATGGAAACACGATTTTCTAATAGGGTTTCGTCGGTAACAGAGAATTATAATTAAAGCTACAACTGTTTAATTTAAGAAAATATTTGCACTCTTTTTTTTAAATTTCGACATATACAATCAAGATTGTGTACAATTTTTTAACTAAAAAAATGACCATAATTTGAATGTTTAAATTCTAAATCAAAATCCAATTTACCACGGTAACCTTAATTTATAATAACTCTACAACATTAAGAAGGAAGTTTTATGTAAATCACTTTTTTGAGGGATAAATTGGGATATCATAGATCATTCCTAGATCTTTTCCTAAATTACGTTTAAAACATATATAAAATTTGTTGTTGTTATTGAACATTACATTTGATTGATAGCTCTTTTTACATATTCAGCAGTTATCTGATTTATTTAGTCCTTAGTACCCGTTCGATTTAATTAGATTTAAATTATTTGAATAAACCATAAAAACTACATGAAGAAAACTTTTGAAAAATATTATGTTACTACTCGATGTTGTGTAAATAATGCAAAAACTTGTATTTCGTCAGTATAAAATAAAATAGAAAGCTAAATAAAATGGCTTCCGGAACTATATTCGAATATATATCACCAATTTCAAACTCCGTTTTATTGTTCTCCTGATTGTGAATGTTGATAACCTTGCAGTGCATTATCCTATTTCCATTGAAAATCTTGACAAGAGTGTTCTGTAGTCTGCATATCTATTAACCGCTCACCATGATATCTAGTTAAAGCAACGTAATATATTTAGCAGATATCCTCAATATTTGTTAGGTTTATTATTTAGATTTAATACAACATGTCTTAAGGTTTATTATTTAGATTTAATACAACAAAACAATAATTTGTACATATGTACACTTGTTTTGAAAATTTAAATAATAATAGAGAACTTTCCAGAAATAAAGTTTAACTAGAAACAGGACTTAATTAATAAGGCCAAAGGGTTATAAGTTTCCAAAGAAAACCGAATTCTCAAAACGAATTATAGTTTCTATTGATCTCAATGATTTTAGTCTTAGTTGCTTATCAGGCATGCTAAATAATTGTTAGACCCAAAAAAATAGAATAAATTTGAGTTAATTGGGTATAACTTGAAAAATTTAAGAAAATAATAATTTTTACTTGGCGAATAAACTTCGACGTATACATATTTTCCCAAAGTCTAATAATGAAAGTGAAATTAACAATAAAAATAGAATTTTTACAGATAATTTACAAAGACGAAATATTTTCTTTGTGGGATGCTTATTTTTAGAATGTCTAAAATATCTTTATAACAAGCAATGTACTAATTAATGGATCGAAGGAATTGGGATTCCTCGGTTTATTAAATAAAATATATCAGAAAATATTTAATACATTTTCTGGAAAAAATGTATATTTATTAAAATTTGACGTTTAGTAAATTTTATTCCTAGGTGTTTTATTAAATAATATAAACAAACTTTAATACACTTCTCATCTACACCTTCCATTAAATCGGTTACATGACTATTTGGAAGAAAATCTCCATGTTGATTGAAAGCAATCCAGTCAAATATCGTCATGTATATAAGAACGCATGCAATTATATGATTTCAAATTTTTGTTTTTAATTTTCTGCCAAATTTTGGGACTTCTGGTATTACTAAAATTGTGAATAGAAATACCGTTTGTTCATTTAGACTGAGACTGTTTTATTAATTACATTCATACTTAAAATCATCAAATTAATATTTAAATAAAAAAATTCAAAACATATGGTTTGTAAATAATATGGTTTGTACTCTATGATTTGTCTATTGAAAAATTTTATTTCATGAAAATTTTGTCAGCTGAATTTTTACCAGAATAATCCTTTTTAATAATAAACTAAACAGGTGCACAAATAAAAGAGGATATTTTTCTTGCACAAGAAAAAACATGAATTGGAAGAAAGTAAAATCCTTTTAAAATTTGGGGATGATTGTTAGTGTGTTTAGCTTACATTAAAAATTTCTTGCAAAAGCTATTTCATATTTCCTAAAATAACCTGACTTATAATGTGGATGCTTTCAAAAATTACGAAATACTTAAGTTTTCTTTGTCTTCAAATGACATTATACAATAAACGTGAAAAAAGATATGGCTGTAACTTCTTTGGTGATTTTGTCTCTTTAATATATGGATAAGATATTAAAAGTTTAATTCATTATTTTATCCTTACTTTTAAGTCATAATCATTAATATACTATTCAGAAATGTGATGGAAGCTACATCTCTATTAAATGCCTCTCATTGTCTTGCAAAATGCTAGGCTTTTGGTCGCCTATAATATGCAAAATATGTCAATGTCCCAAGAAAAATTATCAAGCGAAATGACAGAGGTGGATAATATTAATACATCTTTTAGACATCTCTATTATCGGCAACAAACTAGTATAGTTTTATCGTTAATGTTGTAAATTGCTCCTTAAACGTTCAACGTCAATCCTTAAATGTGCGAAGTAAGCAGTTACATTATTGACAAGATAATGGAGTTATATAAGTTTTTATAAAAGAAACTAGACCGTCTAGAAATGAAGAAATGTCGATTTTTCGTAGTCATACAAACAATTTATTCTTCTACTTAAAAATAGGTATGAATTCTTTGAACTAAAATGAAATAAATTTTCATGAAATCATTTGACTAACTAAATAAGGTAAAATGAAGTTGTCAGAATAGATGTGGTGATTTTCAATTATTATTTTAACACATTTTGAATATTGAGCTCCATTTGTAAATTTTATTATTAATTTATCAATAAATTCGCTGGAATTACGTGTCTGAAGTTTTCATTTATCATGGGATAAATAAAATAGAAGTAGCGAAATGAATTTGACATACGAATTACTTAATTACTGAATTACGAATAAAAATAATATAAATACTCTTTACCGTCATATTAGGTACTTAAAATTCCCTCCACCGTAGTTAAATGGAATAAAAACATAGTATTATAAAGTAAGATAGTTCCTCATTAACAACACCGTTGCGAACAAATTTGGAAAAAATTCATTTATTCATGATCATTCTTGCCAAAGAAATTCATGTTTTTTTCCATTAATTCAGAATTAATTATTACTTATATCAAATTTGTCTTTATTTTCGCATTATAAATGTTTTTTACATTATAAATAGGATGTTCAATAATAGATTCAAGCAAGTTACTAAGTCTACCCACAAATTAAAATGCAATAAATCTAAAACGTCATTAGCCTCAAATCAATTTCTATAAGTTGATTTTAGGTAGTGATTATTAAAAAAATGTGAATGTTGGTATTATTCGTAATAACGTCGAAATCTTCATCAAAAATATTGGAGAAATGAGAAAGTTCTTGTTAGTATAACATAAAGTGGTTATTAATTTTTTTTTCTCCTTATAATCAAAGACTCGTAAATTTCAAACATTAACATTAATTTGACAGAAAAAGTAGTACGTAGCTTATTCTGCGTTATATATTATAGTAGTCTATATAATTATTGCAATTTTTAATGTAAAATGTAACTTAGCAATTTCGTTTCAATTCAATATATATATATATATATATATATATATCTATATATATATATATATATATATATATATATATTGAATTGAAACGAAATTGCTAAGTTACATTTTACATTAAAAATTGCAATAATTATAACTTAAGGGAATTTCCAATTTTTTTTTTCACATTTTAGTCAAAATCTTAAAAACTCTTTCCCAATTTATATAATTAGCTGCTTCAAAATATCCCAAGTAAAAAAGACATTTATGATGCTAATTCGAAAGCTTTAATATCTGTAAATATAATAAAACAGTAAAAGTGGCCTCTCTGTACATTGAAGATATTATTCAAAGGTTACGTGTCTTGTAATAAAACACAAAAATATTGACTTTGCAATTTTTATCCATTTGTGTGTTTGTTTGAATATGCATCATATTTTGATATAAGTACTATTTATTTTTTCTTTGTATGTCAAATTGTAGTTTCATGATTAATTTAGAAAGACATTGTTTTCTATATTTGGTTGTGACACTTCATTAAAAGTTTTGCTTTGAAATTTTTGATTTTTGTATTGAAACATTTTTTACTGATAAAAATGTTGTCTACTAGATTTTTCACCAAATTAATTCTTCTTTATAAAAAATCTGAAAGGAAGAACAAATAAAACACGATATTTTTTATACAGAAGTTAAACATTAATTGGAACAAAATAAAACCTTTCAAAACTTGGGAATGATAGCTGGTTTTCTATCTTATATTAAAAATGTCTTGTAGAAGCTATTTCATATTTCTTACAAAAAAACTGACTTATGATACCTTCAAAAGTTAGGAAATATTTGCGTTCTCTTTGTGTTCAAATGACATTATGTAATAAACATGACAGAACACATGGTCATAACTTCTTTAAGAGTTTCGTCTCTTTAATGTACGATTAAGACATTAAAAGTTTAAATTCATTAATCTATCATTATTTTAAATAATAACCATTTTAATACTCTTCAGAAATATGATGGAAGCTGCATCTTAATTATATGCCTCTCATTGTTCCGCAAAATACTAGGCGTTTCGTCTCTTCTCATTTGGTTCTGAGGCATAATATTCAAAACATACCGGTGTCCCAAGAAATATTGTTAAGCGGAATCCTAGCCTATCCTAAACATCTCTATTATCAGCAATTTTTTTTATATTTCAATAATATAAAAAAAATTTAATAAAAAAAATTTCAATAATATAAAAAAATAAATCCATAGATTGAAAGCAGAATATTTCTTTGTGACAGGAACAATCGTGATGGAAACTTGATATTTTCATCAACTAATTCAAAAACTAATTAGACCTTAGTACAAAGATTACATTAAGTACATCTTAGCACAGCGCCAAAAAAAATTAGAGAAACACGAGATATTCGAAATACCAGGTTTTTATTTTAATTTGTGAAAAAACGTTGCATAACTTTTTTCCTAAAAGTCATTTTATTTTATCAGTTTTTTAAAAAATTACATCATCACCGTTATGGATTAACCCTAAAAATGGACCCAAAGTAAAGAGTTATACATTTTGTGAATAATTCAAAAAGTATGAATTTACGAAAAATATAAATATATTTGAGCCTTATTCATCGTAAAGACTAACAAAATGAGGAAATTTATATTGTTTTCAAAGTATTATCTATATCAGTAAATGCTGTTATTCCAAATTTTCCACTTATTCAAATAATTTACACAAATTAAATTAAGTTTTTACCACCATTACTTATGTCACACAAAACAACCTGTGTTCAATTTATGAGTCTGACTAAAGATAGCAACAAAATTTATAACTATATCAAAAATCACTACACATATAAAGCATGTTTTGGGTAGTCCTAAATTTTCTTTATCTTCGCTTAAATTTATGCATTTTATCTGTATGCATTATATTTTACTACGATATAAGAAATTACAACCTAATATTAAAATACTAGTTTAACAATTTTCTTAAATGAATTTGTAACAAAACTGTGATTTTATGGTTTAATTGCTCTTAACATTATGTAGTTCTAATATTTTATGCTTGACTTGTTATCCATAGGCTCAGCTAAGTGTGCTTAAAATGAGTTAATACTAAATAAGAAATTGTGATACAGAAAAATTTAGCTCAAGTTACTGATTTCAAAGATTTGTCTAATTTTTCCCAATTGTATATATTAACGTAATATATACAAAACATCTTTAGATACTAGTTTTTCTGCTATTAATGTGACTTCAAGACCATTTTGATGTAATATAGATTATAAATTATACCATGTTGGTATTTAATGAACTGTATAATAATATCAATAGAGTATGTACTATTATTCTTTAAAATAAAATATACATTTTATTTATTCTTTACGTTGATTTACATCTCATTAACCTGTTGCTACCAACAACTAGAAAAAGCAGGTACATTTTTATCTTTATTTAGAACCAAATGTTTTCCTTCTTAAGTTTTTCTTTTCTTGTTTTCCCTTATGGTTTCAAGTCAATATATGTCGATTTTAATGTTTGTCGCAAGGTCTTAAATCTATATATATCTATATATATATATATATATATATATATATATATATATATATATGTATATATACCTATATATACTTAAAGAACCAAAAGCTATTTAGCTAATAATAAACAATATGTTTTATCCTTTAAGACTGTGAAGGGAGGCTCCTTTGAATTGAGTATCGAATTTGTATCAAATAAAAGCTGATGTATTATTCTATATTATGGGCGATTAAAGAAAAATTAAAAATAATATTTAATATAATATTAAAAAGCTACACAAAATTGTTGTACCCTACTACCTCTTATTACCTAAAAATTTAAACGTCGAAATCTGAAAAAAATCTGTCGCAAGTGTACGATTATATTAACATAACAAAACTATAAGAAATCCCATATATTTCATATAAGCAAATGAATTATTTAACACGAATTTACAAGGAAAACGGACGTCGAATGATTTTGCAGGCACAATACACGCCTGATACGAGTACCTGTATGTATTTGTGGAAGTTGAATAATATGTAAGTTCCGTAACTGCATGCTAAAATACACTCATCGTAACTCGCACGGGACGAAGTATAAATATGATATCATGTGGCACCGAAGCAATATTTTACTCACATAAGCTATATTAAATTACAGTTTTCAATATATCTCTTCAACTTCGCCATAACACTGTTGATAAAATTTGAAAAATATAATACACGCAGTTCCGCTGTTCCATTAATATTACGAAAGGCTAAACATTACCCGACATTAGTTTCGAAGATACAAAAGTATTAAAAGGTTTTGAACGTTAAATTAATATTGAAACTAACTATTACAGTTTTTTCGTTAATGTGGTAAATTGCACCTTATAAGCTCAATGTAAATGACCGACATCATTAAATGTGCAACGTGAGTAGTTAATAACATAATGAAGTATTAGGTACGTTAGATTCACTTCGTGACAGTTGGATGGAATAACAACATAACATTATAGGGCAACATGGTTTCTCAGTAACAACACCATTGCGAACAAATTTCGACAACATTTATTTATACATGTTCGTTCTTGCAAAATAAATTCATGGTATTTTTCATTAATTCAGTAACATTTATAAAATTAGTATATTTTTGTACGATTTGTTATGTAATCCCAAACGGAACAGTGTCCGTGTCTTAAATGTACTGAGAGGGCAATTTTACAGTTTTTTTATAACTACGGATATTGAAGTTTTTTAACTCGCATTATAAATATCTTTATTATTTGGAAAATTTTGCAACAGCTAATTATATAAACTTGGAAAACAATCATTGATATTTTGACTAAAAATTTAAAAAAGGTTGGAAAATCTCTTAAGTTATAATTATTATAAATTTTAATATAAAACACAAATTAGCAATTTCGTGTCACTAACCACTAATTTTAATTTCTTCCACTGTTCAATTATAAAAACTAACCTAAAGTATATATAAATATATATATATATACATATATATATATATATATATACATATATATATACACATATATATAAGTATATATATATATATATATATATATATATATATATATATATATATATGTATATATATATTTATATATATATATATATATATATATATTAGATGAAATCTCAAGATTTTTAGTAAAAATTCTAAAAACTGTTTTCCGGAGATTATATAATTAGCTGTTGCAAAATTTTCTAAATAATAAATATATTTATAATGAAATTTAAAATTAGTTTCAAGCTTTAATAATCGTAAATATAACAAAACTGTAAAATTGTCCTATTTGCAAACTAAATATATTTTTGAAAAATTTATTGAAGGGTACGTAATAAAAGTAATGGAACACAAAATAATGTTTTTATAATTTTTGTCTATTTGTTTGTATGAATAAGTATCATATTTCGACTGAAGTAACGTAAGTATTTTTTTAAAATTGCATTAGTACAGCGACAAAAGTGCCTAGCTATTCGATGCATAGTATTTGTACAAACGTAAAGTGTATTTATGGACATCGATTGATGGCATCAGGTATATTTCAAATCGTGCAAGCAAATTTTCCATCCGGACATTCATTGGAAAATGGGTATGGCCAAAAGTGAAGGAGAAGTAGTGCGGGGAGAGTAAGAGCTTAAGTAAGCAATCTGAATGCGGGTAAACCGTGAAAGACAACCTATAGCACATAACATTTTTCGATACATTTGGAATACATTGGCTATGTACGCACTTAGTTATATTTCCTCAATCTGTTTCAAATTTTAATCTTCTTAAATTTTCATAATTTTATTACTTGCTTTTGCTTAGAATGTGGTTGTTTAAAATTGATTGATACGCACTTTATTATCCAAACATTTAATAAAACTGTAGAATTAGCCTAACTGAAAATTTTAAGTATTTACCAATAAATAATTTAGGGGAAAACAACATAAGTAAAAGAAAATAAAAATATTATATTTGATTTTTTTTTCTGTTTTTCGTTTTGTTCGTTTGTTCGAATCTCTTTATTTGTTCGTATATTACACATAAACAAATGGAGGCATTTTGATGGTGTTTTTTCTAGTATATTTTATTGTATCTCAGATAATATTTATTTAGGCTACGTTTCATCTGAATTGGCCGAAGAAAATTTGGTAATGTGACATTTTTTCTATATAAAGCAAACTTATAACAAAAAAACTTTAGGTTCATAATTATATGTAACCTTACACTTAAATTAACAATATTTTTGAATGTTACCTACTATATTTTCCCCACTGTCGACGTTTATTTGGTTAGTTTACAGTCATATCTCAATAAAATATTAACTAGATTAACTGGAGAAAAATTATTTATCTAAATTATTTATTTAACGGCGGAAAACTCGCCATAAAACAAGTAACTAAAATTATTATTTTTGCGTATTTTTTGAGAAATACATTTAACCATATCATATAAAAGAAATCTACGAATATATATAAAATAAATCTACGAATTATTTTTAAGACCGTATTATATATAATAATCTTATAATACGGTCTTAAAAATAAAGTATGTGGATTAGATGTTGCTATTTATACTAAGTTTGTATAACGTATATTTACTCATAGATGTTTTTTTACTGAAGATAGACATATTTTGCATATGCTAATGTAAAGCACTGAGTATTCATTCCAATTTTTCTGATTACCTGAATATATATGACACCATAATAAGCATTAATTATGACTCTAAAGACCTATACTAATCTGGACCTGTCTGGAGACTTTTGTATTTTTGAAATCCAAATTAGAAGCTTCTTTTCATATTTAAATTCAGTCGAATTTATAATTTAAAAAAATTAGCAACGAAAATATTTAATTTTAATATAGTTGGTAAACCTTTGGCTACAAGAAAAACAAGCAGACATTTTAAAAATACTGCGAACGTTGCAATACTATCCTAAACAATATTAAAGGATGTAGTCACATGATGTTATAGAAAAATACAGTTGGGCCGAAAATTCAATGTAGCGTAACCATTGTTATTATAAACAAACCAACTTAACTTAGAGCGCAAGAAAATAAAATCGCAGATAAAATTCCAAACTTGCTGTTATTATTCGCGAAATTTAATAGTAATAATTACCTAAACCCGATTATTGTATTTTAATTTCTAATTGAAATAACTTTTTTACTATTTTCTAGGCAGATAAGAAAACATTCTGGCAGATAGTATTTTGAATATTCTTCTTAGTTTTTATTTTAAACGGAGAAAAAATATTAAAAAAACTTAATTTAATTTCTCTAGCTAAGCATTAATATAGTGTATATACAATTTATATTCTGTCTTTGACTTCATTCACTTCTCTGTGATCGATATATTTTAAAAGAATTTAAATTTACCTATTTTAAATTCAATTATCTAATGTGGATTGTCCTAACATATTAAATTTTTAATATTTTGTGCACAATGTGTCATTTTTTTTAATTTTTCCTTAGCTTAAAAATTAAAATTTACCCTGTGTGCCATAAATGTTCACGCGCAAAATTCGAGATACATTTGATCATGTCCCACGAGATTCATCGAGAGGCACTTTTGTAAGACGTAAGGGAATTTCCGTTTCCGGTTATATTTTACCTTTTTTCTTCTCTCTGACCTATTTCCTTTGAATGTGTCAGCACGCACAGATGAAATGTATACACATATCAAACTGCAATATATATGTATGTGAACGGTATGATTCGTCGATTATGCCGCGTTATTCGTCGTGTATCGATTCATAGTTAAACCGAAGTGCGTAATGTGATATGTACTGGGTATAATACAAGCAGTATATTCTGACTATAGATAATCTTTGACTGATTATAAAGAGCGTTTATAGCCAAGTAAAACAAATGCATATATAATAATCAAAAGTTTAATAAAATCCATTTTCGAGACATAAAAATCATTATTAAAATCATAAAATCCTTTCGATTTTCCAAAAATACTTTATACGAGGCATATTTGGTTTCCAAAAGATCACTTAACTTTTATATTGAATATTTGTAAGAAATTAGAACAGAAATAGACAACGAGATAGGAAGTTTTTATACTACATATATGTGTGTAGATATATGTTAAAAGCAGCAACAATATGTGGTGTTTATTAGTTAGTTTTTTATTCACGTTAAATATGAAATATTTTTAGGTACTTCAATTTCGTGGTATTCATTAAACAAAAAAAATTATTGAAATATTCTTTTAGCTTATACTGACAAATAAAATTTATGACAAAATTTCAATCACAAGTCCGTCAAAGTAATTTGGAGTACAAGCTTAGAAGTAAATATCGACCTTTGATTTATATAAGTGTTCTGTACATTCTGAAATTTATTCTGTAGTTATCTCATATATATATATATATATATATATATATATATATATATATATATATATATGCTGAAAGTTGTTACCATTACTTAGTAAGAGACCCTTATTTTTTCGGTGGACTTTTTATATACATATCAATTATTGCACACTTCAACCCTTAAATATGCCATAAAACAATATTATAATCAGCATCGGTTAATACCGTGGCAACAATTCAAGTTACACGTGCAAATTTTCTCCTGAGGATGTTCTCTTAAATCAGGACAAGTGTGTGTTTACAATTTGAGGGTTTTTCCTTTCATATCTTTTGTATCTCATGCGTTATCATAATTTGTTAATGCTCATTAAGCGTAAAATTTTGGAAATATATGTTACCCTTAAATAAAAAAATATTACCTGCAGTTGATGCATACATTTATATATATATATATATATATATATATATATATATATATATATATACATATATATATATACATATATATATATATATATATATATATATATATATATATATATATATATATATATATATATATTTCTATACACATGCTAACAAAAATCGATTTAAATATTATTTAAAATCTATAAATTAATTATCAGTTACATCTATTTCTTTCAATTATCGTATTTCAGTGCACTCAAATGTTAATCAGTAACAATACTAGATGGCGACACTTTATTTTCAATGAATCTTTAGAATTTAATCATGCCCTCATATTTACATATTAGTAACTACCGTATCATCACTAGCTATTATAAGCTGTCATTCAATGGCCTGGCTCTCAACTTTTTCGCTCACCACGGTGTAAAAAGTTTAAAGATCTTGTCATACATGGTGCTAAAAGAATGGGAGTAGAATTAGAGGGAACAGAAGTTTGCATCTATTCACATATCACATATTACAATATTAATATATTCGTGTATAATAAACAAAAATACTGAGAACAATTCGACAACTCCATGATATTGTGCATCAATAATATGTAAAGCGTCAGTTTTTACCCATTTGTTATTTAAACTTCTCCTTCTTTCTCCTCTCCTCGTTTCTTCTCTTTTTCTTCATGTACATCTGTCAGAATTTCCCGTCCGGTTAAATTATTTAGGTACCGCCTAAATTTACGGAAGGATAAGCGATTAATTTTATATACTATAGTTAATAAATGTATGGTTACAAAGAAATGTTTGTACCTAAATATATTTTCTTGCTAAAACTGATATTCATATAAAAAAGATTCGTAAGTTTTTACAAAAACAACAGGAATGAATTGGATGTAATAATATTTTTAAATATCACTGGCTTTAATCGTGACTTCGTTCTCATGTGGATCTTTAGAAAATATTATTAAGTTAATTTTTATATTAATATTTATAATGCTATCTTTTGTAATTATTACAAAAATGAACTTATTTTAAATTATATTTACACTTTTTATTGAAATATTAAAATTGCATATCTTCTTTTTAGTTGATCGATTGCAAAAACAACATAGCCTATACATTTTCGACATGTTTTCCCAGAATCAACAAATTCCACCAGTAAAAACTTCATCGAAATCCTTTTTTTGATCTTGGGTGATTCGCAAACAAATACACAGTCACACACTCACAGTCAAAGTTTCATAAACAATGTTTTATTATTCTATTACAGACACGCCAATTATGTAGTTTTGTTTGTTGCATGTTTTGAGAATAAAGTACGTAAATATAAAATTTTTGCAACAAAACCAAAGTAATTGAAACGTATATATTGAAAACAACTCAAATGTTATCAAATTAAAAAAACGCAATAAGCTTATAAGGAATACATACAAAACACGCAAATTTACTAGAGAAAAATATCACCAACAACATTATTTATCCTCATGCGCCTACCTGCATTCGGATGGTTTATTCAAGCACGTACTCTTCCCACACCACACACATTTCACCTCTAGTCATGCCCATTTTGCTAACATATGTTCGGGTAGAAAATTTTATTAAGTAATTTGAATACATGTCATTCAATCTAATGTATTCAAATGTACTATATATTTACTACGCATCGCGTATCTTGGCATCACTCCTTTTTTGTTGTTGTAGACTACTTTTTGAAATAAGGCAAAGTAAATTGATTTTTGAAAATATCAAATTTGCATACAGTCTGTATTTTTTATTTGATTGAACCAATTCCGATAAAATAATATATCAACCGCTAGACAAGCCTACTACTTTTCAAAAAAACATCATTTGAACCAAGTCGGTAGTTTCTTTCTAATACGAATTCAAAATAAATACACTAATAGATAGACAGACAAATAGGTTATCTCTGTGTCTATATATCTAAAGTATATTTATTCGAGCAACAGACAAAAATTCAAAAAACAATATTTTCCGTTCTATTAATTTTATTATACAATATCCTAAATAATCTTGCGTAACTATCTTCAATTTGCAAGCAGACAAATTCTAGTTTTATTGCATTAATTTATTTAAATGCTTATATTGTATTACATATGAACATTTCCCTTTGGTAAGAATAAATAATATGTTGCGCTATACTGTATATATTCTTATATATATATATATATATATATATATATGATGCTATAATTATTTTCGAACGATGTTTTATTACATATATATTATGGATTGATTTACTTACGGGCGCATATGCTTCCTGCTTGCTTTGTGTGATAACGATTTCTTGTCAAAGATACTTTAGTCTGTATACTCTGAGGAATAATGTAACGAACTCACTGTAATGGATAATGAAACGGTAAACGTTAAACAAACGCATTCAGAGACGTTCAACTGTACATTTATTATAATTTTTCTATTTGTATTATCTGAACGTTTGACTGTCAGTATACTAACGTTAATTAATTAGATATTAAACTGACCTAGATTTCAGTTACAATGTATCTTTTACAATATTTTTCTCATGTAAAAATACATTCATAGCAAGTAAAAGCATATAATGTAATTTATTGATCTTGTTTATCGTTTATTAAGTACGTTAGGTGTATTTGATTACGGAAAATTCAATACGGCTACAATTTTATATTACAACTACCTCTATTCTTAAAACTAATGTAGAAATGAGAAAGGAATATTCCGTACATTTTCCATGAAGTTAATGTAGAAATGAGAAAGGAATATTCCTTACATTTTCCATGAAGTTTTCCTTTTCACAGTCTCGAAAATGGGGCAAAAAATAACGTAGTTTTAATAACGCTAGATAATTATTGTAAAGTAAATTTTAATATTCGGTATTTAGTTATTTTGCCACGCATCGATCTGTAAATTCTAATATCTGGAATTTTAATATCCCTAGAAAGAAATAGCAAAATAAATTTCCATATTCTTCAGCAGATAAAATTTAATACCTACAATATTTTATAACTTTGCCTCGCGTCAATCAAGTTCTCATATTCCATGCTGCTAGCATCACGTATATTCACGTATGAAGAAATTTAATTTTATACTTGGTTGAGAATATCTTCATGTGAATAATGTTTTTCCTTTAAAATCAAAATTCAATATAGACTTTAAATTACGACACCAAAATTTATACAAAAAGATTTAACTTAGAAGGAAATAGGGTAAAGAAGGAGGCAGGAATACACAAGAAAAAAATCACAAATAGAATTACCGACCATAAATCAATGAATTCTCTTCTAGATAAATTTTGAAGTCACCAATTAACGACATATTTGATATCTAAGGCAATCTTGGTTGATAGTTCATTGTATAAAGGAATATATTATTTTCAAGAATTTACCTGTAATATAAAGTTAAAGTTAAGTTAAGTTTTGTAATACAAAGTTAAGTATTTGCATAATTAGAATCGCATGAAAATTAGTTATTGTTAAATTAAGTCAATTTAGGCAACGTTACAATATATTGAGATTTTATAAATAAGGTTTATATAGTTTTCAGTCCATCATTCATATTAATCGATTCTCATTTAAATGCAAAAACAAAGCCAGCAATTAAAGAAATAAAAAAAGCAAAAAACAATGATTAGAAGAAAAATAATCGGGACCTGTATATTGGGCTCTAGTGTCTAAAATCTAGACTTTTAAATTTTTATTAATATTCTTACAGGCTTTCTTCGTTGAAAAATATTGTTATAATACATTAAATATAACAAAAATAATTTTAAGATTGAATTATTAGAATTCTATTTATAACATCGGCTTTATATGTATTTTTACTGAATAATTTTAGCTCACCATCATAGCCTACACTTGACATTACTTTCTCAGATATTTAATGTTTGAAAAATGACGTTAATTGACATATTTGTAAGGTTAGCCTAGATTATTTTTATTCGCAAAAGATATCATTACATATGGAAATATCATATTAATCACAATTTTAACCCATAGCTTTAAGTTCGAACGGTAGTAGTTATCCAAGTATATTAGCCAAAGCCCCTTAAAGGACAATGGATATGAGCGAATTAACCCACTGATAAATACACAGGTTTATGGTTTTTAAATTCATTCAGCTGCTTTAAACTTACACCGCATTTGTTATCTAGCTATTCTGAACGTTAAGATCAAATTAATTTCAAAATTTGACATTATATGTAATGAAATTTTATTTACACAAAGCTGTAATTTTTTTACATAGTTTATTCAAAATGTAATCCAAGATAAAATTCCAAAATGGCTTCAAAAATATAAATAAATTAACCATAGTTTTTACTTTTCTTGAATTTTTTTTTACTTTTGCTTTATATTTTGAAATTATCCAAGTAAAATTTTGCATTTTTTTTTCTTCGTAATTCACTATGATAGCATTGAGTTGGCTCCATGTGAAACATCGCACAAATCAAAATTGAATTGGTCTAAATAAACAAAATGTGGAAATACTGTTACAGATTATTGTGGTCTATTCGTTCTAAGTTAAGGAATTTCTAAGTCGATTGGTCAACAAACATCGAATTTTAACGTATTATTTTGTGTGGTTTTTCGACTGGTGTTTGTTCATTGTCTTTTTGATTTTTTGTGTCTAGTTACAATCGTGCACGTGATATTGTAGAATGTATGCAATATTTATCCGGAATACCGTAGAATTAATTACTTGATGTTAATTTGAACCTGATACCTCTACGCGTTCCTGAGAAAAAGGGTCTTGGCAGACCGACAAACGGACTATGAAGTGATCCTATAAGGGTTCGATTTTTTGTTTTTAGGTAAAAATCACTAATATATATTTAGTCAAGCCACAATATTTATTTTTGGCTTTAGTCACATTTTATAATATGTATATTGGTTTTCGCATCGATTTTTCGAACGTGAAGTTGAAATTTAAGGAATTCTGATAAATTTAAACAAAGAAATATTTGATTAGTAAAAATTATGACATCAATAGCGACGTTCATGTACGTAAATCAATAAAAGTATAGTTATTTTAATGTTTTCTTATTTGAAATTATCGTCTGGAAATGAAAAGGAAGTTTTATGTATTTTGTTACTACTACTCATATTTATAGCTATAAAGTATTCTTTTGCCTAGTTTCTAGTTAATTTCTTCTTGATTTAATATGAACTAGGCGTTACATTTTAGAAATAAAATAATACGAACATAAGTAACTTAAGAAAACAAATTAAAGCAACTTCATTTCATTATTAGTGAACTGAAATAGGGAATAATGAGTTATTTTTAAAAATAATTATTTCGACGTATAAAAACGAAAACTAAAGACACAACAAAATTTTCTGTTTAAAATAAAGTTAGGTGACGTCGTGTCACCGTAATGTGAACTCATAGTTATTGCATCACTTCAACTTCCCATATAGTAAACTCATCATCCTCTTATCACTATCACGGTCATATCGTTGCAACGTAAAACTATCACCGTCATAAAACTATAATGTTATTATGTTCATTCATAAAGTAAGTCTGCCGTGCCCAATTATTTTTTAAATATATTTTATGGCTTCAATACATAACACTGAATGATCAGAAGTATCTGTATATTTTTCATATGATCACTGTAACTGTGTTTTGAATAACTGATAATCACTAGGATTTTGGAATAATGTGAAAAAATATAAAAAAACTTATGTTAATTAACTATGTTATATTAGGTATATTCCTGTTACGAAAAATAAAACATTTTGACTAAAATTAAATCTAGGAGTCGAAATGAGTTACGAAATTTTCTGTCTTTTTCTGACATCGATTATGAAGTCATCCATATATTTATTCTTTTAGAACTAACGAAATACACGAAGGAAACGAGTTTTAAGTTATTGTAATCTTACAAATTTCCCCATCAATACAAAGACCTGTCTAGGAATTGACTCCCATAAATTTGAGAATATAAATGATTTCATAATTTTACATCACTTTTTAAGTCAACCTGCCTTTTGGTTATTTTTTTCTGATATCACAATTCCTATCCAGAAAAACGAAAAAATTAGGGTAAATTATAAAAAAATTGTTATGTTGATAATTACATTAGGAAATAGAATTAAACGAATGGAAGAAGTAGGAGGTTATTATAGAAATGTATGGACTTTGTTGAGTCAAATTTCAATATTGTAGGAGGAAGTAATTGACACGTAAAATTCTTAAAAATTAAAATCTGTAAAGGAATGACATGGATACCATCAAATTTAAAACTATTCATTTCAATTTATTTTATGACAGAAAAAATATTATTTACAAAAGTACACACAAATTTAGCCCTAAAAACGTAATTTTTCTAGCATTTGTGCTCCGTATGTTAATAAAAAGGGACTAACATTTTCCTTAGTATATAGAATATATTAATATTGCACTTAACGATGTAAACAAACATTTTAGTATATAATGTCATAAAACAACTTTGAAAACTGATCTTGTGTGAGTCAAATTATTTTATTGAGGGTTTCAAAGCTGATATTGATTGTTAATTTACAATTCTTTCTATTTACGTGTCTGACAGTAAATATTATTAAAACTGAAACTAATATTTTGCAAGGAATAGAACTAAATATTTTTTTTGGGAAATTGGCCATATAATTAACCTAGCAAAAGATATTATAAGCAATATATTTATGTAGTGAAAAATATCTATAACATCTAAAATTAGTATAAAGGAAAAATTACCGTGATCTTAAATCTTAGAATTTTTAATTGTATATAATAAATGTTTATAGAACCCACCTAACCCGGAGATCTGCTTGTATTTAACAGAATTATTGATTTGTTACGGAAGAAAGTTCTTACATGTAAAAACCTAATTTTTTGTTTTTTTTCTGACTTAAACTTTTAGTTAAAACCTACTTAATTTTATATTGTTCTTTGTTTTCTTTCGGAATTTAGTATTTTAAGTTCTGCTTCCATGATATAATAATTAAAGCAATCTACTTAATAACGATATGTTCTAACAATCTTCATTATTTTGAACTTTTTTTTTAGTGGTAATAATGATATTAACATATACCTCCTATATTAATAAAACTTCTGATGAATGTGATATAAACTCTATTGGTATTGGTAGAGAAAGCAATAATTGAAAGATTATTAAACAATGATAAAAAATTAATATTTACCTTTAATTGGGTTTTTCTAAAATTCTCCTAAACGAATTACATAATATATCTACGACTTATTTTCTGAATATAATCTATGTAGATAAATGGTTGTCCAAAATTATTCAAATAATTTTGTATTTGTAAGACAGGTGATGAAAACGAAATGTTTTTCAATAATTATGTGATTATTCTCTTACTTACATATTAAGAATAAGATGGATATTAAAAGATTATGAAAATTGCTACTTCATGAAATGGTTCACATTAAATATTTTTGAATAATTCTACATCGTAACAGAATCAGTTGAAGAAAAGAACACTTACTTATTTAAATTTTTGTATAAAATCGACAAGCAAAAACTATTGAAAAGATGTAAAAGTTACTTGCACTAAGTTAAGTTCAGATTAATTCTTATTTAATTCGATTCTACATTGGATATCCCTTAAAGTAACTTTAGTAGTCTATATTTTGGACGGTCTTTCCTTTTCACTGTTAAATCTTTTTAGTGATTCCTGGGATTTAGGTTAAAATCTGAGATTCTAAAATTTTCTTTTTATTAATTAAATCACGTAATTAGAAACTAATTTAGGAGTATGAAAAAAATTAACATAAATTTTTGAGACTGAAATAAACTTAAAACTCGAGGTAAGATTTAATTTATCATTATCACAGTCACGTTAAATTTTAAATTCAAACGCATTACGAGGGAGGAAATTTGTCGAGTTAATAAAACATTGCGTGCAAAAGGAGTGACAGAATCTGCTAATATTTTTGTAAATATAGCATAACTAATTAAAATTTATTTCAATACTATCTTGAAGAAGAAAATTTAAATAATTTATTTTTTATTTTTATCCATGTTTAATCTAATAAAAAAATACATTCCAACTAGACAAGGCTATTTAAAAGATGAAAACAAATATAATTTTCATCAAATAGAGATTTAAGCGTCCTCAAAATCTTTAATGTCTCTGCGACCCCGATATTGGGATAACACAAAGATGAAAGCATTATAGAAATCTGCTTTGTCTACAATTGTGTAAATAAATGATGACTCGCTCCGGAGGCATATTTTGATAGCGTTCAGCCGTTTTTTGACTGTAAATATAGGTTATCAAACTTGAATGATTTGTAAATGTGCCCTGCGTTTGTATCACGAGCATTTTATTATCTTGGCGGAATAATTATTTCTTTTTACATAATATATATCGTTCAAAAATATTAACTATCATATACTCCATATTTTAATATTGTTCTAAAGTGAAGTAAAATCAATCAAAATTTCTTACAAAAAGGGAAAAGGTTATTAAAATATTGGTAATAAAACATAATTACCGGCACGTACCTCAATAGTTCATACTGTTTACATTATAGAATTTTTTCTCATTTTTTTATAAAATAGTTCTGAAGATGCGATTGAAAATATTTTAAGAAATATACAGAAAATATTACTTGCACTTAAATGATAGCATGTAAATTTTAATCAGTTAATTTTGTAGTTACTTTGGTTGAAATAAAATTACCGCAGACAATTTTCCATAAAACTCAAAATTGTTCGTATTAGTTTTAAATAAATAAAAAAACGTACAAAGTTTTTTCTTATTTGTTTATCTATTTATATTGTTTTTATTGAGAGTATATTTATCAAATTTGATAAAAATATGACACAGAAATTAATGTTTAATAAGTTCGTGATCGGTTTGGTAGTTACAGAGAATTTTAAATTTTTTAATTGTGTCAATAATTTTGGTGGCCTTTTTCAGCACGCCTATAATAAGAACTCTCTGTTTATTTATTCTTAAATAACGTTATAAAATTTATAATATCCTTAAATAATATTTCTTTTATTCACACGCCCACGATGCTACATCTTTGCTATACTCAAGTAACGATTATTAAACGTTATATACGGTATTCAGCTCAATTTTTGGCAAGCCAATCGACGATTACTAATTTATATAAAACACAAAACAAAATACAATAAAACCATAACATAAACAGAAATCATTAGTGGACCATTAATACCCAAATACTTCTAAATCTTGATTTTAGTAGAAGTTGCGAAACGAAAGGCCGAGCAAGTCGGAAAAATTATGTTACTAAGTAATAATCTTTGTATACAATAAATTAATTTTTTGAAGTAAAACTTCTTTACGCAAGCTTGACTTGGGGAGTAAGCTGGTGAAAGCGTGACGAGAACGTTACGAAAAGTGTGATCGGGCGAGACGAACGGAAGTTGAGAGGGAGATATAAGTTCGTGAAGACAGAAAAAGAGAGAGTTACATTTCGTATATTACTGTAGGAACAAGAGAGAGATGTGCGAGCACACATTTTCTTTCTCTCTTTTTTCATAGCCAGTTATGTTTCGTATATCTAAGACACAGTGCAAGCCTATTGTCTGTATCACACTATAGGAGCAAGAGAGAGCAGTGCGCGCGCACATTTTCTTTCTCTCTTCCTCTCATAGCCAGTGCATGAAATATGTATATATATATATATATATATATATATATATATACATATATATATATATATATACATATATATATATATATATACATACATATATATATATATATATATATATATATATATATATACACATATATATATATATATATATATATATATATATATGAGTTTGCCAGCGTTACGCGAATGGTGATTTTTTATTATTTTGTAATTTCATTTCGTTTTTGAACAATTTTATAAATTATTATTTTGTTCAATACATTAAATATTCTACGTTTAAAGTGAATAAAATTGTAAATTCATTTTAAACTTTATACTTTGTGAATTTGAAGTTTGACTTCAGTCGTGTTGTCGAAAATGTAACGAATTTTCACTTTCGTTTAAAAAAACCGAGTGTGCTTTAATTTTCGATAAATATTAAAAAAGGTTAGTAATGATTAGGCATTCCGTAATAATTTAATATATCTACAAAAATATTGTTCACAAAATTTGAAAATTAGTATAATAACATAACTTTTTAGAAAGTAAAAGATTATTTGCTACGTAACGAAAATCTGATATTAGTATCCTGGATTTAAATGAATTGATAATTCGTAATACATTTTGTGAACTACGCATATCTCCAAAATTTTAACGTAGGTGATTCTTCTTTTCTTAGTTATATTAAAATAATACTGGCTAAATAGTAATAATGTATATTTTTAGCTATTCAAAGTACATATTTAAAAAATATTTCATCAAACCTAAAATATAATCAATTATTTTAATTTTGTATGAAATATTATGTTTTTTAAATTTCAAAAAATTTTTGTATGCAATCTGCTATAGACAAATACGTATTTCAAAATGCTTATTTGATTTTAAATAAATTGAACAGTTGTAATCAACCACATTTCGATATATCTTTCAAACTTTAAGAAATATGTTTAAATAAATGTCTTTTACTTGTTTACTTTCACTCCTAATTTCTAATTCTAATGGCGAGTTCTTTCGATAGACTTTAAAATTCTAATTTTAATTTGTTCGGATAAGCACCTGCTAAGATAATTGACACACATAAAAAAGAAATATTTTTATTTTGTAAAAATTTGTTTATTTTTAGTATTACATAGGACTTAATTTATAAAGTTTAAGCCATAAGATGTATTGCTGGTTGTTTTATAGGTAGTGGTGCATAATTGGATCGTATTTTGAATGGTTGAAATTCCACAATTTGCTGTAAACTAATACGAAATACAGTAAATATTATAGTCTATAAAAATAAAATAAAGAAACAAGATCAGGGGTGAGCAAATATTTTGTGTGCAACACACTGAGTTTAATAGGATTTATATTACAATTATGAATATCCGTGATTTTGCGGGTCGTCTGACTTCGTTTCTTCTGTGGCCTGTGTGCATTAAGCTTTCAGTAGCACAAACAAAATAACATGGTTATTTTTGGTGGTAAACGTAAGGAATAGTAAAAAAGTGAATGATAAAATTACTGAAGACTGAAGTTAACAATTTACGGGACGGATGGTCAGAGCGTGTCCAAAATAAAATAATTATGCATATCAGATCTTTTAAATACCTAAAGTAAAAAGCATTAAACTTTGTAGGATATTCTTGGTATAAATAATAATAAATTGTATAAATATTGTATACTTAGTAATATGAAGAAAAAGTTATGTGCTTTAGAGATATAGCATGATATGTTACGCGTAAATGTACACACGGCATGTTTCTGCAGGACCTTGACTGCCATATCAGTGAAATGCCGACTAATACTAGAAATGTGAAAAAATTGTTTCAAATACAATTGCGATGCAGCAGCTGAACTGATTTTGGTTAAAATTTTGGAAAAGAAATTATCTGCATCAATTTTTAATCAAAAGGCATTTTTGTAAAAGAGGTATCCCCAAAAAGGCATTGATCAGCTCCTAGATTTCTTATGTAAATGGTTGAGCAATCCAGAATACTATTTTCATGTCTAAGTATTAATGGAAGTGAATGCAATAATCGGGAGAAATACCTATTTAAATGTTTGTGGAGAATAGTTTCACATCTAATATCTGGTTATTGTTATTAAAAGAAACATATCTCATATTGTTTTTAAGAGAATAATACTTATTTGGTGAAAAATATCCGTTTAAATATTGAAATCAATTGAATGAAAGTAAAATACAGTAAGGGCATTACACAGAATGAGAAAGTGTACAAGATTAGAATATCACGCTGATAGCGAAATGATACATGGTTACTCATTAAACAAATTTTATTTCACTTTACAAACCTGTCGTTCTACTTAACATCTATACAATGAGATTATTATCCTTAATATATAAATTAACAAATTCAGTAATTTACTTTAAATCAGCAAGAGTAAATAGTCACATCAATAATATATAAAGAAAATCCACCCCTAAAGTTATTTTTAAGAAAAATATGCGGGAAAACTTTGAGATTTAATATATATTAAAACGGAACGTGTACGTTTTGTCCTTGTTGCATGTTCTTTGACAAAAATATCATCAGAAAAGATATTTAAAAATGAGGACAATACTGACAAATGTGCCAGGATTTATTTTTACGCGGGTAGAAGCAATTTGTGACGCTCAAATGTCTTTTTTCGCAATGATTTTTTCTTTTGAAGTTTTCCTTCACAAGTTTTAGAGACAGCAGTTTCGTGAATAATAAAATACGAAATGTCGATTTCTAGGGCACAAATATTATTCAAATTAACAATTGTTAGTCGACTTTTCCGCGTTTACAGTTGATATGTGATTCACAATTTACTTCTTATTTTATTTTAAAACCTCGCCGTTATTACAGTATAATAATTCTTTAAATAGTACAAACAATTGATAAATTTTACTTTTTTTAAATATATACATTTTTCACACACAAAATACATTTAATTTTTAATCCACTTAATACTATTAGCCACTTTTTAAGATATTTGATTCATAAATTTTCAATAAAATTGCAGAGTTCCTGTTTTAAAATTATCGTCTTCATATAAAACATTTTCCCAATTAGTTAGATAATTTAATTTAAGCAGGCTAAATTCATTATTGATGGGTTATTTTCCATTTAGAGTTTAATAATTTTAACTGAATTAAATACCAAACTATCTAATTAAATTTATCGATATTGTAACGGACCCCCCAATTAAGACCTGTGAATGGTGCGTGGGTTCACTAATCGCAAAGTATGATATTTGCGTGATAAGCATTAGAGAAGCCAATTAACGAGGAGAAAGTCTTTGCTCAAATAATTTTAGAGCTGGTGGTTTTTAACTAAATTGGCTTTATTGTATATAGGGTGTACATTAGGTTTGTGTTTAAATATGATCATTATGAAATATTAATTAATCCCAGTTCATAACATCCGAATTAAAAGCATATAATTATTAAAATTAGATGAAACACTCGCTGTAGTCTTAGTTCGATTTGGACGAACATTTTTAATTTTCTTGTTTTAAATATAATTCTTGCTCAATTTACTTCCATGCATTGAGTAAATCAATGTAAGACAAAAACATTGAAAATGACAGGCAATAGTGACAATCAAAAACAAATAAGACCTATACAGATATAATTAGCATTAGTGAGTATACCGTAAACAATCAAATATGTTACCATCTTTTCTCTCATTTGATGAATAGGACACAAGATGAAGTGCAAATTCAGTACACGAGCTATCAGAAACATAATCGGATGTTGGTATATTTTTATATTGCCAGGGTATGTATCGCTGTTGGTATATCGATATACCGGTTTTCCTCAATCACGCATAATATTCTAGGGAAGAAATTACAGGGATAAATGTTTTCCCAGCAAACTTACTCCATTGTAGAATTTTGGCCGACCGCCCAAAAATAAAAAGGACAAAATTAAAAATTGTGAGCATAATTTTGAAAGTAGAGGAACGGAATACTGTTTTTCTGTATTATTACCGATATAAGGATATCAGATACTTCATATAACTATATATTTGGGTTTATTTACAATTTACTACGAATGGAAACATTAAATAAATTAATAAATCTTTAAATTTATTAATTGCAGAGAACTTTAAAACTGAAATATTTTTCTGTGTTTTTGGAATTTTTAACGATTGAATACTTTTCCGCTAGTATATTAAATAACTAAAACGAATTTAAATAAAATAAATATCTGTACTTCCTGTCTACAGAAATAGACTTAGTATGAAAAAAAACTAAATTGTAAAAATTTAGTTTTTATTTTCAAATATTTTAAAGGACCTTGAAGTAATAAAGTAATAAAGGTGAGAATATTATGCTAGAAATTGAACATCATAATGGCCGCTAATTAGTTGATAGACAGCGGCGAGCTGTAGCAGCTTATGACATAAGCTATGATTAGGTGTTATGATTACCTTTCCTAATTCCAAATACCACAATTTCTGGACAAGAATTTTGAGGGCTTTTCCCGTAAGAAAATTTAATAAAACTAACAAAGCTCTTATTTGTCTAAAAATAACAAACGATCAATGGTCCAAATAGAAAACTTTTATTTTAGCTCTATTGTGTTATTAGTTTCTACTTGTATGCAGTAGAAACATTTTTGTGGCCTAAAGCAAAAAAAACCCTTACGTGGGTAATATTTTAAAGGCTAATAAAGAATAATTTCAAGATTGCTTTGTGATAAGGAGATTGTCAACGAAAAGGGACATTGTATATTGTCGTTACATATTTACCATACTCAGTTTTATGAAAACATAATAGAGAGTAGGCTTCGTCTCTTGCAATTTAATTTCAACAATCATTTATATTTCCAATATCTAATAAAGCTATTTAACTTTATATCACTGTGAATAAAATAGATTTTTATGAAAAGTTACTTAGCAAATTATTTTTTTTATCAGTCGACAATATTGTTAGTAGTTTCAAAAAAATAGACGATAAATAAAACTGTAATTTAATATTTTCAAACATTTAATTTATTTGTACCGAAACATTATGATCTATATTAATTTGTAAATACCTTCCACTGAATGGAATTTCCTACAAGTATTCTTCATATTTTTCAGATTTTTTACACTATGTTTACATTGGTCTGATGTACCGAGAAGGATTTTTAATGATGTCAATACTTGTCATTGTAATAACTGAGTCATAAAATACTCGAACATTGAATGCCAATAATTTGTTTGTTGCTGTTTATATTACAAAAAGTTGTAATATAATTTGCGGAATGTTTTGATGATCTTAGATTATTTTGTTCTATATATTTAATCGTATTACATCTATCGTTAGTTATATAATCTTGAAAAATGAATGAATTCCATATCTCTCATGATATTATTATTATGAATTTAGTTATTATATTAAAATACTCTATATGTTAACTTTCATATTTTCTAAAGAACAGAGGATATCTTGATATTTAATAAAATTATAATAGTTTAAAAATATTGATTCGTTACTATATTACTTTGATCAAAATTTATTAATGTGGCAAATCCTTTTCTTTTCCGCTGCCGGTCTCAAGATTTTGTAGCGGAAGGAAACAGGCAGGATGTAATCTATACATAGACTAACATTTTCAATAATTCAAATGTTTTACTACGTAAATATTTGTCTATTATAATACGTCTACCTACATTTATAAACGCGTATTTAATGAAACAAATTGGTCAAATAAGAGACAGACTATCATTCAAATGGTGATAAATAGTTTCTCCCAAATTTAAATCTTAATAAGAGACTTTCTTAATCGTTATCTCATGGAGCTAACATTAAATATTATGTTTGTAACTGATAAACCCGCCATCTGTGTACACAAAATATCCAACTTTTTATATGTAGTCAATAAAATAAATGTTGTCGCTAACGTGTAGGCAGTGCTAAAGTTCCGTCCTTGTAGAAATCTTTGGGCCTTTGACTGAAAAAACCTGTGAAGTTTTTTACGTATATATCGCGTGATGCTTCACTATTTTCCTGTCATAAACGACATTCATGAAGAACGAGTCATCTAAGTTCACTTCGAACAATTGCATTTTTAATTTATTGTTTACTCGCCTATTAAATAATTGCAAACTGAACAGAATTTGGAATGCCCCACTCTTTATATACACTACAAGAAATATTCTAGAAACTTCTATATTATTCCAGAAATCGGTCGAAAAAAGTGGCGGGTTTATAAGAAAATTTTCAATTAATTTTGGAATATAATAAATGTATACAAAGGGAGGACGGTATTTTTTTAATTCCTTTTTTATTCTGATAAGGAAAATATAAGTAAGGAAATAAAATTTTTAATTATTCAAGTTAATATAAAATTTAAGGCAACATTTTAAAACATATCGCCTTAAAAAAAAATTTAATTTTTTTTAACACTTCTGAAAATTGTTTTTCTTCAATTAAATAGAAGAAGCTTATTATTTATATCAAATATCACAATTTTGATTAGAAATATATTTAGCGTTATTGTGAAAGTAAAAAATAATTTGTGTACGCAAATTAAAATTTTCAGTATATTTATCCAAACTTCAGCACTGAAAAAATTCCCTCATCGATATTTTCTTCGACTCATTTATAAAGTCTACTACCACTAACAGCCAAGTTTGCAAATAAAACGTTTCCAGCTTAACCGAAATATTAGCATTTAATTTGCCAATTTAAATAATTTTTCCAAAGACTACTGGTCATGCCTGAAAGTGACATGTATCTACTACACAGTATTATTATTTTTTAGTATTCATTGTTAGGAAAATTAAGATAATATTAGAATAAGTATATTAGTTTTTACTATATGAAGAATATTTATGCCATAGTCATTGGTATAATTTCCGCGAAATATAATTCGTTTTGTTTCATCGATCGTATTATTAAGTAGAACGGTTGAATTTTCCGTACCTATTATTTTTTTTGTCTTCTGCGCTGCTCAATTTTCTCTACAATGTACGGAAATAATAAAATTTATTTTAAAAGCTCATTGATATCGATAGATTAAACCCATAATTACAGAATTTAAGAATGAAATTATTTAATGATTCTCTTTCTGCTTGGATATGTACATATCACCCGGTCAGGCTTTTGGTTTTATTTGTTGATTATAGTTTGACGAATTTATATTTTGTCTACTTCATACTAAGCTAATTAACCGCTTTATAATATTCTTAGTAGATTTCTTCTTTACAATGTTTTCTATAGTTAACGAAACCCATTTAAGATTTACAGTTAAGAAATATTTCAATATGGAACAGATACTATATTAAAAACAAATATATATGTTAACTAATCGATTTTCATACATAGGAAAATTAAAATGAATAGAGCGACACTGTGCACCAAAGGGCAATAATTTCTATATTTATGCGAGTTTTAAAATAAATATTTTCACAATTTCATAACACTTTTCAAGATAAGGGAATAAAACGTAAAAATAGTCACATTAATATAACAATAGTCTGTGATAAGATGACTATTTTATATATGTACTGAGATGTGATTCTGATTTATGACAGTTTACGATCCGAATTTACTTAACTTGGCATAGAAAGTATTGCCGCTATTCTGCTTGCATTGCTGTCAGATTTACAACTTCTTCACGACTACTCTAAATTTTTTATTTATGTATTGTTCACGTACGTATTTCGACATATTTTATATTACAATCATTTATGCTTCTTTATTTAAATTTTTATTCAATCAATTTTTATTGCCTTTTTCTTTAATTTACTATTCACTTGGTCTAGAAACAACTGTCGGCAACTGGCGGACAGCGGTTTAGGTCTGGACCGTAGAAGGACAAAAACAGAACTGCCAAAAATCAGTATAAAATATTCAAATATATTATTTAAAAAATATTTTTCTGTAGATAACAATACGTTTAAGCACCATATTTATCATTTTTTTAGTATTTTACAAGTAATTGAAAATACTGAAAAAAATTTTAAAGGGAAATAAGATTTAAGTCCTTCACGGTTAGTTAATAGATAGATTAAATACGTATTTACTTTATTGTATAGCGCAAGGGAGTGAGCTGAAGAGCTGGGACGCGAACGAGCAAGCTGACTGGAAGACACAACATATTATGTCTATCCATATAATATACAATATTATAAATCGATTTCTGAAATTTCACCACCTCTGAACCTCTGTTTCAGTATGAGCAGGCATATTCATTTTAACACAATGGTTGGGCTCGTAACGCGAAAGTGGCTTTGAAATGCAATGAAAATTTTATCTTGTGGGCGAGTGTACTCGATGGCGGCGACGTTTGGCACGGAAGCGGCTTTTTTTAGATATGTCGGCATGCGCATTGTGTCGGACGGCGTCCCGGCGGTACCGTTATAAAGAATGAATGTAAATAGAATAGGCAAATTTTATCGTTACTAGTTATTGTGATCTGATACGGAGCTTTTATTAATTCATTTTGTTATTGTCGAAGCTTATAACGTTTTTTTTGCATCGATAAAAAGCATAAAGTTGATAGTGAAAATACGAAGTTTTTGACTAAGTGGATTGAACAATATTGTTTTACGCTGTTTGATGGGTCTAGATCTGTTCCAGTTTTCCTCAAAGGAAATAACAGTTTTATTCTCTCATTGAAAATGTCCACTTGAAGCGATACTACGGAACAACTCATCAACAGATATATAAAACATTTTCCCATATTTAATATCATCTCCTTAAGATAATGATTATGAAAGTATCTCATTAAAATTTAAATTCGGAAGAAACTATTTATCACCAGTAGAGAAGCCGGCCAATGGAAACGTATGGTATATCTAGAAATAATGATTTTGTTGCCGAAATTTCAGGTATTCCATCGTTGGTAAGAATTAGTACTGAAAAGACAGAAATTTTGGTTACTGATAACAAAAGTTGTTTGCTTGAAAATAAGATGCCTTGCTCCATAGTTGATGAAGATCAAATATCTACTTTTCTGCGATTTTTGGATATAAAAAATAAAGTATTTAGGGAAGAATTGCTAGCAATATAAGATTTATTTAAGATTTTTGATGATTTCATAATAAAATCAAACATCAGTTATGATTAAAAGATGTCTCTAAAAACTGACGGGAGTCTGGCGATGATTGGAAAAGAAAAGGGACAAGTAAAGAGAATCAATGAAAATAATATCAGTGCATAATTCACTATACAGTCATTTGTTGGAAACTTAGTGCTCCTCTGAAAGAAATCATGGACAGATTGATCAAGTTGATTAATTTTATGAGGTATCGTTTTGCTCTTCAGCACAGATAGTTCAAAGAGTTTCTATTTAAGTATGATTCGACGCATTGAGCCTTACTGCAACCACACAATGTTCGTTGGCTAAGTAAAAGTTAAGCGAGTGAACGTGTTTGTCAAATAAAAAAAGAATTAACCACCTTCTTAGATAACATGGATACACAAGAAGTATAAAGCATTTAGTACTAGGAAACGAACGTAATATGCTAGCAGTGGCTTTCCTGAAAAACATTCTGAAACGTCTAAATGCGTTCAATATCGAACTACAGGGAAATGAAAAATTAATAAGTAATACGGTATAAAGTGTATCTTTTTTTCATTGCAGGCTGGATATTTAAAAAAAAAGATATTTTAATTGAAGAGTTTGTTCCCTTTTCAACAATTCTTGGATACAAAAATAATTCTGAAATACACATGGAAATATACTTAAAATTTATGTCAAATCTTAAGACGAAATTTGCAGCAAGATCAAGACCAAGGCTTTGCAAAGATAGAGAGAAGTTATCGTAATACTAAGATGACCTTTTGAAGTTTCTTCAGCAACACAGGGGACTGATGTGGCTACGAAGTTCCATCGTCTTCAAAGGCTTTACTAAAAATGGAGATATAATATTTACAGGAAGATATTTCCTTGCAAACGTATACAATTTTGGAGTAAACATATCCCAGCAAAAATTAGCCATTTCCCTGGCTACTATGTCTAGCTCCACATATGTTTGTGAAACTTTAATTTTAAACGAATGTAATGAAGAAATCTAATATGGCTCAAAATTAAAAGTTACCAGCCTTAACGACACTCTTCCCATAAGCTGCTGCCCGCGTGAACCTAAGTTTAAATAACCAGCTCATGATCACAAACGTAATTTCTACCATTTATTTTTGCGTACAAATATATATATTTATTGTATTTGATATTATTTTGTGAACGACAATTGAAATAAAAACTAGAAAAGAGAATGAGTTTTTTTCTGGAAAAATTTTTCTTTTTCTGAGGAAAGATTTTATAAGTTGACTAGTATAATATGAAAAATAATGAACTTTTCAGACTCTTACAATTAAGGTTAATAATTTCAAAGTATGAATAAAATATAAAAAATTACAACTGACAGGTTTTGATGTGAATGTAATTATGATATTGGTTATTATTAATAACTCTTCAATATGACGTCATTTTTACACTAAAACTTTTTCGGTTTGTCGTAAACGACATATATTTTTCAAATACAGAGTCAGCCCTTTTGATGGTATTTGTTTTGTTTTTTAAACTCTTTACAATAAATATTAACCTATTAGATATGTTCAAGTTATGCAAAAATGATATGAAATTAACATTATTACGATTTCAGGGTGAGGTTTTCTCAGCCACTTAAAACATTTATTTTTTTCAACAGTAAAATAACATTTTTCATAAAGCTGATAAAACGCAGCGTTAAAGTAAACATGTTGATGTATAAGGCTTTATCTTTGACAGCGTCTATATCGCGATTATAACAATGGTCAGTTCATTATAAGGAGAATGAAGTTAATTTAAATATCTGAACAAAGGCGTCACAAGGAAAATCTGTAAAGATAGACTCATTGTTCTTTTAGAAACTGGCTGTCGCTTGTAGTTTTGCTTGTGTGTACATTTTACGTTTTTGTGAAATTTTCCTTACGTAACATTGTTTTAATCTAAAAATAACGGTAAATTTAGAAACGAGCAACCGGAGTTGAGTTGAGTAGTAACGAAAGAAGGTGGGGAGGAGGATTTCTCTACTCTGTTATAAACCCCGCACTCTCTAACAATGAGGGAAGAGGATTCTCACGTTTTTTGAGAAAAATGACTCTGACAGACAACCTGTCTGATACGTGAGTAATCTCAAGTTCTGTTTTTTAATTTGATATCTCAGAAAACGAAATTTAATAAATGGTGTGAATAAGGTACGTATCAAGGTTGATTAGATTTTAATAAAAAGAAACTAATTTCGCAGAATAGAGTTTGTTAAATGTTAAACAGGGTCGAGTTATCGAAATCGTGTCGAAAGTGAAATTGGAAATAAAACCATTAAACTTTTACTCTTTACCGTTATTTTTCCCTTGGCACGCGTATCCTGGAAGACATTTTTGAAATTTTCCTCCCATATCGAAATACCCCTTGATGCGGTTAGGTCCAACTGCACACCTCTGTGCCATACCGCTGCTATTGAAATTTGTTTCATCATTTGAATTTTGCCTAAGACACCATTATGAAATTAGATTTAACCTGTTTCGACGGTCAAAAAACCTTAACTTCAATTTATTCAAACTTATTTTATAACGATAAACCTACACTTAAATATAACAAAAAATATAAATAAATTTTTTGACATGCAATTATTAATTTTTCAGTCTTAATATTGACCTGGATGAAGTTAAGTTAAAAATGAAATTAACTACTTAAATCCAAGGTAATTTTTTATAAATTCAATTAAATGCAAGCGTATTTATAACATAAATTGCTTCACTCCCCACTTCATAGAAAATCAAGTCCGTATGTCTAAATAATTTAGGAATATAAAGTAAAGAGCATTTTTTCATTATTCGGTAGGTTCCTTCTTTGTTTAATAAATAAATCAATATTGATCATGTAGACGCTAATCGTATTGTAAATATTGTTGATACGTATAAGTTTAAGTTAATAATTCAAGCTTCTGTGTGTTGTTTCTACAGATAAGATTTTATTTTGAATTACAATACAATTGAATTTACACGAATTCATCAAATTTTCAAATAGAAAACTGAGCATTTACTTTAGCAGCAACGAAAAGATTTTATATATGATGTCTATTAAATCTGTCATTTTGACAATTGAAATTGACTTAAATTATAATTTGATTATAGGTTATTTCCACTACTCGCTGAATTTATAGCAAGGAAATATTTCACCGTTACGATATAATAATTAATAGCGTAACATCGCCAATCGAAACGGCGTAACATCGCCAACTTCAGTTAAGATATAACTTAAATAAATAGGAAAAAGACTACAAAAATTTTCGACATGAAATCACCTAGGTGTTTGTTCTGTTGTGACACATGCCATCCATCTGTGATACACGCCGTTCATCTGATATTTTTGTCATACCTTTTGAAAGTTGAAATTTTGTACAGTTATCGTACTAGTGACCCAATCATGGAAGTATTGACGGCCAATATATTTTAAATTAAATGTATAGTTTGTTAAAATTTTTTGAAAACCTGTGTAGCCAAATTACGAAAACATGAACCTTGTTTATTTTTTTTTCTTATAACTTATATTGATATATTGAGCAAATTATTTTAAATATATATATATATATAAATATATATATATATATATATATATATATATATATACTGTTACCAAAATCATTATCAAAATACAAAAATGCCAACAAATTTTTAGTAGTCCATGAGGAACTACTTATATAATTCGATTATAATGTGGTCATATTCGTCTGTCCGGTTATATGTCGTATAATCGTAGTTCTTTGGGTTTAATAACGATTACGGTGAAATTTCACCAGAATACTAACTGCTATTTTGGTAAATGCAAATATTTCGGGAGCGGCTGGTCTATTTAAAAAATATATACTTGTATTTATAAAAATATCAAGTTTCTAAAAAAATTTAAACAAAAATGTAGTGAAATATCTTTTGTTTGACTTTTTTTGGGAAGTTAATACTTTTAGAATGATTGTTTTTATACTTTTAGAGTGGCTGATGATGAAACTATTGGTTTGTAAAAAAAATTGAGGTAAAAATGAAAAGAAAAAATACTTTTTTCATTAAAAACCTGTTAAGTACCTGTAGATCTTGCACTACGAAAGTTTACACTTAAAAATATATATGAGTACGTAATATTTACAATTAAACTATAAAAAAATATATAATTTTTCAAAGCGTAAATATACTGTCGACAATATCTTTCACAGGCGAAAAATAAACAAATTGTTATAATATATAATTCCACAGAATTACAAATTCTCTCATTATGTCGATTTTCAAGATTGTAGGGCAACCGGAAGTAACCTATAACTTTGATTTTCAGCAAGGTTGTTGTATTAATAAAACTTTCGCTTTTAGAGGTCATGTCTTTTTATTGGATGAACAAAAAAAACTTGAAATTTTTACAGAAATGTAAGACTATAAACCTAAGTTTAGGATATATATATCAATATATAACTTCACCTTGGTGTTACTCAGAAAGTGGCTTTGACAGACAGGCGGACCGATGGACGGATGGATAATCAAACAATCCTATGAGGGTTTTGTTGTTTTATTATGAGGGACCGAACTCCACCAGCCCTCACCGTCATAATCATCAAAAGGCATTAGTTAAGATGGAGACTACCCCCACACCCTTTATTTTCTATCTGTAAATATCTAATAAACCCAATCGAAAGAGTCGCTGTACGGGTCATATTACGCACTTAACCATGTGGTAACATTATATTGTTAATTTTCTATTCACTTTTATCTCAAATAGAAACTATTTATATCTAAATTAATCATCTAAGAAGAACAAATATAACAGAAAACTGTGATTGGTTGAACATTTTATTTTGATAATAAGACTTTCACATACAAGTAATTTTGTTTTTTTTTTGGCACTACTTTTGTTTAATGAAATTACTTATTTTACAGTTAAGATAAAATAATTTAAATTGTAAAAATGAAAGTAGTGATACAATGAATTTAAATTACGTATTTATTTGTATAATTCTTCAAAAGTTGGTATTATTAATTACATCCGAAAATAAATGAAATGGAATTTATTACATAGGTAAATAAATATACATTGACAAACAAGTTGACTAATCATTAGTTATTACAGCACGAGCGTTGTTGTTTATCTCGTTGTGTTGCACGAAAATGTAACTGAATATTTTAGAAAAGAAAATACAAAAACTAACCAAATAAACTTCTATTAATGCTAAATAAAAAAACATTACTCAAACGCCAAAACGAAACAAAATCTCTAAACTTCTGTATAAATTCCTTAAAAAAAAAATCTTAACTAATATTTGGAAAAAAAATTTGGTTTTGTTGTCTTAACTAGAGACTGAGATCATATAATATAGAGAAAATAAAAAATTAACTTAAAAAATATTGTTAATGACAAATTGACAACCGTCAATCATGGTCTTGTTTCGCGACAATCGCGGCACATCTTTTGGCTACATTCGATACATATCGGCTTTCTACAACAAAAACATACATGATAGGTCTTTCGTTTTTTTTTGGGATCACAAGTATAGCATGTTTTTCTAGTTTCCAGCTTTTCTTCTACCTCGGGTATAGGTTCTTCTATGTTTAGTACTCTTCTTATAGCTAAGCGAAGCTGTCGAGTCAGATGTTGATTACTTGCTCGCCTATGTAAATGCGGTTTGACAAGACATAATGCGAGATCTTTCATAAAATGAAGCCTTTTAATCTTATCCTCTTGCACTGAGTTATAAACTATAAATGCATTAGAGCTCGCAATATCCAGCAAACGATAAAAAATTGTCATCGGCCATCTACGAGTACGTCGGGCAGTGCTATAGTTTGAACATCTTTGATCTAATAAGTCAACCCCATATTTAGTCTCATTATAATACATTATTACTGTAGGTTTTTTCTTGACATTATCTACTGCTAAATCTTGATGCATGCTTGATACGAGTATAACCAACCTATTTTTTTTTGGGACATAAGATACTAATGTAAATTCATTTGTGAATCCAAACAAGGAACTTTCTACTTTACGAGTTTTTGATGGTAAAAAATCTTTGGGTATTTCTCTTTGGTTTTTCTTCATTGTGCCAACAAATGTTAGACCTTTTTTCTTCAACTCTTGTACTAACTGTATTGAAGTAAACCAATTATAGGCTGTAATATTACGATTTGAGCCCTCTATTTTTTCTACAAGTCTCAAAACAGATTGGGTCGGTTTTTTTAAGTGTTTGTACTGTTCTGGTAAATCTTTTCCATCAGAATCTTTACCCACATAAATGTAGGCGTTGTGTAAATAACTCGTTTTTGCATTCGTGATACACTTAATTTTCAAGCCATATTTTGCCGGTTTTTTTGGCATATACATTTTAAATTTGCATCTGCCGTGAAATGCAACCAGCATCTCATCAACACAAGCTTCAGTTCCAATTTCGCATACGTCTTGACAATTGCCAATAAAATCATTAAAAATTTCAGAAATTGGCACTGCGGGATCATTTTCACGTCGTTCTAGCCGAGTTGAAGATTTATCGAAGCGTAATGCTAGTAGAAGTATTTTCAGTCTATTTTTCGCCATAATACATTGATAAATACATCGGCCAGTTCCATCCGAGCTATACCAACTTGAAAAATCTGCGTGATTTTCTTTGAACACCGCTGAATAATACAATATGCCTAATAATGCTTTTAGTTCAATCATATCTAAATTATAAACGTAACTATTGTTGTCATACTTGTCTCGCATCTTTTCTAAGTGACTGTTGGTATGTGTTATAATTTTTTCAAGAGTACCCTCACGAAAAAAATAATTCCATACATCTTCTACTGTCGATTCTGCTGTAAAGCTGTGTCGAAGACTTTGACGTATTCCTGGTTGTACATCTACTATGTTATGACTTCTTGTTCTACTTCGGGTGGCAGATGGAACAGAAGACCAGCGAAACTTATTTTTGCCAAAATAGTTTTTATCCCTTAGTTGAACTTCCTCGCTATCGGAAATACTTTTACTAGCCTTGCGCTTACGACTCGGTTGAAGACTTGATAAAGGTTGATCATCTTCATCGTTAGATGAGGTAACTTCTTCTTCAGATTCTGAGTGGTGTGACTCATAAATCACGTGATTTGGTTCGATATCCTAATCAATATCACTGCATTCACCATCGCCATCAGAGGCAGGGTCATCATTATCCTCTTGTGAAAGCCACTGTTGTATTTATTGGTCAAAACGTTCCATTTTGTTAGTAAAATGAAGACTACACCGAGAAAGGAATTCACTTTCTAAAATCACACAATAGGCCGGGTGCGGTCACTGTGACCGCTGCAAACTTTTAAACAATAAAAACTCAAAACAAAAGACGCGTGCGACTATTACTAAGCCGGGCCTCGTACTAATCGCCTGAGTTGCGAAGGTACCAGGAGGGGCAAATACCATCGAATATTGGAAGAGTATAAAATTGACAGTGTTGCACCTACTGGGGTCATGGTGACCGCACCTGGCCTGTTAAGGGTTAAACACCTTACCAATTAGCCCCTGTTACTTCAGTTGCATGGAACGAGTATTAGATTTTACCGATATAAGTAATATACCATATTTACCTACATAACATAAGTTACATCTGAACTAAATTTCATGAAGAATTCTCTAATACTTATGTAGTCAAAACAAAACGAACAAACAAATGACATTTTGTATTTACATGACAATTATTAAATTGAAAAAGATTAGTAAAATTTTGATATATGGTATGTTTCCCAGCAGTAAAAATAACGCTTACGGAAATATTACATATTGAACTTAACTAAATATGCAATATCATTGTAAAAAATCAGACACCATCAGCGAGCAGACGCAATGTCAACAAATCAATAACAATTGTCAGAAATTCAACATTGAAACATGAATTTATTTTCCGATAATATTTAAAATGGCAGATGTCATATACACATAATTGTTTAGAATTATTTAAAAAAAATTGTTTATAGAAAAATTAAATGTTAAATTGCATAGTGTCAAAATTTTAATTAAGTTATAAACACGTGCTAGTTACAATTTATTAAATATTGACCAAGTAGACGTGATATCTCTAGTGGATTGCCATAATAAAATAAGAGTGAGAGTTTTTCAGGTGCATATACTATCTCCAGTTAAGTGTAAATATACTTTAATGAAATAATTTTAATCGAAATATTTACGACCAGGACGAGATCATTACGCTTTGATGTTATATTACGCAGTTTTAATAATTCAAAGAGGGATTGTAATAGAATATGAACTGGTTCCTGCAAAATTTACTCGTAAACATTTTGAATTTCCTCTGATGTAAATTATAGCCAGTGATATAATTTATTCTATAATGACGTGCCAAAAATTCTTCAACGCTCAGTACGATTCACGAAAGGAAATATCAAACTGAAAATAATTTCTAATAATAAATTAATTTTCAGTTGTACCACCGCACTTTATTATAATTTGAAACTAGTAAAAGCAGCGATTTAAGTATATTTTATAGCAAATCACCGCACATAGGCCTACTCATACCGTTACTTCTGATAAACTTCAAACAGAAATGTTTAGCTTGTTGTTAATGAACTTAAACTATTCGTATTTCAGGAATGATTTTCCATGCACACTTCTATAAATATGCCGCCTAGAAAATTAAGCCCGTGCTTTTGAGAAATTGTTCCAAATATCACAGTGTTAGAATGGTGGTAATTCAAATTAGGCTTTTAAATTTGAATAGAATATTTACTATGAGGGTTCCGTTTCTGCTCAATAATTTACTGTTTAATTAAATAACTCTTTCATTTATTTATGCATTTTAACCAAATTAATTTAGCATTGTGATACTTTTGAAAGGCTCTTATTCCAATTTTCTTATTTTAATTTCATAACATTGGAGATTCATATCCCGCGAAGACCAGCACCAGAAAATATTACACGACATAATTGATCGTATTTTAAAACAAATTTACAATGATGTTTCTCTCTACGGTGTCTATAATTAATAATTTAATTCATAATCAAAACATTTTTGGGGCTTATTCAAACAACGATATCCTTTACCTCAACTGGCTCATATAATTACCAGAGAATTTTTCATGAAATTTCACACCTTTCGGTATGAAATCGAAAGAGTTATTATGTTGTAACATACAGACCGATAGACGATCAGAGGGCCGTAATGAAATTATAAAGGTTTTATTTTTATATTCGGGTCCGGAAACCAAAAAGTAAGGGGCACCATTAAGAAACAGTAAATACTATATTTCTATTAATTGTGACAGGAAAACAGATTTAAAAATAGATATTATATCTTTAAAGTCTCATAGTCTAACCATGGAAATAAGGCTGCAACCTTACAAAAACTAAGGTGTCTTTTTTGAAAGTATGAGAAAAAACTTATTTTTAATTAAGATAATTATATATACCACCAGAGTTTTAAACACTAATTTATCATATATATGCCCATAATCCATATAAATTTCCTAAGTAGTGGTCATATGTTTTTTTCCAAATTTTGACTTTATTTTTTTCTACATTTATGCTAAACTATCTATATGTTGAAATGGAGTTATACTAAATTTAAAATTACGCAGTTTGATTTTAAAAACTTGTGATAGACAATCAGACGGACAGGCACTAAGATAAAACTTTAAATTTTCCCGTTTCAGATTTGATATGAAACACTGAAAACTGCTACGTCAAATAAACTTCAACACCGAGATAAATAAGAATAAAACGCGTAAACATGAGTTAAAATTCTGAAATGGAATATATTTTCATAAAATATTACACTGTCATGCCAAGATCATAGATTAAGCTTGAAATATCAGGGTAATGAAACACTTTTCCCTTTAAAAAATCTATTGTTTGGCTATTTAATTTGATTGTACTGACAAATGTTCTGTCAACTTATATGAATAAAACAATTCACTTTTTGTTTTGCCAACTATACGAAGCGTTCTTCCAATTAGATTTAAATTATAACATTTACTATTTCCTTTCACGTCAAGTTCTTGTATATAGGAGATTTGTTAGTTTTATTGTATACGTCGAAAGAAAAATAAAAGTTATAACTTAAACGTGTGTGCAAGTTTTATAAACCATATAATTTACTGGAATTTGTTTTAACTAATATTTTTTAGTAAATACAATCCACATTTCTCTACGCAAAAGGTTAGGACCATCAAGTTTCAATTTTTTTTAGCTAATAGCAAGTAGGTGGTGCATAGATATATTGATAAAAGAATAAAGGTAATTAATTAAAAATATACGTAAATTTACTAAGTTGTGTAATTTACTGGAGTTTGTTTCATCTCGCATGCCATTAAAAAACTATTCGTTTTTAATTAACCCGTAGTGTAAATAGAGATAGACGTAATTAAGAATAATGGCGGATTTCGTATTGATACTGCCTTACAACATACAGAAAGCCTTAGAATAGAAGACACAACGATTTTCGATTCTATGTCGGAAAGATGAGCATGCCGGCTAAATTCGTTATTAAACTTACTTAGAGGGTCAAACATTCCGCCGTTATTAAGTTAGACTGTTAATTAACCGATACCAAAAAAATAGGAGGTTCAAATTTCGTCGAAATGTTTTTATGCATATTCAGCGATAATTCTTTACCGAGTAGACCGATTTCGATGATACTTTTTTTTTATATGAAAGAGAGTACTTTACGGGTGGTATTATAATTTGATGATGAGATCTGGAAATAAGCGATTGAACTCCTTAACGGTTGATGCAATTATTCAAATTACGCACTTAACCATCAATATTTAGAAATTAGATATTTTTTATCCACACAGTTGTCAAATTCCTCTTATGGTCACATTATTTTGTTATTTTTCTGTTCACTTTTATCTCAAATAGAAACTATTTATATGTAAATTAATCACCTTGGAAGAGCGAATATACCAGAAAACTGTGATATTCCTCATTGGTTGAACATTTTATTTTGATAATAAGACTTTCATATACAATTCATTTTGTTTTTTTTGGCAATACTTTTGTTTAATAAAATTACTTATTTTACAGTTAACATAAAATAATTTAAATTGTAGAAATTTAGATAGTGATACAATGAATTTAAATTGTGTATTTATTTGTTACTATTAAGTATTTTGTTATAATTATATATATAATATATATTATATTGTTATCATAAATTATGTCCGAATATAAATGAAATGGAATTTATTATATAGGTAAATAAATATGCATTCACAAACAAACTGACTAATCATTCGTTATTGCAGCACGAGCGTTATTGTTCGTCTCGTTGTGTTGGACGAAAATGTAACTGAATGTTTCAGAAAAGAAAATACAAAAACAAACTAAATGAAAAATAAAAGACATTTGAAAAGTCAAAAACTTTATTATAAAAATAAATATTTCTCATCTAATAGATTTATCAGGTAACAAAGTAATTGCAATAAATTTCCCTTAAACACCTTACCAATTAACCACTGTTACTTCAGTTGCATGGTATTCGATTTTACCGATATAAGTAATGTACCATATTCACCTATATAACAAGTAAATTTTATGAAAAATGCTCTCATAATTATGTATTCAAAGCAAAACAAATGACATTTTGCATTAACATGGCAATTAATGAAATTAAAAATATTAGTAAAATTTTGATATATATTTCCCAGCATTAAAAAAAATATTAAAAATTCAACTTAACTAAATACACAATATCATTGTAACAAATCAGACACCCCTAGCGCAGACACAACCTAATCAAATCAATAACATTTGTAGGAAAATCAACATTGAACCATGAATTTATTTTTCGATAATATTCAAAATGGCAGATGTGATATACACATACTGTTTAGAATTATTTTAAAAAAATTCTACATTCGATTCTTCTTTGCATTGCTTATTACCATTCAAAATAAATCGAGTTGTTTATAAAAAGATTAAATGTTACATTGCACAGTGTCAACATTTTAATAAGTTATGAACACGCGCAAGTTACAATTTATTAAATATTTACCAAGTAGACGTGATGTCTCTAGTGGATTGCCATAATAAAATATGATTGAGAGCTTTCAGGTGTATATACTATCCTCCAGCTAAGAGTAGATATACTTAAATGAAATAATTTTAATCAAAATATTTACGACCATAACGAGATCATTACGATTTGATTTTATGTTACGCAGTTTTAATAATTCAAAGAGGGATTGTAATAGAATATGAACTGGTTCCTGCAAAATTTACTCGTAACCATTTTGAATTTCCTCTTATATAAATTATAGCCAGTGATATAATTTATTCTATAATAACGTGTCAAAAATTCTTCAACGTTCAGCACCATTCACGAAAGGAAAATTTGAACTTAAAATATTTCCTAATAATAAATTTACTTTCAGTTGTACCATCGCATACTATTATAATTTCAAACTAGTAAAAGCAGCGATTTAAGTATATTCTACAGAAAACCACCGCACACTGGCCACCATACTTCTAATAAATTTCAAACCAAAATGTTTAGCTTGTTGTTAATAAGCTTAAACCATTCGTATTTCAGGAATTATTTTCCATGCACACTTTTATAAATATGCCGTCTAGGAGATTAAGCCGTGCTTTTGAGAAGTTGTTCCAAATATCATAGTGTTAGAAAGGTGGTAATTCAAATTAACCTCTTAAATTTGAATAGAATATTTACTATGAGGGTTCTGTTTCCGCTTAGACACTCACAAAAGAGAAAATATTTACGGATATATAGTATTTTATTGAAATATTTATAAACGTTGATATTAACTTTTGTTCCGTTAATATATTTATTGCCTGGTATGTTTTTCACAAGTGCAGAATAATAACTTGTTATACAATAATTTACTGTTTAATTAAATAACTTTCATTTATTTATGCATTTTAACCAAATTAATTTAGCATTGTGATATTTTTGAAAGGCTCTTATTCCGATTTTCCAACAGATTCTTGATATACGTAGTTAAAAATTTTGGGTGGGAGTGGTTACATTTCATGACATGAGAGGTTCATATCCCGCTAAGGAGACGGCGTACCAGAAAAAATTACACGACATTATTGATTGTATTTTAAAACTAATTTACAATGATGTTTCTCTCTATGGTGTCTATGGGTAATAATATAATTCATCATTAAAAAGTTTTTTGGGGCTTCTTGAAAAAATTGTTTTCTTTACTTCAACTGGCTCACATAATTACTTTAGAAATTCTCATGAAATTTCACCACTGTCAGTATTAAATTGAAAGCGTTACTATTTTGTAACATATAGACCAATACACGATCAGAGAGTCATTATGAAATTATGAAGGTTTAATTTTTCTATTCGGCTCCGGAAACAGAAAAGTAACAGATACCATTAAGAAACAGTAAATACTATATGTGTGTTAATTGTGGCAGGAAAACAAATATAAAAATAAACATTATATCTTTAAAGTCTCGTAGTCGAACTATGGAAATAAGGTTGCAACTTTAAAAAAACTAAGGGTGACTCTTTTTAGAAAGTATGAAAAAAAATATTTTTAATTAAAATAATGATATACACCACCATAGTTTTAAACACTAATTTACCTTATGCATGTCCGTAATCCACATTAACTTCATGAGAATTGGTCATATGTTTTTTCCAAATTTTGGTAAAAAACTCATTTTGGTAATAAACTATTAATACAAAGTTTTTTTCTATATAATATGCTGAAATGGAATTATACTAAATGTAAAATTACGTAGTTTCATTTTAAAAGCTTGTGATAGACAATCAGACGAACAGACACTAAAGTGAAACTTTAAATTTTCCCATTTCAGCTTTGATATGAAACACTAAAAACTGCTACTTCAAATAAACTTCAACACCGAGATTGTGTAAATAGAGAATAAAACGCGTAAACACGAGTAACATTTCTAAAATGAAATATTTTTTCATAAAATATTACATTGTCATGCTGAGATCGCAGATTAAGCTTGAAATATCTATGTAATGAAGTACTTTTTCCTTTTAAAAAATCTTTTGTCGGGCTTTTTGATTTGATTGTGCTGACAAATGTTGTTGTGTCAACTTACATGAATAAAACAATTTACTTTTTGTTTAGCCAACTACTCGAGGCGTTTTTCAAATTAGACTTAAATTATAACATTTACTATTTCGTTTCATGTCACGTTCTTGTATATAGAAGGGTTGTTAGTTTTATGGTATATATCGAAAGAAAAATACAGGTAATAACTTAAACGTGTGTGCAAGCTTTACAATCCATATAATTTATTGGTCTTTGTTTTATCTAATATTTCTTAGTAAGTACAATCCACATTTCTCTAAGCAAAAGGTTATGACCACCAAGTTTCATTTTTTTTCAGCTAATAGCAAGTAAGTGGTGCATAGATATATTGATAAAAGAATGAAGGTAATTAATTAAAATATACGTAAATTTACTAAGTTGTGTAATTTACTGGAGTTTGTAGAGTTTGTCTCGCACGTCATTAAAAAACTATCCGTATTCATTTAACCCGTAAAGTAGATATACACTAGAGATAGTCGTAATTGAGAATAACGGCGGATTTCGTATTGCTACTGGCTTACAACATACAGAAAGTCTTAGAATAGGAGATAAGACGATTTTCGATTCTATGTCGAAAAGATGAGCATGCCGGCTAAATTCGTTATTAAGCTTACTTAGAAGGTCAAACATTCCGCCTTTATTAATTGAGACGGTTAATTAATCGATATCAAAAAAATAGAAGGTTCTAAATTCGTCGGCCTTTTTTGATGATTTCGATGAAAATTTTTTTTTATTAGAGTATACTTTACAGGTGGTATTATAATCCGATGATGAGATCCGGAAATAAGTGATTGAACTCATTATCGGTTGATGAAATTATTCAAAGTTTCGCTTTATTCAACTTCATAATTGATACAGTTTCGTTTAAATTAATTTTCCATTATTTTTTCCTTTACATTGCCAATTTTAATGAGAAATTAAATATTCGTTTTTGTTATGTGTATAATTAATTAAATTTGAAGTTACTTTTTGCCACGTGCTAGTCATTTCAAATATTGACTTTTTTATCGATTAAACGACTGGATATAATAATGCTTTTTGCTGAAGTCCAAATTTAATGTATATATTACAAAACGTTATTATAATCACTAAGAAACAGGTTATTTTGTAGCAAAAACACTTATAATTTAGCATTACTCAATAGGTTGTCTAACTCGTTTTTCGATAAAAAATATTTTAAATCACCTAAGATAGTAAATTTATTACTTGAAACAAGATGCGCTTTTTATTTGGGCAAATATTAAGTCTAGAAAAATATGAAAATAATATTAATAGTATTTTATAGAAACCACACTTTAAGAGATTTTGTGATATTAGTGGAAATAGTACGTAACGGGAATATGTATATTGTTGACCTTTTTTTTCTACATTTCAGGTTTCCAAAATACCCAGAAAGAAGAAAACAATGAATTGCAGCCATAAGTAAACCTAACTGGATGCCATCTGTACAATCAGAAATATTCGTTTGTGGACTTCAGATTTTATATCGGTGTATATGTATAAAAACGGATGGTGCCCCGGAAAAAAATCTATATAATTTTTGTAGAGAAAACAATTATTTTTTATTTTTACACAAGTTTTACTTGATGTTTAGGGTTCTGTAACTCAAAAGGAAACCGTATAGTATCACCTTGTTTTCCGTATGTTTGTTTTTCTGTTAAGACCCTGTTTCTTAGCTAAATTAATATTAAATACTTAAGTCTATGGTCCCTTGGAGTTGTAAAGAAATCAAGCTTCAAAGTCAATGTAATAAAAAAACTCTAAAAATACATATTTCTGCTGCATTTTTTGACACTGGCAAATAACTTCAAAGCTATAGGGTACTTTCCGTGGACCTAGAATCATTTTGGCCAGAAGCAAGGTTTTACAGTACAATTAAAGAAAGCCAAACATTGTACATTTTTAAATATATTTAATATTTTTTTTTAATGAGCGCCTATGAAAGATATAGTCGGCAATATATTTTCGTTATAAAAACTTTAAAATTTGTTCTTTTATTGGAATATTAAGTACCATTAAATGTATATAAATGCCTAAATGTGTGAAAAGTGGAATGAACCATTGTTTTCATTTAATAGATTCTTTTGGGAATATTTTTAATTTCTAAAGAAAAACGTAAATTTTGTTACGCAATAATTAAATACGTTAATATTTAAAAAGATATTTCCAAAAAATTATAACACTACCGCAAATAAAATTGTGGCGAAAAGAAATATCGCTTTTTTTTTAAATTTCTTGTTTCTTTTCTATCTCTTTCATTTTTATTCTCAAGAACAGCCGATTTCGAAATATTCCCAAAAGGGTGCTACAAAATATGGCGACTGATGCACCCCCTCGCATCGCGTCAATTTCTTTTCATACTCAACAGATCTGCTAACAATTCGCAGTCAAAAATGATTGTAGAGTATTAATGTATTTTGGACAACCTTTTTGACATGCCGACTAAGCTATTGTGTCCAACTTTTTTTTGTAAATTCTTTGAATTATTTCTTCTTAAAGAGCACTTCAACCCCTTCACGTAAGATTGCTTCCGTAGTATATTATATATCCGTAATATAGCATTTGCATTATTTATACAATCTTTTTGAGTGTTTTAAGTAATGAATTTAATTTTGGATAATGAAGTAATTGGTGTTTTCGTAGTATTTCTATATGAAATAAATAATTATATACCTAGGACTAAATTTAGTAATTTTCTTGTTTATTTCAATATCCTAAAATTGAAAACATTTCAATAAATTCCTCTGTATCTTAAAACAGGTTTCATAAAAATGCGAATCACATTTCTTGAGATTTATTTCAAGCAAAACGTTGAAATAGCAGATTTTCAAATAAATAAATTTGTATACTGTCGTATTTCATCAAAATGTTTTATTCAGTTGAAGAAAAGCTCAGATATTTACGTACATAAAACAAGTTTTATGTATTTTCATTTTCAGCTGTAAAACGGTGGATAACTGAATATTTATATTTTCGCTGGCTTAGATAGATATCCACATACATATAACATATAGCCCGTAAATAGCTACGAGTCATATTAAAAAAAAAACTTATAGAGAGAAGCGAAAACATGTAGTACCATCAAGTTATTAGGAAAAATGTAATAAAATACAATAAAAGCAATAATATTTCCCTCCAATTTAGGGGAAAAAGGGAATGATTCAGTCGTTCCTTTATATTGCATATGAAGCATTTCATCACTCAGCATTGAACATTTGATCCGTTGTTTCGTCGCGACTTTGTTTCATTATTTCGTTCGTGTACTTTCCAGTTTCAAATAGGAATTTTCCCGAAAGAATGACATTTCTTAAAGAAAGTAGCCTGTTTTCCTATTTCCTGGTTCACCATTTACCTGTGTGCAAATCACGTCAATCAGTTGCTCTTTTGCAGTAAAAAAGAAGAACAAACAAACGTACTTTTTACAATTAGGATTAAAATGAGATTTCCGTGGATAAAAAGGAAGTTATATAATGTGCCGGTCTGACAGCTATCTCTGTGTGAAAATCATGTTGATCAGTTGCTCCGTTGTGACGCGAAAGAAGGAAAAATAAAAAGCACTTTCGCATTTATTATGGTATGGTATGATACGAGTAGGTCATTTGCTATTAATTTAAGTTTATTCTTTTTTTGTATACATATTATTGATATTAATATAAAAATATAGCAAACTACCTCTAAATGTGAGAAAAAGTATGTCATATAATTTATGTGTCTACTCATATTTTAAACACAATATTTTTATGGTAATGTCAGGTTACAGAATCAGCGGCTAGTATGGGTGTTGGGCATTAATTTTTTTTTTCTTTTATATCAAGTGGTAAGTTATAGTCTCGGCAAGTTTTATAAGTGAGTATGGAATGATCCATAAGCAAGACTGTCCATCGGTGATACCAATTCGAGTAACCTTTTAAGTAAAAATTAAGTTATATTAATCTAGGAACAATTTGGGTTACTGATTGTGTGTGCGTGTGTATGTCGGGACTTTTCAAGAAAGATTTTCAAAATTTCTAGAAAGTTTTACTGTAAGGTTTTAAGTAGGCCAAAGTGTAGTCAGTTGAGAACAGTCAGCGTTGAAGCTTAAATGAAGGACATAAAAGGTCCATGGACATAAAAGGACGACAAAAATTTGGTACGAAAAGTTCAGGAATGAGGAATACGATCTTGAGGACGAAACCGATACGGGTCTGGACGGGTCTGGAGATCTTCTTTATCCGATGCGGTATAAAAGAGATCTCCAAAGCGATCTCGCACAGTTTTTTGAATCAAAGTTACCGGAATTATACAAGAAAGGCATATTGTTACTGCTAATTAGAGGGCGACAAGCAGTAGATAATAATGGCCCATACTTAAATTTAATTTAGTGTAACATATAAATTTTGTAATAAAAGTTGTTGACAGCAACTCAGGGTTAAAAACTCATTAGTCAACCCAATATATATATATACACACATACATACGGGTGTGTGTATTGCACCCGTGTATTGGGTTAGTTAGTAAGTCATGAGCGGTCAATTTTTTATTATATTTCCAGTTTAAAATTAATTAATCGCCGAAATAATAATCACCATTATTTTGTCCTTTTGTTCTACATATCTTCACCGTGCTGGCAAGGAATGGATAGCATCTGCGCCAAATTCTGGTGGATTCGATTGAATAAAAATTCCAATCAACTTTCAAATATAGTCTTAAACAGGGGTATATTAGGCAGGGGAAGAAAGTCTAGGGAATATGGCGGTTGGGAGATCTATTTCCAACCAAAATCTAACACTTTAAAATGGATTTGTTTGGATATATGAGGACCGGGCTACGGGTACGACAGATCCGGGCTAAGTTTACGAGGTACTTACATACCGTATTTCAAGTTTTTTCCAAAGCGGTGTAAGTTATTCTCTATAGTTGTGTGGGATCACCCAAGCGCAGTTGCTAGCTAGCCTGTCCACTGTCTTCTTCAATTAAAAATTTTAACTTGTCACTATCCAATTTCATCGATCGACTAGAGCATGTTTGATCACTCGGTGAATAAACGCCACTGCAAAACCGCTGCAACCATCGTTTTGAAGTAGGTTCAGATAGTGCTTCAGGAGTTAGGCACATTAGCTACGCGTAGCTTCGGCAGCACTGACCGGAGTGGTATTTGTACGCTCGTAGTATACAGGGTCTCACATGCGTATTAATGTTGTCCATATTTAATTCATGTTAACAGTGCAGCGTCTTAGTTACTACTGAATCAGTGAGACCGTGCCTTTATGTGTGTATATATATATATATATATATGTATATAAATATGTATATATATATGTATAAATATGTATATATATATATATATATATGTGTGTGTGTATATATATATATTCCTGAAACGTGTTTCTTCCTATCTATTGTGGAATATTATGGTCAGCCCAAAAATTTCTTCGATAATTTCTTGAATACCCTTTAATTTTAAAATAAATATTTTTTTATTCGAAAATTTTATATGCTTTTAACAAGTACAGAAATAAACCTGTCCTCAATACGTAAAAAAATATAAACGGAAAGAGTGGTTTGTTGACAGATTCTTTATTTTAAAATATAACTAATGTCAACTCTAGGTTATTGCATTTCGTCAACAGATAATTCTTCATTGAAATTGAATTAATATGAGGTTATGGATATTCATTTTATGCATTAGTATCAATCAAGACTGGTCTAAATTGAAACTAAATCAACTACGGTTGGCCGACATGGTCCCTTTTAAAATTTTGAATACTTCACACTTTATCCACTTATATTTTTGCCTTGAATTTTAAAAATTTTGTAAATTCTCTTTTCGAATTAAATATTAGTTAACACATATGTTCAATTGGGTTCCCACCTAAAGGTTTGTTTATTATTTAACTAAATCTTCGAAGCAATGGTAATTAAATCAACTAACATGTTTAGAAATTTTTATATAAAAATTAAATAAAAATTGTTTTGTAATAAAACAAAGGAACACTTTTAGCTTTTAGGTTTCATTTTAAACCTACATGCATCAATTTCAGTGATATTTTAAAAGTATTACTATTTTATAATTGAAAAGGCCCTTCTTATTGAAACTGCGTTTCAATTAACTAATTTTAATTTTTGAGCCTCGTTATGAAATGTAGAACCTAAAAGCGATGTATGAAAGTAGTGTCGATTTGAAAAATACGAAAAATTTTTCAATAAAACTTATTTTGACCAATTTGAATTATAAATTACAAGAAATATAGGCGATGAAGTAATCTTCTTTGTGCTTATTTTACGCAACTGGCCGATTTTAATAGTTCTATTTAAAAATGCAGATTTAGATCAAGTTTATTTTAGCTATTTTCGTGTTTTTCGTCAAAAGTACGCATGATCTGAATGATATATTTTCTGCGAAATTACTGATGAATCAAATACGCCACTTACCAACCAATACTTTTAAAGTGGATATAATTTTCGTACATCGTGTAATTTTAAATGAGATTTATCTGAAATTGTCACCTGTAAAAAAACATATGTTCACTAAAAAATAATTTAAATAGGTATAAAATTTCAGTTAATACCAAGTTTATTTTACAATATAAGCCATGAATTTTTTTATGCAATCCGTACAGACACTGATATAAATACACTCACACACTCATTTATTGGTAATATTAGTTAAACAAAATAGAGCATTTATGCATCGCATGATGATAATAATAGAAGATGTTCACTGTAGCTTTTAGCACTTTATTCACAAAAAAGTTTTTAAGATTAATGCTCCGAGCTGATTTGGGAATTTTCCGTATTTATTTGGGTTTATTGTTTATGTTTGTAAGCAGCCTATATTGATGGTGAGAGAATATTTTCACCAAATCATGTTTTCAAGTTCATTCGAAATATTTATTAAAATACATTGTTATTAAATTTACAATTAATTTTACATTATTAATAAAATTCTTTGAACGGACCTGGATTTAGAAGCTCTCTCTGCAAACATAAAATAGTATGTAATTTTTCTCTACAGTGCAAATAAATTAAATATTCCTACGCTTGTTGAAATTCATTGTTTGTGCTTTAGTCAGGACTGTAATTTAATCTTATTCAGATAAAATACTTTTCTGCAAATAATATTAATCCAGCAGATGGGCATATTTAATTTATCTAAAGATAAATATGAGTTCCTAATGCTTCATATTTAAAATATTAATTACCGTATTAACATTTTAGATATGAATTTCTGAAGTGAAATAATTTCATGATCTGATGTAATTATAGAAGAGTTAATTACTTCAGATTTAAATTCAAATTTAATTTAGGTAACGTAAAAATATATACTCCGATTTCTGGTATCATAAGAAAATTACAAAAAGAAATTAATTTAAATTAATATTATGTACATATACTAGAAAGAAAGACCATAAAAATATGCCAAATCACATAATTTTGTAGAAATTTAAATATTTAAATAATCTTTCCGAACCGATATATCTCGAAAATTTTACTTGCGAGCAGAGTTGACATAAATTTATTCTCACAAAAATATGTCAGCGATTTCAGTTTATATATATTTAAATAAGTGAATGCAAAATATCCGTTTTTTTTAAATTCAATCCTCTTTCAATTTACGGTTTTAGCAAGTCTAGCTCTAAAATCAAAAAATGTATGGATAGATTAAAACTAACTAAACTGGTTTAGAAACGTTAAGATCTAAACGATTACTGATCTGATTGAAATTAAACAATATTTCTTTAAAGTGGTAAAGTGTAAAACTTTTCTAAGAACTTCACAAAGTTATAAGACATAAGTCATTTGGTGAAAGGAGTTCAGCGTACCAAGTCATTAGAGTATGCAAAATGTCAACAGAGTCATCAGCTGGTAAGTCAGTAAACACTTGATAAAATAAATGTAATTTTTGCGTGAAATCTTCTTGGCGATACATATACATTAAAATGCGTACATATAATAATCAATCAAAATTATTGACAGTCCTAGATATTGTACTTGGGCACAGAAATATTTTCCAAACTTTAATGGAAACTAAGTGAGTAAAGATCCGTCAATATATTTTCGAATACTATTCCCAAGAGCTATTGTGGCTCCACAATGGAAAGTAGAAAAGGGGCAATTTTAGAATCATGCTGTTTTTGAATATACATTTCTTATCAAAAATATTCCATTAATATATAAAAACGGTGTTTAAATGTACACAAATCTTTTTCCGTTCAATCGTAATCTCTTTTTTATAATTATACTGTTTTCTGTCATAGTACTTAGATACTGTCACATATATGAAAATCCATATATTGATCCACATATTGATTTCCTTTTATGAAGCAAAGCCATTTCCGTCAATGTTTAAATAGTTTACATTTGCTTTTAACCAAATTTACAAAATTTTTAAAAACATAATATTAAATCAATCATCGACATATTGTGTGACCAGTTAAAAAAAATAATCATAAATTGAATATGAAAAAATGTTAAACTAGATAATCAAATACAAAAAAAAATATGTTCTAAAAATTAGTGAAATATTATTGTTGTACCAAGAAAATGCCATAAAATTAAATAAATATAGAAAATCTTTCGTACTTTTAGGTCACTGCTTTGTAAAAGAAATTGATCTTAATGAATTGATCTAATTTTTAAATCTAAATAGTATGAAGAGTTTATAAATATTTTTTATTAAAGCTTAGATGAGTATACCTACGAAATTATAGCAAGTATCCATTTCCATTAAAATTATAATAATTAATCAATCGGTAGGAAAAAGTAACAGGAGAACAATTATATTTTTACTTTTACCATTTTAAAACCCTAAGCTTAAAAGTCTTTAAATGATTACAGCCTAATATATACAACCTAATATATAAATGATTATAGCCTAATATATACCCTAAGCTTAAAATTCTTTAAATGATTATTTTTACGTTTCCTATATATGAATCAAACTGAAATAAGTAATACTATATATTTCTGTAAACTCTTAAGGTTTTAAATAATTTAGAATGTCAAAAAAGGTAGGATTAATTGTGTCTGAAAAGTGATCATTCAATGTTTGTATATCCTGTACGGTAAATTTCGTACTCGATTTTAATAATTCACTTATTTTTGAAGCAAAAAAGTGGTTTTATTATGGAGTGTTGTTTTTATGTTGCCCATAAATTTTTAAAGAATATAAACAAGAAATTTTATTTTAAATACCAACAAAACCTAGATTTCACATTTCCCTTCCAGCCAGGTAGTTGGTTATTGTTGTATTCTGTACGGTGAATTTTGTACTCGATTTTAATAATTTACACATTTTTGAGACAGAAAGAAGACATTTCCAAAAAATTAGCTTTACATGAAGTATTTGCAGAGATGTTTTTAAATTGGTATAACAAATCGGATAGTATGTGCGCCTGAGCTTAAAATACGACAATTGTAACCAAAAGGATATTCTTTTGAATTTTTTCCTATTCATAAAATACATTATTTCAACATCATTGCGAGGGTTATGCGTACTGCAGTGCATGAACACCGAGCCTCTGATAATTAGGCAACGAATATCAACAGTCGCTGTATTGAATGCGATTCTATTATTATCATAGCCCCGAACTTTAAATCTTTATGAAATTTGTGGCTTGAAAACGACACATTATATAGAATGCAAAAAACGCATCGAAAGGCTTAGCTTAGAATCAAAAGAATTTAAAGAAAGGCTTCCCGCCAATGCTTGAAAGTATTGGCGGGAAGAATATAATAGAAGATTTGATAAAAATTGAAGAATTAAATAATTTAGACACAGTGGCTCTAGTAAACATTGAGATATGTAAAAATGATGACTCGACTGTATATTCGTTAGAAGTTATTATGAAATTGCAAAATTAAAAGAATGTAAATGTTAAATTTAAAATATCATATTTAATGTGGCGTTGCTTTTCCGGACAGGACGACATATACCGGGTCCGCTAGTTGAATTAATATAATTCAGCAGTGCACACCGTGAAAATACTAGAAGAATTTCAATTATCGTACGAGAAATGTAAAAGGAAATTATCATTTTACTAGAAATATTATACAAACTATTTAAAATTTACCTTATATTTTAATGACGTAATATTTGAATTATTGGCCAATATATTTTTTAGATTAAATTTAAAAATGAAAAACGATGACTTCCATATCAACGGTAAAAGATGATTAAATTGATTAAAAACTAATGATAAAATAATTAGGAGTATTAAACAAATTTAAGTGTATATGAGAGGAAAGCGGTAAAGTGTAACTTTTTGTTATATATGTTTTATTTGTGGCTTGTATGGCCTTGTAAATGAGGATTTATACTGCAAATATACTCTTCACCATTTCATCTTGTAATACAAAATGTAAGCAAATTAAATTAACCAAATTCTAAAAGATACTTAAACAAAATAAGCGAAGTTAATAGTCAGGAAAGCTTATTATAAAGGTAGAGGAATATTGACTACATAATTTTCTTAACATTTCTCCACAAATAAATTAGATTTGATTTTCAAACACTGAATGTTTTTGAAAAGGTTTCACAGTTTCATAATGAGCTTGATGATACCTTAAAGAAATTGTGCTATTATATTTGTACATTTAAACCAATTTCACGTGTCCTAATTTTCAAATAGAAATCTTCAGTAAACGTGTCCAGTGGCCTGAATCATAATATTCAAGCCTCGTTTAGCTAGTCTGGTTATTCTTCTGATGTATAAATATTCTATCCGCATTTGCTATTGAGACTCGGTTATAAATAATATACTTTATAATTATTAAGTATACGAATAACCTCATTTACTGTAAATGCGCAGAAACTTGTTTACCAGTCCACTGTTGAACTTGACGGTGACGTTTAATTTTATTATTCGAAGGAACATTAAAGAATATTGTAAGTAAATATATTGTGTGGGTGACTCACTTTTTACAGATTTCTCTAATGGTGCTAGTATATATCAAATATAAATATATTCTAAAGTTTAACAAATTATATAATCCATATATACACAACAAATTGTGTCATCTAAATGTAAATTCAACGACAAAATCGTTTGTTTGAATACGAAGATTTTATTCTTTGGAATGGAATTATTTTTTATTTTATTAGCTGTCAGTAAATATTAATAAATACTTAATTTTGTTACAACGATTATTTAACTTATTTTCTACTAAAATTTAGGAAAAAGAATTCTATTTTGTTTTTATTTAAGTTTTTAGCTTATGAAACGAAAAATGTTTGGGTCTCTCTACTAATTTCCACCGCCTAGGGCCCAAAAATATTTTTTTATAACAACATGATAACGTAGATTACGTAGATAAACAATATTGACATTTTTTTATTTTCTTTATTTGGTGACAAAATTTAATTGTAATAATTGAAGGAAAATATTTGGGGATGATATTTTTTATACTTTGATGGTTTCTTCTGTAACCTGTAATGTATCATAAAAATAACTACCTTATTGAAATTTTCTTGTCATGGCCAAATATTCTGTTCTTATAATGTTTTCGTCGTTACTTTTTTTTACGTTCTCTGTAATTTTTGGTATTTTTCTTAATAGCAATTCCTTAATATACCCTATGACCTGATATTGAAATGTCCAACAGGAAATTTAATAAAAGTGTATGGAATTTTGAATGAAGAAATTTTCCACCAATTCTTATTGGGCCAATTTATTATCAGCACTGGAATGATAACTATTAAAAGAATCTTCATTTTCAAATAACGTAGAGAATTAATAAGGTTCATCCGAAATATTCTTACATTGCTAAAAAACGTCATTTGATCTTTGTGAGGAATAGCAATTATGGTTGATAACAGCGTGGTTTAAAATATTAATGACTCCGTGTTAATTGAAAAAAAGTCAGAATTTGTAATCATCGCCGTGCAGTTCATTTTTAATAGGTACGTACAACATACATTACGCAAATAAATCAACAGTTTAAATTCGTGATGCAATATACGTTTTGAAATAAATTTCGGCAATTACTATTGAAAATGTTATTAGTTTTTCATATTGTGAAGCGGTAGCATAGTTATTATTTTTATGGTGTCGCGATATTTGAATAATATTATAGGCAAGTAATTCAATTCTACAGATTTTTTTTAGTTTAATAACTTAAATGCCGCGGATACGGCACTATAACCGCTTATTACGGATAAAAGCCAACAGCTTTTATTTGATGATAAAAGCTGTTAGGTTTTACCCGTAATAACCAGTTGTAAGGCTTTAAGGCTGATGTTAAAACATGTTAAAGGCTGACACATCACGAGACGAGTATTAAAACTTGGCTCGATAACACTGGACTTGACAAACTTTCGGGCATGTAGTAATAATAATTCTGCTGACTTTGGCGTTATAAATAGGGCTCGACTAATTTTAGATCATTTTGAAAACTTTGTTCACGTTTTCATGGTTTTGGCATGTGGATTGCAGTGTAGTAATGGTAGGTGGCTGAAGTCGTTAGTGCGACTTAAACATTGATCGAGATTTGGCGTGCGTAAAGTAAGGGTGGACTTTAGAATATATTTACAGAACGGTATAGAGGAAATCTTGCCTCTCACATACCATGATCTGAATAAAAAATGGGAGCATGCAATGATTTAGTAAAATTAATCAAGACGCTCAAAGAATGGTTAGCGTTGAAAGATATCAAGAAAAACATTTTAGGATGATGTTATAGAAAGAAAACGAAGATAGTAAAACACCCCAAAAGTACCGGTACCAAAAAGTGTATAAGCTAAACCTGTGGTATTTTTATTTTTTTTTGCAAATGAATTCTTGCACTGAATCTACGTTAAATAGTTTATCGGATGATGAGTCCATAAGAAAGTAATTTAAAAAATTAATATGTGTTCATTTCTTTGTTGCGAAATTAAGACACATAATAATTATATTATAGTATTATATACCATATACCATCCACATTTATTCTCTGAAATAGGGATGTAGTAAATAAAATGTATAATGGGTTCTTGCCAGGTAACAGTACTCTCACTATGAAATTATCGCATATATATATATATATATATATATATATATATATATATATGTATATATATATATATATATGTATATATATATATATATATATATATATATATATATATATATATTGCTTATGGTATAAACTGCTGTTTTGGTCATTAAATTCTGTTTTAGATATTTATAAAAATTTTGAAAATTTCAATTATTAATATTGATTGTAGCTATATAATGTGCATCATTCTTTTTTGCAAAAAATATCTAGGACAGAAATTGCAAATGTTAATTTTGGTTAGGTTCCATATCATTTAAATGAGTTAGGAAAACATGGTCTTTTCATGCCAAATAAATTTTGTACTACCTGACTATATAGTTTTCTACGGTTCTTGTAATTCTTCTTCAATGCGATGTTCTAAAATTCGCACTCAAAGGAAATGCGTCGTCTCTAAGAGGCATGTAAAGTACAACTTGGGCGTTTTTCGAAGTGAAGGAATCTTAATTTTTTGCGGTTCAACATTTTATAAAATGGTGTCTCATGTATAATACCACCATCTGATACACGTCAGTTGCCACCTACACCGACCATTATGAATTAAAAAAATACTATGATGCCCCTTATATTTATAAAACACAAATCCAGTTCATTGTGATAAATATTCTTTTATTTTCAATCAACGGCGCTTGGATAATTTGGAAACTTCTATATTCTCTCAAATTTTCTTAATAGCTTTTTTTCTTCGACAAAGTCAGCCTTTAGAAGATACTTAAGAAGTTTAATAATTATTTGGTAAATAACAATATTCAAAGTGAGAACATTTATACAAAACAATCAGAAAAAAATACTGGATTACTGACAAATTAACTAACTATTATTAAGAGTTTATATAAAGCTATATTAGTAGAAATGAAGTTGATGTCGCATATATAGCCTCACGTTTCAGAAATTATAGAAGATAATCTTAGTGAGATATAGCGAATGAATACTGAAAGTCTATGTCTGATCTATGTTTAGCTTATGTACCTCAATATAATAATGAGACATTCATGTGTTCATATGACTTTCCTCATATTCATATGACTTTTCCTAATAACTGGTACTACTAAAAAGAGTTGCTAAAAAGAGTGTCGTATCTGTCACAAACATCAAAAATTTTAATTTATTTTTAAAATAAAAAGTTGCATTTTTAGGTCGAGGTATTTAAACATCATTTTTGGGTTATAAAGTGTATCCAATAGTTTTGCTATAAAGTGTGAAGCCCAAACTTGCCAATAGTCCCAACTCGATATTCAGCAGAGGCCCAGTTAAATACGCGTTGCTTTGTTGATTATTCTAACTGAACTGTGGGGTTTACGTGTGTAGTAACAGAGACAAGCCTGGCATGTCTAGCTGAGTCTCAGTAATTGGCTAGTCGTATGTCAGAGCCCTTAGGCTTAATTAAAACATATATGGAAGATATCCAAATCTACATTACAAAAAATTTTGTTCTCGTTTTTTGGGGTCCGTATCCAAATGATGAATATTATAATCCTTATAATTTTGTCACATTAGTTTGTATTCCTCTCCATTTATATGATACAGAAACATATAAATTCGCAGATCAATTATCCAAATAAATTAAATTGAAGAAATTAGATTTTTAATTATTTATGTATCTCTCCTTATATCACATTAGAGGATGAAAAACATTTTTTTGCCGAATTTATAGATTACTTATACCAACAATCTTCCAAGATCGTACAGGAATTTTTTTGGGATCTTATTGGCCAGATACGGGTTCCTAAAATTTAAAAGGATTTACCCTTAATAACTTCTTAACTATGCATATAAACATTTTTAAAGAATCGGGCAGCAGAATGTTTTGACTTTTTCTCATCAACAAAGTGTGTTCAATTTGGTTACAACTTTATTTGTTGACGATTCTGAAGCTTTGGAAAGACATGAAAGGATCAATATAAAAATCGTAAAGGCATAATCTTTGAGACTGGCAAAATATACAGCTGCGATTAAATATTGATCATTGCCTATTTTTTATTCTTATTAATGGGAGTTTTCACAAAATAGTATTTTTTTTTACTTTACACAGTTTAAACGCGAATTCAAGTTGTGCACCCTACATATAGCTCTTTTATATTTCATGCAAAAGTTAGCTGTCATTTTTATGAACTTAGATAGGCAAATGGCACAAGTGTCCCTCTTGATATCTCGGTCAGCTCTCTATCAGCTCATTGATATCTCGTCGCAACATTGGACTATTTTCATAACCTACAAAACGAAGTCGCGTCTGGATTTTATTTTCATTTTGTTTCTGCTATTGTTGCTGATATAAACAACGTATGAGTTTATAATTAGAATATTAAACACGTTACAAAACAAGCATAATGGCCATGTACGGGTCTTCCTATCACGGCACATAGCAGAGCACGTCTGGTCTATCGTGTCGACAGCTCCTTTTGTTGAGTTATAAAATTCAATTATTTCTGGGTTTTCATTAGTACTTATCGCAGTAACGTCATGTGTTATTGACTATAGATAAACAACTTTATTTCGATTGGTTGTTAAGAAACTAAGATCAAAAGAAAAAAAAACATATCCCGATTCGACGAGAAGTAACTCCTTTATTTCGTTTGGTATTTCTCATTTATTACTACGTAAGGTTCCTTCTAACGTCATATTGCATGGATCATTGAGAAGTTTAAAGCTAGTAGTATCGATGTGAACCAATTGTTCATCGTGATATTTCGATTGGTGTCATAAATTTCTCAAGTAAGGTGTAACATTCAATAAATATTTGGTTTCTACATCGACTAACATTACAATTTCGATACCATATTTGTTTGGCTTATTAGGCAGATACATCCTAAAAGGGCAGCGACCTCTGAACCTAACTAATTCCTCATCAATAATCACGTAAGCACCCAGTGTATACCATTTCTTGCAGTTGTTTATGAACGTTTCCCATATACGCCGAAATGCTGCAAATACTCAATTCTTCTTAATGAACGTGTATTTTATACAGGTTTTAAAGCAAGAAGCACTATGCGATGTATCGAATAAAAGTTTTGAGCGCAGATAATTGCTTTTAGTCTACGTTTGTGGCCCATCTTACTTCGAATTTTTTTTTACTGGTATAATAACACTGGGATCACATTGCATTCTATTTTGACTACTTTGATCAGCTACGATGGATATAAAATCTTCTGAGTTTGATATATACATATATATATGTGTGTGTGTGTGTATATATATATATATATATATATATATATATATATATATGTATAAGCCGTAATCAGCATGAAATCTTTGTAAAAAGCGATATAAACAACTTTTGCTCAAAACTCACGCAAAACTAAGCTTTTATGACACCTTGCTATAAACTCAATACACAGATCACATCCAATCACAAAGACAGCGCGTGGCATACTGACCGACATAATTAGGAAGGTACAGTGAAGGGGGGGACGTGGGAATGACGCCAGCTTTGTTTTTACTAGGAATCGTGATTTTGTGTCGTAATTTTTACGATAGTTTAGTAATCTATGATTAATGCTTTTCCGTACTATAATAAGAAATAAACTATTTTAAACTAAGCTTTAGGCACATGTATATGTTTGTAAGAATTTACCTGCGTAATTTTCTTACCATTTGTTCAAATGTAAAAAAATTAATATCTGGATATAAAAAAATGTCTTCAACAGTATTATATTAATATTACTATTATCATAACTTCAGAATTCACGGATTATTCTCATAGCTTTAATTAAAACTACGCTATATCTATCCAATTCTCGTTTTAATAATACTACCTATAGAAAAGAAATCGGGGTTAGATCTAAAAAGCTTTTGATGCTAAAATTCATTACGTCTTCTAGCTGGCCAAATTAAGTAAGAACAGGTTATCATTCGAAGGAAATTCACATACCATGAAAAATATTTTATAATTATTGCAGACTCAGGCCTGACTTAGAAAAAAGTCAAGTCAGAAAAAGGCAAAATAAACAGTTTTAGATTTTGTCTTTATAATTATTGGTAACCTGTATCGTATATTCATCGTAAAGTGTATCACTTAAGTTTTCTGAGTTGTCTTGTCTAGAAATTGATTTGTTTGATCTTATGTCTGGTTATTCAGGCTTGATATCATCCTCCACTGAATCAATATTCCAACCTTGCACTTCAATCATATATTCGAATTTTGATTCCTGCTCAAATATAATCACGTTTCTGTTAGTCATCACATTGCTCGTTCCTGGATTGTAGACCCTATTATGTTTTAATATTCTGATAAAAATACATTTTATTGACTTCCTGTCCCATTTCTTTCACTTTTTTTTAGCTGTGTGACTCATCGCAGTGCTGCCACACATTCTGATATGATTAATATCCGGTTTTAAACCAGTCCGCAACTCATATGGAGTTTTATTACTCGCTGCTATAATGCCGCTGATATAATTCGATTCTGCAAGTACCCTGCCATACTAGTGGTCTTGTTTTATAACTATTTACCTAAGTGTGCATCGAGAAGTAGAGAGCTTTCTTTTCAACGATTGAACAATCGAATTCTTCACACAATGCATTCTTTTGTGGGGTGTAAGGATTTGCGTTCTGATGAATCTTACCAGCAATATTCAGGCAATTGTCAAATCCTTTGTTGCAGTACTCCAGACCATTATCACTTCTTAATACTTTGATTTTCCTTTTTGTTTGATTTTCTATCTAAGTTTTGAATGACTTGAAATAATTTAAAGCCCCGTTCTTGTGTTTCAGAAAAAAAAATAAATGACATACGGACATAATCGTCGAAAAACAACAAAAAATATCTCGAACCGCCTATAGAAATATTTTCTATAGTTCCACAGATGTCTGTTTGTACTATATCTAGCAAATCAGAATACACCGCTTGCTTTCAAAATATCTAGTACATGAGGATATGGTTTATCCACTTTTTCGTCAAGAAACGTACACAGGACAGCATTTTCCATTGATTCAAGTATGTTTATTGATGTCCTAATCTGCGATGCCAAGTTCTGCGATGCCAAGTTCACTACGATGCCAAGTTGACTCCTAAAACAACTGATGCAGTCAAATATATTTGGTTAGGCAGGTTTACGTTGTATACCCTGTACGTGACCAACAATGCTGTAGCTAACGACGCGTCATTCTTATTGTATACTGAATAACCGCCATCCTAGAACACAGACTGTGTAAATATGAACACACACTATAATAGGAAGTTTGTTGTTAGATTTGGTACACAAAACCCATCTCCTACCATGATGTCGTACTCGAAGTTATTAGTCGTAGTTGTAATTTTCAATTCGCCGGAGCACAATACTGACACATTTTCACTGTTTGCAACAACAATCTTTTGTCTTATTCATACAAAACATTCATAATTCAACTTTTATTTGCTTGTTAGGTTAATACTTGCACCTGAGTCGACATATTATTCAATTTTGTTAAAATTTCCACTTAGAAATACTATGCTAAACGCATTAGACTGCATTCGGTCTTTATTCTTGTAATATGACAAGTTATTTTTATTATTTGTACAATGATCTCTATAGTACCCTGTTTGACTACATCAATAACAGTTCCCCAACCTGACGTTTGACTTTGACAAGTCGGTTCTACCAACATTAACATTTTTTCCGGCCATAGCCAGATTCTTATTCCTTTTTCCATTGAAGTTTGCATACGTGATAAATGCACTGCTAACTTCGTTCTCATCTTGTCCGGCCGACTCCATGTCCAACAGTTCGGTGTTTTTTTTGGAATTCGCTGTTATAGAAATGCCGGAACGCTCAATACCCATGATCATAGAGGAGAATCGATCAGATATTTCTGTAACCAATTACGACTCACGTCCGCCACTGATCATTAATTTCGAATTCCGTTTCGCTATTTTCTTCTTTTGTATCGGCAATCTGCGTCATGTACGACGTTGTCGAGCTACAATTTTCATGACGAACTAAAATTAAATTCTGAAGCATAAGTTTGCTTCAGAAAAAACATTGCGTTAAATAATTGTATAAACTTTTCCCACAATTTCAACGTCAATTATACATTTTTTACGTGTACGTATAAAGACGTGTCGATTATCCTAATCAATTTTGCTTTGGTTATCTGCAGCTCCTGTGTCTTTCACTTTTACTGGCTTTACAGAATGTTTAATGCATTCGGGAATTAGAAAATTTCCTGCTGCAAAACAGCTCTCAAAATAGTTTTTTCTTCCTTTTAGCTTGGGCATATTGAAAATAGAGTTAGTAAACATTGTAATGGTAAGTCAATAACTTTTATACTACGAAAATCCAACAATCACTCACGGTATAGTTCAAGCTCTTCTCGAAATAGTTTTTCATACTCGAAATAGCATAAAATACTTGTTAAAAGCAACGAAAAATCGTTATTTCTGCGCAAGAGGCCCATAAACTATAAAGTAATTACTCGTTCACTGTTAAAGTATAAACTAACTGTTTTATTACAGAATAAAGGTACGCACTAAAAATCATAGATGGCAGCACGAAACTCATATTTTTAATATATTTCAACATGATTGAATAAAAAAGGACAATGGAATATAAAGATTTTATACCTTGATTTATGGGCAAAAACACGGTCACCGTTTAGTGTGCTCAAATTTTGAATTTCTGGCAATTTGTTTTGCATTTATTCAGCAAATAATTGTCATTATTTACTGATTTGTTAGCTTTTCCTCTACCATCAACGACGTGTTCACCTCCTCTGCAGATCAATGAAAGTTAAACTGTTCGAATATATACTTGCAGACCAGAGGCTAACCCGGCTTCGTAGGTACTGGCTGTCCATCATTTTTTGTGCAGTATGCTAAAATGAAGCGATTAGAAATACGAGTCTGTACCACACATCGAGAGTTTCGTATCTCGTTCAAAGTAAAAATATTTTATTTATCGTAAGTCATTGTTCTTGTAGACTGTATTGCGCAATAAATATATAATAATACCTATGTAATTAACTATTACATCTAGACTCGCCGTTATAGTTTTCATACTTTATTTTTATTACAGAAGCAGCGGTCTGTATTATTTTAATTGCGGCAAACGCTTCTTGTAAAGTGCGATAGGAAACCAGGAGGATTTGAAAACCGGATAATTTTCCACCATTAATTATAAAACTTTAAACTGTCTGTCCTATAAAATGACATATTATATATATATATATATATATATATATATATATATATATATATATATATATATATATAAATTACATTTTAAATTAATAAAATAAATGTTATAATAATCGCAATACTATTTGTTATTACGTCGAATCAACAATTTTATCTTGAACAATAGGTAAAAATAATTTAATACAACTTATGTAATTTCAATAATAAATGGCCTTAATTTTTTCCTGTTTATTATTATTTTTTTCATAACCTGTTGCCATTTTATATCAATTAAACACTTTTGATTCTCGTTCAAATATGAAACAATACGTCAATAAAGATAATATAAAATATGATTCTTTCATGGAAAATACATAAGAACAAGTCAAACGTGGGACATAGCCTTAACTTTGTGGTCATATCGCTCGTTTATGTTATTTATTGGAATGTGAATCATGATCGCTTGATAAATGCAACACTTACATCGATTAAGTGTACAATTTTTTTAAAGAAAAGACTATTTTTCATGGTATTTATATACGTAATATTGAGCCGTATTAGTAGTTCGGCTTCTTCTGTTGCCTACCTGTGTGTCTGCAATTCTTAAAACGAAACCATATACTAGTTAACTCTTTTTCTTTATAATTGAATTACTTTTTTGGTTTAAATAAAAGTTTAAGACTTGCATTATACAAAACTTATTTTAGTTGTTATCAATTAAGAAACTGAAACAATCAGAAATATGACTTAAACGCATCATCATTTTGAAAAAAACAATGTTTATACATATGCAGGTTGATAGTTAATTGATTCAGCAACAATTTTTGTTTCCAAATTTTTCTCAAAAATAAAATACAAAAATAATTTGTTTCCTGTGTAATTTTTTTTATTTTAAACATTTTTTCTATATAATTCTAACCTTCACTATTACCAAAACATTTCGCTAATACAAACAGTATCTTCCTGAAATCGAAATTTTCAAATATGAATAGAATTTGCACAACGAGGTTACGTACACATTTAGACGCTAACAAATATTTTAGGGTACATAGTGTTTAAAAATTGTTACATCTAGGATAATCGCTACAGTTTTCCTATAAGCTTTTAATTATATTTTAATAACGTTGCTTTTTCGTGATTTGTTGTTTATAGGTTTCGGAAGTAGGGTATTCCGGTCTAATTTCGCCTCCTTTTTAGAATCCATGTTTGTACAATACCTATGTAATTTAAAATTATGAACAAAATTAATTTCGTAGTTGTCATAATAAGCTTTTTTGAGTGAGATATGTGTTACTAAAAATACCAAGCGATATATAAAATATAAGATTGCCATGTGATTTAAAAAAATTTAAGGTGTTTTCTTTTCCCCCTTTTTATTTCTTATATGAAAATTGTAAAAAGTTAACTGATACAAAATATGTGGGTAAAGGTCTGGTATTATGCCAAATTTCAAGTTTTTAAGACGCATGGTTTCTGAGAAAAGCAGCGGTGATATACCAACAGACTGACTCTTTGTGATTTTATAATGGTTCCATTCTCTTTTTGAGGAACAGAACCATGAAAAACTTAAAAATAACGCTGAATTTCTAATATAATCGATTTTCCTTTCTACGAAATAACATACGCATCGTTCATTACTGACAGCAAAATAAAGACTTCGTCACATCGTGTCGTATTCTTTAATGTCGCAATGCAGCCCGCGATTGATGTTGCATGTTGGTCCTTGATGTTGCACCGTAGAGCAAGCAGCAGCGCAGTGCGCGTTCATGGCAGAAGGCGTTAACGTTGAAATAGTATATCAGGATACGATACAAAAACAAATATTTACATTTTATTTTTAATATGTTTGTGACAATTATATCTTCTATTTAAGAAGCCATAGAAGATGGTTTGCAATACCAATTTAACAATATTTAATACTAGAAAAAATTGCTTGAATTCTATTATATATTTTCCTTTTAGACAACCGGTGACGACCTAGGTATATTTTAGGAAAAAATGTTAAATAAAAATAACATAGAAATAATGTACGACTAAGAAACTAATATTGTTTAGAAAACAAAGCATAAATTAAGTTAAATGTAGTTAATTAAAAAAGTCACTTAAAAAAGTTAATCAATTTTTTAACTAAATGGATTCAACAATTTTTTAATAGTATTTACATATTAAAATAAAAAAAATTATCTAATTGTAATCACTGAATACGTACATTTGGATATTAATATAATAAAATTTAATCTGTAATAACTTGATTAAATAAAAACAAACTCACTTGTGTGTTTTGTTTATATAATTTCTCGTGTCTGTTATATTACCTAATATGCTTTTATTCTTTATAAACAAATATTACTAAAATGAGAGAGTCTTAGCAATGTTATGATGCCCAAAATTTGTTTCGAAAATTTTGATGATTCAGCGACAAAATACTGAGAATGTGTTTGCACAGATTAACGATTAGAATTGTCAATTTTGTTTAAAGGAATATATAACAAAATATTTAACTATTGTTCCTAAAAGGTAAATATTTAAAAAATATTTCGGATAAAAATTCTAAAAACCGATATTCTATCGAAAGACTTAGAGAATAAAAATAAATTAAAATCAATTAGGAAATACTTTCATGGAATTAGGAATCAAAAATGATTAAAAGGAAAGAACAGTGAGCTTTATATGTTAGCTATGCCCATTATATTTAACACTATTTTGTATAACTTATGTATGTATGTATATATATATATATATATATATATATATATATATATATGATTAAATCTGTCATTATTGAAGTAATCGAACAAAAGACAGAGAAGACGATGTAATGGCAAAATATAAAAACCAATATTTATGAAACTTAGTTTTATATATTTAACTGTGGAATGTATATTAATAAAATTTCTAATGTCAACTGTAACAAAATAATTCCATACGGCGAATAAAGAGAAAGGAAAGGAACAAAAATCAACTAAAATTAATGAAAAATGTCGCTTGTAGAATTAAGATAAATATAAAATTGGAAAAACCTTACAATTCTGAACATTGTGAAAGCTTCCACATGCAACAACATCTTAATTTTTATGCCAAACCATAATATTTAAATCTACTTTGTGGAACTTTATACACACACGGTTAAATCTACATCAGATTGCAGTATTCCAAGAATAATGGAGCAGGGGAGGCGATGTAATGAATGCAAAGATATGTATTACAGACATTCGTTCGATCGGAATTACCTAATATATTGGCAACGAAAAAAGATACGCCTGCACATAAATCTTTCGTTTTCCTATTACAAGTCCGAAATATATTTCCTTATTTCCGTAAAATTTTCAAAATTGGTATTCGGTTGGTGGGTTTTATTAAAATTCTCTTGGTTTATTTTTTTAAGATTTATATATGATTCATATTTTTCTATTAAAATGTTATAGATATTTTTAATTTAATCTGGTTTTAATAAAATAAATTAAGTAAAGATCGTTCATTTTGTGAAGAAAGTTTATTAAGTTTTTGAAGCTATCGAAATGAAAATAAATAAAAATATCGCTGAATGCCATCGCGCGTGGAGGGGTGAAAAAATGTAAATTAGTTTGTTGCTACATATAAATGTACAATATAGGATACTGATAAACTTACAAAGGACAAATGAAACCTTTTTTTCCATGATATCTTACTATTTTATTAGCATGCACGTCTTGTCATGTTTCTATCGCTGCCTTAGCGATATAGTTAATTTTACGAAATTATTCCGAAAGAAGAATTGGCAGAAACATTTCTGGTGATAAAAGTTGTTGCAGCGGTTTCTTCTATATGAAACAAAAGCGTGAATTGTTAGGCAGTAGAGCCGAGTATTTCTTGAGTTACGCAGTTAAATATTTATTTATAAGTTAAAAAAAAAATTAGACCAATGGAGTAGTTAAAATATTAATGCTCTGTTATATGAAATACGACCACTGAGTGATAAAGTTTGTTAAAAGGCAAACCATTTGAAAGAGAGAACAAATGCTCAAAACCATATTGTGCTAGTAAGTAAACAAGAAATTGTATTTAAGAAAGGCATAGTTTAGGATACTTAATAAGTCGATATATTGAAAATAAGAGTAAGGGGAGATGACGGTGACGCATATATTTACCCATTATATTCTTGTTCTTTCCTTAAGATTGGAAACGTTTTCTCATGTCAAATATTTTTATCCCCCGTGGAAAATTTTGTTACAGCATAATTGGCAGTAAAAAAGTTAAACATTTGGAAAAATGCTACTATTTGTCGACTAACTGGATAGTCCATTCCTTGGTAGAGTACATACACTTTACATGGCATTCGCCTAATTTATTTATTTGTTTATTTATTTATGTATTTTAATGTATCTAATTGATATGACTGGCGGACGTATTCCTACGAGAGTAATCTCTTACAGCCAACCAGAACTTCTGTCAGGCCCCGCTTGACGAGCGGCCGGGAATCGAAACTGGGCCCCGGCGGTGCGCCGCTCCGTTAAAGCCGTTTGCCTTATTATCAACCTAACACTACGACGACAGTACTTGTTTATTTACTTACTAACGCAGAATGTAACAAAACCTTTTTAGTTTATGAATATAAATAAATAAAGCAAATATAAAAAAAAAACCGATGAAAGAACTGTTATAAATATTTTATTCAATTGTCTAAAGTTTTTTAATAGCAAAAGTAGTAGCTGATAGCTTAACAAATTTAAATTATCAAAGAATGACCGTGGTATGATCTCTTCATTGGCATATTATACCTACTAAATAATTGGTTCATATATTTAATATCAATCACATTAATTTTATGTCAATTGATAAAGTCAATCAAATAATATTAATCTATGACTTAAACATATTTTGTGGTAAGATTATTTAATTGAACCGATCAAAATCAAAAATATTTAATTTTTATCGACACGTACAACAGCGAAAATATTAAACAAATTGATTACAATTGTATTTATATATCAAGTGTCAATCACATATTATCAAGGACTGTCATGAAATATCAATATATGTTTTAAGTTGGGTTCTTGATATATTTCAAATACCTTCCAAATTAATATTTTTGAGTCAATATAACTTTATTTACCAGGTCAAAATAATCTACGAAAAGTTTATATTGTCATAGTTCATGTTGTCATGAAAGAAAAAGTTAAAATTGCAATATCTTAATTCCAATATCTTAAATATTTATCTCCTTTATTAAGCGTCATACAGAGGGGAGATTGGTGGAAAATAATTTTTACAAAAACTTATATTTTAGGTAATATTACAATGAATAAACTTTCCCCTGCCCCACGCTGAACCCACTTTTCTATTAACAGTATGTAAAACCAAACTGACTATTTTATCATTTTAATGTTTACTACCCCAGCAATTTCTTCTTTAAATACTTTTATAGATGTGAAACATCTAATGGCGCTTTTGGATGGGAGTTAAACTTTTTCATGGCACGTCGCAACGTTCCATTTTGCCAGCTTCACGCCTTGTCGGCTTTTTCCGACTTAACGCTTCCTTCCCTGCTTCCTTCTATACACTAATTTTACGTGTGTGTAAGTGTATCGGTATCATTCTAATTTACTAACGCTTATAACTTAGTCGTTTTTATCGGTGTTTACAATCTACGTTATCGAACGTACAATGTTCTAAAAATATTTCAATATATATTTAGATTAAAAACATTTAGTTCTTTCAAATCTGCCAGGCATCCCAGTACCACTTGCATTTTCTTCCACTCTTCCGAATACACCTCATAGTTTATGTGTCGTTGCTATTACCTTTACACTTTTTTATTTTAAACGAAATGAAAAATGATTTTCTGACACAGGTATAAATGGATTAATTTATTTGGAACCAAAAAAGGTAAATAACCTTTTGACCCACATACGAACTTATATCTTTAACAACTTTTTAAATGAAAACCTGCCACTATGAGATTTACTGTGGTAGGATATTATATAGTCATTGTATAAACAAATTTATTGAATTTAGTTAACTTATATTGCATTATTTTGAAACACTTAAACATAAAAAATACTTCCTCCATTCTTCAACAATAGATGAACAAATAATAAATTAATTTGTTTGATGAAATATGATACATATTAACTAAAAAAGTGTCGAATCGAAATCTCATAATTTTTTCATATTGTTGAATTGCGCAAATTAATAGTGTATTCATAGCGAAAAATATTTTCACATATGAAAAGGTTATCGAAATACTCGTATTTTAATGGAGAAAAGTAGCTTATGTGTCTCAGGTTCTGATTTATGGTATAAATTGGCAATATTTCTTTATTTTTACTGAGTGAATTGTGTGAAGCAAGAAATAAAATTGTTTTAGTTATTCTTATTGTACATTATTTATAATTTTATTAGATTTGTGCTGTGTAAACAGAAGAGTAGCTGTTAAATGCAACAGCAATTCAATAAACTGGTTTTTTATGTTTTATGACATCGATGTGGAAATGCGGACTTTTCTGAAAATCGAATCCGTATTCCTTTTTTAACCTAGTTGGAAACAAATGTTCAGATCATTCGTTTAAAATCATTTTTCCGTTATCGTTTAATATCGTGGTTAATATCATTTTTATTATATCTGTTTTATATATTTGGCATTTAATTAATAAAGTATTTCAAATAAAACAATTGCATTGTAAAGGTTTTGTTTAAAGATAACAATTGTCTATATTATGTATAGTTATCCGTACCCAAATGCAAGTAAGTGATTTCAAATCTTTTTAGGCTGATAAAATATAAACTGGCTTTTAATAAAATTTTTGGTAATTTATAATTAAAATCATAAAATTATCCTTCTTTTGCTTGCAACTTCGACTGTCCTATGAAGTCGATATGAGACTATTTGTTATTTGATGTAAAATTAGTACGTTCCGAAATCGATATCTATAGCCTTGTCGATAAGATAGAAAATATGTTGCCTCATTATCGTTAATACTAAGGATTTAGTTTGAACTGAAGTCTGGGTGTCACGATTTATTGTTTAGATACTTTTTTAACAATGCGTTATTAAATTAATTTAGTATTAGGAAAAAAATAATAGAATACTATTAATTTTTTTATAATACTTTCTATACGTTTGTATTATAAGTGTAATTTACCTATGAATAATACAAAATTGTAAACAACCGTCGGGATAATACATTTTTACCATTTATATCAAAATTGAGCCACCTTTCTACCATCATGTGACATCAGTAACGAGATCAGATGGAAGGCCTTTACGCGTACTGTACATTTCCCGAATACAAATAAATTGTAGATGCATCTCTAGTCCTATTTACCTACTTTCTTTGAAGTCGTATTAAAAAAAGTAGTTAAGTAGGGTCGTAATACCTAATTATATCGCTAAGTCTAGTCTCGAATAACTTTGTTAACATGAAAATAACATGTTATTAACAAAGTTATAAAAAGCACAAATTTAGACACTAGTTAGTAGATGATGGCGGTGGGGTGTTAGTTCAAGATAATCTAACTATTTCTCCACAAGTAACAGTTATATGAAGTAAGACACTGTCATTTCCTATTAGTTTACCTATTTGACAGATTATTACTATCTTTATTATTGGGTATGGTTGAAATGAGAAACCACAAATAACACAAACTTTTTTTTTTACTAACAATTGCAACTAAAGTTATATTGAATATTAATGAGTCCACAATGTATTTCCTGATAGTCATTGAATTACCAATGGACTGTTATGTACGAATCAATTTTTATGTAAATTTTACAAAAAACATCTTAAGTTACGGAGTCATATTTATATTACCTTCTACTTATTAGATACGAGAGGCAAAATTTAGTTATTTTTGAAATTCTTGTCCTTTAATGAGTAAAAGATCCCGTAGCTCAACCTAACTATCACGCAATATTATATATATATATATATATATATATATATATATATATATATTTATATATTTATATATACATACATATATATATATATATATATATATATATATATATATATATATATATATATTATGGTTTGGCATAAAAATTAAGATGTTGTTGTTTAAGAAGCATTCACAATGTTCAGAGTTGTAAGGTTTTTCCAATTTTATATTTATCCATAATTCTACAAGCGACATTTTTCATTAATTTTAGTTTATTTTTGTTCCTTTCCTTTCTGTTTATTCGCCGTATGGAATTATTTTGTTACAGTTGACATTAGAAATTTTATTAATATACATTCCACAGTTAAATATATAAAACTAAGTTTCATAAATATTGGTTTTTATATTTTGCCATAACATCGTCTTCTCTGTCTTTTGTTCGATTACTTCAATAATGATAGATTTAATCATATATACATATATATATATATATATATATATATATATATATATATATATATATATTAAACATTAAATTTTCTGAAAAAGATTTTTTGCAAATTTGCGTTTAAATAGATTAATAGTAATGGAATTTTGAAATTTTTAAATTGTTCAACAGCTAATGGTAATGATTTTAACATTACTAAGGTTCTTTTTATTTAGAAAAATATCCTTCTAAAAAGTATGAATGTAAAATGTAGAAATAAATTAAATACTTCTTATATATTCACTAGGTAAAGTAGGGAATATTGAAATAAGTAAACTTCATGTAAAAATATTTATTGTTGTCACATGTGTTCTGGTATATTGAAATTTATTTCGTCAAATATTCTCGATATTTCAAAAATAATTATCTTCCTATTTTTTGCCTACTTAGAAGAAAAATAGTTTCCTCTGGAAGTAAGAATATGTATTTTCTAGTCAAATCACAAATACGCAAGATCATGCATTTTTTTTCATCATCAGAAGTTCCATAAGAAATATTCAGACTACAGTCGTGAAACCTAAATAAATGGGTGGACAAATAGCACTCCTATGTCTCTTTTGGGTTATAGTAATTCACCATATATGACATAATGATCACCATATATGACATAATGATTTACTCATGAAATATAGAAGGTATTGAGGCTAGCAATAACAATGATTATTTGTGCATTGGACTCCTCATTGATTTGTAGAAAACTTAAAATATATGTTTTGCTGTGAGATTATGAATGTATATATACAAATGCTTTGCATTTAGTTGATAAAGTTTTTATTAACTTTTTAAAATCAATATAGTAGTAAAATTAATTAAACAACTATAATGGAAACACGACTCATTGTAGAAAGTAACGATACTAAATGTGTATGATGTATTAAAAAAGGACTGTGGTCGGAACTATTGTAATAAATATGCGCGTCCATTTCATACCTTTATGAAAATATAAATGTAATATTATAGAAACCCACCCAATCAAGATTAGTTTTGTTCAAAATGAGTTTTATATTTTAATATTATCAATATTTTTGTTTCTCTCTCTAGATATATTCGTGTGTTTTTTATTTTATCCTCTAGGAATAAGCAGATGTATAGGAGACAGGGGCATGTATTAACAGTTGTTACGTTGTTATTAATTTAAGGAAAATGAAAATAGGTGAAGATTTCTTTTTCAACCTAACGATGCGTAAACAATCTGTATATGATTATTAATCAAAGAAACGTACATATCTTTTGTACTTTATACATAAAAAATACATATTATTTAAAAAAATAATACATATTATTATTATTATAATACATATTATTTAAACTTGTTAAAATATACCCCATGTTTGGGGTAAATTTTAACGACCTTGGGATAAGTTTTAAATTAGAAATTTAATACGAATAAGATAATATTTTACAGGCACGATTTGAAAATAAAATAAATTATCATCTTTAATTTTTTGTATTTTTAGAAAATAAGTAACTTGACATAGAAACACCCTTGCTTAATTTGAGTTAAAGCTTAGTCAAAATTCTAACGTTTTCAATATTCATTCTAACGTTTATAACGTGACTTTATTAATTTATATTAATACTTTATATTAAAAATAATCAATTCAACTTAATAATGTGACTGTGACATTAATAACGAAACAAAATTTGTCTAATTATCAGTCTTTGAAAGACTATCACAATCTTCTAATATCTACCGTTTTAAAAACATTTAGTCTTTAACTGTTTACTTGACATTAAAATAATTCTTGAAATATTTAGAAACTCTGTCTTACTACTCGTAATCATCAGTTTTAAATATGTAAAAGACAACTTGTTTCCTCGAATGCAAGTTCCGTGAGCCCATTGATTGCAAGATCTAACATTTTAATACTTACCTCATATACTTTGTCAAAACTTTCCCCGGAGGAAGATTTTTTTACAAATTTATATTTTTAAGAAAAATACTTTCATAATACGACAAAAATTAAACATAATACCATAGAAGATGAAATACGCCATCATTAGAAATAAATCTAGTCTTATTTAAATATATAATTATGTTACAAATCAAAAAAGCTTTGACTTAAAAATGTTCATTTACCTTACAAAAATCACGGCTTACACACAACTTCGTTCCGTGGCATGCGGCCGGCGACTGGTAGGTCGCAACGTGTTTCTGGTCACTCAGTCATGCTAGCAATCGTACAAACTTCCGCTAATACGCCCCTGCCTCCCCTAATTACAATTGGATAGAAAACTAACTGTTGACCCAATTAACAATAAGCAATATTTATATTGAAGAGACGTCACCTCGGAGTTACGACATTGGGCTTAACATTTATTACCACTTACAAATAATATGGCGTTTAGGAGAAATTGATAGCATAAGTATTCTATTTTTTATTAAATAATGGCAACATTATTTCTTAATGCAGATTGTGAAACCAAACCTTTTTTCCTTATCAATGAAAATAATAGACATTTATTACTTCGTAAGTATAGTTCCTCAGTAACCGGGAAAAACTCCACTTAAAACGATACTAAATGGCGAATTTAGCACCGTTTCCTTTCATCTGACATCCTGATTCTCTTGAGTATCTTTATCCTAAAAACTTCCAAAAAACACCGGATTGCGTAATAAAAATATGTTTAACTTACAGTTCGCGAATTTTAAAAAAGGTTGAAGTATCTTACCACCGTTTAATAATCGTTTTTAACACATATTATTTATTATTTAAAAAAAAGTTTTTTCCAGTAACTAAATGAATTCCAACATTGTGACTTTGTAAAGATGTATTTTAACAAATGATTTTGTAAAATATTAATTTTTTGTGCTTCAATTTTTGAATATCTACTAATGAATAAGGTGCCAAAACAGAAATCTTAGGAAAAAAATAAATTAGTATTTTTCCATCTGTCTGCCACTTCAATTACACAAAAACTATTAAATTTAAGATTGGAAATATAAGTATAAAATATTCATACGTTTGAGTCATTAATTTATTAAGTATAGCCAACGCATGTACGTTTTGACATATGTATACACTAAAGACATACACGCTTACATATATATTGTTTTTAATTATTACGTGTAATGTCGATTATTTTGTGGATAATTTTCCGGTTTAAATTGAATTTTAGGACTGAAAATGAAGAAGAATATGCTAACTGATATAACTAATTTTCGAAATTACTATTTTTGTTAGATAACAGAATCGACAAATCTCCTAGATAGTTAACCTTGTAAATAATGATTATTTTAAATATTTGCAAACAATTTTATATTATCTTATCGCTCTTTATGTCAATTTAAATCCATTCTTTCAAATATTTCATTAATTTTTAAAACAGTGGAAGAGCAATTAGAATTTTTTTTTCTTATATAAAGTTAAATAAAACACGCAATCATAATGTAACTCAAGATGATTTAATAATATTTGGTTTAAACTTTGAAGTATTTTGCGACAAAGTTGTCAAAAATTCCAGTTTTTTATATGGACAAATATAATTTCAATGTGGTTCTGATTGATTCGGAATGTTTCTATATATTTTGCCCTTTACTAATTTTGCTTTAAAGTGACAAATAAATATTTTAAATTAAACTAATATAAAATACCAGAACAAGGAAAGTAATTATCGACCTTATTGCAAATAGGTGCATTTACGGCTTGTTGTCGATAACGGGAGTACGATAACGTTACATTTTGTCGATTTTTTAAAATAAATTTAATTTTCTTTTGTCTTCACTTTTTCAACGCCAATGAAGTATATATTGGTTCTTGCATAATTGTCTTACCAACGTCGACAACTAAAAGTACATAAAGGAAATGGAATCGCCAAAATAAAAAAACAAGTTATTACTACGTTTAATTGTACCGATTGTATGCATTTCTAAAATGATAAAATGGTAATATTTGAATACTAGTCTACGAAAATGATATCTTTCTAATTTGATTAGTAACAGAGGTAGAATTTATAGATTTCCACATCGCAAAAGATTTTGACGTACTCTTGTTAAACAAAAGACAATCAAATAAAATAATTGAGAGACGACCTTCCGATACATGGAATAAATTCAATCTTATTGGTACAGAATGAAGTTGAGATAATTAAGCTATCTTAATTTTGAATGGTTCGTGACATATCTACATAGTAAAGTGTCACTGTATCTACCTATTATAATTGCCTTTTTTGACACAAAATTAATTTTTTCATTACTTTATATAAATTTCAAATAATTGAACTATTGTCACACCTACATAAATCTAAAATAATGAGAATCATTTTCAAAATTTGTTAAAAAAGTCATAAAATAAGATATACGCAGAACATATAACAAGAACAAATCTCACTGTTATGTCCAGAATGTAATGAAACATGAACACGTACTGATATATTTTCGAATCACTTCATAGCTAGTCTTTCTTCCGTTAAGGGTATTGCGAATCTTTGTGAAATTATTTTTATTATTTCTTCTTAAATAACACAATGATTACGCTAATTATATTTTTTCCATTTTAAATATGAGTATATTATTATATGTATATATATTATAAATTAATACATGGCAAGTATATTGTGAAAGACATTTGGACCCATTCTATTTGCATGGATACACCAAATATTGGTATACATCAAATTATTTTAAAATGATGCGTTTGTTATAAAACAATTTGCATAAAAAAATGCTAATTAATTCCTAAAGAATTAATTTAAATAATTTAATCTGAGAAAGGATTATTATAAAATTTATGACAACCTTTCAAAATTTTATTTAAAATAAATTTTAAAATTTATCACTTCGTACCCGGATAGATTGAGTCTCTAATTTAAGTAGATAGAACTGACTGAACTTAATTTATCGCAATCCTCTGAGACAATAGCGTGGTACTTAAAATACTTTATCTTCTCCCGCAATATCACTAAACATTTTTTTATGAAAATGTGGAGATTTCAGTTAAATAAAAAAAAACATGAAAGCTATAATTTTCATCTAAAAAGACAAAAAAAGTTTCTCTCGAATATATCCACTGAGCAAAAATAAATATGTCCGTGGAAGTATAGATCCTTACCCTCATGATATTGCCGCAATTTTAGAGAATTAAGTTGATTTAATCTTTTAAGTCAATATTAAGTAGAACGAATATTAAGCAAGAAGCTGGACAATAATATCATAAAATCGGTCGTAAAATAATCAATTTAAACATTTCTCAATAGCTGTGACCCAAGATTATTTGTAAAGACGACATTTTCTATTAGAACAAAGTTAAGTCGATGAAAATTGTTTTAATACTTTATTTGATAAGAGAGCATAATTTTATTTAAATGTAATAAATATTGAAACTTTTCTGTAGCTTAAAGCTTCAATGTTGTAAATAGCAGTTTTGTTCTTACACAAGCGAATTATTTACAATAGTTCCTTTTTCAGCCTGAATTATTTACAATTATTTTCATGCATCCTTTGCTTATATTCAATTAATTATCTTTTAATTAATTGAAAAAAATATATTCTATATTATATTATAAATAATTTTATTTCTTCGGAGCACACAGTAATAAGAATAAAGTTTATCTAAAAAATTAAGTTAAGTAGTAAGAAAAAATAAAGCTCTTACGGTAAAATTTGTAGATAAGTATTTTAATTGCAATCATTTGTCTCTATATTGGGGCGCATAAGGCTAATGTGGTCCCTATATTTAATATTAAAATAACTAACCTTAGCAAAGGTCTAACGTAATATGAGTCCACACGCTATCTTTCTTACACTATATATTTACGAACCGATTAAATTGATTATGTGTATTTCTTTAATATATATATTGAATGGATGAACAAATTATTATAATTGGAGTTAATTGGGATCATTGTCGCACTATTTGATTTTTGAAGCGTGGTGCAAATATGGTAGATAACTTTCAATGTCCAAAACTAGTCAATAAATGTTAATAAATGGGAAACGATTTTGTTAAATAATTGTTGGAGACTATATAAAGCAATCAAAAAAATTATTGGCTTAACGGCATATAAAATGAAATGAGGTCTGAATGAGAGAACAAATCATCATAATTGATAATTATTACTTGGTTTTATAGGCGCCGTGGGAATTTGATAGATAACTTTCAATGTCCAAAACTAGTCAATTTTAATAAATGGGAAATGATTTCGTTATATAATTCTTGGAGATTGATGTTATAAACCGTTCATAAAAATTAATTATTGGAGCAATGACATATAAAATGTTATGAGGTCTTAAATGGATTATTCTTATGTATTTCTTTAATATGTATACTGAATGTATGAATAAATCATCATAATTGATGATTACTAAAACTAATGTCGCAATGTTTACTTTTTGAGGCCTGGTGTAAATTTAACAGATATTGTTTAATGTCCAAAACTAGTCAGCCAATGTTAATAAATGGAAAGTGATGTGGTTAAATATTTTTTGGAGACTATATGAACCATTCATGAAAAAATAATTATTAGATTTACAACAGAAAAAACGAATCGAGGTCTTAAATTGATTAGTTTTATGTATTTCTTTAATAGGTATAATGAACAGATGAATAAATCATCAAAACTGAATATTACTGAAATCATCATCGTACTATTTCGTTTTTGAGGTGCGATGTGAATTTAACAGATAACTTTCAATATCCAAAACTAATCAGTCGATGTTAAAAATGAGAAAGGATATGAGGATTTGTGGAGGTTACATAAACCATCTATAAAAATAATTTGTTTTACAACATACAAAATGAAATGAGATGTTAAATGGACTTAATAAAGAAAACTATTTACGACTTAGCAGTTATAAAATCTAATACTGGCACATGACCCACTTAACAATAGTTTTAGGATTTTCGTTCCGTTAAGATAAATAATGTAAATTGCATTTGTCGATAGCATGTTTTCGAAAATTTGAGATTTTAAATGGTTAGCAATCCAAGAATACAATTCCTTTCTATTCATATTGTTACGATTTTCATTATCAGCTTTAATAAGAAAGACATCGTATTATTTTCAGAAGAAAAGGTTATAAAAGCTTCTGAAGCCTGAAAAAATGGTAAATCATATAATATAACAAATAAAATAACAAGTGTTTCTTCTTATTCGTAAAATCACTTTTGAAGAGTGTGTTAATTTTCTTTTCTTTTTAATTCATTACATTGTTTGTCTTCGATGTAAACTTATTGTTTGTGCTATGATTATTATTGAGCTTGCCGAGTTTATATAATTAGCTGTTCACCCCGCAGTTTCACAGACAAAAAGAACCCGTTACTGTATTTACTTTTATTCGCTGTTTTATTTAAAAATAAATTAAGGCTATTTTCGTGTATTATCTATTTCTGTCTGATAGTCTAAATACAAATTTCTACGTCTCAAATTTAACTACTTTAAAATTACCATATAACTTCCTACGTTAGGTAATTGAATTTTCACAAATCGTCTTTTAAAAAACAGTCTTTCTTTCACATTATTTTGTCAATACAATAAATGATGTTGTAGTCGATTTCACTTATTATTAAATTTTGAAAGAACAATATAATGATCTTTATAGTAAATTTCAGTGAACACTTAACAAAATGTAAATTATAAACCCTATTTTGTATAGAAATACTAGAAAATCTATTAAGGAAGAGGGGGAACTAGGTATTTATTAAATGCCACAGCATTGGTCGAGCACGTTACAAGATGCAGGAAATTCTCAAGAAAAATAATTTATTAATTACAATATTTCTTCCGTACGTTGTCGATACTATGTATTCGCTCTTTTGTTTTACGAAAGCTATAAAAAAGTTGTCATATTTTATAGGCTTTCTTAGCAAGTTATGAGTCGAAATTCCATTCACTTAATAGCTACTGAAAATAAAAAGAACTCACCGCAAGGTGACATTTAACATTTCATAGAAAAGTTTATGAAAATATGTAATTGGTGGAAAACGGTCAGTTTACACAACGTAAAGAAACTTTTTAGCATTCCCTTCTAAAATTGATATAGTTAGGTATTCACGCTAACTCGATAAAGAGATAATAAAATATATTAAAACGGAAGTAGAAAATTAACATAGGTCTCTTCGCTTGTCTCTCTTTTTATTATTCTGCATTACCGTCTTTTTCCTCAGGGGTTCTTGAACATAAAGGGTTACTTGGCAGAAGTTCATTCTAGGACAAAATAAAGAGCAACATCTTTTTTTTTCTTTTAGTAATAATTTTATATAGGATCGAATTAAAAGTTGCTGAATAAAAATAACATTTTTATGTACAAATTTAATTGATTATAATTTTTAAAAAGACATTTTTTTCGGATATATTCATTCATATCCATATGCTATTTGTAGCAACTTGTGCCATTAACTGTATTTTGCTGATTGATGGTAATTATGGACAAGTATGACCATTCACTTGATTTTGAAAGAACGTCCGTTTATTCGATTGAAGATTTATGAAATTACTTTGATTAAAACAAATACCTCAATTAATGTTATTATTAAGAAAAAGTTTTCAATACCGTTTTTACGTCGTATCATATGAACGTTTTTGAATTGCAAAGAACTAGTTTAGATAATTTACGCGACATAGATTATAGGAAGATTCATACAATAAATTAAAAAGTAATTAATTAATAATTAAATATAATAAATTAAAAAGAACTTAAAAACTCCAGCTGATAATTCACACAAAGTAACAGTTTGAAATTCCGCATATTTGTCGGCCAATCGAGTTAGGAATTCGTTAACTTAGTAGACGGGAAATATTACCGAAAATTGTTTGTCTAAAAGTTTACGAGAGCGAAATTTATTATCATTCCGCATCACGTTTATTGTATTTATTGTGCTTTATCCTAGTTCGTGAAATATTTTAACCTGCAATATCTCCGCGCCTGGTTTGTGAAATATTTTAACTTGCAATAAATTTCTGTTTATTTAGGTTAGGTTGATTGCAACTTGCGAGATATTTGAAACGGAACAAACTTAATGCTATTGCATGTGAGCCACAAAGAAAAGAAAAATGCAAAGGAAACCTGCAAATTATACAGTGCTAGGCCTAGGTGTTACAAAAAGAAAATTTACTTTTAGAATAAATAGCGGAATCACTCTTAAACAAAGGGGACGGAAAAAAGAAAGTATTTATTTTTTTTATTTAATTCGTCAATCCAGAAATTAAAAATGTTATATATTTTTATGAAAATTGAAGTAATTTTTCATAATAGTTTATAAATGCTATTTATGCGGAACTCTTTGAATCTGTAAGAGAAAACAAAATGTAGACTTTGTATCATCGTATTCGCTATATAGATATGAAATATACTATTGTAAGAAACTCACTGACCCTCGAGAATCGTCGAAAAAATTCACATAAAATCTCGAGAAAAGGGCAAAAGATATTCATTTTGACAACATAATGAATGTCTGTCAGTTAACAGTTTATTACTAATTTATTTAATTAAGTTATTATAGAAATTTGTTTCATTTTTATTTACAGTTCTTGATATATTCATAATGTAATATATGCGCGTTTATGAAAGTAGCATTTTTGTTTGGTATTATGTTATGATAAATAGAAGCTCTTTTTAAAATATAGATCCGTTTTCTGTAATACAAAATCAATTTTTGATCATTTGCTTTACATATAATGGATTTGAACGACTTTCACCTACAACTTTTATCTCAAAATATCCAACAAAACAGAGAAACATTTCGATAATATTGCCATTATTTTTAATTGGTTCATATTTTTGAGGAAATTTTTAAAATATATCTTTAACTATATTCTGAATAGGATACATAAACCAATTAATGACCTTCTATAAATAAACATTCTGTGTATAATGTTAAACATTAAATGAATAATATACGAATATAGACGTTCGTACTAGCAAGACCACAAATACGATAAAATTTTTGAGGTGCATAATGAATCCAAATAGTGGTCATCTGTTACTGGCGATTTTTGGTTAAAGTGATGAAATAGCAAGGGGTTTTTAGAAACATACTTAATGTAGGTTTTACAAGAAAGTGTTGCTAAAAACTAAAAATATTTTAAACTGTACAAAAGAAAAATGATAATAGGGGTTACAGAATTTTAAAAAAATTTACCCAGTAATTAGCAAGTTTTGTTAACGAAGTAAATATAGTTAATAAAATACGCACGTGATATCCAGCAAAATGGAAATGAAAAAGTGTTTTACAAAAAAAGGTGGCGCATGGATGCATAGGTACAAAAATTGAATAAGCTAAACTATAGAATGTGTGGAGATTTATTATGATTGCTTATTTCATTTAAATCAGAGATGATGCTGAAGTTAACAAATTATATTCCCTTACTTTTTAACACAAAACGCAGAAGGCTTCGAAATATCTCAAATTTCAATAATTTGATGCCATTGAGATTGCCATGAACTATGTATTTCGTTATAAAATATGTGAAATTAATTCAGAGATCTGAGATGTTAAGTTGACTTACGTATTTTTCTCAATTAGGTGACATTCACGTAATGATTGTTAACAACTTACCTAATAGTCACAGAATGACACAAGAAAGTCAGATGCTATTGCATAATATTAATGGAATAATAAATAATGCTGTTTGCAAAATTGAGGATAAAGTTTTCTTTTTTTTAACAAAGGCCAGTCCAGCAAATGTATATTTATTTATTTGATAGCCATTTATCGATTTATTAAAGGTTATGAATGTCTCTCAAAATTTAAAAAACACACAATTAATTTACCGAAAAATGCAATTTTATTTGAAATTATGATCAACATGGCTTAGTTATCAACTTAAGTAATTCTAGCCAAATGACTTATTACCTAGAAAAGCGTGTTTAATATATTGCATGAGAACCTTGTGAGAAAGTAATATTTTTGATTATTAATTATCCTCTCTTTAAGTAAAATGGTTGGCTGAGTTAGATAATGATAGATAAATATTAAAATAATACAATCTAAAGAAGGACACAGGTATGAATATGATCAGACTAGATGTCATCACCGCTTAAGTCTATCTTTATCATTATTATTCAGCATTGTTTTGAGGTGAAAATGCCAAATTCTCGTTTTTTAAATTTTCTGTTTAAACCAAATAGTTTGAAATCTTGGACAATTAAACGTACAACAAACTGTTTAATTCATTTCGAACCTTCATATTACGTACGCCGTCACATATAAAATAACTTGAATGTTAAAATTGAAAAAAAAACTAAGAAGATTTTTAAAAATACCAGTTCCACCTACCGTTTCCCAACGATTAAAAATTGAATCCAACGGGACGGTAACATTACTTCATATGAAACAAATGTACCAAAATTAGTATTCCATTTATAGGTCTATAAATTTTCCGTTTAATTTCATCCTAATATTTTAATTCAACCAAGCTTGCATTCTCTATTCAATTAAATTTTAATAAACTTTGAAGTTAACAATAACATTTTACGGCTTGGCAAGTGGACAGGTGTTCTTGTAATGATAGGTTTTGGTTGAGTTTAAAAATTAGCTGAATACCAATATAAATATTATATTATCTACCTAAAAGTGTGTGTCTGCCTTGTACACTTTAATTTTATTCTAATTGCACATAAAGAAGTTACATGATATTTTATTAAACTGAATGGCCCCGTTTTTTTTCTTTTGTGCTTTTAGTGGAATGTTAATTTCTTTGAACTTCAATGTTCTTTGAATGTCTACACATAAAATACGGTATTTCTGTAAATTAATTAGTAATTTTGATCCGTACATTCATATTTCCATTTCTTTTTTTAATGTTTCTCCTGTTTCAGAAATAAAATTTTTTTTTGGATATGATGAATATGTCATTAAAATCTATTTAGACTTAATTATACCCATGCATAATTATTTAAAATCAAATAACAATGTACCATACATTTGTGAAATAATAAAACTATGAGGGAAAAAAAACTTGTGCAAAAATTAAAAGACTTTCAGCAAAAATTATTGTCCGTGGAAAAAGTCAAGTCATATATTTATGTATCTGTCACACGCGAGACGTAAGTTTTGTCTTTCCTCGTGATTTCTTCTATGACATTTATAATGCGTTTCTACGTTCTTTGTCGCACAGAGGTGACAACATAGATTGCGTCAAAACTTTTCGGAGCAATCTGGATTTTCCTCATCGTGTATATTTGCAGGATGTATAGAGACGCGAGCACATTCGCTGCGATTGCATAATATTTGACATATAAGATCGGTGTACATATCAAAGAATATTGCAATATATGTTAACGAAGTGATTATATGAATTTTGATCATTATATTGCACGAAAATGTTAGATTATATGTACAATGACGTATCTCAGCTCAGCCAACTTCGATAATCAAAACGTTGCGCAATTACGAGAAAATATGCCAACTACATGTATATATATATACATATATATATATATATATATATATATATATATATATACACACATATATATATACATACATATATGTATATATACATATATGTATATATATATATACTTATATATATATATCTTTTGAAAATAAAGATATTTGACTAGAAAAAGCTTGAAAAAGGGTTTGACACTAGCAATATGGTTTATGCAATAGGGTTTATAAAAGAGTAATAGCCGGTTTATGAAGTTCATTTGACAGGGATTTACTTATTCAATACCTCTATTGAAGTAATAACTTGTCAAAAATTGTTTCTAAACGCCCGATAGCGAGTTGTAAATTCGATTAACTCCCATTAAATTAAATGTTCGAAAATTGCTCGAGAATGTTCGAGACTTGCCATATATGAAATTGACATTAACTTTTTCGTGTTATTTTTACACGTTAGTATTTTTGTGATATCTTAAAATCAAACATGAATTGTATAGCTAAAAATTAAACTTCAACATCAAAAATGATAAATCGTTTGTAAATGATACCTCAATACAGAGAAATTCGAGGGATCGTGGAAATCGCTTGTTCGAAATGTTTACAGACGAAGTGCCTAAATTGAAATATAGATTTGACAACAGTACTGTGCAACATTTATGTAAACACACTAATAGAAACATAGTCCCTTTAACTCACCGTTAATGCAAATATTTAGGTCTTGTTCGATTATTTACTTAAATACGAGAGTATGTAGTTTGAGAAATATGAATAAAGATAAAACATGCACAACCTGGGGCTAAATTCTTACCGTTAGTTTTACTGTTGTGAGATAAACGTCATTTTAACTTTTTTGAGATTGGCGGCACAATTTTGCATAATTACAATGTTAAAAAATATTAGACGATTTCGAAATATATTTTTTATTTTATAATTAATATTAATTTACACAGAGCAATATATTTAATTCGAGTATGTTATATTGATATTTTATTTCTTTAAAAAATACGTTTAAACTTTATTTACAAGAAATAATCATGTAGTGGCACTCAGGAGAAATACTTATAGAATCGATTATTATTAATGGAAAGAAACAATGCTCAGAAACCATTTATATTTACTTGTAATTTATCGAACCAATGACTATAATGAACCAATAGCTATGACTCTTTATCTTATTTAGTACCCTCAGAAACCGGCCATTAATGAGGTTATTCGTATATATTTTCTGTAAATCAACTTACAAGTGGACTTTAAAATTTAATATTAGCTAATACAGAGTATTTGATTTGATTAGGTAATTTTAATCCATGAAGAAGTATAATAATATAAATTTCAATATTTTTAAAATTTTTCCTCGAAACTTACTAAATTTTTGAAGACAAAATAAGTAAATTGATATTTTAAAATTTGAAACTTATCGGACGTAAAAAAATGGTTTAAACCACTGACTTTTAATTTGGTTATCACTATGACTGCTTTAATGATAACGCCGATAAACACAAATTAAACAAACACTTGTGAAAAAGATCGGCCGCATAAGTCAATATGGGTTGAGAGAAATGGTTATTATTAAATATAATAGTATTATGTGTGAGAGAAATGGTTATATAAAATGTTCATTATTTAGGGATGATGGAATATTTTACGTAAAATATTTTGGATTCAGTGAACACAAATAATTTGACGCAATCTTATATTTCAGTCCGGTTCGATTATTTTATTTCAAGGCTCTCTTACTCGGAATCACATTTATTTCCTGACACGAAAATTATTAATTATTGTGATAAAACTCTTGAAGCGTCTCAATTACCAAGTGATCTGATCTGTCATTTTAGTTTAATCATTATATATTTTTATCGATTTCAAAAATAAGTTCACATACCCCAAAATAATTGTGCGTTTCAGTATAATTGCAATCCTATCCGAATTTTGTTAAGTGGTTATATCGAATGGAAAACAGGCGTATAATTATTATATATGTTAAATCATTCTGTTAATAAACATGTTTGGTGATGTTTGATAAACATATTTTTAATAAACACAATATGTAATTTAAATCGACAAAATATACTTACTGAAAAAATCATGATCAAATATTTCGTATGTTAGAAAATAAAACATTTCATAAATTGATGTTCGTCTTCTTAATTATTCAAAAATAATTGAGAATATCTGCTTTTGATATAATATTTTTTTGCATCGAGTTTTCTTTCTTTTGATACCGTCTTGAAAGGGAAAAATCTATAATTAACGTTGAAGAAAAATTTAAGGTTGTTTTTTATAAAACTGGATACTTCAGAGACAGTTGATTGAAAAAAGCAACGATTTACTTCCTTTTTCGTGAAGTGACGAATTTTTGCAACCGATATCGTATTTAAATAATAAATATTACTTTTTTGACATTTTATGAGAGTGCTAAGTACAATCTCTGATTGTCTTGCAATTTACTATATAAATAATTGTAGTCTATATGACGGTATAAATAGTTGTAGATTTTTTCTAAAAATATTACTTGATAACCTTTTTTAATTATACTAATTCAGATTCTATTCTTTATTGCAACAATTATAAGTATATTTTAATACAAATTTTAATGACATTTAGAAACATTAATGAGAGTTTAATTACGAGATTCTATTATTAAAAAGTGATTATCGATACATCAATATGAAATAAATTTAATATCTGTTGTTGTTCAACTTATTATTTATTTACTGCCTAAGTTGTTGCAAGGAAATTTATTATTTTTTGGGTAGACAGTCTCAGTAAGACTGTTTTTTTTTATTTTAAATTAAATCTCTTTTTTGTGTTTCTGGTGTGTGAATTATTTTTTTATTATATCTTAGAGCGTTGTCTGACTTGAATGAAGAATGTCGTATTGTGCGTTTAAAATATTTATTTCATACTGCAAAATAATGCCAATATTTATTTGCTAATAGAGCAATATTTTTTTTTCGTTATCGTTACGCCAAAGATTGTATACGTAGGTATAAGCATACTTGTACCAATCAAAGATTACTCCAATCGCATTGAAACAAGCTTATGTAGATATCTCACTGAAACGCGTTACAAAATAATTATTTATATATAGTGTAAATGTGTAAATAGCATATATAGGTATAGACGTTTTACACGTTTAAATTTTGAGTATTTTCCCTAAACGATTTCACCTCTGAGTTTTTCCTGCAAGCAAGGATTGTCCATTTTCCCTCCCTATACATTTCATAAATAATATTAGTAAAACAATAATATATTACTGATATGTATAGCATTGTTTATCGTGAGACTTTATTAATTAAAGAAGTGATTATAGAATATTCTTTTATGGGTGAAGCAACGTGTGTTTCGTAAATATTCATCGACTGATTGAATTTAGATTTATGACAACTATATATTAACATTCACATTTCTTTCTTTACAAATATTCTCTTTTATAATGGAACGGAGTATAAGTATATTATATTGAGTTGGCTACAAAGTAATGAGCGTTTTTTCAGAAATAATCTAGAAAATATAGGAACGTTCTAGAAGATTCCATGATCACAGACGTATAAAAGCGTGGCATGCTCTCGCTGATTCAATAGTAGCTAAGACGCTTTAGTAGAAACTAAGATGATATTAAGACGCAAGTAAACGGTATGCCACCCGTTTACTGTAGGAATACAAATCCGGTGACTCTTCTGTCGAAGGTACGCTATATGTGTCTACACGTAACTTATGAAGTAATATCTGAAGCTACTGAAAAACGATGGTTGCAACAACTTCGCAGCGGCAATTATCCCCTAAGTGATCAACCATGCTCTGGTCGACCAATGGAATTGGATAGCGACAACTTAAAATTGTTAATTGAAGAAGATAGCCGATTAACGATATGCTGGCTAGCAAGTGAGCTCAGGTGGTCCCACGGAACAATAGAGAATCATTTCCACCGCTTGGGAAAAGCTTCAAATACGGTGCGTGGGTACTGCATAAGAGAAATATGCGTAAGAGGAATATATATTTAAATATAATTGACAATTCGGATTAGTATGTAGGAAGCAAGATAATCATTACAGAGGCATACATATAGTGTTGAAGCTGTCAAAATATACAGTTTAGATTAAATATTCATTATTCCCAGTTGATTAACGTCATTAACGGCCGTTTTAACTTGCAATTGTAATGTAGGTGAAATGTCTAATATGCCTTATGTATAAAATGGCTGAAATTCATTTCAGCTCATTTTCGGCTACACCAATACGCATTACTGATGAGATCTGTAATGAAAAAAATTTAAATAATATAGAAGTCTTATATTTAATTTATCTGTATTAAAAATTAGTAATACTTAAAACTTACAAATATTAATAATACTTAAAACTTAGGATAATTTTTTATTGGCGGAAGGTAATTCCTAAGCACTGTTTGCCAATAAAACCTCTGCTTACTGAACAAAATGTAAAATTTAAATACCTAAGCACTGTTTGCCAACAAAATCTACATGGGGATATCTAGTGAACATTAAAAATGAGGATATTACACTAGAATGATGCTTCGAAAAGAACACATTTTGTACAATAATTAAAGAAATAAATAATTTTGACTACAATTCATAATAAGAAGATACGCTAAATTGAAAAAAAATAAAGCATTCTAAGTAAGGTATTAAAATCATTATCACGTGTAGTGAGTGGAAAGAAAAGTAAGTTTTTTGTCAATTTTCGGAAACAAAGTGATTTTTTTTAATGTTTCAAATATGTATTGCATAACAAAAAATCCAAAAAAAGAGTTAAGCAGAGGACCGTTATTGAAAGGTTATTACGGTTAAGGTTTACGTATGCAATAAATACTCCTAAATCAATAAAATTATTTGCATAATAATTCTTTAGTCATTAATTTAAAGAACGATTAATTAACTACTGTCATTCGTAATTTAATTTCAATTATCAATATGAAATATATATTAACAGTTATAATGATTTACATGTTTCTAATTACAGGCGAGAAAAACTGATAAATATTTTCATAAAAATTCCGGATCGCTATATTAGATCAGCAATGGGGAATTTAGAAAATAGATAAATATTTGTGACACATAAAATGCCAAAAACAATTGTATAGTCGGAAATGACTGATACAAAGAACGGTTTTGTAAATTCAAAAACCGATAAATTGACAAATGTGATTCATAATTTAATTTCGATTGTTACTATAAAATATTTTCACGAGCACTTAAAATAACTAATTATAATTTATAACCTGTTCCCAATTACAGACGATAAAAAAAATAACGACTAGACCATAATATAGAATTTTAATTAAAATAAGGTTAGACCATAATATAGAATTTTTAAAATTCGTAAATGTTCTTGATCCCTATGATTTTCAAAACATTTACAAGAATGAGGATAATGGTAATTCAATTTCTTTTTTGATGCCTTCAAATTAGAACTGAATAGAAATGCTGGAAAAGGAGTAAGGAAATTTCCAAACTTACCCTTATTAAACATTTATACTATGATTAATAATTAGAAATGTCGTTATCGCTTCAGAAGTGAAAATTTGAATTTATTATAATATGTTCAGCATTATCCAGCATCATAAGCTGGACAAGCTTATGATTGTGAACGTTTCTTGAATTATTTTCTTATCCTCCACCACTGACGATGTGTTCACATCCGAATATCTACAGATCAGTGGAAGTAAAATTATGCGAATACATAAATAAGACCACTCGATTTTTTCGGCCTTGGCTATCCATCGTTGTATGTGAAGTAGGATACGAAAAAAAATAACTGACCAGAAATTCTTAAAGAAAGACATTGGTAAATAAAAAGATAAAGTTATATAAAATACGACTTATTGTGACAATTTACTTACGTGGGAATAAATTAATTATCCGAACACAATAGAACTAGGCAATCATAGGTTTTTTCTTGAGTTATTTATTTCAATGGAATAAAATAATTGTCGAAATACAATAAAACTACACAATCATAGGTTTCCTCTTGAGTTATATATGTCAATTGTTGCTTGTATAAATAATTTTAAATTTTAACTATGAAATTTAAGCACATAAAGCACATAAAAAATCATCATGTGTTTGTGGTAAAAAGAATTGAATAAAACTATACAGGATTATTTTGTGCGTAAAAATTAGTAATGGAAAAAGTTTGTTATACTTAGAAAGCAAAATTTTGTTCTATTTTTATTAAAAAAATCGTTATATGGTCGCTATGGTTATAAATAAAACTTATTTGTTATGTTCGTTTTGCTTTAAATTTTTTTATTCAGTAATTAAATTAATTTGGAATATATTATAAAAAAACAAATAAAACAAAAAAAAAATATTTGTAAAAATTTCACTTAAAAGTTTATGTATCACGATTTTTTCTGATTATAAACTTATTAATGACGGTAAAGTTGGTGTAATCATTTCGTAAACCATTTAAGAATAACGGAACTACTATGGGTGTGGTAAACAATATAGTAACAAATGAAAACAAGGCTATAAGCTAAATATTTAGGGTGAAGTAAACGAAAATAATTTATAGTCGATAAATCTCATTTGTGAAATTATATTCGCAGCAGTGTAATCAAAGACTGAAAAATTTTAAAGAACTATTTAATATTTAAGCATTATGGTTATAGTACAGGATGTACGGAATTACTCAATTCCTTTAATTTTAAAGAAATTTTAAGAAGCATAATATACATAGTCAATCATATTTATCACGAATAGAACTTATAATCTTGAAGGTATTCATTAATTACTAAAATTATGAAATAATCCTTTAAAAATGTAAGTGTTTATAAATAATTTCGTATTATTTTTGGGCAAAAATGAACTGCATTGTTATTAATTATACTTAAAAACATGTAGAATCTTATATTAGGCACTCTGGAATAAACGTGATAACTCTAAGTAGGTATTGTGGTCAATAATTAACGACAATAAAATAACATATTTTTTATGGTTGTAGTCCTACACTCACCGCCAGTTCCTTTAACTTATTTGAGAATGCTTTTTACTTGTTACGAACAACAAAATACTTTCATCGTTAGTGAAGTTTATATATCCCAACAAACGATCCACTAATTTTAAGGAAAAGTGTAAAAACCCATTTTTATAAATTTTCATTTCATACTTTTAACTGCGTATTGTGTATTAATAAAATGTCTAATTCCAACTATAACAAAATAACTCAGTACGGTGATAAAATAGACCGAAAAGAAAAATAAATGACAAATGTCGCTTTTAGAATTAGGGATCAATATAAAATTTGTAAAACCTATTAATTAAGAGAATTGTGAATGCTTCTTATGTAACAACACCTTAACTTTTACGCCAAACCATTAAATTTAAATCTACTTTGTGGAACTTATACACACATGGTTAGATCTACATGGGACTGCCGTATTCGAAGAATATAGGAGATGGCGGAGACGATGTAATGAATGCAAAGATATGTATTATAAGTATACGTTCAATCGGAACCTAATATATTGATGATAAAAAAAATTGTGTCTGCGTATAAATATTTCCTTTACCCATTACGAGCGCGAAATGCGTTTCCCTTTTCCACAAAAACTTCGAAATCGGTTTTTGTTTGGCGCATTTTATTAAATTTCACTTGATTTATTTTTTTAATCCGATGGAAGAATAGGATATCTAAGATTTCATCGGTGATTTCGTATTTAATATGTTTTTCGTAAAACTAAAATAGGCAAAAGATATTTCTTTTGCAAAACAGGAACGTTTCAAGATTACGATTGAAGAAAAACTCTTCTGGAGACAAAATTCTTTAACTTGTCTTTCAATATATATTTTTTGTAGCTATGTCCACAAAATTGTTGACTACTCAAAAATAATATTTTTCTTCACAGTTTCAGTGACAATCGAAATGTTATTTAATTAAAAAGTACTTAGGGAAAAGTATTAAGACATTCTTGAAATATGGTTTTACTGTTAATTTTATCTCGCTAAGCAATATTTCAATAACTTGCCTCTGTGACTAGCACTAATGAAACGTCACAAGGTTATAATGAATCAAGTCGTATCATATTCAGTGAATAAGATATTTTGACAGACGTAGTTTATTCAAATAACTTCACCATATTTTCACAATTTCTACGTAAAAAATTGCCTTTATCTGATAGCATTCAATAAATTGTGGGATATATTGCCGGTCGGGTGTCGAGATTGCTGTGAAAAAAAATTTTATTTTGAAACATGTTGCTTAATTCAAATGGAAGACTATGGTTTCATAAAATAAAAGTATGAACAATATATGGATGGATCATGCTTTACAATATTTGATATACATCAAGTATGCCTACAGACTGACAATATTATAAGAAAACATAACAACATTCATCAAACATCTAACACAGTATTCAGTCAAAATGATATGACTCACAGTTTCGCATGAACGCTGAAATATTTTTTCCTGTCTGCGTGAGCACGCATTTCTTGAGCCGGCGACTTACAACCGTGGACTCCATTTGCTATGTGTAATAGTGGCACTGAAACTGAAAATTTCATGAACGCTACGAAAAGGCAAAAATGTAAAAAGCTTCCCCTTTTCCAAGGACAACTGTCATTTATTTTAAACATTTTGAAAAATTTATTCCCTTAAAAAATATTAAAAAGAACCGAGTACCGGGGAAACTTTTTCATCTCAATCATTTATGAAATATAACCCATTGTCATTGCGAGTGTGTTTAATTGTTATTTTCTTCTTCAAATTAATTGTATTTATTCTTGAGTGAAAAAAAATATACAACTTAATCATTTTATGCGACTAATTAATGTTGTTTCAATTAATGTTGTTGCTTTTCGTTAGACAATACAAAATCGGTACATGATTTATATCTGATAACTTTTATTATTTTCTGGCTAGTTAACCTTCCAAATAATGATTACTAAATATATACGTGAGTAACTCAACATTATCGTATCGCTCTCTAAAACCAATTTTAAATATTTTGGTTCAATATCTGATTTTTTTCCATAAGTAAGATTGATTAAATATTTGATTGATTTTTAAAACAGCGAAATAACAAGTACAAAAGGAAATTTGGTTTAATGGTAAACAGTTTTAAAAGTAAAACCCGAATGCGTCATGTAATTCAAAATAATTTAAAAACATCTTGTATAGCCTTTGAAGTATATTGCTACAAAGTTTTTGTTGTAAACTTGTGTGTTATAATTAGTATGCTATGTTCACAAATGCCTTTACCGGAACTAAATTTAAAGTCATTTAAGTGTAATTTCAGGGTTTAATACAATTGAATAACTATATTTCCTGATGATTTAATTTGTGGCAGTTGTTTTTTCTATATAATAACATAAATTAATGATCCACTTGTATTGTATAAATAACTGTTTAGTCCCAGGTAATATTGTTTAAACTTACGATCTATTTATACTATTTCAATAACTTTTTAACATTATAAATTAATGTTCGGTGTATTTGTTAACTGTCCGTGGTGATAAATTAATGTTCGGTGTATTTATGTTAATTTATGTGTCCAATCCTAAAGCAATCGCTTCATTCAAGTTTCTGTATACCTATTTTGTTTTGTGTAAAAAGAGCCGCGCTATGTATAAAAAAATATATCTAATTAGGGAGGATTGTTGAAAACCTAACACCAGGTTAAACATATATATAGTAAGAGCCTCATTATTATGCGGGTTTTATTGTCAATTAGCTGTGACCGCGACATCTTTTGCATGAAATCCGGAATGAGAAAACTTATTAGGAATAATGAACATTATCATTTCTTTCACGTTTTTATTTATTTTTGCAAAATCTACGAGAATAAAGTTTATTAAAATGCCAATGGATGGTGTTTGCAGTACAAATATCATAATTTTCACCAAGTCACGTTTTTTAAATCTGTAATATTCAGATAAAAGTTATCCTACATGTTGCTGGAAGATTTAAACTATTACCATACGAAATGTCCTCTAAATCCGTCTAGTATATTCCGCGTGATTGAAGAAGAAATTAACCGACAAAAATTCTAAAAACAGGTTTTATGAATACTATTATCATTCTATACGCTAAACCATTCACTTCTTTTAATTTATTTGTCATATAGAGAATTCACTCTCTTATATTATATGTTCAGTTTTATTATATGTATAGATGGCAGACTGTATAAAGTTCCTGACTCAGTTACCGTACTTCTCTTTCCTGCTCGGTATTATTAAAACTTGCGGTGGATATTCGTTGCGGTTTATCAATGTAATAAGTACATACATAACAACCACCGTATCTTCTACAAATTAATTACATTTCAATGCGAACATATATTCAAAACCTTCAATAAAAACATATTGTCCGATGAAACATATATTTCATACAATTTCAGCTAAATTATTTTTAAAATAAAATATAGGTAATATGAGGTAAAAATAAATATTGGAAATATGCCTTATATATAAGTAGATGGAGATTAAGCATGAATCATAACAGTGAACTTGCGTAATGGGGGATGGTTTTTAAAATATTATAAATTTATAGTTTTAACACAAATTCCATATTTTTAATTGACTACTTCTGCCTTGACCTTTTTATTATTGAAGATGTACACAAGCATTATTTCATAATCGTCTAACAAGCGCCAGAAACTATATCTACCTAATGCAAATAGTATAGGGAAAAAATCAAAACAAAACAATAAAATGTATTACCATATTTCTTGCAGTGATTATTCTAGATATTTAGGTATCACTCTTATGTTACTTATAGGTTTATAATATATTTATTATTATTGCTGAGATAACCTAGAAAGATTTTACAAAAATTACCACAAAATGGTAATATTTCACTGCATTTAACTGTGCATTATTACTTCCGAATTTTTAGTAGTAGCAGAGGTAAAGTATATATCCTCGAAACACAAAAGAAGTAGCAGAGGTAGATTAAATATTTTTGCATCACAAAAGAAGGCATTTTGGCGTAGGCATTTAAAATAAATGACCGTGAAATAACGCAATTAAAAAACAACCATCAGATACAAGGAAAATTACGCCAATGTTGAACACACATACCTAGTGAAGTGTCATTATATTTACCTTTTATAATTGTCCTTTTTTATTAAATTGAATTCAAAAGTTTTTTGAAACTATCTAAAATACGGACGGCCATATGACTGATGACGTAATTTCCTTTAATATTAATGGCGAACATGAATTAATGTGGCCAATTCAATTACATTTAACGTTGTTATGACCGTATCTTAACATTTTAGATCTAATAGTATTATATATATATATATATATATATATATATATATATATATATATATATATATGTATAACAACGCATTCAGATACATAAATACATTTTCATTGAATCATTTTGAAATTGTTATTAAAAATTTATTGTCAACAAAATATAATTTTCCAATCCTGCTACCATAATTCAACATAGCAAATTTATGTATATAGTACGTACAAAATACGATTTATGTTGATTTTAAACAAATCGTCGAAACGAATGCTCGTATGTGTAAATAAATTTTGCATTCTTAGGGAAAAATAATGTTACTTATTAATTGTGATTTATGGTTTATATTTGCAATCAGCATTCATTTTTAAATTATTTTTACTCCGTTAGTTGTCCGAAGGAAGAAAAATAGTTCATTTAAATTTACTTTTTCTTTATTAACTAGTTTATTTAATGTATTTGTGTCTACTATTCAGATATATAGAACAAAAATAAAAAAATACGCTTTTTTATTTCATAACATTGGTTTACAAATGTGGCATATTTTTCTTTTTAAATCGTTTTTGATCAATAAACTTTTTTTAACCTCAAAATTTGTGACACTTGCTTAGAAACTTATTAATTAAAATATGTAGTCAATAATACTTTTGTTGTCTCAATACTGAATATATTACGATTAATGCAAATAATGTTTTGATTAAAATTATTTTATTAGCGTTTTTGTTTAATAACAATCTCCTACATATTTCGTAGTCATATAGTAACTCAACAGAAACATTCGTACCCATGTGAAAGTATGTGGTTACAAATCATATTTACTTAACTCCTAGGTTTCACAAATCTCAAGTTTTACAATTTGGCTTATTCCAGTCTAAAGTAACATTTTTAATTAACAGGGAATAGTTATTTATTGATATTAATAAAAAAGAAACAGATTCACATTCTGGTTAACCGATGTTAGCGGTGCTATGTAATTTAAATTAATGTAGTTATTATTGCCCAAAAAACAGACATGTGACAGTAGAATGGAAGTTTTCCTTCACTCTCTGTCACTTTTGATTGAGTTACCTGTTCGTGAGTTAGTGAATTTTCTAGCTTTATCGGTAAACATGGTTAAAACTAGAAAAATTGTTTTTAGCTATTTTTCCTCCTATTTTTGTCAATTTCTAAAATATTAATTCAAATATTCTAAAATTTTTCTTCTAATATTTGGTTGTGATTATCTTTTTCATGACCCACACTTTTAGCGAGTCCATTTATTGGAATCTAAAATATAAAATTTGAAATGTAGATATTGTGTTTTGCAAGATGCAAGTATTATTGCATAAACTAATAAATAATTTATGGTGTTTATGTGCAAACGTTATACACACACACACACACGCACGTGTACACGCACGCGCCCGCGCACGAGCATGCGCATGCGCTCGCGGTTGCGCACGCGCACACCTCACACAAACCACACACATCACACACACCATACACACCACACACACCACACTCACCACACACACACACACACACACACACACACACCACATACACACACACACGCGCGCTCGCACACACACACACACATATATGTTTTATATGCATATCTCATGTCTTAACGTCATATTAAAGTCATTTTCCGTATACTAGCGAACGGTTTAATTTCCATAATTTCCATAAATTTTTCTTACATTATCTACATCCAACTTTCTCATTATGGAAAGCTTATACTAAATTGACTGTGTCATCGTACTGAAACTGCGCTTTGGCTGCATAAAAAATACTGCTGATATTCTCGTAATTAAAAAATATCAAATGTTATTAGGAAGAGGAGATTATTTCAGAGCTGAATTTTTTTGTTTTTTTGATACACACTATCCTTTCATAGAATTAAATTAAAACTTTGCTACGTGCTGTAGTTTGTAGTTCTACATATCAGTTTTACAATATGTGTCCACAAGAACAATAAATGTTGATACGTATTGTATAATTGACATGTAAATGTACATTACTTTACACTATATTTCTAAATCTGATATGTTTTTAAATGCTCAAGTATTATTTATCAGTTAAATTGTATACTTTAACGTGTCGGAAAATTATTATGAAGCAATCATTTTTAAGAACAAAAATATCGTGTGCACCTTAATAAGGAGAATGAAAATTAAGTAGTAACTTTTTATTGAAATTTAATCATAAGTTTTTAAAATGATCGCGTATAATATCATTAAATCTTAGACATGAATTTCGCATTATTTAACTTTCGTTCTAAGTCTTACAGCATCACATTTTCTTAAAATTTCAATCTCGTCGCCGCTAAAGATATTTATTCAAGTTTTTGTAGTAGTTTCATACTCGAACAAAACAAGTTGTTAAAGCAGCTTATTAAGGACGCATTACTAACTCAATTAAATTGTGATTTTCGATACATTAATTTTGAATATTTTTGTAAACAAATATCCTTGATTTTCAAGGCTCGTTAAGTACAAAGCTTGTTAGTAAATATTATAAAATTTTTACTGCGCTATAAGCTAAAATTTTATTTGAAATCCACTTTGTCATTTACAGTTTAAGTCGACACGCCATCACTCATTCGCATTTACTTCATGATTATTTTCGTGTAAAAATACTTTAATTTAATTATGATTTAGTAGACACTAAACACAGAGTCATGTTAACTAAATTCTAGCCTTCTGAAAAACGACAGAGAAGGTTTAAATAAATGGTATATTATGTTAGTGGGTGATGCCACTTTCTCGTTAATTTGACTATAAAGAGGTATTTCATCGTAACGGGCGTGTGCGTTTAGTTTTGTTAGCATACTCGTTTTTTATTTCTCCGTAAGTATTTTAATTATGCCTGTTGTGAACGTTATATTTCTTACTCTAATGAATAGTTTGATAACATTGCATTTTTTGTCTTCTCATTCACCCCAGTTTACTCACCATTGATGATAAAGTTTTACTAGAAAATGGTTATTATTATTTTACAGGTATTAATAATTACACAGATTATACAATAAAAATACTAATACCCTTTTATTGTAAACGAAATACATTTGGCAAGTTAGCATTTCAGTGGACCCAAATTCCATACTTAATGTATTGACATGAAAGACGGCAGATAAGGCAAAAGTTACATATAACAAATTTCAAGGGAATAGAGGATCGTATATCATTTTGAATGGGCGGGCAAATCAAGTCTTTTAAGTCGCTCATTGAGTTGTACTCCTAGTAATTTGTCGTAGTTGACACAAGAATAAAATTAGTGTCGAAATACAATATACGTTTGATATACAACCGTGTTTATGCTGGGAATACCAATTATTATATGTATCTTTGGTTCCTGGCTGGTTGTAGAAAACGTGAAATATATTTGAGGAAGCCTCTCTTGCTCCGGAATCATGACTATACATTTATGAATGCTCCAATGCTTTTTCTTTTTTTGCATTCGTAAGAATATTATAATAGTAAACTTTTTAGAGCTTTTTGAAAATCAAAATGATAGTAGAATTAATTAAGCTATTGTAACAAAAATACAACCTATGGCGACAAGCGACAATAATATAGAAGCAAAAACTTATGTAAATGTACACGTAATATTATCGGTACATTCTCATTTAGTGCAATTTTTACAAGACGCAATCAACTATATTTTTTGTGGCTTAAAATGTTTAAATTACAATAGAATTGTATGGCAAAAAATTATCAAATATATAGTTCATATTTTTCATGTTGTTCACTTTAAATATTCACGCAACTTATCCTGAATTGTGTGAACAAGTGATGGGGACAGAAGATAACTGAAATCATTATCGCGTTATTTGGTATAAAAAAAATTATGAGCTGCTACGCAAATTTGGTAGATTACTTTCAATGTCCAAAATTAGCCAATAGTATAAAAATGGAAAGTGGTTTGCTTAAATCACTTTAGAGAAGAATATTTCATAAACTAATCACAAACCCGTTAATTAGTGGTATAATAACCCACAAAATGAAAGAAACACTTTAATGGACGTTAAAAAAAAATTATTTTAGACTTAGAAATTATAAAGTCAAATATCGAAGTATAAAACACTAGATAACTTTTTCATGATTTTTATTCCATTAAGATAAATACCATTTTTAGTCATAGTCTCACGATATTCAGCATGAGCTTTGACGAAAATAACCACCGTGTTGTTTATAACAATAAATACACAATTTTTTAGAAATCCATGAATGTAATCATTTTGAAGAGTGTATTATTTATATTTTCTTTCCAGTTCCTTTTATAGAGCTGGTAGAATTGTTTTAAATTCAGTTATTATTGAGTCTGTTAAATATACAAAATTAGCTGCAGTAATTCCCATACAAAATTTGGTAAGCACGTCACGAGATACAGTAAATTAATTAAAAAGAGAATTGAATGTTAAGTTATTGTTAAATATAAGCAACACTAGGTTTTTTTTTCTTCTTTCACCCTACAGTCGTTTAACATCTTACAAGTTATCACACCTTGTTCGTTAGTCTAGTAAGTTTCGAAATGAGACTCTTTTCATTAAAAAGCTGTTGATGATAAGAAAAAATCATGGTTATATTACATTTATCAGCTCGTAGAAAAATTTGTCTATGTTGATCAAAAATGATTAGTTTTTATTATGAAGAATTATTTAAAAATTTTTCCTTACTGAAACAAGATATTTGAAAGAAACGCATTCTCGTTAAAACGAGGTACCAAAAAGATTTTCCCTTCAAAATGGATTGTGTATGGCATGGAATTAAAACTTGGCAATCAATAAATAGAGTATGTATTTTATATATTTATTAGTTTAAATATTATTTCAAAAAATTATTGTCAGCCCTTCATGAGAAAAAACAAAGAAATCTTTAACCAAGAATTATGAGTTATGTTAAGATTTTTACCATATTATTTGTAGCAACTGATATACCTTCAAATAGCGTGTGTGTATTAATTTGAAATTATAACGAATGGCAGTATTTCAAACTTTCCTCCATTTGACTAAATTTTTATGACGTTGTTTTCATTGAACTTTAATTTATATACCTCGTTATAAGCTGTCAGTGAGATTAAAATACTTCTTTACATTTTTTACATCATGGCATACGACACATCTTTTAACATTAATATACTACTCCGGATAATTTGTAATTATAACGAATCTGACAGTATTATAAACTTTCCTTCAGTTGACTGAATTTTTATGGCGTTGTTTTCATTTAACTTTAATTTAAATAACTCATTATAAGCTGTCAGTGAGATTAAAATATTTCTTTACAATTTTTACATCATGGCATACCATAATCTTTAACATCAAAATACTACTTTAGATAACTGAAGCAAGGTAAATATTATGTGTATTATGTAATACTATATATATTATTATAATTAATAAAAGAAATTAAATGAACACTAAACATATACCAGTCGATTAACCAATCGATTACCAAGGTAACATATTGAAACTCCGCCCATTTGTCGGCTAATCGGCTTAGAAATTTGTTAACCTATTGCTTAAATTTGTTTTGGCAAAAGGTTATGTGGGCAAAATTTATATTCCCTTCTGCCTATTGCTTTATTACCTTTGTTGTGTTTTACCCTGTTATGGGGGATATATTATTCTGCATCATATATATGAAACTGCGTCAGTATGTTCCCGCCCTATATTTAATTGGGCTAGGTTACTTGCGTGATATTTTAAGCGGAATAATTGTTATTTAGCAATTTCCTTACCATTTAGATATTAAGCTATTTATTTTCTTCATCTATTACATATTTGTTTTCTATTTTAATTATGGGCATTTATCAGTTCCAAATCTAAATTTCAGATGTGTCGCATATATGCCAATTTAATGTAATATGTAATAAATAAATTATTGTAAAACAGATCTTAATACCTTTACAAAATTTATTGAAACCAGAACACAATATCATGTCAAGGGATTATAATAAAACGATACATCGATAAATTTCCATTTATCAGTTACTTTACAGTTTAAATATTACGTAATTTTGTTTTCAAACCTGCCATGTATACCTGTCGTACGTATGACAATGAAATTTAACAATAATTGAAGATAACAAAACTTTTTTTTATTCATTATTAAACTTTTTGTATTTATATTCATAAATGCAAAGACGGTGGTGCCAAGATAACTAAAAAATTTTTGATCGAAATTAAAATAATTCAAGGAAGAAAATTGAACGGTATTATTGAAAGAGAAAAACATTTTTTAGTTGTGAAATATTACAAAAATCTTTAAATTTATAAGGTATGAATTGCGAAAAAAGAAGCGAAGCATATTGGTAAAATAGAAAACCAGTAAATAGGTGCTCTTAATGAATTATCAAGAAGCTAAATGTAAGCCCAATATTTTTAAAGCGTTATATTAATGCATTTATATTATCAATTCTGCTTATTAGATGACACTTTGGAATATAGAAAACCAGTCATGTCTGCTATATGTTATTCAATCTTTTTTATCTACTTTACCCATTTGAATGACTTAATTTGATTTCAGTCATTATAGTGATTAATTTTCCTTGCGTTCTTAACACTTACTTAATTTTGCATGCGATTTTAAAAAAGAATGAACTATGTATTTGTAGTTATTCTATTTATCATACTTTGACGTAAATTACGTTTCATAAATTCAGTTATAATATCGTGTGATTTCATATCATGGTTCAATTAATAATTTGAATAAAGGGTAGATATTGATAAGGTGAACTTTCATTGACGGTCATAACATTAATGTGGGTGGCGTAGGCTTACTCAAGCATCAATATACCCTTGTATCTACGTAGTATATTTTCAAAACTGTGGCAATTGTTTTACAGGGAGCTAGAAGTTCTACGGCACAAACGCATTATCACATTTTATTTGCCTATTTAGTCATTATATCGTCCCATGTGATTTTTTTCTTACACCTTGCAAAGGTGTAAGAAAAAAATATTTTTCTTTTGCATAAGTTCCTTTTGTAAAATTATACAAAAGATTGGTTAGTTACAAAGTCAGGTTCATGCTCGCATTGCTGGCTAGAATATAATTGCGAAATTTCTTATGTTTATCAAAATAAAAAAAAACATTGTTTGCTACACTTCAGTGATAATGATTTATATCAGATTCAAGTTTGAAAATAAAAGTTATTTTTGAAAAAGAAACCGTTTATTGCAATCCATTCATGAACCCTATTATGGAATTGAAGTTAGCTCTTGCCGATAATTACTACTTATATATCTATGTATATATATATATATATATATATATATATATATATAAAGCCAATCAAATTACTAACGAGTCAGTAACACAGAAAAATTAATAATATTTCTTGATTGGAATCTTGCTTAGCCTCTCTTCCCTTAACGCCGGTTGGCCGACACCAGATTGAAGTAAAAATTCTGTTTCATAACATCGCTCTAAAGGCAAGTCCCATACTTAAGTATTTGCTAGAATTTCGTTGATCGTTGGTTCGTTCGTGATTCGTTCGTCAATATTACAATTAACCTTTTTTCAAACATTATTTTCTTTTTAAACTTTTTCGTTTCTTAAAGCTTGAAGACCAAAAATAATTTTTGTATAGCATGGGAGGAACTCTCAAACTATAAACCCGTACCTGCCGTGGCCTATGACTCGTAAAGACTTTTCGAGTTGAGAAAGTGAAAAGAAAATCGGACATGTAATATAAATTATTAACACGTACACCGATGCTAATTATGGTATTGTTTTACGATAACTTTAATGATCGACCATATAGTTCTGTTGGTACGTATGAGATTAATTGAATTATATTCAATGCAGAAAATCGTTTTTATCTTTTCGTAGTTTCTTTGAGAGTAAGTACTGTTGATTAATTTGCACCTGCGTACTGAGTTTATTAGAGAATATAAATAATTAAATCGTCCATTATTTTTCAATTTATACATCACAAACCAAATATCTATGTTTTCGTATTTCCAATTGTGTACTCTCGTGTTTAGTTAGTTTTACATGTCCTAAAATTTAATGGGTTTTGTTATAAACATTTTTATTCATATGCTTTACTTTCCAGTAAAAGGTAAACGAAAAGTGTGACTGAATTTATCTGTTTGATTAATATTTGACATACAGATCGTGGTGAAATTTTATATAAATTCAACATGTTTTGCTTTAAGTATGTACATAAATGTTATAAAATGAGGGAAAATATTATTAAATTTATTTAAAATACCATATATCTCTTATAATGACAAATTAATTTTTGGTCACGAATAATTTTGGTCAGTACTTAATAGTCAATTAGTATACTTAATTGACAGTATCATAGAAGTGGTTTTTTAATGCAAGCAAAAAAGTCGAGTAAAATTTCTTAGTTCTCTCTCCCTTAGAAGAACTAAGAAATTGTCAACGTATGTCTAAAATTTGAAATAATAAGGATAATAGTATTTATTAAGAATGTCAACCCAATTAATTTGTTTGCAAATTATTTTGGTCAAATTGACTTAATGGATTTATAATATATAGGTAAACCAGTAATTTGTTTCACGCTTGCAAAACGTATATTAAGTAACATACTTATATAGTAAAATACACATAAATGTTATTTATATATATTTTAATGGAAATACTATGTGTTTTTCAATTTTTTAACTTATAAGCATACCTATTGTAACTGCCATTATATTCCCTTTGTAACTGCCATTTATATTCAATAATATAAAAGGTTTCCTCAAAAGAATCGGTAGCCTCTTAAGAAAAACCATAAACATGAAATAGAATTTTCATATCCAAAGCAATTTCCAATGGCGTCTTTGTAGCTCTACAATATATTTGATTACGGAAATTAGCAATTGAAATTAATTTCGAGCTTATCGAGGGCATTCTGTTCCTTTAAGATCGAAATAAACATTTTTTTCAATGTTTTTGAAATAAACACATTTGTTTTTATTTTTAAAATCAATCAAAACAATGATTATATTACACCTTCTCATGTTGACTAAAATATATTTTCAAATAAATTGCCTTTCTGTATCTAAGTAATGATCAAACATTATGAAAATATTCGGTTATCCTGCCTTAAACGAATACCAATAAACTTAATAATGTGCAAGTAATATTCAATAAAACACTAGGCTACTTCAACCAAATATAATGAAATAGAATAAGCAACATTAAGTCTTGCCGGTTACTGTGTGTAGTAGAACAGAAAATTAGGTAACACTGAGCCTATTTTTTTCAATTAAAAGATTTGTATACTTATTTTAGATATAGTTCTGACATGTTTCTCAGATTATTGTTCAAAAATAATTGTTCCCTCATTAATGTAACTTGTAATGTATTAATTATAAAAATACTCAAAAATTCAGATAAACGTAAGAAGCAAAATTATTTGGCATATAACCAAACACCTGTTTAGTGTATAATATTTTGCGGAAAGCAAATTACTGTTACGCGAAAGTAAACATGTATATATCCTCGTATTATAAGAAATAAAAATATATGTACTTACATTTTCGTACTTGTGTTACACGTTCTTGTTAAAAATAACTTTTTCAGATATATATTATTTGCCCCTTAGATAGATTACGTAGAATCGCAATTCTATAATCGATATTTCTCATAATTTATATTTTTTATTTGCATTCTTGTAAATATACATCCCATGTAAACACAAAAACAAATCGGAAATGGGTGCAGTATTTGTCTACTGATATTTTTCACGAATGTTACTCCATGTGTCAGCATAAAACAATACGGAGGAAAATTTGATTAAACCAGGTCTGCAGGCTAATATAATTGAGAATGACCTGGCGGGCGTAAACTTGTCATTGCAAGGCACATAAACTTATGCCACGTACTGATCGCCCACATTTTCAAAATAACATTATTTTGTGAATATCTTTGAGATACTTTGCGCAACGGTTGTGAAATAAAATGTAATAGTGTAGCAGGAGAAATATAGCAATGCTATAGATTCAAGACATCCGCATTTGGAAGAATAAGAGTGTTTGATATCAGAATACAGTTTAGTTTATACAATTAATATAGTGGCCAAGTTATTATCAATTTCAGACTCATATGTTGACCATCTTCAAGTAAGAACGAAATATTGAACAAGACAGCGAAAGTAAGATCGACTTTAATTCACCATTATAGCACTATATAAAAAATCATAAAGATCGAATAAACTAATAAAGTTCACACAATGATGGAAAATGTCATAAATTTCGAAGTTATGAAATGCAGCCTAAGAAATCGAAAATGGATAAACACTTTGCAATAAACAGATGCGAATATATGACTTATCAAATTCACGAAAATTTTAGACCCTCGTATCTCTCAGTATACTCACGTAAAAATATCATCTCACCATAAACATAAAAAAATTAAGCCATGCATAACAACGTGCTTGCTACACAGAACACGCAAAAGAATTAAATAACACAGTAAAACAAAAAACCTCCGATGACCATTCAATTATTCTATTATTATATAACTTATGGGGATCAATTTAACAAAAGAATAAGATAACTTAAGGAAAAATACCACAACGAAAAAATTTAAAAACCAACTGAAACATATAAATTTTATATAAAATTGCGAAAGTCATATACAACATAAATATTGCAAAAAAACTAATTTAATGACATTACCAGATATAAGTGAATTACTCAAGTCAAGTTTGAATTTTATTTTGAAATTCCGTATAAATTTTAATAAAGCCGATAATCATTCTCTGCCATTGAATGGACCTACCTACTCATACTTTTGATTTCGTCCTTAGTTGAAAATAAACAATTATTGAAATTCTGCAACTCACTTCAAACTGAAGGGCTTCAAGTGATGAAGACGCGTCATTTAAAACTAAAGAAAATTGAACATTTTGTATATTAATTTTCATATTTAAAATACGTTTTACGAATATATATTAGATTATTATGGTTATTTGAAATTTTATAGACTATTTCATAATAAGCACATTTTCAAAGGTACCACAAATATTTATAAAGCGATTATAAAGATGTTTTTATGACAGTGTTCTTACAACACCAGAGCTATGTAAGTTGCCACCGTACACCGATGCAACCTAAACAGATTTTATTCTCTTACCCAAGTGCACCACTCTGCGTGACTTAATTTACTATACCATTACTTCTTGTCATTATATATATATATATATATATATCTATGTAAATATATATATATATATATATATATATATATATGTATGTATGTATGTATATATATATATATATATATATATATATATATATATATATATATATGTATGTATATATATATTGTTTCGCTTTATAAGACGGTGTTTCAAAACAAATAGTTTTGTATTTAAATGTAAAAGAAATACGGATGCACTTTTTTCTTTCAAAATTCTTTTACCCAAAAGCAGTAATGTGAAGGTAGAAAATTATAGAAATTCATTCATCTTTATAAGTAGCTCAAGAATTTTTTGCAATCTTTTCATTTCACTTAATATAACGTATCATGTTACTAAATGGTGAGAATAATGTTTTGTACCATATATACCTATTAAGGTATATACGGTACACAACATTACCTATTAAGTTAGCTTTATAGAGCTGAATGCTACGCAATAACTCTAGTATGTTTAGAGGTAAAATACTAGTTATAGATAACGCCTTAGCAATTAATTTCGATTCTTTATTACTTTTTTTTTACACGGCCATTTGGAATTCACGAAACTATTCCAATTACATATTTATATTTTCAGTATGTTTAATAGGTGCTAAAAAATATATAATCTGTTATTCATCACTTCCCATAAACATTTTTAGTGAGTGTAATAATGTTTTTTGAGATAAAGTATTTGGCATCCTATTTATTAATATGGGTTGGAAGGTTTTAAATTTTTAGTTTTGCAGACAAACAATTGTTTGAATGTCCATCATAAATGTACAAGTTAATGTGATGCAGCAACCGTAAAAGGGCAAAAGAACGCTGTCTATTTTCTCGTAAATAATATGAAAATAACATGAAAAATGCAAGCCCATAAACCTTCTAGATGATACTTACTTCTGTATGCGGCTACAAAAATACAAATAAAACTGTGACTCTGGCTATTACTAGTGGAGACTATGCGGAAATAACTGCATTCTCCACCAAGAATAAAAGTGAGATGTAACGAAACGAAGGTGGAAATTGTTACTCCACGGAGTACGAAAAGTTGTAAATTTTATGACAGGAAGTAATGGTATAGTAAATTAAGTCACGCAGAGTGGTGCACTTGGGTAAGAGAATAAAGTCTGTTTAGGTTGCATCGGTGTACGGTGGCAACTTATATAGCTCTGGTGTTGTAAGAACACTGTCGTAAAAATATCTTTATAATCGCTTCATAAATATTTGTGGTACCTTTGAAAATGTGCTTATTGTCAAATAGTCTATAAAATTTCAAATAACCATAATAATCTAATATATATTCGTAAAAAGTATTTCAAATATGAAAATTAATATACAAAATGTTCAATTTTCTTTAGTTTTAAATGACGCGTCTTCATCACTTGAAGCCAAACTGAAGTGAGTTGCAGAATTTCAATAAAAGTTTATTTTCAACTAAGGACGATATCAAAAGTACGAGTAGGTAGTTCCATTCAATGGCAGATAATGATTATCGGCTTTATTAAAATTTACACGGAATTTCAAAATAAAATTCAAACTTGACTTGAGTAATTCACTTATATCTGGTAATGTCATTAAATTAGTTTTTTTGCAATATTTATGTTGTATGTGACTTTCGCAATTTTATATAAAATTTATATGTTTCAGTTGGTTTTTAAATTTTTTTCTTCTGGTATTTTTCCTTAAGTAATATTATTATTCTATTAAATTAATCCCCATAATAATTGAATTTTATGTAACTTATGGGGATAAATTAACCCGAATTATAATTGAATAGTTATCGGAATTTTTTTGTTTTACTGGTAATTGAATTCTTTTGCGTGTTCTGTGTAGCAAGCACGTTGTTATCCATGGCTTAATTTTTTTATGTTTATGGTGAGATGATATTTTTACTTGAGTATATTGAGAGATATGAGGGTTTAAAGTTTTCGTGAATTTGATAAGTCATATATTCGCATCTGTTCATTGCAAAGTGTTTCTCAATTTTCGATTTCTTAGGCTGTATTTCATAACTTCAAAATTTATGACATTTTCCATCATTGTGTGAACTTTATTTGTTTATTGGATTTATATGATTTTTTATATAGTGCTATAATAATGAATTAAAGTCGATGTTACTTTCGCTTTCTCTGTTATGTATTCATATTTCGTTCTTAGGTGTAGACGGTAAACACATGAGTCTGAAATAGAAAATAACTTGGCCACTATATTAATAGTGTAAACAAAACTGTTTTCTGGTGTCAAAAATATAATGGTATCAAATGTATAGGAAAGGGGATATAATGCTTTGGAGATATTTTAAGTATTTTATATCTTCTAAAGGAGACGGAACAAAGCAATTTTACTCGACCTTTTTGCATCTGTATTTCTTTTACATTAAATACAAAACTCTTTGTTTTGAAACACCGTTTTATAAAACGAAACAATATTATACATATATATATATATATATATATATATATATATATATATATATATATACATATATAATATATATTTATATATATATATATATATATATACATATATTTAACTTATTTATTCGATATTTAAATATGGATAAAAACTAAATAATAGTGATTAATTTTCTACAATTGAACCTGAAGGATACTATTAGCAAAAATATTAATATAATTCATATAAACACCTGCGCTTAAGCAAGGATGTAACAACAGATATTGGAAAATCAACAATTTTCAAATTCTTTAAGGCTCATTTATACAATAGTGGTCGGTGTCACTATTTAGTACTTTAATAAAATAAAACCATCTGTAAGTACAACGATATTGGTATGTAAATATAACTTTTATGAAACCAAGAACATAACAATTATTTAATCTTCATTTACAGTAAAAATATGCAAGCAGAAGTTTTAAATAAGACATTAAATTTTATTAGCGGAAAGACGATACAAAAACGTAGTGTTTGTGCACCGGCAACCGTTGCGAAAGTTTATGAAGAAAAACAATTAACGGATTATTGAAGGCTTATAAAATATTGTCGTAGCTTTAATATGGCATGGAAGCTGCAAATTTTACCTGAAGAAAACATGTAAACTATTAAGCCGAGTGAAAATAGGGGGGATAAAAACTACAGAGTTGTTTTGAGGTGGATTCGGAAATTAAGCTCTATCAATTAATTCGTCTTAAAGACTAATAGTAAGTAATACCGATTATACTAAATCTGTTTTTCATTTGCGGAAATAGATATAATTCCAAGTTTATAATTTATTCTCATTAAATTTTCAGTTTTGTGTAGATTTTTAACGTGAAGCCAAGGTATTTTTATATTTAATTCTCGTAAATTTGACATTTCAACTTGCAATTTATTTATTATGCATAATATATCAATAATGTTACTATGCAAAAAAAATTGAGTGATTGCTTCTGCGTGGCATATAAAATTAAATTATTAATTAATAAACACAATATCGATCTTTTACGATAATATACTTTTTCGCAAATAAGTTTTGAAATACACGATGAATAAATATTTAATAATAAACGAAAATGCATAAACTGATTAAGTATTAAAAATAATTGTCCGCGGGTGAGAATGATTTCTTTCTTCTACTATACGCACACCCACACGCGCGCATGCCTCACGCACTCGCGAGCTCGTACGAAAGCGTGCTCGCGCATGCGCGCACTCACGCGATCGCTCCAGAACGCGGCTACACGGTCACGCACTCGTGCACGCACGCACGTACGAAGGCGCGTGCTCGCTCGTATGCACGCACACACCACGCACGCACGCACACACACGCACATATTTAGAAAAGATGAAGGTGGGAGAAAAGCATTATTGCATTTTGTCTTTTACTCCATCTCTCATTTATATGGGCAATAATACGGACTGTCCACCCGATGAGGAGCGTTTTATCACCGCGTTCTTTCGTGACGTTTCATTTTTTAATAGTTAGATCCCTATCTCAAACGTTCCTTAAGAAGTTTCGTTACAAAAGTCTTTGTTATTTTCCCCGCTACTATGGTAATTTTTATAACAAGTGAGAATAGATATATATATATATATATATATATATATATATATATATATATATGTATATATATATATATATATATGTATATATATATTTGTATATATATACATATATATATATATATATATATATATATATATGTATATATATATATATATATATATATATGTATATATATATTTGTATATATATACATATATATATATATATATATACATAATTTTTTTGAACTACCTTAGGAAAATATTGATTGCGACAATTAGTAGAATAAAATTGATTAATATCAACATTATTTTAAAAAGACAAGTGAAATATCCCACATTAGGATAACATTCACATTTTAATGTGTTTAAAAAAATAAAAGAAAGTTAAGAAGGCATTGACAGGCATTTTAATTGACAGACATTATTAATGTTTAAAATAAGTGGTGATGAATTTTTTATTGTCGATATTTAATTCATTGAAATATAATATGGAATAACATGGTGATAGTAACGTTTTATGAGTTAAGATTGTCTCCATGGTTCCTGAGCATGGGTTTTATGATATTGTGACGTTATTTATTGATGAAATTCTTTTTGATTGCAATTATCCGATCTCCGTAAAAGGTAACTTATGTTTTTATAGTGGAAAAATATGACAAATGTCAGTAGATTTACATACCGTAGAATATGCAATTACTGTCTATATTTTTTTTCTTTAAGTTTAAGAATGGGATTATTTCACCGGTTTGGGAATGCAATTTGGAAGTTGCTCGGTGGCTCATGATCAATTATTTGTTTTTTCTCGTTAATTTTAAATGATCGATTTTTTCTCTTCAACTCTTATGTGCATGTTTAAAATTTTTAAAATAATGTTTTTTACCTACACATGTTCAACGATTTGGAACCAAGGTTTTCAAGAAGTAAATAAATGAAAAAATAATTTTAAATATTAGTAGTCTGGATCAAAATCACAGTGCCGCATAATAAGACTGCGACTTCTGAGGAAGTAGACAAAGTGATTTAAATATAAAAAAACATAAATGTGTGACATATCCGTCATTTCGGTATATGTCTTTCGTTTTTAATATTCATTAAATCTTTTTTGTTTATTTTTAAAAACAACTTTTGAATAAGTTTTCAAAAATATTTTGGAAAATTGAGATAAATGCAATCACTACTGCAAATGGAAGTAAGGACCAAGTTTTAATTGTTTTTAGTTTAGTGTCTTGCATGTTTAATGCAATATCATTTGTGCCTCTGAGCTTCCATAAATGTACATTTATAAATGATAACAGACAGCTCAGTTATCCCGTATATGGTCATATAAAGTAGTTGCTTATAATCTACATATAATCTACTAACATAAAGTTGTAGGTTAATTGATATGGCTAGAATTATTCCAATTTTTTTCAAAAATATAAGACAAGAACAATTTACATTTTGTGCCTTTGTTATTACGAAATGTTTATTTTTTCAATGACAAAATAAATATTATTCTAAACTTTTTCTGAATCTTCAGTCTTATGTATGTATATATGTATATATATATATATATATATATATATATATATATATATATATGTATATATACATACATATATATATATATATATATATATATACATATATATATATATACACACTTCATATATGACTCGTCGATTGCACATAATAAGACAATTAGAACAGTTATTGACTGTTATCATGACAATAACTACAAAATTATAGTGTCCGATGCTAAATATATACATTTGAAAGGTTTTAGAATTTTTTACGATTTATTCGCTTAAATTCCAACATTGCGTACTTAGAAAGTCAATTAATGTAACAACAAAGTTACATAGGTGATTTTAGCTCTTATATCAATAAACTACCACTCGCCAGGTCAATAAATTTTCATGGAAAGAGACAACTAAGTAAAATATTAGACTCGCTGAAAACGTTATGTGATCACGTTTACGTGATAATTTCGACGTTTTAAAGCTAGTAACTATGGAACAATTTACAATTCGAATATTAATATTTAGTGTTAAACAGTTAATATAATTGGAAACCAACATTAGCACCAACTTGTTATCACATTGTTACATGTTCATGTGCTAATAAATAAATTATTTTCCATAAATTTTATTTTATAGCAATAAACATAAGCGAAATGGTAGATGCTCTATATTTTAAATGGTAATACTATTTAGTGTAATGTTAACATGAAACTGGTTGATGGTTTGAAATAACATAAACTGTTGTTTACAAGTTTCTTATTCTTTTTACACGTACATATATTACACTTTCGTTTCCTTATGACATTTAGAATATACGAGTTATTCGTACGAATTGGGTTTTGAACTCTGAACTGATGGATTCGTATCCGGAAATTATTTTTTAAGTTGAAAAAGAATCTTTCTCTCAAAATTTAGACGCTTAACTTATCTAAAAGAAACAAACATCGATCTTTTCTTTAAAATTATTATTTAAAAGTACATAACAAGTCGGCAAGTATGGATGCACGATTTAAAAAAATTTTACATAAATTAAATGTCTTGGTTTACGATAAGTACTACTCATGCATAACTACTCGTATTAGAATGCATATAACGAGTACATTATTTGTATTGTTATATTAAAATGAATATATTTTTATTTCAGTGCCATCTCCATATGCTCCATATAAAATAAATTATGGTTTTTTATGGGTAAAATTCAAATCACTGTTATTTATGTGTAACACATTATTCACAAGAAGGTGGCAAGATGGCTTTCTGCGTATCAGCATCGGTGCCAACGTGGGCTAGCGGTGTGGTGAAAAGATTGTAATATGTTCGAAATCATTCTAACTACAATCAGCGAGAGAGCAATGGGAACGGTACATGCGTGATGGTAAACGATGTTAATGGACGTAGCGAAAATTAAAAAGTTTTGATTTCATATGGCCTTGCCTTCTTGAAACACAACAAAAGAAGTGGTCTTTCTCTGTTATTGCAGAAATACGTGTAGTTCTTAACAAAGTAATTATTTTTTAATTTTCATTAGAAACGGTTGATATTTAAAAAAAGGTAGAGATTAAGTTCTACATGGAAATATACATTTAAAAGTTTATAATTGTTATCATAAAATATCTTCCAAACCCGAGTAGTTAGAATACCTTTTAACTTTGAAAGACTAGAATATATTTTTGTGAAGATTGTTTTTAACGTGGTTTCAACAGACGAAGAGTCCTAAAATTTCATAGATAAATTTCAAAATCTATGCACATTCGTTTTAATAAACTAAAAATCTGACTTCACCCTCCTCTTGGCTTTTTACTCTCATAATTAAATTTTTTTCAGTGTACAGAAGTTATTTATTTTTCAAAAGTTATGATTTAGTAATACACAAACCAACAGATTTACAGACGAATACAGAATGATATTCAAACATAAATTTTTCATAGTCATGTTTCCTCACTTTTTTTATTTGTAACTTAATACGCTAATACTCCACGACATTGATTGGAATCTATTTTAGTCTCAAATAATTTTAATATTAAGGCGACTTTGTAAGAGTTATTCCATTTTCATAACTTCTCTTATTGCAATCTCTCTATGTGATTTAAAATCGCCTCACTCAATAATTACTCTTAAATTTTTTAAAGTTATAAATTAATATTTACTTTAAATTAAAGCAAGGGTCATGTAACTGAAGGTGTGAGGTTAGTTTATTGCTTGAAAAATACCATCATCCGTCTTAGCTCGCTTCAACTTTCTGAATTCACTCTGCCAACATAATTCGATATCCAAATTCTGTCGTTATTGTACTACGTCTTTTATCACTTACTCATACGTATTTAATCGATCATTGAACCATTTATACAAACATCGTTCACTGTTCGCTACCATTTTCGATGTCTTTAAATATCGAGACGTAACAAAGCGCAAATTTTGACTAGACCCACGTATTTTCTATGAACTTTGTGATATATTTAACTTATTTTTACTAAAGATTATTAAATACATATTTATATTTATTTATTCTCTCCTTTTAATAAAATTGCTGAGTAAATTTTGATGTCATCACATGTCATCATCTAAGCTGCATAAAGCAGGGTAAGTTAGAGAAACTCCCGTATCAGCAGCCGTATTAAAGTTAGGGTGCTCCTTACAATACTTAATTTTAATGAAATTATTAATTAATTAAAAATGTTTTTGAAAAAAAAATATTAAAAAACTGTAAATTTTAATATTAGATATTGGGTGACTTGTTCAAGGACAAAACTTCTAAACTAAATCTTAAATTACCGTTTGTGGAATTTACGATTCGGATTTATTATGAATCTACACATTCATATATCCTTATGTCAGTTTCTAATTATGTTTACATTTCTCAGCAATGAAAGTGTTTTTTCATTGACAATTGGCTCGAAGTACAAATTACTTATTCCGTCCAAATATCAAATACAAATTATTATTTTAACCTTCTATACTTTTCTATATTAATTCCTATCCACAGAATGATTTATCACTTAATTAACTATTGTTGGCGAATTTCTTCACAACATATATTTTATAATGAATTAAAGATATGCTAATGGAATGTGATAGGATTGCCCACAAAGCTTTCGTTTAAAAATATTGTATTTTTGAACAATAGAATTTTGAATTAAATATTATTGGGCTAAAGTGAAACAAAGTAAATTTATATACTATTATGTAACGTTTCCAAATCAATTCGCAATAAAATGTCGAAAACTTCAGAAAATTATGTGTTTTATCAGAAAAGAATGCAAAATCAATGCGACATTTCATACTTATTTGATTAAAATTATATTACGAGGAGATTTGTTTTTATATTACGGCATATCATAAAATTGAATTTTACTCTTTTTTGTGCTTCTTTTGTACATTTTTTTTGTCTATGGACCAACGATACAATATTGACAAAAATTTTTTTATTAGTGTCGGGCCAGGCCCTCTGAACAAAATTGGTGTGGTAATGTCGATAATGTTTGTGCAGTGCAATTAAACTTTTCTTGCATTTTACTTGTTAAAAAGTTGGTGTGTAAATTAAATGTAATTGAAAAAAAATTTCAAAATCATTCCAAAAAGTGACACAGATTTTTCATGCTTATGTGTGGAAAGCAGTGAATGGGTAGCTAATATTAACGTAATTTTTGATCACTATATTTTAAATTATTTTTAAATATATATGTATATATATATATTTATATATATATATACATAAAATAATGAAATAATAGTTTTTTTTTTAACTTTCAAATTAATTGTAGTAAGAAAAATATTAATTTTATAATTTGTTAATTATATGTCAGAATATTAACATATTTAGTACTCTCCGTTATACTGCACAGTAATCATAAATAAACAATTAAAATAGTAATCAAACTAAAACACAATTTCAAATATGCATAGTATGCACACACTGAAATTTCCACGTAGTCAATTTAGCGTTACTTGTATAGATACACAAAGCGCTAATATTGCATAATACGTGACCTTTATAGTTACAGGTATACTGCTATTATAGCATGTTGGTGACGCGAACTCGCAAAGTTTTGTCCAACCAAAACCTCCAACGCGCATATCGTACATTCGGGTTTATAACATATAATAGTGTGTGTGTGTATATATATATATATATTTATATATATATATATGTATATATATATATTTATATATATACATATATATATATATATATATATATATATATATATATATATACATATATATATATATATATATATATATATATATATATATATATATATATATATAATATGCATTCACTGCTTGCCAAGCGCAACTCATAGCTATAAAGTTATGCTGTTAATATTAACAAGTTCTTGACGCGAACCCATAAAGTTTTCCCCTTTCAAAACTCGCTCAAGGCACCTAAACAAGTTTTCACTTCAATAAACTTATGTAAGCTATATATTTAACTACCCTATCTCACTTGACGTGTCTAGTGTCTAACACTCCTAATTGTATTAAATTTCCGATGTTTATTTTAGATAAAGAAATAAGATGACCTCTGCTATTCAAATAATTTTATATGTAAACTTATTTGAGGAGAAGCGGCTATTATTTGAAGAGCAGAAACTATATTTATATCTTTGTGTCGTTGAATTGTTTTAACACATGATTTTGATCAAATAACGTAAATTTATTATTTTTGGTTTGCAAACAATATGTGCAAATAATTGCACGACGGATACACCGGATTATCTATGAAATATAATTCAATGGTAACATGAACATGCTCTCTGCTATATACTTCTCGTGAACATGCATAACGAAATAAACTCAGACTATTCAGAATATTTTGACGACATCGATAGTCACTTATATGTCAAAGGAAGTAGGTATACTGCATAAAAGTCTTACAAAAGACTATGAGAAAAAACAAAACATAACTTTTCACTCGGCATATTCAGGTCCCGCTTACATAATGAATGCATAATTATTTCTATTGACCATTTACTTACGCCCTCATTTTCCAAACGTTTATTTTCGTAGCTTTATGTGATTTTGCTTGCGTAAAGTTTTTTTAAATATAACTTTTATAAAAATTATTTCGTTTTGCTTTAACGGATTTTTCGTAACGCCATCTATAAAAAACCACATAGAGTGGACATTATTTGCCCCAAATATGTTCATAATATAATGGGGATAGTAAGAAGGGATGAATTACACTCTAAAGAGAACAAGTATTATTAATTTGAACTTTCAGATTCTTGATCCCACAAAAAACCGCCTGGATATATGTAAAATAATTTTTGCTCAAATATTTTTACCTGGAATGGATACTCATTTAAATTGAAACTAAACTACGATTATATTCCCCAAAAGCATTTTTATAAAAATTATATTAGCTGTTTTTTTATTTATAAAACTTTACTGTAAAATTTGATAACAGTACCAGAGTTATTGCTGTTTAATGAAGTAATTGGGAAAAGAAAGTCATTCTATACATTACAAACGATTGGTAAAAACAAATTAATTACACTTATGTAGAAAATTAAAAATATGTATACACAAAACAGAGAACATATAAAAAAAAACAAAAGCAGAACAGCGGCACGTTAAAGAGCGGGTAGCGATAAGGTATAAAAAGGATTTTGATCTGCGGATTACGATAGATAATGTAGCTTGAGATTAATTTTAAATACAGGTCATGTGGGCACACTTTTATATTTGTTTCTGTTAGTTTCATAATTTACAAGCGTGTATGCCTATATAGAAACATAAATTAATTACACTTACGTAGTAAATTAACAATATTTATACAAATTTAAAAATTAAAAACAGAGAAGTAATAAAAAAAAACAAAAGCTGCACGTTAGGGAGAATGTAGGGGTAAGGATGAAATAAAAAAAGAATTTTGATCTGCAGGTATGTAATTTCAGATGACTTTTAAATAAATATCATATTGGTACACTCTGTACATTTGTTTCAGTTTGTTCCGTAATCTATAAGTTTGATACATGGTAAAACTCTCTATAGAAAGTAAAAAATGATTATATTTCTTAGAAATATAAAAAAACTATGTAGTATTTCTAAATATGAATATTTTATTCAATATATTTTTTCTAACCTGGGTAATGGGCAATTTTGATTGTTTTGCATTATCAAGTTATATACTAATGATATACGCTGATAATCGATTATAAACTTAGTATTTTGATTTACGTAATCCTGATACAATCGATTTGAAATATTCTTCTCCATTTCTTTACGTCTTCTTTGATTGAACGTGGCATTCTGTTACTTGGCCTAGTATTTGATGGAACGGAGATAACTTCTACTTATTTCCCTCGAGAAATATTATTCATTTATTTCGTAGGTTTTGGTAAATGTACTGTGTAGTCACTGTCATATATGCCAACGAAACATGTGCCAGCACAACTAGTGTCTTATTGACTTAGTAACAACTGAAAGACGTATTCGAAATATCTCGTGATACTGTCATAATTAAATGATTTCATTTGTGTTCACTTGTAATTACTCACTTCTTATTTATTTTGTCATTATATTTCATGAATTAAATTGATTAATTTTTATTCATTTTATTTTTTTTTCCAAATATATAATGTCTCTGAAAGAAATGAAACTATCTAAAAGTACTAATTCGCATAATGATTTCAAAATTAAAATATTTTTAATATAGTCTTCAGAGGATAGATAAAATGATAGAGATTGAGATTTGGAAATAATTAATAGCGACATAAAAATTTACATGCACGATTTTAAACTTTAAAAAAGACCAATTTCATTCCTTTTTACATAGGTTTATGGTAGTAATGGCGCATTCATTTATTGATCCACGGTAAATCCTCACTCACCTTAGTTATTAATTTACGTCACTTTTATATAAATTCAAACTAGAATTTAAGATGGAATACGATTATATTCCAAGAGTATAAAGAACATTTCAGTATGTGCGTGAATTTTTACTTTTGTTTGTTTATAATTGTGCAATCAAGTAATTTGAATGAAGTTTAGTATTTAGTATTTTCTTATAAATATCCTTAGCCGTTTATTTACCTTTTCTTTACAGACTTAAAAATTTAGGAAAATTTGAAAACTTGAACTTTTAAGTAATCACAGGATATGTATAGGGGACTTTGTTTAAATAAAACTACACCATCTGTGATATTTTAAAATTAGTACTATCCTAGCAAAATAATATCGTATATTTTAAAATTAGTACTATCCTAGTAAAATAATATCGTATAGTTTAAAATTAGTACTATCCTAGCAAAATATTAAGATTACATTGAGGCTGAAAAACGTACATTTACAAATTTAATTTTCATTATATTTTGCTGTTATTGTAATCACTACCAGACATGAATAATATGCAGGTTAAAACGTAATATTATGGAATTAAAATATTTATTGGAAATACTTTTATGATTTATTTATCATTCCATTAGTCAAAAAGACATAACAGAATTCTCCAATTTCGTCTATTCTTTAACCCTGACATATCTTTCGAAATCCATATTTACTACTTTTTTTCTTTATTTATTTATTCTTTATTGGCATTATTTACTTCCAATTTCGACTAAAAAACGAGAATGCCACGAGATGTCACTTTCTTAGTTTTCAGATTTTGCAAATTAAAAACTACCTCTTAAGGAGTTCCGTTCTCTATATCCGAAATACGATATCAGATTTTGCAAAGTAATAGCTAAAATAACAACTAACCAGTAGCATATATATTGAATCACGATCGATTCACTACCATTCGTTAAGAAGTTACATTATTCATCTTCAGAACTTATCATCACATATTTCACATATTGACATGGTCGATATTGCAGTTATTTTGCAAAGTAAAAACTCAGTAAATTATCATTCAACAAGGAGCAACATCAGACCCTGACATGACTTTGACATAGTTTAGTTATTTAACAAAAGTAACAACTACCAGTAGCAAAGATCTTGACTGACTTTCAATTTACTAGCATCCGTTAAGGAGTTCCGTTGTTCATCTCTGGAACTCATTATTACAACCTGACGTCGACGGTGTAGATATTTCGCAAAGTAATAACTGCTAGTAGCATATATGTTTAATCACGGTTGATTTACTAATATCCGTTAAAGAGTTCTATCGTTTATATCCTGAATTTATCATTAGACCCTGATCAGGTAAGTGTTATAGTTATTTTTCAAAATAACGATTACCTATAGCAATTATCTTGAATCATAATTGATTTACTGCGTCTTGTTAAAGAGTTCCATGATTCATTTCCGTTCCATCATATTTATATGAGACCACACTTATAGAATTCATTTTCAAATAAAAAAAGAATCATCAAAATCGGTCCATTCGGTAAGTAATTATCGCAGAACATACATAAAAAAAAAGATTCCGACGAATTGAGAACCTTTCCCTCTTTTGAATTGGGTTAAAAAGGGTTATATAAATATACATTTTTTTTCTCCAACGTTTAAATCATATTACCGTTATATTACCTTCAGAAACTTTTATGAAAATAAAGATATAAATCTACAAAAAACGGATATGAGATTAGTAGTAGGATGTATGGTGGAGTAAATGAGCTTATCCATATCTATCTACTACAAGTCAACAAGCTTTCTACAACTAGTCCCGACTATTAGCTAATATTGTCAATTAGGTTTTACATTTAAATTTAAGAAAGTTAGTTAAAAAAGGTTTAAAAATAATTAAAGGTTTCTTTCAATAACTTACTAAATTCCAAAAGCTAAAAAAATAAATTGAAAGCTTGCAACATTAAACAGTTATTTTAGGAATGAAATTTAATTGGGAAATTTCCCCGAATTTTCACTGAAAATGATAGTAAATTCAAATGAAATGAATATTTTTGAAAGAAACCTTCCACGTTAATCTCTGGACGGAAAAATGTTGAACGAAAGATTCATTATTTACGCATGACTATAAATTGCATTTAAAATATTTCACATCAAGTCAACAGAAATAATTTGATGTGTTCTATGATTTCACTCCGGTTCGATAACGTTGTTATGGGGCGTTCTTATTTGGAATACTGTTTTTATCTTTATCGGAAAATTGAGCATTAAAATAATGAAAATTTAATCAGTTATAATTGTCGGGTATTCGTATGTACCATTTTGGTCTAATCAGTAAATGTTTGCATCACTTTCCACAACAAGGGATTTTCAAGCAGTTGCATATATATGTACGTACGTAATATATACGAACAAACAAAACAATGAAAATGGTATTTCCTACGAAAGAGATAGGAAGGCAGTATTAAATATTTTATAATTTTGAATTTATTTCTTATATTTCTATTAATCATAAATTGTTACATAAATCGTAAGTTATGGAAGCGAGAAATTACATAACTTGGTGTTATATAATTTCAAACAGCCGCCTTAAGGTAGTTCTCGTTTTCGTGTTTTGCTATAGATTGAAGTGGCTCGCTTCCTTCTTTGTTACTAAAAGTTTCAGTACTAAAAGTTTATTTCAAGTATTTTAGTGAGCCATTCATTACAGAATATCTAAATTCCTTAAGATTTACAGTTGGAAGTATTGAAACTAATTTTTTATTTTTTGTGATTGTAATATTTTAAGGAATTGCCAAAAAGGAACATTTATGGAATCACTATTTTATCCATCCCTCCGTCGATCACAGGCGATTTTTTTTGAAAATTATTCAATGTAAAAGTTAAAACGTGAAAAAAAAGTCTATGACGGCAAAATTATAGATGTGAAGTAAAAAAAAAGCATTTGAATTATGGGTGTTAATTTTAGAAGGTAAATTGGAAAATAAGGAAAAGGTATTGTCTGGGGTATAAAAAGAGAACCTATTAAACCGCGAGTTAAGCAATACGTACAAAATATTTTTTTATGAATTTCTCTAAAATTTTTCAGGAAAAATGATTGAAATTTGCTTCCTCATCGCCCCTGTCCCGCTCCCTTCTCGCCTAAAGCATTTATGAAAAACCCATGGACTTTTAGAATTAGGTTTCGATTAAATTAAAATTATCAGATTAAAAAAATCATGTGCAATTAACTATTACAAATATAAATCTTATACAAAACTAAGTGTACATGGCGCCACCGAAGTAAGACGTAAACAAAAGTAGCTGTCAAAAAATTTACAGACTTTCGTGGCGTGCAAAATTGAAAACTTTTATTTTGAATTCTCTTTCACGATATTAGAGTTAAAAAATGTTATTATCTTAAATTTTTTGCGACGCTAGATATTTGCCACGGTTCTCGACATTTTTTGTCTTTAAAGAATAAATGGACACCTATATTTTGAACTGCTCCAACTGCAACAATTATACAACATTGATGCATATTTATTATAAATCAAGATTTAATCTTCGAAAAAATAATGAAACAAATACATCTCAAGATAGACGAATATAAATTACAAAACTTCACATAATGTTTACCTATGATCTTTATATTATTCTCCTTATCCTTATTATGTTTACATTATTCTCCTATTCCTTAGCCCCTTGCATGTGGTAAGGTTCCCTATTGATAAAACATTGATTTTAGGGTAAAAGTTTTTACACACATTTCTTTTTATACGATTTTAAAATTGAATTAACACGCATTCTGACTATGTTCAATGTTGCCGTTGCTTTTGGATATTGACTTTTATTTTTTCTGGCCTCCAAAATCAAGAGCTCTTGAGGGACTGAGGGCACGAATTAATAATTCTGCAAATATAGCTTGTATTTATTTCATTTTAATTTATTTTTATAATCCAAATTTTATTTTTTATTTCAATAATTTTAAGTACATATTTGTGAAAATTTTAAAGAAATGTTTGTTAATTTGTCACATTTAGTTCAATACTAACATTATATTATTAACAACCTATAAATAACACATTAACGTGTTGAAACTTAATAAATTTAAACTTTCTCTTTTTTTTACCGCATAAGTTGGAGTAAAGAATTTGATTAAAAAGAGATCGGGTAGAAAAAAAGATAAATGCTATTTTCATTTTTAAAAGTTATTCCTAAATTAACAAAACCTTTTAAGTTATATATTCAATATTTGACCATTTTTTTTACTAGGAAAAAATTAGTACAAAAGTTGTAAATTTTAATATTTATTAAATTATAATATCGTCTATACATGTTTTTACTTCAGATCTTTGATAAATTAATTTTAATGAAATACAGTATATATTTTAAATGAAACATATACTATAAAGTCAAAAAATTATATTTACGAGTAAAAGAAATACCAACCGAAATTTAAAAAGAAGTTGACTCTTAGACTGTAAATTTTTGTACCTTTCAAAGCTGAATACGATATTATATTACTGGTGAGCTCTTCCAGGTTTTACACTAAAAATATTTTTTAATGACATGAAAATAACGCTAAAGTGTTTAGTTGATAAAGTATTGCTCGATATGATGTTTCATTTAAATATTCACGAAGAAATGTACCACTTGTATATTTATATCTATCAATTTTTGCATTGTTATTAAGTAACGCAATAGTACTATATTGCAGTATAGCGCGGTAAAAGCTGGGTAAATATATAAACTTAGTAGGCGTTGAATTTATTTTATTTGAAATTTATAATCATACAATTTTATTATGAGCGATGTCCCACGATTCTCAATCGAACTTTATGGAACTCTATTTGCTCAATATGTTGCCTAAATTTAAATTTCCCCTTGCACGGCACGATTAGACATACTATTTTCCCTATCAGTGTATATCTGTTGAGGAATTAAAACTAGTATCGATAATCTTATTAAAAAATCTTTTTTTACAGCATATTAATAGTTAATAAATTGGTTAGCTAATTTACCTAACTTTATATTTACTATAAGGTTTTAAAAAATTCATTAGAGACCTGACATTTTCTTAATCAAACTTCTCTTGAATTAGCGAATGACATGTTATAATTTAATCAATGCACAAGCTTAAAGTTTCCGGATGTTTATATATGCATTAGTATTTTTTATTGCTAATGGCGATTTTGTGTAGCAGTATATTTTAAAATCATGCCTCATTTATTCTAGGAGAGTATGTACTGAAACGAATTCAACCTCCACTTAGATGGTGGAGAATAATGAAAATTTTCCACTTAATTTAGCACCATGTAATTAAAATTTTTTTATTTTAATTTAGCACCATGTAAACCCAATTTTTCTGGAGTATGAAAACTAATAGTTCATGCATGCGTCCAGGGAAATTAGTACAACTAAAAACGCAAAAATTGTATGTAAATGAACGTGTGTCTTGAGTCCAAGTTTAAAAACTAACTAATAAAAGAGCTTTAACTTAAATTTAAATGCGAAAAATTTCCGAGTTTATTTTCTAGTTTTCTTCGATAGAAGTCAAGTTTTGTAAAGTTTTAAATCAAACAATTTGTTAAATGTATTAGAAGTTATTATTATCTAACTTTTCATATACCCGTATCTCTTAAAAAGTACCAGTTCACTGCGAGTGTCTTCACAAATTTAATAAAACTTTTAAATTCTATCAAGAATTTTGACGAAAAATGTCTGATTAAAAATTAAATATAAATTTATGCAATTAATTTAACATAATATATCAAATTAAGAACTTTATATTTCTCTCCGAACTAGCAAATACTATTATTTTAATTTCATTGACGATTCAAAACTATTATTTTCTTTAGTAATTCCATAGATAATAATTTTATATTAGAACTTTTGAGAGCTTTTCTGATAAGAAAAATTAGCAAAGCTTACCGCTGTTGGCATTTATCCAAATATAGCATTAAATGGTCAAAGTCCCTTTTAAAAAACTTTTATTTTAGCTCGGACCTTGTTGTTAATCGCCATTTGCACATAGTAGAAACTATTTTCTACTTTCATAAGAACTCGCTAGAAGTACATAATTTTTTAAAAGGTTGATAAAAAGAAATTTAAAGTTTATGACTTTGAAATAAAGGATCGTGAGAAAAGAGAGGCATCATCTTTTATCATAATATACTTCACAATTAAATGAAACTACGTGATTTTGTATTATTTTTCTACTTTCTTTAAGTTATTTATTAAGATTCAATTGAAATCTTTGCTAATAGCCCACCTAAGGATGTGGTAATACGACGAAACCTAGGTCGTGGTAAAGAATTTAAAGAAAGTAGAAATAATACTATATCTCGTAGTATCATTTAACTGTGAATAATGAATTTCTTCAAAATTAACGCCAAATATATTCGACATATACTTATTGTACTTAGGTAAAGAAGACTTTACTTTTACGTTGACAAAATATACAGAAAACTTTTTGGATGTAAGTTTAAATCAAATATAAATAATAAATTAAACATAAAATCTCCAATAATGCTAATCTACATCACTGCGAATGAGAAACATTATATATATATATATATATATATATATATATATATATATATATATATATATATATATATATATATATATATATATATATATATATATATATATATATATATATATATATATATATATATATATATGTTGTTATTTGCTTGAAAATAAAAGTGGGATATATTTCATTATATTTAGTATTCCGTTCATCTCTGTCAACGAAAAGAACGATATATTTATTTGCATGTATATTGATATTACCACTAAACTGAAGTTAATACAATTGTGATTTGTGTTTTTGAGATTACGTTCCACCTATATTCACGTTATTATGGTGTGTCAAAAAGTAAGCAAATAATATTGACATTAGGATAACTGGGCGATAAGATACTGATAATTCGCTTCTGAGTAGAAGAGTAGAAAAATCATTTAAGGATTGTTTTGATGATATTCTTTTATTACTTAAAGTTATTATTCTCGTAATTAATAACTGAGGTACTTCAATAAATTAGGAATATAAATGGATTGCCTATCTTTTATAATAATAATTGATAATACGATATTTGCAAACCTGTCCAGTAATCATATCATTATATACTTCACAAATAATTATAATGCAATAAGTCTCAAAATATTAATTTTAATTTTTTATAAAAGTGCTATTCGCCTTTTGCTGTATAATAATCTGTTATCGGAAGGAAGTGGACAGGATATTATACGACAAAGCACAAAGAAATCTACCTGAATAAATTCCTAAACCGTTAAGCTCAAGTGTAAACAAATAATTTTCAATCTTTTTCATTATAAATAGTAATTAACGAGAATGTTGAAATAATAGAATTATTCTGCCAAATTCAAAATATCATTAATACCAACAGCGTAAACCCATAGTTATAACACTTATTATTAGGTAACGATTCTTCTTCTATTTAGGTTTATATGTGAAGCCTAATCAAGCTTTTAGCCATAGGTGATTGTATATCATAATTCTTTGTAAAGGAATTTTTAATTTTTTAGGTTCTGTAGATCAAAAGGAAAAACAGGACCATTATAAGGTAACGTATCTGTCCGTTCTTGCATCACAGTCGTTTTCTCTTATTAGAACTTGGCATCGAGACTTATAATTTGGCATAATAATAAAACATTTTAACCGAAACTTAAAAATATTCATTTAAAAATTTTAAAAGTGAAAATAAGTTACTTGAAGCATTCCATATATAGTATGAGGTAGGATTTCATTGGGCTAGATGTAAGGGTGCGGGTACTTGGGGCTCCTGTGCCTAGTTCATTAAACAAATAAACACATAGACAAACATTTTACAAACAAAATTTTATTGTTCTTATTTCCCATATGTCTTCCTTGTTATATCTTATTTCCCATATATATAATCATTTTTTTATAAATATTTTTCATATGAAGATAGGCAATTTCCTTAATTTTTTTAGATGCATTAACAATAAAGTACGTGACTTGCCTGATTTTGAATGCATTGAATTATAATACAAATATTTTCAAGAGATTGTATTTAAGATTTTTTTATTTAAACACCTATGCCTCCCACGCCACAAAATTTTAATTCTTTGTTTTTCGAAAAAACGCCACTTAAATGTATTTAATAGTAATATATACATTTTCAAATAAACGCACAGACGATCAGACTAATAGGGAAAAAATTAAAAAAGCAATCCTGATACCGTAGGTGACACCTGCCTAAACATGAGATTTAAAGATATGCTGTTCAAGTCTCAAACAAAGATTCTGGCACTAAACTCTCGATTTAAATTCTTCAGTCCCGATATTGTAAGAGTACTGCCTCTATAAGCCGTCATGTTTGAGAATCTAATATTTTTAAATTATTATTTTGGGTGAAAAGCAGAGACTTTGCTACTGAACTCAGTATGCCAACTTCTCAGTCTTGATGCTGCAGGAGAGCTGCCTGAAAATTTTGCACCTGAAAACCTGTAGTGTCGTGAATTTATGAAAGAATTTTAGAAGCAGATATGGATGCCAGTGAGGAGAGAAACGTCGACTTGACACCGATTCCAAAAATCTCTAGCAGTAGAAATATATTGCAAATTTATTTATGTTTGGAAACGATGTTTTTCTCACAAAAGTTCCAACTCGTGAGAAAAACATCGTGTTTTCATTATTTTATACTTTTAAGTACGCTTGTTATTTAAGGGTTATTTGAAGTCTTTTAAATTTTTAAGTGAAAATAATTTATTCTCACGAAGGAATGAAATATTTTTAAAAAGGTCTTTTAAAATGCAACACATATCACCATCTTGATAAATGCGTTTTATGAGTATTTTTAAAATGGCTATTGACGTGAAGGAAACAGTACCTTTTTAAGGAAAAAAACTTTCATTTTTTTCTTGTAAAGTCAATAATTTTAAAATAACTGCTTTACATCAGTTTTAATTTTCTAAAAGAATGCATTAACGTTTCACAAACCATGTTTTACGTGTAAATTGAAGGAATTTATAGGACCAACCGTAATCTTAGTAAACGGCGAACGGAATTTATCGAGATGGCAACTTAAAAACACCTCCCAGTGCTGCGTATTTTTAATCTTAAAAGTGGTCATAATCGACTCTCTAATAGCAAATGGGACTAAAAAATCTGCCTGTGGTATTTTTTTGGTACAAATTTCTTGTTGATTGGTACGAAACATGTTGAAACCTTTAAGAGAATATCAATATTCAGTATTTTTATTGTACGAGCTTTACTCGTATTTAACATATTTATTTTAGTGCCTTTCCTAGTCATTAAGGAAGTACATTATTTACTGGAACATCAATGTTAATAAACCATTAATCAGGTGTTTGTTATCCGCATATAAGTTCATTTTAGTTTATTACTTCATGTTATTCATTCGCTTTTACCTCAAGTTGAAAAAATTAATGCATTAGTTATCATTTTGGAAGAGTAAGTAGAAGCAAATAATTGTAGTGTAACTTTTGTCGGTATATCGTTATTATGTATCTGGAATTGCGTGTTTAAAAAAGAGTAAATAGAAAAACTACATAAATTAAAAATAAAATAAAGTTTAGAATTGGAAAATGTTAAACATATTTTACTTTTAAACAAATCTGTTTGATTTTTCTATGCTTCATTATATGTTTTGCAAGCGTTATAGATACAATTTTATCTAACAGATTTGGTGGTAATATATTACCACAAATGAGAGCGGTTTAAAAAGTTTGGCAAAATGGTGTGACAATCTGTATATTATATCAATATATATATATATATATATATATATATATATATATATATACACATAAATATACATATATATATATATATATATATATATATATATATATATATATATATATATATATATATATATATAGATAATTTCTCTCTACTTTTTATGTTAAAAATATTGTATGTAAATATTTATGTTTATTAGACATGCGGCATCCAGTACTTATAATTAAGGTTGGTTAAGCTTCTATTCTGCTTCTTTTATCCTTATTTAATGATTAAAATTGTTACAAGAGTTATCTACGAATTCGGTATATGGAGAAAATTATTAACCAGTTTAAATCATTGTTTATCGAAACGTACAAATAAAAAAAGACTTCTTCAATCGAAACGTACAAATAAAAAAAGAGATCTTTAATTGTGATTTAAAAGAGAAGACTTTCAAACAAAAATGGCAAAATAAAAATATTTGATTTGTCACAGATCAAAGTCTGTTAAAATATATCAAAATTATAAACTAATGAAAATTGTGTTTACCCTGCAAATAAAAGTAACAAATCATGAAAATTTTATGAGCATGAATTGGAAAGTAAACCGCCTACGGACAAAGTTATTTATTAATTGATTTGGATCAATTTTAGGGAAATCGATAAATATTTTCTCTTTAATACATAGTTATTATAAATTAAAAAAAACCAAATGTGCTATCAAAAATGCAAACATTAAATGTCACAGAATCAAAATTTAATTAAGTTACGAACACGTGCCAGTTTCAATCTATTCATTGTCGATAAAGTAGACGTCAAATCGCTGGTGAATAAACCTAGTAAAATAAGGATGAGAACTTGTCAGGTGTAGACGCCATTTCTAGTTAAAATTTATAATAATTAAACGAAATATTCTGAATGATATATTTTCAACCTTGACCAAATCTTTACAGAATATTTTATATTGCATAGTTTTAATAGAATTAATAGAACTTAATCGAATTTTACATAGTTAAGATTTTGATTGGACATTTGATATTTTCTAAATTTGCAAATTATTCAAAACTAGGTAACTCAAAGACAGATTGTAATAGACGATAGATTGGTTCCCAAAAAGTCTATTCACAAAAATTCTGATTTTTCTCTCGTTAAAAATTTTCCCGTGTTTATTAGAATTCACCTATGAAAGACCATTAAAACAACTTCTAATAGGAAATTCTCCTGTAATGGTGCCACTTATTTTCAGTAACATTACAGTCTAGTAAACTTTGCGATTAAAGCCAAATTTATAAAAAAATAAATGGTATATTTTTAATGAAATTGTGGTTCCGTAGAATATAACCAGTAATGGACATAAATAAATAAGGGAATCGTTCCAAATAAAATATGCAGCTGTATAATGAGGCTATGTATTGAATATATCATGATTTTATCTACCAATTTCAACCAAGTAACCTTATACCGACTGTGAAAAAGATGAAAACCGACCAAGTTACATTTGGCGAAATATGTGTTTTTCACAGCACAAACGGCTGTAATATTACACACACACACACACATATATATATATATATATATATATATATATATATATATATATATATATATATATATATTAACACATACAGGTAATGTTTTAAACTCTCCTCTTGGTCGGTTAGGTTTGTGCAAGTTTGAAAATTATCTGTTAAGATACTATTTACTTTCTCTGTAGCCCATCATGGAGATGCTAATATAACAAGGAATACTTTTAAAAAACATGACTTGGAATGTGCTGCCATAATACACAATCAATTCAATGATGTCAAAAATGACTGAAAAAAGTTTTAATTAAAATAATAAAACAGAGCACTCTCAGTCAACAATCGAGGTATTTTTGTTTTATCGCCGACGAAGAAATATTCGGTTTCACTATTCTGACAAAGAAAAATTATAGGGAAATTTAATATACAGTCTTACTACGTACCTTGAAAATATATTTTCCGTATTTACATTTGCTTTCCTACTAAAAATAAGAAATAAACAAATGCTATTCCTTAACCCTTCTCATTATTCTTAGAACTCTTGCAAGATATCTTAACGCGTTAATTAAACAACTATTTGGGTTAATAAATTAAAAAGTGTTTCCAATATTTGACAGCTATGATAAATAATCTAGAGACACATGATTATTACATATCTCATATTGGGATTTTTCGATTTATTCGATGCTTCAAGAGTGATATATGGAAGTGTATTGTATTCTAATAATGGTTTAAATTATAATACTATTTTTCATTTAGTATTTACGTTTACCGCAGCTGCTGCTTCTTAAAGAAATTTACAATATTAACGCTAAAATTGAACATTTCATTTCATTAAAATCGAACATTTATTCGATGTTTCAAGAGTGATACATGGAAGTGTATTATATTCTAATAATGGTTTAAATTATAATACTATTTTTCATTTAGTATTTACTTTTACCGCAGCTGCTGCTTCTTAAATAAATTTACAATATGAACGCTAAAAGCGAACAATTCCTACGAATTATTTTCCATGTTATCTTTAAAAATATGCTGTCTAAAAGGTTGGGCCACATTTTTGAAAAATAATTCCAAAACGTGGAGGGTTAGAAACGGGATATTTTTGTCATGTATGAATAAAACACATGCGATGATATTCTCAAAGGTTCCGTGTTATTAGGCTACATATAAAAGTGTAAAGAAAAATTTAAAGTAAACAGTTTTTCTATCAAAATATTTATAAAGTCAATGTGAATTTACATTCTGCAAAAATATTGCCTAGTAGCTGTTTCACGGGTGTAATGAAAGTAATGTTAAAGCTCATGTCTCTTTAATTTACTAATGCAATTGGGACGAATTAATTTTATTGAAGCGTCAATAATTTTATTGAAGTTTCGTTCATACTAATATACGGTAGGAAGGCGGTTTTCATGCTGAAGCGTTTTCTAAATACTGGTTTTCAATTATTTCGTAATCTGCTCAGTTTGGCTACGGAAAATACAACAAAGAATAAATAAAAAAAATAAGGTGTCGCTTGGTAGAAAAAATGAGTTTTTTTATTGAAATAATTGCTTACAGATTTTTCTTATTTTTCTTAATCTATAAATATACCTTTTCCCACTAATTCATTTCGTAGATGTCTATAATCCACGTAGATATTAAAAAATTTCCTAATCGTGAGAATTGATCAAATAATTTGAAATATTTTTTTTAAATTACGATTTTATTTTTAAACTCGAAAATAGAGGAGAACATACATTTTCCTTTTTGACCTTTGATATATAACAGTAAAAATAGCTATTTCAGATAAGAGACATCTCACACGAAGGTGATATGAATATATGAGTAAATGCGAAAATAACACGAACAACTTCTGAAATATGTCTTCGCAAAGTATTATACTGCCATATTTACATAGCAGATAAGCTAAAAATATTTGTTAAATGTAGGACTTTTTCTCTTTATAAACGATCAAACGTGTGTTCACCATATATTTTTCGGCCAGTGACAAATTTATGGAGACAAATTATGTGTATAAATATCAAGTCACTTCAGATTTTTCTGACTACATAAGTTATGATATTACTTAATATTTTATTTTGTGTCCCATTTGTGTACATGGAGCGATGTTAGTATTGTTGCATAGTTGAATAAACCATTAAATTTACTGTAGTTTGTTTCATCACAATATCTCATAGTAAATATTGCAAATACTTATTTAAAAAAGGGTTGTGACATAAAATTTAAAATTCTTTAGTTTTTAGCAAGTTTTGGCAATGTATATAAAATACATTCTGTCACATCATCAGAGCATTGAAGAATTTTGACGTGAAATGTCTTTCATTTCGGTCACTTGAGGGTCACTTGCAAAAACCGTATTTAACGAAATATGTTATGGCAAGATCGTTTATAACTTCAAAAATACAGCACTTACCGGCATTATTTTACTATCGTTTAGAAGATAAAAGCTATTACTCGATAAACCATTGCTCATATATATCTAGCGTAAATGGAGTTACAGTCGCGTACAGCACGAGTGATTTGGAACTAAATTTACCATCGTGCGCCGTATTTCATTGGTAATTACTCAGCAGTACATTGATAGATTTGTGCTGAAGTGGTCACGCATTAGATAGGGGTCACGACATTATAATAGGTGTGATACATAAAACTTATATTGGTGTTGAAGAATTAAAAAAAGTGTAACTTTTTGGGAAAAAATGACGACTGCTCTACTACGACGTCAACGTGTGTGGTACGTGAAGTACAAAACTGGCGTTAAAAAGCGCGGGTAGCAAGAGAAACCTCAACGACCCGCTTTGATCTTAGCGGAACGTGTTCATCTTCAAAGGAGACGGGTTAGATTGAACCAAGCGCAGGAAAAACAACCATCTACGAATGCGGCGGGTTCAAGCGGCGTAAGGCAGTCTCGAGCACCACTATTTGATATAACTGTAGCTGCAATGGTAGCAGATAACGATATCACCTCATCAACATTCACAAGAAGGATCCAGGCTACACCCGGTAGTAATAGTACAAGGCCACGGTTGGAACAGATTACGCGTGCTCCGGGCTAGGGCCGAACTAAGGCCGTACATGAAGATAGGACGGTTGCGATAAACAAGATAATGCAGCATTGTGGGACTAATAATTAATATTCCCGTTGACACAAACAACATGGTGCAAATTATCAAGTGTGCTCAAAATGTTTCACGTATTCCACTGGGGCTACGTCCCAGATACCAATGCGGCTCCCAGACAGCCTAATCAATTTTTTTTTCACTTTTGAAGGGGTAACTGTTAGTCATAAACGGTTCAGAAATTGTTAGGTAGCTAATGAAATATGCACATTGAAACTTCATAAATATTCTTAAGGATGTATAATGTAATTTTAATTTTTTTCTTTCTTTTAAATAGCTTACTATTTTGTTCCTTGGTGCTTGTTGTAACTTAGTAAGTAGGGAGTTTTTTTTGGCAAAAAAACCTCTCGCGATTCTTTAATTAGGTATAGGTTAGGGGTCAATTGTAAGTATAAACCAAGTTGGCGCGTGTGTCAGACGCCATATTAATAAATATCTTTCTGCATATACCTCGAGAACGGTTGGTCCTGTGGATAAATTAGAACAGCGTTTCTTAACTTCGGATCGCGACACAAATTCGGGTCGCGGGCGGTATTGGCGGTGGGTTGAAGTAATTTTTAAAAGACGTTGTTAGCGCCGTAATCGCTGTCATCCTGACTCGGAATGCACCGCACCATGCGGGCGGTAGGATGCGGGTCGGGGGAAGTGTAACGCGGCGAACTCGCGCGGCAGCGATTCAGTGTTCTAGCATGTTTGTTAGTGAATGCATGCTCTTTTGGTAATGTTGGTACAAAACTACTTTTCACGTTTAAGTACCTACTTAAACGTACAAACTACCTAACTACCTAAGTATTTTTACTACAGACACAGGACTACAAAATTATGTTTACTGCATTTGTTATAATAGATAGTGCAACAAGCATTCTTTGCTGCGCTCAAAGATGGTATGTATTTTATTTCTAATACATTTAGTTGGTGTTGAATAAAATAAGAATTAAATTATCGAGTTGTTTAAATTCAAGTTTATAATTAATCGTCATGTTTCCGCAAATGTTTTAGTGGTAAATTAATATTTATCCTGAAAAGTAGTAGATAATAAATAAAATAGGTATTCAATATATGTTGTAAATTAATGTTTATATTTTGTTGTTTTGTTACAGTGGATGTTTCAATTGGCGGATGGCGTTTTTCCCATCCACCCGTCACGGTAAAACGAATGTTAACTTATAAACAAGAGTTTTTAGCATTAGGATTTATTGAAATAACAGATCGCGCTGGTGTCCTGCGAACACAATGCGTGGTCTCTGTGTAACTTCTATGAAATGAAATCGCTAAACCTCAACAAATTAAAGAGACATCTTAAAAAAATCCATTCAACTTACGTAAATAAACCACTTGCCTTTTGGAAAGAAAAAGAAACAAAAGCAAAGCGTGTGAAACTTGATGCACCATCAAGTTCGGAAACAGTTTCGTTAGAAAAAAAAAAACTACCGGTGCTTCTTTTCAAGTAGCTATATGTAAAATGTAAAAAAATGTATGTAAAAAAACCATAGTATCGCGGAGGAGTTGATTAAACCAGGTGCGATAGCCATGGTGAGAAATGTCTGTCGAGATGAAATAGCTAAGAAGCTGGAAATGGTGCCAATAACGGTACCTTAAACAAGATAATAGTTTTAATATCATTAGATATTTTAGAACAGTTAATAACAGATCTCAAAACAGCAATAAATTTTCTTATTCAAATTTACGAATCAGTAGATATTGAATATTTTCACAACTGTTAGTGTACGTAAGATATAGACTTCCTCAAAATTTTAATGAAGAATTTCTCCTTTGCGAAATGTTCTCCGTGACTTCAATTGGGACTGACATCTTTTTTCTAGTTGACAACTTTTTTGAGAATCAGTGGAAAAATTGTATCGCAGTCTGTACGGATGGAGCATCAGCAATGATAAGGAGTCACATAGGGTTTGTGCCAAGGTCAAGAAAAGAAATTCAGAGGTTGTTACAATACACTGCTTTTTACATCGATAAAACCTGGCTACACGGGATATACAGCCAGATCTACATCGGGTATTAAAGGACGTGATCTAAATTATAAACTTCATACAGGGACACCTATTAGTTAAGAATTAAATATACCATCTAAACAGGTTGCCCTTCATACTGCTAAATACCAGTTTTCTTTCCAATATTAAGTAATCAACTTTTTCAAATACTCTCTTGGAATCCGCATATATCACGTGAACCAGGTGTTAGGAATCCAATAACTCAAACGAGTGCTAAGAGTAAAGTAATGTATTAGTGAAAGTAGATTTACCACGAACAAAGCCATGTTGTTCCGGTATAATGTAATTATGAAGTTGTCGGATACCACCGTCCATGTACATACTCTCTAAAGTTTTCGGAATTACTGAAAAAAGTTTTTGGATAAAATTGATATGGGTTTATAATTAACCATAATTTGTTTGGACCCACTTTTGTACAACGGTGCTATGTGCGTCTTTTTCTAATATGTAGAAAAAGTTCTATATGCTATACACTTATTAAGTGAGAGATTTAAAGAACACACATAGTATCTGCGATATATTTGAAGAAAGCAGGTTTAATTTTATTTGATCCTGGGTGTTTGTCTAAATCTAATGACACAAACATTTTGAAAACATCTGTAATATTAAACGATGTAAAATATAAGCTGAAGTCTTTTTTATTACTAGTTTATAGTCATAAAGTATACCTACTTTCAACATTTTTGGCCAATGTATTTATATTTGGATCAGTGAGCTTGAAAGTTGACTGAAAGAATTCTGAGAACATTTGGCAAAACACGTTCGTGTTAATACTAATATTTTTGCTGGATGGCAAATTTGATAGATAGCCATTTGTTTCATGTAATGCAGAGACATAAGACCAGAATCCTTAAAGGTTTTTTTTTTATTTTCTCTGTGTTTGCAACATATGACTGACGACATTTCTTAAATAAGAGCTTGAATTGATAATGCTGCCATAACTTTTCCATTTTAGCCATGCTCGTTCTTTACAAAGAGTTTGAGTTCGCGAGTAAACCAGGAAGGATATTTACTCTTGTGGATATATGCATGCATACACGCACACATACACACTTATGCCTATTAAACTCTCTTAAATGGTGTTTTTTTAATCTGAATAATAAGTTTTGTTCATAAATATTTTTATGAACAAAACTTCTGAATATCAGAATTGACTATGGAAGGAAAAAGGTCCATCAGTATGAAAAATTAAAATAAATCAGTAATTTCATGTCTCCAACTTAGAATGATAAAAACGCTAAAAGAACGGCTCAGTTTCCCAAATTTAAATGTAAAAACTTTGTCACTACACTGCTTAATTCATGGAAAGCCGTAAGTTACCTAAACCCATTTGGAAAATTAAAAAAAAAAATAGAAACCTTTAAGTTGGAAAATGTGAATTTTTTATACTAAACATAATAACTGTACTCGCATTATTAATTAAAAATATTATTTTAAAACTCCTTTACAACATATGTTATTTAATGTACTTTTAAAATAACGGTCGCAAATATTGTACTCTGTTTGGGTTTTCTCCATTTGATTTTTCTTAAATATATATGTAAGTGTTATTAACACTATATGAACGAATATACGATATGATCGAATATACGATTTATAAAAAATTTACGATTGTTGCATATATGAATGCATGTCATCAAATAAAGTTTTTATGCAATTTATGAAACACTTCTTTATTTTGTAAAACAACCCTAACTACTAAATATGTTCCTAAGATAAAATGTAGCTACTTTACCAAGTTAATTAGTATTAACGATTAATTCGATGCCAAAAATATTTTTTGTGATATGGACTTATTTTGTATGATACGGATTTATTGTGTCAGGGAAATAAACAACCTATACGAGTTTTCAGCAGTAAATGTATATGTGAAAATATAATTATATTCATACCTTTCAACTAACTCTTGATATTGAATATATTTTGAGTTAATTTTATAGAAATTCATTATTCACAATTAAATGGAACTACGTGATGCAGTGTTATTTCTACTTTCTTTAAGTTCTTTACCATGACCTAGGTTTCATTGTATTACAACATCTTCAAGTGTGTGCTAATAGAAATAAATTAAATCTTTGCTAATAGCACACCTGAACATGTTGTAATACAACAAAACCTAAGTCGTGGTAAAGAACTTATAGAAAGTAGAAGTAATACTACATCACGTAGTTTCATTTAATTGTGAACTCCTTGATATTTGAATATTAACTATTAAATAAATTTTTCAGTAGTATTCTAGTTATTCTATTATAATATGAAAATATTTAAAAAGTTTAAATTCCCAATGCAATACGCTTGCTGATATTAATTTTATTTCAACCATAACTACTGAAAATGTTGTTTTCTACTAAGATCATAGTTTTTATTTTTGTGAAGCAGTAAAACATTTACTGTTTACAATGACGCGAGATTAAGATGATACTAATTTTTTTTTAAATGTTTACAAAGCACCATAATATTTACATAAAGTACTTAATAAATAAATTTTCTATACTGTCTAGATTTTTAGTAATAATTACATCCGTTAAGAACATATCTTGTATAATATACTAATTTGAACAATGTTGATTTTTAATTTTACGTGAGTACTACTTATCGATAATTTTCGTGAAAAAAGTAATATAAACCTATAGTCCATTCAAATTGAAGATGGAATGTTTGTAAACAATCGAATTTGACAGTTAAAATATGGTTGGCACAAATATAATATTCGATCAGCTGACAACTATTTATAAAATTCATTGCATTATTCCCGGAGTATTATTAATGTATATACATAATCAAAATATTAACTTCAGAAAGTTTCACTATAAAAAATGTTATAAATACAAGTATTATACCATTATTTTATTGATACGAATTCTAAAATTTTACACGGAAAAATTGGCAATCCTCCACTTTTTTGCGAAATAGTCAGGCGTTTCAAACATTTTGTGAAAATAATCAAAATCTCGACGCTAAAAAAATCTTGACCATATATGCTATTCATTAATTTTACAAGGCGTTAGAGTGAGATAGCTACAATGTGATCTGTATGAATTGTTCGAGCGAGACAGATATATGTTATATTCAATTTTTTTATTATCGATAAATACTACGTCGGAACGGTACCGCCAAAAAAAATGTAATATATGCACTACAAGTCAAAGCTTTATGATAATGTTTACTGCACATTATGTCATTAACTTTTATTTTATGTATGTTTAGTAAAACTAAATTATTAATTTTTGTTTTGAGGACAACCAAGGCGGATCCGTATAATCCTGTTCCACAAACACGAAACTTCATAATGGTATTGAAGAAGCCATATAGAAATGTACATAGAACTATATAAATTTGAATTAACCCGAGCGCAAAACTAGTATAATTATTTATATACTCATTATTTATATTATCACAATTCTTATGTCAAATTGCTGTAGATTCAGGAGATCAATTATATTTTTTGTTGACTGTGTATTCGTATGTATGTCAACTTTTAGCGCGCACCGCTAGCAAAGAGAACAAGATGACGGCGAAGCGTCGGTGTTCCAGGCCGCACTAGCGAACGTATTTTCCCATTGGTATTTTGAACGACTTTGACGTTTGCAATTATTGCTCGCTGATTTTTTGGCGTTTTGTAAATTGTTTTCATTACTTTGTATTACATTTTCATCGCCCATGAAGAAATGCTCTAAGAAGAATGCTTTAAGCTCGAAAGAAAAAACCACTTTAATAAACGTATATAAGTACGTAGAAAAGATTACGCCCAAGGAAAAACACATTTACAAAAAATAGCAAAGCAAATGGCTGAAATTACCGGTGTTGGTCTAAGCACAGTGTACAATATAGTTCGGGAATATAGAAGGAGGTCGCATCACGTGCACGTGCGGCAAAGGCGAGCGGCCTTTGCCGCACCCGCCAAGATTGACAAAATTTGAAAAATTGGATGATCTAGAGCTGAGCGTGATTAGATTTAAAGTCCATACTTTTTCTTTTAAAAATGAACTACCTACGATCGACAGGTTCTTATGGAGGTGAACAACGATGAGGCCTTACCTTATTTCAAAAGGACGACATTCTACAATATTTTAAAGAAATTGAAATTCACATACCAGAAACGCAATAGAAAAAGCGCAGAATCTGATACTTCAGAATCTGATATTTCTGTGATATAAGTGTGATAATCTGTAATTGTTATGATGTATGTAGTGTATTTATATTAAATATTCTAGTGATTTCACGTTTTAAGTTCATTGTGATGTGATTCATGTTCATGTGCACTGTGGTTAATTGTTTTCTATCAAATAAAAAAGTATTTGTCGTTTTTTTAAATATGAATATGTATTTTGTGTATTAAGTTCATTATGATTTGATTGCAACACTATAGTGAAATTTTTCTATGAAATATGAGTGTATTTCTATATAGTAATGTGAAATATTAGTGTATTTTGTGTATTTATAATAAATATTTTGAGTTCTTTGTGATGTAATTGTTGAATTATTTTCTTTAGAATGTTAACGTATTTGGTTTATTTTTACACATCAGTGTATTTCATGTTTTTAAAAGTTGTTTTAGTTATTTCTTGAAAATTAAGTAATACTTGTTTTATTTTGTAATAATTTCATTTTCTGTATTCTAACTAACATTTCGTTAAGCTACTATTACTAATAAAGTATTATTTGTTAGTATGATAGTTGATGAAGGTTTGCCAAGGGTGAATTAATAGTAGAGATTTGGCTACCAACAACTTTTTAAATACGCTAGTCTTTAAGACTGCCAGTCTCAAGCCTGGATTAAGTATGAGAGGAATTTTGTTGGTATTATTATATATTTTTTATATAATATTTATAAATTTTTCGAAACGCATCTTACTTATTTGAATTTCTCTTAAATATAAAATATAACCTATATAATATAAGTTACGTATGTATACAGTGTAAATGTGTACACTAATAAAAAAAAAATTTTAATCACAAATAAATCCACATTAAATTACTAACGTGAATGGAAGAAAAAGGTTTGCAATACCTGAACTGTCAAAAGTGATTGTTTATAAACATTCCATCTTCAATTTGAACGGACTATAGATTATATGACAAATGAGTACCTTTAACAAAAACATAAGTAAAATTTCTCTGAATAAAGTTTATTGTTGAAATAAATTATGTTTCGAAATTTTTTTTAATTTTTTCAATTATTTTTACACTTATATCAATGGAATCTATACTAAAATTAATTCTTTACTAACATGCAATGATCATACTAAGCGTTTTCCAAATATAAATTAATTTTCGTTATATTAAGGAACTGTATTTCCCATGTTATAGCGTGTTATATTGCCACTAGGGCTCGTTATTGGACGAGAACATTTCCCTTTCAGTCACCTTAGGGGTTTCGGACGGGGAGAGTATATCGCAGCATGCTCATTCTGCGTTCACAAAAAAATCGTAAAACTCGCCTGATTTCTTTGTTTGGCGTAGCACACAACAAAACAAAAACCTCATGAATACAGTCAACTACAAAGTAAGAGCAGATTGTATTTCAGATGCATTTACATCTATTGTCATATTTTTCTGATGTTTATCTGACTAAAGAAGAAGAAGTAAAAATTATATATTTTGGTGAATGTTTTGTGCGTTTGCGTTAATTTGCTTTATTTTATTTGTACATGTCTTATGTGCTCATTATTTAATGTACTTGTTATCATTTAATATGTTAAAAGTGATCATTTAATATGTTCTGTATTTCAAGGTCGAAATGAACATTTTTATAATGAACCAGATTTAGTTTGGATTGAATTTTTTCAAATATTTTGAAGTAAATCGGATACACATTTAACAAAAACGAACACAATCTATTAGTAACAGTTTTAATATTTTGATTAACATCATGTAAATTCTGGAAACGTATATAAAAAGTATGTTACATGTAATATACAATAAGACTTTTTAATACTCTTTTTATTACAATCGTGTTATGAACTATATTGCGTTTTCGCAACTCTAGGTCATACATATCGAGTTTTTTAAATAGATTTGTTTTTAGGTATTTAACCCAATAGTATATACACATACACCTAGTCACTAGTAATTTCTAAATTGTAAAATTTATGAAAATATTTTATTATAATGATAATGTAATTAATTGATTATCAATTTATTTCGGTGAAGAGAATGGATTTCTTCAGTATTTTTTGTCAGTGGACGTAGTTTATCACTCATCACTTATTTACTAATTTATAAATTATTATGTACAAAACTCCTAAAATATACTCACTGCTTTAAGAGCAATACTATGTAGCTAACCAAAATAATAAAAGTTAAAATATATAGTGACGTGAAAAACTGCAATAACTTATGAGAATTAAAAAAATTATCTTATAAGTAATACTCAACACATGTAAAATATATCAATACAAATAGGTTGGCTTACATTACATACTTGTATACATACATTTTAAATTGAAAAAAGACATAATTAGGATAAAGTTATAATCTTTTAAATGATAACTAAAATGTTTATTGATAAAGCCCCTTCGTTTGCTTTGAAGTTGTTAAATAACTTGTCAGCGTATGTCGTAGATGCAAATGAGTATTTGTTGAATAATATATCATATGACCACACAAGAACGTAAATTTGGAACTAAGTAATCATGCGATTACTTAACATGATATAAAGAAACAAATGATATGTAGATGGCGATGGTTATTTATTTTCATTTATTCATCGTAAATTACGATTTGTATCGCTGCTTGTATTCAAAAATATTATGGAACTATTGAAGACAAAAATATAGCAAGTGCAGAAATTTTATCATCATTTGAGTAATGTAATATATATAGCCGTGTAATAAAATTGAAATTATTTTGCATTGTTTGTTACTCTTACAGGTATATTAAAAAAAATAATACGTTTTAAGTTTTGTTAGTCGTCTAGAACAAAACAAATCCTATATTCCACCCATATCACTTTTTGCTAACCAATATTTTTTCACAATTGCCAATTCTTCTATATTACTATCAAAATTCATTCTTTAAATCATATTAACCTATATTTCGTAACACATACTCATTAATACTTAATATTGCATGAAAGTACTGAAAAAAATATATGGTGTTCATATTACTTTAGTCCCTTATACATAATAATTAAAACATTCAACCGTAGTTCACATTACGATATATATATATATATATATATATATATATATATATATATATATATATATATACATCAGATGGACTACATCTGTTATTATCACGCTATTGTTCTTTAATGGTCACAAAAAATACAGGAAATTTACCACTATTTATAAAATTAAATAACTAAAGCATAATAAAAATTTGATATTTGTTTTTGTGTTGGAGTACATATTGAACTTGAACAAAACGACATTTTCTTGGACGATGCTTAAAGCTTTGATTTGGCCGAGGAATGAACATAATGAACCGTGTGTCCTTTGGGGCAACGCTGAGTGGGACGGACGTTCCTTTCAATAGTCTTCTCTCTTGTACTTTTCAAGTCGTGGAAAGCTGCAATCTAAAAAGAAAGTTTTGTTTCTTAAAAATTATGAATTAATATAAAATAATGTATACATTAAGGAAAAATGCGTTTCGAAAAATATCACTAATTTGTAGAACAATTTCATATAGATTTCATTTTATACCTTTAAATAAATAGTTGGATATGTTAATTAAACGTATTACTAACGATTTACCAGATATTTTTTCCATTTAAAATTTTTCCTAATTTCCTTAACCTCACTATTCTCTCTTATATTTAAAGATGTGTAATGACAAACACAATTTTTGTTTTTTTTTATGAAGCAATGTATTTAGCAAAAGATTAATCAGAAAGCCTAAACCTGGAGTAATGAAAGTTTATAGCGTGTCAAATTCATCTCTGCAGAATATATCTATCTGTTAACTCTTAGCTACAAATTAAAATCATCAACGTCATCTGTAACGTGTAACTTACCTCAATTACGAATTAATTAAGCTATTTAAAAAATTTATAAATAAAAAGTTATTTCAATGAAAATTAATTTGCTTCATTCAATACCTGCTCTGGTCCTATCTCGACAGGCGTATCGTGTACGATCCAGGTAACGCACTCATTGAAGGGCGGAGTAGTCAGGGAGCCCTTGTACGAGAAGTACGTGTTATATAATTCTGGTTTCTTGATCCAGGCTAAGCTAACTGCGAAGACAGACTTTGATTAATATACTGTTACGAAAATGGCATATTTAATAATTATTTGTTAATATCGTTATTACGTTGAATGATGGTAAACATCGATTAAAACAAAAAAGTTTAGATAGAAAATATCCTTTTTGCGGCAGTTGACAGTTTGCAAGAGTTCAAAATTTTGGTGGAAGATACCAATCGGTCAAAATTACTGACAACCTTAGTACCAAATGGTATATAATAATGGGTACATGAAATAAAAAGAGAAAAAAAATATTTATTTAAAATATATTCTATTATGTTTAGTTAAAATTTAACCCGACTAAAGCCGAATTAAAAGAAAAAGGTTCTAGTCAAATTTATTTGAAATGCCTGTTGGTTTTGATATGCAACTTTTATTTTGTTTCATGATATTTAATTTCATTGTTAAACTGAGATTTAGTCTGCGATATTAAAATTTAGGTAAGTTTTTTACGTTCTAGTAAATGTTTTCTATTAAAATTTAGGTAAGTTTTATACGTTCTAGTAAAGATTTTGTTTAAAATAAAAATGTTATTTTTAGAGTAGAAGCCCATAATAAAAAATTTTATTAAAATTCAAATAGAGAGAAAGAAACAAGAAGCTATTTTATTAAAAATATATGCGACTTAACTTTGAAAACTCTAGTGTCATGAAAATGTTTCCTTGCATCGCTCCTTAACAAAAGATTCTTTTAATTTGGGGTCTTTAAGGAATATATAAATACACTGGTCCTTGCAATTATGGCCAGAACGGGGGTTATTTTTCGTAAACTTAATATAATTTCGTAAAAAATACATGACCGTTCGTGTGTCCGATGGAAGAGCTTTTTCGGTAAAAATATTGAGACCTGTTCACACAAAAAAAAATTGAGACCATTTCTATTTATTTTGTGAAAAATTAAATTTAAATTATATTATTTTGAACATATTTATAATGGATTATATTGGCGTGTAGTGCCACAAATGAAAGTCGCAACTCTTTATTCGTAACCAACTTACCTGGCTTTAGAGCAGCCTTTTGTGATGGAGAGGATATTTGTCTCACCGCAGCAGCAAATTCCTCGAAGTTGGGATTAGTCTTATCCCCAACGGAGATCAGAAATCCAACCACAGCCAGGCCATCGGGATAATTAACGGCTTTTTCAAGAGATCCATATTTCTCATTGTAGTGCACAAAATGAGCTTCCATTGCGTAGCTGTTTTAAATAGAAATGATGTTGCTTTAGTTGTTGTGGGTTTACATTTGTCTTATGAAGATGTAAAATAGGCATTTTAAATAAAATTCAATGTGTAATACGTGCAACTCAGAGTTATTTTTCTAAGATTTTGAACAATAACATAGTTTAGAAATGTTTTCTTTAATAAATTCATCTGATACAGAGACACATTTCCTTTTATTTTCATTTTGATATTATATTTCTGTCTTCGATAAAATAAAGTGAATTTGCTTGGAATAAGAAAAGCAAATTTATTTTTTTTTGTTCATCACCATTTTAACGCCTCTGGCTGAGTTAGGTAACAATTTTCATATCTCGATTTCTAAATTTTATAAGCACTTTCATTGGTACCAATTATTTGAAATTAAGGAATAAATATAATAACAAAAAGTTAACAAGTAAGATATAGAGATGGGAAGTGGATTTGCAATGTGTATATCTTCTCACAAAATGTAAGCCTACAAATACGTTCTTCATAAAGTCAGGATAACATTTTCGTAGAAACCGCTTTTGGGAAGTCCGAATTATCCATTGTTTTTCATGTTAGACTAGCAAATACGCAGTGGCATATACACGCATGTTCGCAATACGATAATATAAGTTTCCGCCCTATAATTAAATAAAAACTTATTTTATTTAAATTGTATTATAGTTATCCCCAATAAAATTTAATTCGAATATCAAATAAATGAATTTCAAAATTCGTAAATATATCAAATAAATCTGCTAAGAAAGGCGATTTGAGAATTTTTAAGGGTTAATTTTAGCTAGAAACTCTCATAAGGTCATCATATACGTTTTCTCTTCGCATACTCCAACCCTCTAAAAGGTTATGATAAATTCTGTGGTTGAATAGTGAAATTCGTATGTGTTTCATATTGTCTTTGTTGATAACTATACTTGTGTAAATACTCTTTACACAATTGTTGTTTATAAAATCCATTGCATGCTGATTAATCCTCAAATAAATCAATAAGGTGCATTTGAATGTTTTTACACGATTGTAAACAGAAATTAGATACGCACAATATTGAAAATACATAGTAAATTTCTCTCCAAAATTGTTACTAAATTGCAAGTCACCCTATTGGTTAGAGATTGAAATGACAAAACTGTCGTTATTTACTTTTTACATTAATTAAGAAGAAAACCAGAAGACGACAGAAGTTAGAATAGAGGAAAAGTATGTTAGAAGTATTAACGAATAAAATAAAATTAAAATGCATTGACCTACAAAGAAAAATTATTTTAAATAAAAGAAGTGTTATAAAGAATTGTAATTTCGACGACTAATAACGAAGTAGCAATCGATGTCTCCTCTGAACAAATTGATAAATACGTATTTTTTGTAAGGAATATCTTACATCAAAAAATAAAGACATAGTCTGAAAGACATAAAGTATTGTGGATTTCGGGTCTACAGTGATGCCGTGGATTGTTAAGCTTTAAAAGAAATTGCTGAAACAAACTTAATTTCGGAAATTTATTATATTAAGTTTAAACTTGTTCAAAACAATGAGTATTTTACGTTATATGTATATTTAAGTCTTCTTCTAAATATTTCTAATAATTATCCTTTGTATATTAGCAGGTTTAAAAATGTTTTTACTGCGGAAAATATTCAAACTTTTTAGAGTATTTGTTTACTTATTTATTTTTCAGAGTGATGTCTTATTTTTTCTTTGTTTTGTTATGTCTCAATAAACCTAGTAAGGTATTCTACAATGGAAGTATCCGGCAATAGCTCGCGTGTTTGTTTAGTATTATAATTTCATGCGAAATTTATACATGTGGATGTCGAGTAAAGAGATGTCGAATAATAGTTTTTTTCATTTACAAAATTTTGCCTAATAAAATCCGCGTTTTATATTACCTCAAACTGAGTTGGATTTTTCACTATTAAGAGAGTAATTTAAAACGATTTATTTAGAAAGGAATACCCCTAAATTTTATCATTATTTTAATTGAGAAACAATTAATTAGAGATCGTACAACATATCAATCGATTACTAATTAAGTAAGAAGAGCATATGTGTTTTTATTAGTAGTTAAACAAATTTTGAACCAAATTAAAAATTTTTGAAATTATATATATATATATATATACATATATATATATACACATACGTATATATATATATATATATATATATAATAACTTTGTGAAATTTTATTTGAGTACAAAAATTAATAACGCTTCGCATTTACTTGTACTGGTTTTTTAAATTGCTTAAATTGGAATAATTGTATCGTTCCATTAAACTAGTAAATATATAAGTATGAAAAATTGTGTAGTTTCTAACTTGTCATGAAATATTAACAAAGCATCAAATAATTAGGTAAGTTTTTCGGGTGTGACTTATTTGTAACTCAAGATGCGGCTCTTCAGAGCTTACGACCTCATGCGCCATCAAATTCTAAGTAACAATTTAACAAATTCAGTCAAACGCTGTCTTTTCATGAGAATACTTTACTTTTCTTTATGATTGCATTTACTATGTTCTTCCATTATATCGTCGTCTTTATTATGTCAAGTTCTTCAAGCAGGCTTATAACTAAATTACAATAAGAATAAAATTGTGAACATAAAAGCATCGGCTTGCTATAATAATCATAAAAGCTTTTGGGTTTAATTCAGCAGACTGGTGCTTTTAAAGGCCAAATATTCCGTGTTTTCAATATTGTCTTAGCTGTAAACTTTACCTAAATTGTAGGCACGTACAATCTTTTATAACTGTCTTTCAATGTAATCAATTTAATTAAAATTACAAGATGTGGGACGGTATAAAAAACCACCAACTTACTTAAATGTGTACCTTGTACCCATCGATAACGCTGATTTGCATAAAACAACTTTGACTTTAATGTTTATTTGACATAAACGCAAAAAACTTTAAATAAGTGTATTTATTTTTTATGGATCATACAAATAGACCAATGAATTTACACACTAATTCTGTTAGTCAACATTTTAGATTATAAATTGTTTGAAATAAATAGTATAGACGATGCATAAGGAAATACCTATGGAGTGATATTTAGTTTAAGAGCTGTTGTAAGCTACGATATTTCAATATATTATAATAATATAAAAACATATTTATTTTTTTAACGCATAATAAAAATAGTTAATTATTACAGTTCAGTCAGTTTGTCGTATAGTTTATATAATTGGTTACAATGCAAGTAAATAAGTACAGAACAAGACATTCAAAATATCTTCAAATTGCCCACCTGAAGGTATTGTCACAATACAAAACCTATGGCGTGGTTAATAATTTAAATAAAGTAGATGTAATATATATAGTTTCATCTAGTTGTCAATAACAATTAAGTGATAATGAATTTCTACAACATTAACGCCAAACATATTCTATATCAGGGATTGTGGTTGCGAACTTGTATAAACAAATATTAATTAAAATAATGGACCTCTATTTTAGACTTAAAAGACGAAACAGCAATTCTTCATGAGACTGTCCGATAAAATCTGATAATTTTATGAAGAATTGATGTTTGAAGTTGGGTGGCCATTATATTTGGTTTGCTCGATTTGTAGATATCGAGCAGACTGTAGCAATTAAATTTCTTTTTCGACAGGGTAAAACTGTACATCAGTGAAAAAAAGGTATATTGTAAAAATAACATAATGTAATAAATTTTCAAGCCATAGAAAGATTTTCTAATGGTTTACAACTTTATAAATTGTTGAGACTCACTAGTGGAGGATAAGTGAGAGAATTTACTGGCCGATATATTATAGCCTTAACATAAAAATCTTGTCAGAAATATCAGGTATCTGCGTTATTAAAAGCGTGCGCATATTATGTCGTTCATGGTTAGTTTGTTTCGACTGAAATCGAAGCAAACTAACCTTTTGTTTCCCAAAATCAAAGCTATGTTTAAAAATTCAACAATGTGATGAATTATAGTTTTATTTTAAAAACAAATTTGTGAAGCCTTTTAGTGAATATATATACTACTCAAGAAATATATAAAGAAAGTTGCAATGTAGTATGAAATAAAATAAAACTGTTTTTATGTTTTTATTTAACAAAAAACGTTGCAATGTAGTATAGAATGGGTTTTTTATTAAAAGGACTCATAGAACTTTTGAATTTACCGTGCACAATTAATTTCAATTAAAAAAAAAACTATTCAAGAAATTGTATTATTCCTTTTCCCTTTAGTGCAATAAGTGAAAACTATTTTGAGATATTTATTCAATATCTATATAGATTTTTAGAGTTACATTTTGTTACAATTTAATAATGTGAAGGGTGATTAAATACCTAACCTATGATAATATCCTATCTAATGATAGGACGGATATGGAGTGAATAAATTTGTGAATTATTTATTACGGTCCATTGAATATAATATAGAATAAGCTCCATTTCAGATGTTGACATTTGAAGTTGTTGCAATTTATTTAGCACTTGTTCCACAAACATTTGGTGATATTTATTGAATTGTATTCTTACCCTCTGCCATCGACGATATGTTCACATCCAGAGACCTCGTCTACGGACCAGTGGAAATGGAGCTGTTCGAATATGTACTTGCCGACCAGGGGGCCACCTGATACTGTAGGCCTTGGTTGTCCATCGTTGTATGTGAAATAGGCTGGGATAAAAACAAAGCATTCAGAAACACGAAAAGACAGTGGCTAATATCAAAATGAAGTTACTGACATTACTATATATTATGTCCATATATTTATGGCGGAATATAATGGTTATTGAAACACAATCAACATACATAATTACAGACTTCGCTATGAGTAATATCTTCCAATTTTTGGTGTTAGTAATTTCAATACACTAGTAATGAGCAAAGATATGCTTGGAAATAAGGAAGATAAATATGTTTTCATTTGTTACACAAAAGCCATCTCAAGATAATAATGGAAAATGGGGAAAAAAAGAGAGACGCGTACTTGCACAAATGTTTCTTGTGCCATTTTCATTATCTGTATTATAATCCTAGCATATTTTGTTAGTTCTTAAACATAACAATATAGATAAGGTGTTTGCGTTTTGTTTGTTTTTGATTAAAAAAAACAAAAATCTCCTTTAGTTCGATAATGGGATTGGAATATAGTTATTGAAGTCATATATGATGTTTACTGAAAGATGAATACCTGTCTGTCCCGTATTGACTACGCTACAACTCGCCTTGTCATTGAAATATCCATTCAGAAGCAGCGGTTTAAGTTGTTTGAGCGGTGGCGATCGCTGCTTGTAGAGTGCGATAGGAGACTGGGAGGATTTCAGGCCAGATATGTACTCCGCTATGGATTTTAAAATTGTAATAATGTTTTATTTTATTTTATTTATATTTTATGTAAACAGAAAGAAAAACACACAGTCTCCTTGAAATATTCCATGAACACTAAATAAGAAATAAGCGTGCGTTCTAACATTTGCATAAAGAAAAAAACTTATATCGCGGAAGTTATTTAACATATGATATATTCCTTTTTTGCGAAATAATATAATGTTATTATCGCGATAAATTAAATATATTGTAAAACGTATAAATAAAAGATGGAAAGTATAAATAGGTACTCCATAAATTAAAAAAATATTACGAATTTATTGTCTGTTTCGATTTGTTACATTTTTTTTATTTGCAAGTCCATACTACATAATAATTCAATAAAAAAAGTCAACGGTAGTCAAATGTAATCAAGTGAAGATGATATGAAATGGCCATAGATTTTAAAGGTGACCATAAAAATTACGAGAAAATAAATGGGTGTATTCGTTTTGAATCACTATGTAAAAAGCATAAATACATCTTACATCTTTCAGTAGCAATTTTTTTTTCAAAATTTTCTCGACGCTAATGGCATTTGAACTTTTTTTTATCTTATACAGAACTCTATGAAAAAAAATTAAAATTAATATAGAATTACAATTACAACCGATTTTCCTTTCTGCAAAATAACAATGCATTTAATATATTCCTATTTCTGTAAAATAATATTCGTGTCGCTTGCTATTCAAAGCCGAATAAGGAGTTGGTAGTGTCGCTTTGATAATGCCGCTCGGCGGTCCCTTTGAACGCATTGATTGCACGAAGTTTAACCCTCGCATTAACGTTGAAATAGTATATCTCTAGAATGAGACTAAAAATGAAAATAAACTTTATTGATTGGAATTGTTTTATGTTGTATTTAAAACCCTTTAGAAATCTGCTTTATAATATTAAATTTAACAATATTCTCTGTGTGAAATTGCTTGAGTCCCACTACGTATTTTGGTTTTGGGAATCGCTTTAGTTACTTGTATTTAGTTACTAGTACTTAACGAATAATTATATTAGAGTTACGTTACATTGCATTTTGTACTATTTCATATCTTTAGCATAATTTGTAGAAATTTATAATTCATTTATTATTTGTAACGGTATATATAAATTATATATATATTTATTATATATATATATATATATATATATATATATATATATATATATATATGTATATATATATATATGATATATACATATATATATATATATACATATACATCTTTTTATTGAAATGAAACGTGGAGGTAAAGTAAATACTTTTGATTTTCTGGCACTAACCAAGACTACTAATACCCCGTCGGTCGTGACCTTATCATATTTTTTTCCTGTATGTCACGAAAACTAAATCTGTACAATTCGGTTTGGTGTAATTTAATTTAAGGGAAATGCCACAATAACTGATGCGGACGATCTAGCTAGATCTTTATATCAACGCAAATAACAATTTCTTGATTTTTCATGATTATTATGATTATATTTCATCAATGATTTTACGTGCAACGTTTATCAAAATATGCCGGATATACTGAATATCTTAATATTCATATAATGCGTTATAAAATCCGGATTAACCACCAAAAATAATTATAGCACAGTCATTAATAATTATAACACAGTGTGTCAGCTACTTTGAACACGGATCTTAGACGGATATTCAATTTATAAATATGATATTAATTTAAGGCTCCACTGCCTTGTTGTCCAGATTAACTGATTTAATATATTATTCTTTGTCAAATGGTAATAAATTTAGCCCGTTAGTTGATTGTAAAAAAAAATATTCAAACGTTTCATGAGATATAGCAACTCAAAACATTGAAATATTATCTATGTTCATTATTACCCGATATATAATTTTATTTCCTTCAAAAATATTCTAAACTAAACAAAGAAAATAAACTTTGTATTATGTTTCTACTTCATAAAAATAGTCGACAAAATTCGTTATCAGCATTAAATTAATATTTTGCTTAAATAATAATCATGGTATTGGAAATTTGTTAACACAACTTTTGTCTTTAAAACTGTGTTTAGTGAAATATTTGCTGAAAATTGCAACTGTTCATAGCGTTACAATATCATATTTGCAGTATAATCCCGCTAACATTATAAAGTGAATAGTTTTCTTTCCTTATTTGTTTGTTTGCTTTTTAGAGATTCACGTAAAAACTGCTTATCCAATTGGCATACAACTTTTGCAATATTATAGCTCATTGTTTCAAAATTTTCCCTGGTTTTATAGTACGTATTTATGTAATATAATTATTAAGATCTAATCAATAATTTCAGTTTAGTCGAAGAAAACTCACTTATCTTAGTGCTTTCGTGCTACGAATGCTGGGAAACCACATCATACCAAATGCACTAAGATTAGGTGAATGGAAATTATAGGCATTAAAAAGGTCAAACAGAAAAGTTTGGGCACGATGTACATAATAGTTTTTATCATAGAATATCTCCAGTAACTATTTTAGGTTTAAAAGCTATACGGCTTACCGAAAGTGGTGAAAGTTAAGTTGATTTATTATTCCATATTAAAATAAATGTCACAAGTCCTTATTTATAAGTTGGTATAGCAGTTTGGGTGAAAAAAGACTTTTGAGAGGGGAAACGCGTGCGCTTAGTTCGGGAATATCACAAATGCAGGACTCAGTTTCTTCCCTCAAACAAACTTTGCAAACCAAACATTAAAATTTTCTACAAAGTTTGCTTGTTCCATCGTAGATTAAACTTGGTGAATATCCAGCTTAACTCTCCTAATCTTAATCTTATAGATTACATACATTATGGAAACAAATATTGAATAAAATTCGTATGGTCGTGAAATACATAGCAAGGACCGTTTAGGACATCTTTCGATCAATCCTCAATTTTCTTCTCTATACTTATTACTTGTTGTTTCTAAGAACGAATTGCAAAAATAATGGCCGTTCTCAACGGTAAGCATTCACTTTTAAAAATGTTATGTGAACTAATAATATAATAAATATTTACGTACATAATTTGCAATAATTGCATAAAACATGATTTTAAGTGAATAAAATTATTTACCTATTTTAATGATTTCTAAATTTTTCTCAATATAGTGAGTTAAATCTCTAAACTCATTAGAAAAATAATTTAGGTGTACTTTACATTGACATTTCAAAACCTCATCTTAAACTTAAATATTTTTTTAATAATAACTTAGGTTCTGAATTGTCCAATAATTTCATATTATTTAGAAAATGTTTGTCTAGATAAAAATGCAAAAAATTGACTTAGGGTAGCTAATGAGCTAAAGCAAATAACAAATGGAAATAAAGTTAAACAGTAATTGATTTATTCATTGTCGTCCATTCCGTCGACTTAGGTTTAATATATTTCTCATTTTAGCTTTCATTGATGGAAGGTTAGTTTTTTAAGTTACATGAATTAATATGAAACTGAAGATAAAATCATAAAAACCTGTAGTATGATAGTTATTAATACATTGCATATGGAAATTAACTAGGTAACGTAGAATTCTATCCATAATACAAAAGGTATATAGTAGAAAAATTATGAGCTAATTGTAGACCAAATTAAATCTGTTGAAAAATAAATTTCTTTCAGTGTTTATAAGAACCCAAATGTGTAACGAATCCTCATAGTGTGGGATCTATTCTATGCTTTAAAGATTTTTTGCTATGCATAAGAGTACCCAACATTTGAATGTTACATCATAAAATACACTTATTTTACGTTTTTTCCCAACTCAAATGATTCATACCTTTAGCAATCTGGTTTTCTTAAAATTATGACTTTATAGATAAAAAATGTATTACTTTTCTAGTGATGAGTTATTTGTGAATATATTTTGCAAAAATAATATATAATTTTTAATTACGCCTATAATAGTATGAAGAATGTAACGGTTACATAACTCTTGATTTATTCATAGCAAAATATTATAAACAATTTTATAGGTTAGGTTAATCACAAAGGTTTATGTCATATACATGAATAATTTGGGTGTGTTTAAAATTAACGATAATAGATGAGGATCATTGCGTATTTGTGGAAACGATAATGAATTCCATGTACTACTGACTGGTGCTTAGGAAACTGATACTGGGGAAAGAATAGAGTAGAAATTAAAATGACTTTATCAAATAAAAGCAGTTGAAATAACTCAATTCATTTTTACAGCGAAAACATTTTTTTGATTTTTTTATTGACGAAGTTAATATGTGGCTATAAATTGTGGGAACAGAATTTTTATTATTTTATTTTGGTTTGAAAGTAAATAAATGTTACGAAACCGTGATAGTGATGGTAACGCATACAAATAAGTCGACTCATCGAAATTTATGCGTCAGTTGGTTCTGGTATGATATTGTCTTAAAGAATAATTAGAAAAATAAAGATAATAATTTTTTGTATTTTTCATTCCTTATTAAATTTTTTTATTTAATTACCATTACGTTATAGATATATTCGGATATTTTTCTAATTATATTTAATCTGTATGTTAACTGGAGTAAACATAAAAAACTCGCTGGGGCGTTAGTAGAAGATTATGTTTTCAGTATCTCATATCCACAAATATGAACTATTAGGCAGTTTATTATATATGGATAATTCATGAAAACAAATTATATAAAGATAATGCAAAGATACATTCGTTCATTTGGGACAATTTAAAATGTTGGAGATGAAAAAATTACGCCTGCATATACCTATTACGTACCTACATATTACTTATTTACGTACCTATTACTTTCTTTTTCCTATTACGAACCCGAAATAAATTTCCTTTTTTCTACCAAAAATTTGAAATCGGTTTTCGGTTAACGCCTTTTATTAAAATTCTAAGAAACTTTTTTAATCCCGACGATTTTCTTTGTAATCCGACATAACAAACGAATTATAATAAAATTTTAACGCTGTTTTATAATTTAATCTGGTTTTCATAAAACTGAATATGACAAACGAAACCTCTGGAAAAAAATAATTTATGACCTCAAACAAAGTGAAAAGTTTTTTAGCGAAATAATTTAATACCTCCGTCTTTATTTTTTTCGCGGTATGATTTTTAATTTCCTGTGCTTTTATTAATATAAATTAAATTTCTATATAATATACCATTTTTATTTGTGACTTAATGGTACCTAAAATACCATTTTTATTAAAAAAAATTTGCCAAAGTATAACGGTTTTTAAATAAAAATCTTATTTCATAAAACATTGTAGCTTCGTTAATGGTTCCCTAAAAAAAGGTTTGAACTCATTCCAAAAATATCAATAATCCTATCTTTGTGTATTTTTAATTTTTTTTATTCCATTATAATTTTTTTAATTAGCTCCAAAAGACACATCACTAAAATAACCTTGACGATAAACTTATGGTGACAGCTTGAGACCCTATATGAAGTAATAGTGTGATAGTGTAAGACAATAGAACAGATTATTTTCCGAGAGAAACAGTTAAAAACGTTGAGAACACTTCCAGAGGAATCTAAAAGTTAAAATATCTTTACGTTGTACGATCAAATGCAATAATGTATATTGGGCTGTAAACTATTTGAGGGTAGTAAAAAAATATGCAAAATCAGGGGGTAAATAAGCAAGTATCTAAGAAGGCCATAATTTAGTTAATAATTGAAAATATTAATAATTCAGATATGCGTAAGTGAAGGTGACGTTGAAAACATATGTTATAGTATTTCTAGAGATTGAAATATACTCTCAGGGTCAAACCATTTTTAGTATACTGTTGTATTTTAACTCATTTTTAGTATGCTGTTGTATTTATAGTATACTGTTATAATTTAGAAATTTAGAATTTGTATGATGAAGTTTTATGTTTATTTCTAAATAATTAAATAAAAACAACCAGGTAGGTAGATTCATGGTGGTATATATAATTATATATATATATATATATATAATTATACATACCACTATGAATATATATATATATATATATATATATATATATATATATGTATATATATATATATATGTAATAATGTCGAAATTTAATTTATAATGGAACTTTGGAATGATATAACATAGGAACCGTATTTTTCAAATATTATTACATTTACCACAATATTTACATTCTCAATTTGGATTCCGTAGAATTGAAATATTTATCAACCACTCATTCACTTATATTCGACGATATAGATTTTCTCCTCTTTTATATTTTTCATTTGTTACGTCAATAAAAATAATAAGTTCCAAAACAACAATATTACAAGTAACGGGGCAATAAATATAAGAACGAATAATATATTAAAAATAACGAAATAACCAAAAAGGAACCGAAAAACAAATATCAAAAAAGATAAATATTACCGAACATAGCGTATAAACTACTAAGCGATCCGAACATTTTCTATCTGCAATATCTCGTAATTTCAATCTTTCATAACTTAGGAGTAGAGTTGAAAAAGTAGGGCCACGAAATATATTACGTACCCAACAAACCCTATGCTGCACGGGCATTTAGGGCGTGTAGTAAATATACACTTTGATAATAAATATACAGACAAAATTATGTATGTCATGTCAACTAGCATATTTTTGATTCCGAAAAGCCGAGAAAAGTAATATCAATTGTAGCTTGGATGAAGCAATTGTTTAATAAAAGTACAAAAAATCAAAGTCGTAAAAGAAGCATTAATATTTGCTACGTGTACACATGATGAAAATTAGATTGGTATATGAAAAACTGATTTGTAATATGGTTTTATAAACTAAATTTCTTTTACTTGTAAATATAAGCATTCTCATTAAAACCACAAGAGCATATTTGACTCTAATTTAAAATTCATGCTACATGATTTATAGTTCTATTTCTCACGAGAAGACAACAATTAAATAAATTATTTATTAGGTCTTTCAAAAGTTATTTTGTTACGTTATATATGAATCTACTAAATTATCCATGCTAGTATTGTAGGTAAACATCGCTTAATTTGAATCGGTCACATTTTAAGGTAATATTTACACCTTTATAATTGTAAAATTACATTTTCAGATCTAAGGACATATTATTTGTTGAAATTACTTTAGTAGTTTAGTCTGTAAGAGGGAACAAACTTACTAACATACATATATACGTTGCCTGTGAAATTTATAGCATTTTGTACCCTAAGACACTCTCTGGATCAAAATTAATCAAAAGACAATGTTGACTGAATTGTTGATTAAAGAAATGTCAAAAGATTTGTTGATCACTTTGGTAGCTCAATCTGTACATGGGAACAAACTTACTCACATACAAACATACACACATGGCCTGTGAAATTCAAAACATTATATATCCTAGAAGAGTCTCTGGGTCAAGATGAATCTAATGACTGCTCATTTGTGGAAATCACTTTAGTAGTTGTATCTTTACGAGGGAACAAACTAACTTATATACATATCTATATACATAGTTTCTGGAATTCGTAAACCTTCTTCTGTCGCAGTCCAGTAAAATGATATGAAATTTATAGGAATATGAAATTTCTCACAATAAAGGGAAAATCGCTAATTACGATTATTTGGTTCAAAATTATTTTATCCGATTTATTTAGAAAACGAAGTTAAACATTATAAAATGAAAGCTAACACAAACTTAAGAGAAAAAAGGATATGGCTCAATTTTTTAGAAATTAACTTTTACTGACAAAATATTGTACCAAAATGTAAAATTGTTTTTTTTGTAAACAAGTTTATGGCTATGATTTACTAAAAAATAACAAAATAAATAAAGCAAAAAGCCGGTACATTAACCGGCACTGTACACTAATTGGTATAGTACACTCAATTTACCTGCTGAATAAATGACCAAAACATTTAGTATAAACATAAACCAAATAAATTGTTTTTTTAACTTTTTAAGAAATTTATTTTGTAATAAGTCCTAATTTTTTTAATCGATTGCCAATCTCTTTTTTAAGATTATTTGATACAGATACTTAGAAATTAATTCGTCAAAATACGTAATCAAAATATATTTTTGTTATTATGATATTGCGTATATCACGTTTCACGCAAGAAGAACTTATAATAAAATAAATATATAGCAAATTTTGCTTAAGGATAACAATTTATACACACCATGTAGTCATTATAGTAGCATAGTAGAAACAATCATATCAGTATGCAATATGTGGTTTCAATACTTAGACTGAAAAAGTAATTCTGGTGTTTATATGAACTTTGTTGTAATTAACAACGAAATCCATATTGATGTTTTGCTTGAAACTTCTGCTGCTGCATACTCAATTTACGACAATAGATACTTTAAATTTATCTTAACAGGACTATAGAAGAGCCACTTGATAAAATAAAGTACTAACAAAAAGAGGAGGATAAAAAATATGGTATATCATTCCCGTTAAGTTAAGAGTTTAGTTTGAACATAGGTCCGAATGTGATCTATTGTTTAGAACATTTTTATAATACATTTGGCTCTTGATTTGTTTTTAATACTTTCAAAACATCTACAAATAATGGATTAAAAGAAAAGGTCTACAAATAATGGATTAATGTAAGACCATCTACATTAAAATTAATTTTGGCAGAATCAAATATTGTATTCAGAAGCGAATAAAATTATAACTACCATTCTACCATGTAAAACATCAGTAACGTAGCCCGTTGAAAGAATATATCTACGCGTACTCTACTTTTTCCAAATAAAATTGAATTGTGGCTACATATCGGGTTTTATCATTTGGTTTCGTCCAGTCACAGGTAACGTAAGTTATCATGAAAAGGATATAATTTGATTAAGAGATTTAACAAAAAACTAATACGTATATCCCAGTTAACATATGTTAGAGGTATCGTGTTATTTCAAGTTAATGTAAATATTTCTTCCCAAGAGATAGTCATGTGACAGAAGGTCAAAAGTTTGTCTTTACTCACTGTCACATTTGATTGATTTACATGTTTGACAGTGGATTACTGTCTTTATTGATAAGCATGATTGAAGCTAGAAAATACTTTGACAATTTCGTAAACAAGTAGAGAAAATGTAGAAATAAACGTATGTTATTTAGTAGGTTATCCACACATTAATATTATTTACTACAGTGCTGTTTTTTTTATTATATATGTGAATTAATATCAAAAGATTACTGGTGCGCACATTTTAACATTTAATTCCATTATTTTATTGACCTTGTCAGATATCTTTATCATATCATATACATTAAGCGAGTCATGTATTGGAATGTAACTTATTAAATAATGGAATGTTGATATATAAATATCACGTTTCGTAATAATTCATTACTATATTATAAAGAAATGGACAATTTATGGCTTGAACGTGCAAATGTTATAAATTTTTCCAAAATTTATTGTATTCTTCGTATTAGTGAAAGCATATAGGGAGTGTGCTCTATCATTGTATTGAAACTGAGATGTTTATGTAAAAGAAAAATTGCAAATATTCTCCTAACTTTAAAATATAAAATATGCACAATTAAATGAAACTACGTGATGTAGTATTATTTCTACTATCTTTAGTTTCTTTACCACGACCTAGGTTTCGTTGTATTAGAACATCTTCAGGTGGGTGTAATACAACGAAACCTAGGTCGTGGTAAAGAAATTAAAGATAGTAGAAATAATACTACATCACGTAGTTTCATTTCATTGTGAATAATGAATTTCTACAAAATTAACGCCAAATATATTCAATATATAAAATATTATTATGAAAAAGAGACGTTGCTCATAGCATTAATTCAATCGTTTAGTTATTGAATATATTTGGCGTTAATTTGATAGAAATTGATTATTCACAATTAAATGAAACTACGTGATGTAGTATTTTTTCTACTTTCTTTAAGTTCTTTACCACGAGCTAGGTTTCGTTGTATTGCAACATCTTCAGGTGGGCTATTAGCGAAGATCAAATTGGACATTATATATACATATACACATAAACTAAACGATTGACAATTAGTTTCATTTAATTGTCAATCGTTTAGTTTATGTTTATATGTATATATAATGTCCATTGATGGAATTGACCTCTAACTTTGACATGGGCTGTTCGCTGTTCTGAATATTTTATATACGTTTTATAAAACTGATATGTATAAATATTTTAGATCATTTTTCGAAATTTTACATATTTTAGGACTTTCAGCAAATTTTTATTAGTAAAATTATAGCCAGTGATGGAAAAGGGTTTTAATGAGATTTTTTTTTAGAAAAAAGATCGCGTAAACAGAAGTATAGAGTTTAAAAGTACACCCTCCTTGAAATTTAACCATAATTACTGAAAATTATCACGATTTAAATGCAATCGCACTTTTAATATTGGTCTTGTAACTTTATTCTTTTTTTTTAAATTTTGGTAGTCTTTCTAGACCCGTATATATAATATAGAAAAGTACGGTGTTAATAAAAGCAATTTTAATAACATTATGATGTTGATTAAAAAAATGAATGTAGCGATAATTACATAGTTTTAATTTTTAAAGCTTTTTACGTACAAAATTTGTCAGTAAATATTATAAAGTTTTCAATAACATAAAAACGGACTTTATAACAGCAGAAATGCTTAATTACGATTGTTCTTTGATATAGGACATCTAACCACAATAATGGTAATGATATCGGAGACGGAATAACCCCCAGAGGACTGGAATAAAGGGCTTTTTTATCGTGATAAAGGGATACCTTATATTCGATGATACTACTTTGTATTCGATGACTTTCAATATGTACTGCAAAACTTAATAAAACAAGCTTTTGGAAAACATTGAATCGGCACATAACGAGCAAATCGTATTAAATCGTGTCCAAACCTAACTTAGGAGTATCTTGTCGGATACGGAAGGAACTGAAACGAACATCGTTTCATAAATTATAAAGGCTAGGACAAACTTCACTTAATGTCGCACCGCGTGGGAGTCGGAAAAATAGAAGCGGAGAATAAGACTCAAAATATTACAATCGAAATCATTCTGCTTTAAGGGAGTGGGGTGTACAAAGCAAAAAAAACTCATAAAACTACTTCAAGTCTTACCTTAAATAAATTCTCCAAATGTGTAGACCAGAGATAATATCTAACAAAGATTTGTTAGAACGATGCAAGGAAGTTTTGATTAACTACCAAATAAAGCGCCACAAATGCAAGATAAATGGCCATACAGACAAATTCATTTCCCCAAATATGCTTTGCATTGGAACCCTCAAGGTAATAAAAAATATGATCAGTTAAAATAGTCCTAGCTTCAGACTTTACTAGCTGAACTTAAGAGTATTGGCAAGACTTGGAGTGAAGCAATTCATGCTGTATAAGATAGATCAGTGTATCGAAGCATCGTTGATATCCTATTCTGTATGGAAAATATGATGCCGGATACGAAAAAACGACTAAAAAGAGTCTTGTTCTGAAAAGCAGTGAAGAATGTTTAGTTAAATAACATAATCATGTAACATTCATTTTTTCAAACAAAGGGAAAGACGATTTCCCTTTGACTGAAAAAGGGTATGTTACACCATTGCATCAGTTTTGTTACCATACTTGATTTCGATTATGCTTATGAGCTGGTCATACACGGTCTTACTTCCGTCGCTCTGTTAATGGCATCCCGTTATTAGTTTTACTTGATTATTCTAGCTTATTTACAATCTTTAATAAAAGTTTACAAAAAAGTATAATGCCTACTACTGAATTATTTCTTTTGATGTACAATTAATTAAATAAGTTTCGTTCTAGAAAATTTGGCCTCATTTTAAGAAGTTTCACTTTTATTATATCTTAAAAATGTGATATACATTATCTGACTATGAGAGAGATTACAATAAATTAATCTCCTCATCGTTTGTAATCTAAGAGGAGCAGAAATTTACGTATAGATTTTAACAAATTCTTTACAACACGTAATGGCTAGATAAGATTGTCTACTCCGCAAAAAACCAGATATAAAAAGATTTATGAGATCGAGACATGTTTTACGATAAGGTTGTGATATGACACTTAGCTTACTATTGGCTTAATAAAGATTTGGATCATGAAATATCAAATAACATTTTTAGTTGGCAACACGTGGACTTTTAGATGATGACTTATGAGAAATATAAGTAAAGTCATATCGAGATATAGAATTTTAATTTTTGAAACTGTGAATTGCTATGAAAACGAAAAGGGGATGACAGCCTCCAGAAAATAAGGTGAAAAAAGAAATACTTTTTGTTTATGTTGAGCAGTACGTGAAGATGAAATATACCAACATAAGAAGAAATATATTGATTAAAGACAGGTCATGATAAGTGTTATGCTCTACTTGAATTGTTCTAAAGATAAATTGCTTTAAATGATGATATTTAATCCATTGTATAGTTGCTAATATAAATTTTTACCATTGCTGCACTCAAAAATAAAATTTATTATGGTCGTCATGTCAATAATGCTTAAAAACAAATTGTTATTATAATTGCCAAAAAATAATTATGTAAAGAAACTGCACGAGTATTACTAAGAATACAGATTTACTTAAATAAATATTTATTATAAGTAATACAGATTTACTTAAATAAATATTTTTAAACTTCATCTTGTTTCTAAGCTAATATATCGCTATGACAATTTTATATTTTATTAGCTTTGTGATGTTTTCCGCTTTTATGGTTCGCAGCTTTTAGGATTGATGATTGAATTTAAATATTTTTGATAAAATGTCTTATTTTGCTTCCCAGTGTCGTTGCCGTCCATGCTGTCCGCAGTGTAGGATCTAGAGCTGAGATAAAATTTTACACATCAATTTTACACGCTTTCTTAGGCAAATACTCTCTGTGTTAATGAAAACAGCAAAGGAAATGTCAATCATTCTTTTCAACAAATTGACAAATCCTTTCAGTTTGTGTTATATTATCCTAAAAGTCCTAGTTACTTATGGCTTGGATTACGTTTCCAACTCCTCCTCATTCTCCATATATCCAAAAATAATATAATTTTCCCTAAGTATTATTATGTCAAGCTCTCACATAAATTTGGTTCTGACATAAATTGTTAGTAACACGATAGGATTTTTTTCTGGAATATAACCTAAGAATTGACATTATTTTATTTTCAATGCAAGTAGTTACATTATAAAAATGTCAATATGAGGATGTGCAATTCATTGTTCGTAAGTCTGGAGTAGTTATTGGCCGTATTTGATATGTAATATTCTTTAAAGATCTTATATCGGCAGTTCATCGGTGTGGGTTTTGGTTTTGGTTTATTTCCTCAAACATACACTTGTAAACTTAGAAGATTTTATCAGAGAGCACCGTTTTTAAATATTGTGTAAACAACAACTAATATTTTACGATATTTTGTTATTATGAGCGATCTTAATTTTCTAAATTTTTACATAACCTTGCCCAAATTTTAAACTTCTTCCTGATTTTAATTCTTTAGGACAATAATTTCCCGGATTTTAAATTCTTTAGGACAGTAATTGTTAAGTTGTTAGGCAGTTTTAGTTCTTAAATAAATATCTTAATTTACTCCTCGTAATTTTTGTCCATGACTGTGTATTTTAATATATCTTCTTCTGCTTGTGAAGTTTAACTAACTTTTTCAGCGTTAATGCCAGCATAAAAATCACACAATGAACAATACTTTGTATCGTTTAATGACTGAAACAGTATTTGAAGCAAGACATAATCATAAATTTATATTTAAATATTTTAAAATGTTTGTATTATTCAACAGCTAATGGTCTCGACAAAACCACAAATTTGAATTTTTTTAATAATTTAAATGTTCCATTCTAAATAAGCATGAGAAAATTGTAGTCAGAAAAAATTATATAAAAATTATTTTTGAATACTGCTCCTTAAGATATTTTAGTGTTAAATAGGGTAAGATGTTGTAAAGGTTTATTAATTTTTATCATATTTAATACTAGCAAAAGAAGAAACTTCCTTGTATACAGAAATTGGTTTTGAAAAATATTCAATTGTTTTAAAAATCATCCTTAAGATATGATTGCAATCGTTGCCTTATTATAAAAGTTTATAATTATTTTATAATCATTAAGCATTCTAAATTGTAATTATTTATTAGCCAGTAACCAATAAATTAAATATAAAAGAATACAGAGTTTATTTTTTTCTAATGCGCCTCTCTTTCTTTATTTGGGTTTATATTACCGAAAATAAAAAAAAATAAAAAAGTTCTACAATATGACACCAGCTAACATAACAAAACAATCGCATAAACATTTTTGAAAGCTGATAAACATTTGAATGGAATATATTAGCAAAATAATGATAGACTCATTATTGATGCTGAATGAAATTGGTGAATTTTCTTTCGGCTGAAACCGAAACCAACACTTTTTTTCTTACAATATTTTGGCCAGAAGTCGAAATTAAAACTCACAACATGAAAATACATTTTTAACAAATGTGTTTTTGTTAAAGTAATATTAAAAATTTACATAATAATTAAATATGTTGCTCCTGGATATTTTCTGTTTACTATTGTTTTACGATACCATATTGATATAAATTATTTACGATTGATACTGATAAATGAGGTTATAAAAACACAAATTCATTAAATGTAAGATTAATTAAATTTAGGTCAACTCAACACTTCATTTTTGAAGTTTTGTTGAAATCAAAACGTAAAATAAAAATTTCTGGCAAAAATTTAAATTTGACTGAAATATAAAGCAGATGTCCCAAAATGTGGTCAAAAATACCAAAAGCTCAAATGAAAATTAAACATGCGTTGGGATGCTACTAGTTATAAGTGTACATGATGCTATTTGCCCGCCCATTATACTATGTCTAACGATAATAATATCATATTTTGTAATTATATACTCAATTTTCTAACATATATAAAAAGTGCTCAACGAAATTTTATGAGGTATGTCATAATTATATGTTATATAATTATTGTTAAACAGGATTAAGTAGGCGAGCAAATAGCAGCGATCGAAAGATAGTTTCCAATTAATTGGAAAATACTTACATTCATTTCAATTTATGGCTTTAACCATAATGTATACCTTTTCCATTTTATTTCTTACTTAGATAGGTACATCAACCAAGTAACGAGTAAATATAAATTTAATATATCATTAAAATTTTAAACAATGCTGAACGGATATGCACTGCCCTTCTAATATTTTAACCTTTTCAAAATACGAATATTCTTCTTTTCTGAACAATTGCATCGAGCGAGATAGTATTTCCGAGCCCTCGAATTTCACGGTTATTATATCGACGTAAAAGGGCGACGGGTAAGGCGAAAATTCCATAAGAAATGTTTCATTGCAGACGACAGTCGTGAAACGTAATTGAATGGGCGAATAAATAACGCCTTTTATATCGTTTATTGGGTTGTAGCAATTTGCCCTAGTTGACACAAGGATCAAATCAATATGGAGATACGATTTACGCACGAAATATAGAAGAAGTTAAGGTAGACAATAAAACTGATTACGTTTATTTAAATTTTAATCGATATATTACACCTAACTTTGACGATAAAAAAGTAATTGCTTAAAAGAGTTTAAACCTATAAATTAAATCTAAATAAAAAAGTACAAAAGACCTACAAAAGATTACGACGACACATTTGGGAAAACATACTTTCAATCATCACAAATAAATCACGTTGTGGTGCGACTGCGGTCAGGTGATTGAGCAATTGAATATCGCGGAAAACTAGGAAGTTCTGATTTAATTTGTTGGTATATCAAAAAAATCATGACTACCTAAGTTCAAGAAATTATCAGATAATAAAAATGGATGTTTGCTCAACAATACAGGGCATAGGATTTTCCGTCTTAATGGCTGGAAAATAAATTTCATAAGCGTATCGTCTATTATTGGTTTCTAGTGTAAAAGGTGCTGATTGCTACGCACAATTAAAATAAATTATCCCAAAATTATATATAGTCGAAATCTGTTGTGTGGGCCAAATTGATTTTATTAGCCTTGAAAACGTCTAGAAGTTATGTTAAATTTTATGACTTAAAATAACATAATTTAGAAAAGTAAAGTTAAATGATCAAAAGGAAGAATATAAAATATTTTGGGGAGATGGTGATATTTTGCCACAAGAGCGGGGCTCGTCAGTGGGCCAAGGCGTAGCGCATCGCGGTGCAGGAGAGTAAGCTCAGCGAGTACGCAACGCGCCTGCAGATAGACGCCATTATCTGTTGTCTTCCTGTTTATTTTTAAAATTAAGTTATTCCTTCATTAACATTAGGTTTTCTCATTCCAATATAAAATCATAGGTCTTCCTCAAGTCGCGCCCCAACATAATGCTCTTCGCCATCTAGATCTATGATATCGTATTGGCATTAGGAGAAAGTTTTTCGTTTTTGTTAGGAAGTACTATGAATACTTACATTTAATTAAAACTAGCTTTATTGGACCATATTACTGTATACTGCTAGGTACCAAGGCTTAGCCTTAAATTTAAAAGAATTGCTTTCGATGCGATCGGTTTGTTAACAGTAAATCTTTTAAGAAAATTTCTATTACAATGAAAATATCTAATGTATACTAAATACGCATATTCGTTTGTCACTTTATTGTAAATCCATTTTCCCAAACTTCCATTGCTTATTTATATCCGTATACACATTAGTCAAACTGGATAGCTTTTCTCTAGATTGCTTTTTAAAGCTTGCTTTGCGTTTTCTATTCTAAAATCGGAACCTATTATAGTTCTATATCTAAAGATTCTAAAAGATTTCAGTAATAACAATTGCTCAGAAGCTCTGCAGCTCCGGATAATGGATTTTTTTGTTATCTTTTCTTTGGATTTTGTCCCAAAGTCTCAACATTTTCTTTATCTTCGTTTAGTTTTATTTCGCAAAGATTTTCTCATAATAAATTAGGCCTTTTAGAGGGTAATTTTTTCCAAATTTGATTTTTTACCTGGCTTTCTCTTAATAAAAGATTTAAGTTTGAAACATACGTTCCTAATATAAATTTTTGCTAATGTAGTAGTTCCAGGAAGTTAGTCCCTTGTACCACTGATTGTTTCATTGATTTATAACTGACTCCAATATTAATATCATATAAATTTATTATATGTCGTGATTTTTATATGGACAAACTTATGATGCGTAGCTAGTACCTATTTGCAAGCTATTAATGATTACTTTTGTGAAGTTTCTTTTTTATTTTTTGTTTATTGTATTTTACGTGCACTGCAGCACGCATAGCAAGACAGTTATTGTATTTGCAGTTTGAGAAGATCATAAATATTTTTAATTATATCTTAAATACTTGTGGTTATGAGAGCATCAGCCTGTAATATAACTGATCAACTCAAGTTGAACATGCGCTAAGAAAGTTACGTAATTAATTTACATAAAGTCACTTACACTGTTGGGAGACAAATATAAAATTTCGTGATTGTGAACTATTAGAATGGTATTAACATTTACTGTTTAAATGAAGAATGTTTACGATAACACACCAGGAATAGAGTAGTTTACTAGGCCTAATTTCCCATTTTGATTAAAAGTTCATGAAAATATAGAATATATTAATGCCAGTAGTGAAAACATATAATTAATTATTAAATTTTCTAAAAATAGTAGCAAATTAAAATTAAAATGTAGAGACCGTGTAAGCACATTTACTTGTCTCATTCACTCTAATAGAATCAAATGAGTTTTATTGAATCTGACGTCACAAGTAAATATTGTGCTCGTCTAAATGTCAAACTTATTTCTTGAATCTTGTCAAAACATTTTCTACTTCTCATCAGCACGTACCTTGAAGTTACGATTTAATTAAAGGAAAACAATTGTTATGTTAATCATCCTTATTTATAATAGATATTAAAATTGACCTAGTAACAAAAACTCTAATATTTCGAATCTATCATACTGTAATTTTTCAACGAAAAATTAATGAATATATTTATGCTCTTCTTGAAGAGTTTTTCTCATGGTAACTGATAACATGTGTAGGAGTGGATCGGCGCCCAATAACGGTCTACTTCTGTTGTACAAAGTTGTTCGCCAATTTTCCACCGACTTTTCGCACAAATTAAGAAGCGTATGTACCATCTAAATATATGCGACTATATTAGTGCCTATACAGTCGTATATTCTATTCATTGCGTTAGCATTTTCAGAACTTGGTACTTGTAACGTTTAGAGGGACGGGTCAGCCAGGATCACTCCGATAGTTTGTAAGGTTGGTATTTATTGGACGTGTTTGTTAAAACTTTAAGCATCATGTACTCTATTTCCTTTGATTATAGTCAAATCAGTTATTACGCACGGTCTGCGTTCCGCGTTATTTAGACAAGGCACTTACCTGCGTACAACCTGACTCATTTTAGGTTTCTATGCTTGAAAAGGAAAAACGAAATCTCTTATAAAATCACTCACGTGGCTATCTATCTGTTACAAATCTTTGTTAAAATTTGTCTGACGTGGAAAGTTGAAATTTGTCATGATGATATGTCATGTTAATACGGGTATATGACAATTTTAAATATTTACATAGTAATCTTGAAGGGGGTATCTTATTTAGCCATTCGAACATTTTTTTTTAATGTTAGGCGGAATTCTCACGGAGATATTTGCTGAAATGTGCAATATAGGTGCATTCCATAACATCTGTATTTTCAAAACTATTGAACCAAAAAGATATAGTCAGTATTGGTAGAACCTGAGGAGGATATTACTGAAAAATTCATATTTGTATGAGTTTAACAGAAATACTATTAACATATCTATATTAAATCTTTATATATGCCTATGTGTGCACGGAAGTGTTAGACCTATGCCTACTTTACAGATTTTCATCATTATTCCTTTTTTTCATTTTTTACAAGTTAAATTTTTCTCCAGAAGTTTTCACTAAATAAATTGACAACATTATTCCCACTCATATTTTGCTTTAATTTATCAGAACTATATCGTCTAGTACTGATATATTAATATAATTATTTGTTTTGGCTTATTGTAAGAAAATGCAATAAAAAGTGATACTGTTACAAAACAAACAAAAACAACATGTTTTTATTTACGACTCTACAAAGAACTCTCTGCAGTGAGATAATCTTTTCGAATAATTCGAAATGAAATAAAACCGGAAAATCGTCAATATATTGAAAGACAACATTAAAGATAATTTACAGAGGCTTACAAGGAAGGAATCGGCGAAATAACTTCCTTCTAGATAACTCCCACTTAATTTAATCAGAGATTATGTTAGTGTGGAAAAATTTCGTACTAGCTTACGGAAAAAAACATGTTTCGAGGTTTATGATATTGTTATTTTATGGTTACTTTATTTTTTGGTGGAAAAAATATAGTAATGATGAGTTCGTAATCAAGTTAACGCTAGTGCAATTTATTTTCATGATTTGTATTTATTTGCAGATTTGAATGTGCAAATAAAGAAAATGGATATTGCAGATTAATTAAGTAAGTTTGAAAAATATATTAAATGTTGAACAAGAAATTACAACAGTTTTAGGTAAATAATAATAGTACACGAACTATAGGAAATATCCTGAAGTTTTTAATTTAAATAAATTTAATTTGAAATAAGACAATTAAAAACTTGGTCAGTACGTACCTGTTTGAAATACTCACGAATTAATCTTAATATAAGTATATTATATTAAGATTAATTCGTGCTTGTGAGAAACTTGTCTTTATCAGCCTATTGTCCTTATTTTATGTATACATGTCGATTGAATACACCGTTGCGAAAAAAATGTTAATAGGGTCAATCTCATTTTAATAGAATAAAATTCATTCAAAAATAAAAAAGGACCATCATCCAATGTACTCGCATAATCCATAGCCATCAAGAATGATGTGAGTACCATGTGAGTATATTTGATAAGAATTATATCACACCCTAATTAATAAAGTTACAACGAAGTTATTCAAGAAATGAAATTTATTTCAAAAGGTAAGAGAGTTATTTCGTATCTACAGTTTGCTTTTTAATTATTTTTTAAACACACAGCAGACGAAAGAAATTTTTTTAATGATCCTTTATCAAAAATGGTAAAAATGAATCTTCATAATAAATATTCTTCTTTATGCATACTTGCCAGTCGGTCATGACATTTATTGATATGAAATGTAATAAATACATAAAAAGTGGGTGTCTCCAGTTCAATATTTAAATTCTGAAAAATATTTTTCCTAATTTTTTAAGTGTTCTGATTCTTCATTTATTATATAATTTTGAACAGAGCTCGAATTAAAGATAATAACATTATTTATTTTTTGTAATGAAAACAAATATCCAATAGATCTTGCTTAATATCCCTAAAAAATATCCCAAACACGTAAAAGATCAAGGAAAAAATTAAGTAAAAATTAAATATTCAAAACAATTGTTTAATTAGGTAGCAAATACTTTCATAATAATCCCTCAGTAATATATAATTGATGTTTTTCCTAATAGCTAAAAAATAAAGAGGATTAAATAGTATTATAATTATGTACAAAAATTATCTACTACCATCATGTACTAGTTTAACAAAAGCCATAAAGGAAAAATGTTGAAACTTTTTCTAAATTTACTTTATTTCATTCTGAGAAAAAGCCAAAGATATTAAATTTTGAAAAAAAATTTAAAATCCATCCATAATACTATTATTTAGTACTATAAGTTTAAAAATATATTTAAATTGTCAATAGTATAATTAACGTTAACAGAATTGGAAATTACGCGTCACAAACATAACATTACATATGTTATAATCTTGGTTCGGAACAATGAAATTATTATATGACAGTTCATCGTAAGTGGTTTAGCCGATATGATTCTTTCGTATTTCTTACTTATAGGGACGTATCGATAAAGAGAAGCTATCTGTCATTTAAACTTTTTGTGAATGGTAAATTGACAGTTATTCAACTGTCGAGATAATAATGATGTAGAGTCAATTTTTTGGTAGATGAATTACAATAGTGGAATTCCAGATCTTCTTTGGTTTTTCCGTACAATTATACTCTAATATAGTAGATACTATAGTAGTCTTTTAAATGTTATCATAGTTATAAAGGGGGACTTCAAAGCTCAGAGTAATTAAAAAAATAGTTTTAATAACGGTGACACAAAAATCTTAGCATATGAAAAAGGAAAAATGTTAAATATTTCGAAATTTTAATAACATTTGTAACAATAATAAGATGTATGAAGATAACATTATTATATTTTTAAACGTCTCTGAAACCAAAGCTGGATAATTTTTTAAAAGTATAAGCTACCCTGTAGTTTTAAGTAGAAAGTATTTATCTTAATTAACATTATATTCTATGAGTCAAATTGTTAAACATAAAACTTGTTTAGAACGAAAGGAATTCGCACCAAGAATTTTTCGTACACATTTTGCTACATACAAAAAAAATTAAAGGTGTGAATATTATTTTCATTAAACTATTTAAAATTAAATATTCATACAATTTTTATTCTACAAATATATTGCAGTATATTTTTCATGAGTAAGTTAATGTAAATTTCTCAAAAACTATGAGATTTAAAGTCGTCGCCAGGACGCTAAAGTTGTCGCCGGTAAAGTAAAGCTAAATTTCCAGTAATTTATTTTTTAACAATTGTATCTTCAATGAAGGCTGTTTTTTCGTAGAAATCTTTAGCAATATCTTTTTGAATCTGTCTTACATAGAATTCGGAAAAAAATAGGAGTTTTCACTAGCTTTTTCAAGTGATCAATCTCATAAGTATAAAATTTAAAAAAAACTTACCATTAATTTCCACCGTCAAAAATTTTTAAATACATTTTTTTTTCCATATTAACTATTCAAATATATGTGAGTTAATATACTTTATATCTAAGCAAATTTTTTAATTTCTAAATAATTCGGTTTCTGATAATCGTAGCTGTGAAAGATAAAGAGGTGAACGGACAGGTGGATAATGTTATAAGGACCCTATAAATGATAATAATATAATTACATAAATAAAATATCAATATTAACATACAATAAAATATTAATTACAACATTATTCAAAATATGTACTATTTTATGATACCGACAAGAGCTTCCTTTAATGTGACTTTAATATTTCATATTAAAATTACTTTATTTTATACTATTTTCTTGATACGTAAATTTAACACTACGCATAAATAAGAAAATTTATAGTTTTACAAAAAAAACACGCTCTGTTAATGTAAAGAATAATTTAAGCAAATCGGAAGAGTCGAGTCAAACAAACCCAAACTTTATAAGTTTACTGTTAGCCATTGAGAAGTTCCTATGGCTCCTTCCTTAATCTACCTACAAATCCTTCCGGTTACAGTACCTGACCATAACACACTGACGCAGGAAAAACGTGTTCAAACTCACCGGAGTTTACTTTTAGCCCTTTTTTTTAAATATTCTATGACAATCTCCGTCCTGTAATATCGTATAAACTCCACGGTACCATATTATTTTATTGTCATCAGAATTGCATAAATCTGTAATGTTTTAAGTCGATATAGCAATTAGAAATAAGTGAAAAGTGAGTCAAAAATTAGGTTACTATGTTAAAAAGTTACATGTCAAGTTAATTGAAGCGTTTCAAAGTACAGTTAATATTTTGCTCTACACAAGAGAACGAAAACTGATAACACTCATACTCGTAATACTATCTATATTTGTATTTACACAAAATCATGATTGATACCATAAGTCCCGGACTGCGATAATAGCAATGTCATGTGTGATAACGGAATAATGGTTAGTTTCCTGGACTAACTCGCCGATTTAGTAAACAAGATAATATCTCTGTAGGAATCACCGTGTAAACGGTGGGTATAATATCATTAGAAGATTACGCAGGCATTCTTATCACATATGATATAACTGCGCGTTGTCAGATCTTTTTCCTTATCGGGATGGTATTTGGGGAGATTAAGATCAGATTAAGGGGATATTAAGATTTCCTTCTGCTTGGTCTAAACTAGCTTTATAAAATTCTTCAACAGCAAAGTTTAATATAAACATAAAAAGTGATTGATTTAGTTTTTAACTCTTATACAAATAATACTTATGTGCGAGTTTATTGTGAATCTGTTCACATATTGCGGCTTCTAACCCATTTGCTGTGGATTAAAATGTACATCACAGAGATGGGAAAAGAAACTGAATATAGATTCAATATTTAAAAATAACGTAACATAAATATGATATATATTTCTAAAATCAAGTATAAATACGAAAAAAATCTGGAGTTATTTAAAAAAGTTTGTTAGAAATACAGAACAAATATAATTCTATAAACATATATATATATATATATATATATATATATCTGTGTGTGTGTGTGTGTATATATATATACACACACACACACATATATATATATATATATATATATATATATATATATATATTTATATATATATATAAATGCAGGGCGAAAGTGCTCATAGTTGGTTCTTCCATCTAATTTAAAAGTAATAGAAATTTGAAAAAAAAATACGTTTTAAAGCATAAAATTAAAAGTAATATAACGATTACAAAATATATGGGATAAAATAAAAAGCGTAAAGTATACTGAGAAAAAACAGTAAATGTAATGCTTGCGAAACAACTGAGACTTTTTATTTTCGAACTTTCCTCATATTTAACGATAGGAGTACATTTTCTGTAATCTTGTTTTTTTTTGCTTTCTAAACTTTTTAATGTGCTTGCACATTGAACTGAAGATGGATTGATGTTTGAATATATTTATCTACTTTTTATTTCATTTGAACCTAAATACGTACATATAAAATCATGCCTGGATGTCGATATCTGTGTACAGTGCACTGCATTTTTATCTTTGCGTAATGAGTGTTTGAGACCTTGGAGTGCTAAATATAAGTAAGCAATCCATAAATGTATTTTTTAAAATCTAGTCTAAAGTCCATATCACGTAATCAGCTGAAAATGTCGGAAAAATGCATAACTACTTTACCTTTCCCATTTGAAAAATATAATTTATAACTTCGCTTGTAATCCGTTATCTCAGTTTAATTAAGTAATTAATTATATAAAATTATTAGATAAGTTTACATATTTGTAAAGATAAAATGTGTTAACAACTAGCTTATAAATATTGAAGTCAATATTTATAAAACAGTTTTTAATTACTTCTTTGATACCAAAACATTTTAATATTTTATGCTTCTGCATAAACCACTGCTTTTAATGCCATGCAAGCAATAATATGTATTCATGGATTTTTCAAGATAACAGAATATATAATACTGAAAATATATAATTATTGATATACTCTAATGTGATTTATATACAAAAAATGCTTTAGTGTATTTTGAATAACCCATGATTTTTCCCAAAATAATTTATTTTGTCTTTCATCGGTGCAAGTTTGGTTTCTCAATGAAAATGAAATAGTACAGAAACAATTTTGTTTATTTCTATATGTTTACGTTTATTATTTTGAATGAAGGCCGCTACTTACACAATGATGCATGGAATATTATTTTCAATGTTAAATACTAGAAACATTCTTATAAACGAAAATAAAATAGCAATGAACTAATATCAATAAAGACAGATTTAAAATTCATCAAAAGAAAATTAGATGTATTTATTTTTTTCGGATTGGAGTAATTAACTTATCTTATCTATTTCGTGAAAGCTTTTAAATCTTCACTAGAATTTAATAAATATTCTCGAAGTTCTGATTTATCTTTCATTCTAAATAGGGAAACAATCTATTTAATCTCTCGATACCCTGTCGCTTAACATATTTTTAAGCCGGTTTGTTTATTTTAACGCTTCCACACTGAATAATTTTAATTCGAGAATAATACAAGACGGTATGATTATAAAAATAAAATAAAGTGTACGTGATATAAAATTTAATGCTTTCCTGAATAGATGTGAGAACAAACGCATAAAAGAAAAATTCTTAATAAACTTCAATATTTCCAGAAAATTATAAAAGCAATTTTGCATGTAAAATTTATATATTTTGTTTGATCTTACATATTTTCTCAATTTTTTTTCAGAATTTTTAGCTCTTTAATTTAACATTGGAATGAAGGAACTTTCTAATTATAATCCGATCTCTAATTTATGTGTATTTTTATCAATTAACAAAAACATTTATTAAATATTTAGTAAGTATATTTGTAAAATAAGCTTTTCGAGTATCATAATATTTCATATCAATATTTCTCTTTTCAAAATTTCATGACTATTTAAAATTTTCTGTTTGGTTTAGATCAAATATAAATATTGTACGAATATATTGAATTTAACCAGCATAATAAATACCAAAGAAGTATATAGATCATACTCGTTGGAATTTTCTTTGACAAAATTCTAAATGAAATCTATTAGTGATAATAATTACTTAAGTACAATTATTCGGAAGTGAAATTTTTTCCAGGCCTCCAAAATTTGTCAACATATTCTTGTTATTTTGATACTTGTACAAATATTACTAAAATTCTGTAGTCATACATTTTTAATTTTATTGATTTTATTCTCTCCATACTGAGGGTATTTAATCACATTGTTTATTTTCACTTTACCTTTAACTTATTAAATGTTAACCCAACACAAAAGAGATAGGCAAAATTCCATACGGTGTTGGGTTCAGATGTCACAAGAATGAAAAAGGCGCTCTTAAATAGAGAAATTAAAAAAATGTCAATTAGATTATCGAGAAATCTTGTATTTTTTTTTAAGTAAGGTTTTTTTAACAAGCGTTTGTGAATGTTCTGTTATTTCTACACAGATATAACATTGGTTCCACGAAACTCGGGGACCCGACACGATCGTTGAAAAAAGCTATGTAAAATGAGAATGTAGTAAAAAAAGACAATTTGACAACATAGAACCAATGTCCACTTAAATTAATGGTAAATTAAATTATTCAGTAAAAAACGATTGGTAATGACCCTAATTCTTAATCTTTTCGAAAAAGTTATTATGTACCCGTTATATTTATTTTCTATTAGTGACTCTTGAATATTGGAAACATAATTTATTCACATAATTTATTCACAATTTTATATATTGCCATTTCCTAATTATTACACACTGAATGGTTTGGTTTCTTTATTTTTAAAGTTACACTTTTTTTTAAATTATTTACTACTTATTCTCTTATTTTAAACATTTTTGTAATACAAGTTAAATTTTGCACAATCATTAAATATATATCTCATATATATGCTCGCCGATGAGGATAAAACGTGTAATAAATAATGAGTTAAATATCCCGTCTTGGATGGCCAAAATACTACTAAGTTTTAGTGAAAAACTAAAAAAATTTACTATTAGTATTAACAGTGATATCTTACTAGGTATTACAAGGAGCGCAATGTTCCGCAAGGAAAATTGGAATTTAAATAAAAGGCACGTGTAACATGTAATATTCTACTAACTTTGTTTTACATGAAGACGGCGTTTTGTGAAAAAAACAGTAAGATCAATATTTACAAGAAATGATAAAATGGAATTTCATCTCACGTTCAAGGGTGAATATTGAATTTTTAGTGGAGTTCTGACATTTAAGAAGGGTAATTTATAACTACGCTTGTTATTTATGACCAGATGTTATGTAGTTAAGATTTATTTTTTCGACCTGTCATTGGCGATATTGAAACTTTTCAGGTTTTTTTCCTATTGGCCTTCTAAATATGTTTCTTACTATTTTTGCTTATTATATAAAAAAAAATTCAATATCTTTAGGATTGTAAAAAATTTAGGAGGGTTAATAAATTCGACGCCTAAAACTGTCAAAATATTTTTAAATTTATTATTTCGACCATATTTTTGCAACTTATATAATTAAGATATAAATCTTAGCTTACGATTTTTTATGACAGATATTTTATAAGTTTATAATCTGACAACAAAAAGTGTTAGGTTTCTATTTTATATACAATAGTATAAAGATTCAATAATGACTTTCAATACGCTCCCAAGACGAAGATAATTTAAGTAAATGAAAATCAAATTATAGTATTAAGTTTTCATTTGTATTAAATATATCATTAAGGTTTACATTCATAAAGAAAGTAAGAAGTAAATTTAAGCATGATTTCCGATATCCACCATATTTCTACGTCCACAAATTATAATCATTTTAAATAATTTAACAGAGATGCTATATACCCTTAAATGTTTACATTTGCTTAACAGTATAAAAAACTGGCTGGTTTATTTTAACTCTTCTTTTTTTAACTCTAAGCTTACCTATTGCTATGTCATGTTATGTTACTATAATTCCTAGTTAATTGTTGCAAATAATTAAAAATCACAGAGACTTTTAGAAAATTATAAGTATGAAAAGCAGTTCAGATCAAAAATCACAGGTAGAAAAGAATTAGAAATAATAAAGCTTGAAGGTGTCGAGCATTAAAAATCTTCGATGGAATAAATGTAATTTTCCTAAATACCTAAGAAATGGTCATTTTTTAAAATTTTAGTATTTGGGACGTATGCTATAAGAGTAATTAGTGCACAAAACTGAAGCAGGTTTATATACAGTTTACATATGTTTTAATTGAAAATTTAAGTATGACTGGAAGTCACGTTATACAATTTTTGGACACACTTAGGCACTTATAAATATTTAAGTATATATATAATATATATATATATATATATATATATATATATATATATATATATATAATATTTAAGTATATATATAAGTATATATACTTATAAATATTTAACCATATTATTTTCTTAAACTATTTACAGATATTAATATAGTTGCTCATCGCGTAAATACAATGGTAAATATATCTTTTACAAGAATTTTTTAAAACTGTGATTTGATGCTGTTTTTTCATAATTTTGACTACGGTAGTGTCAGAGCATTATATCTTTTACATATTTTCAACAATATCTCTGAAACTATAATACATAAAATTATAAAGAAATAATTTTGACATTCTTATAACTTCTTCTTGCAACTTATACCCTACATCATTTAACAATTAAGAAAAATATCTTTTTAATCATTTGTCTTCTCCAAAATTTCTACAAACCAATATTTAAGAGCTAACTTTTCAAATATATGCGGTTTAATATGCTGTTGTGCCAATTTCAGTTTCTACGTCAAACAGTTTCTAATAAAAATGGCGTGGGTAGTCCACGCCATTCAACACTATCTGTAGAATAATCTCATATAAAATTTTCAACAAAATAGTATTGGAATAATAATAAGGAATCCTATAGGGGAAGGTTCCTTTTTAATTGATTCTTACAAGTAAATGAAATTAAAATAAAATGTCTCTATCTGCTCTATTTAAGATTTTTAACCGACTCAAAAAAAGGAGGACTTCCTTATGGATGGAGGACGGTCCTTAATTCGTCGGAATCTTTTTTTATGTATGTTCAGTGATAATTCTTTACCGAGTGGTCTGATTTTGAAGATTATTTTTTCATTTGAAAGGAGATACTTTAGAAATAGTTCCATATAAATATAATAATGATCTGATGATGAGGTCCTGAACTTTTTGAAGAATATTTGCTACGAGTCAAAATATTTGCTACGAGTAGTTGTTCCTTTGTAAAATAACTATAACGCTTATCAGGTCAGGGTCTGATGATAAGTTCTAAAGATGAGCAATCCCTTATAGATGTAAATGAATCAAACGTGATTAAATATATTTTCTACCAGTAATTTTTATTTTACAAAATGACTACACCTGCGACCAGATTATGGTCTGACAATAAGTTCTGGAAATTAACTATGTAACTTCTTAATGGATGATAGTAAATTAAACACGATTCAAGGTACTGATGGCTTTTACTTTGTAAAATAACTATACAATTGGCCACGTCAGAGTCTGATGATGTGTTCCGGAGATGAACAATGGAACTCCTTATGGGTCGGTAGTAAATCGACCGTAATTCAAGATATTTGCTATTGGTATTTTATACTTTGCAATATAATTGCACCATCGATCAAGTTAGAGTCTAGTGATGAGTTTTGAAAATGAATAATGCAACTTCTTAACGGATAGTAGTAAATCAATCGTGATTCAATATATTTGCTATTGGTTAGTTATTGCTTCCAAAACCCGATATTGAACTTCAGATGTGGAGAACGGAACTCCTCAACGGTTAACAGCTAACTACTGGCGGCGACTGATATCGCTTCTCCTCTATGTGTTGTTGATAATCAACTTGAGACAAAGAGGAAATTATCTATGTACTAGCTTTTGCCCTTGGCTTTTAATTATACAATACTCTAAGAAAGAAAATAATTGAATGTTAGTTATAGTGCGATGATTAATATTATTTGTCACCAAAAAATCTAAAATAAAATACCTTTCAAAAAACCGACTAGAAAAAAGTGATATTAAAAAGTAAATAATTATTAACACGAAATAAGTTCTTGTTCGCAATAAATAAAACAGTTACTTATTTTTGAAGTGGGTGCTAACACCACTAATCAACTTGACAAAATGTAAAATTTTATATTATTATTACACCCTCTTTGAATTTATTAAAGTAAATAATTATTAACACGAAATAAGTTCTTGTTCGCAATAAATAAAACAGTTACTTATTTTTGAAGTTGGTATTAACACCACTAATCAACTTGAAAAAATGTAAAATTTTATATTATTATTACACCCTCTTTGAACTTATTTCGTATTGTGAGCACTTTAGAAGTTAAGATTTTAAATTTGCAATATAAATTAGATTGAATTATAAATTCGCTAGAATGATATGGCGCGAAACGATGCCCATAGTATTTACTATGTAAATATACATATACATATATATATATATATATATATATATATATACATATATATATATATATATATATATATATATATATATATATATATATATATTAAAGGCGTCGTTTCGCCACTCGTTACACGCCGTTACGTACATAGTAACGTAGAGATTTATTATGGGAATGATAAGGGAATTATTGAATAATAAATTTTCTATTAGAAAGTCCGTGTTTACATTTATGATTTTTGACAAACATTTTAGTTTACAAAAATTGTTATAATAATTAAAAAATATTAAGCATTCCCAGTAAATACCTACAACTCAGTAGGTCAGTGGCGAACAAGTTCGCGGAGAAATGGAGCAACTACGTATCGTATGCGCGGTGAGTTGGGAGTGGGGGACATCTAAGCGAATGGGGTGCACTTGTCAGGGCACATGTCGTTGCGAGTGGACGTCTCTAAGCGGTCTTTTCAGTGTTGTGGATGTAAAACTTAATTCAAGGAAATATTATAAACCCTTTAGCTTTACTTTAACAATATCCTTTTAATTTTCTGATTTTAATTAATTAATTGTATAAATATTTATGATGAGAACTAAATATGGTTTTGCCAAAGAAACCAAATAATTCATTATTTCTACGTATCATTTAAGGAGAAAAGCTTTACGAGAACGTACGTACATAGTATATACGTTTACATATATACATAGATTCTAATGTGACTCGTGTTTATCTACAAACATTTCGTTTGAAAACATCCTTCTTCCCTTGCTTTTATTAATGCTTGCGTAGATGGTTAAACAATGCTTACATCGTAGTAATGAAAATATACGTGAAAGTAAGTAGAATTATATCTTGTCTAAGTTAGAGATAATGAAAGTTTCCCCGTAAGGAAAAGGAAGTACATTTTCTTCCACATAATCAATTTGATGTGTGCACGTGTAAGGTAACAATGTTTTCTCGATATCATCATCATAGATTAGTACGGTTTACACCTTGTCTTAATAAGCCTATCCAGGAAAAATAACATTATCTTAGATTTAGAAATACTCAGTTCAATGTATGGTTCCAAATAAGCCCGAGAAAATGTACATCTGTTTTATGTTTATTTACTTTATTTGTTTTATCTCTATTAGCTTGTTATTTCCCTACTCTCCCTTCTACCTGTATTTTCCAATGTGTATTTTTTCTAGGATTGTTATATATATCATTCTAATTTGATTAAGAGTGAGCTTTATAAATATTTTTGAAAACATAATGGTAAGTACGTAATTTTATGGCAAATAAAAGCTAAACCATCAGTTTCTGTAGATCTTGTATGATTGGCTGCTTTTTTCACTTCAGTTAAAAATTATTTAATCAGTTCTAATGACTTTTTGTGTACTATTTACCAAAAGAGCTTGTTAGGATCTCCGTGATGAAATGAGTTTACAGTAGACAAGTTGATAAAGTATATAGAAGTGGTTAATGAAGAGAAATATGGTAAATCAATTAATAAGAATTATTGCAAACAAGGTCGATACCAAATTATTGTTGTGCATAATAATAGTTTAAGCAAATGTTGAATTAATATTACACTGCATAATTTAATATTATATGAATTATGTAACGAAAGTGGACACAAAGCTGTGATTTGAACAGAGTTATAACTGATTAGGTTGCAAGTGACAGTGCGTTCGATCTAAGTAAATTTCTTATCAGAAATAATTTCCATATACATTTTTTATCAGAATAACTACCCAGGTATAATTTACTAGTTTTCTACTGAAAGATTTATCATTTCGTTAGTAAACTTTTTACATTATTGCTTTTATTAAATAATTCTCGAAATTAAACGGTGTATTTTTACTATTTCTGATATTTTTTAATGGATTATGCCTGTGTCAAATAGAGACAAGGCTGTAATACGCATACTTTGTATCTATGCAATTATGTCAAAATTTTTCTAAGCTTAATTTGCTAAATTTATTTAAAATATATAGAGTCGATAGATTTGCTTGATTTTAGTGTTAATATTATGGGAGGATTTTATATCATGGAAAAGGTAGGTTTTGATCTGGGTTTGAAGAAAAAGTGTTAAAAATATGGTATCAAATGAAATGGATGAACTAATGTTATTTTAAAAAATATGTTTAGATATTGTTTAAATAATTATTAGGATATACGTACGTATGTATATTTGTAATATATATATATATATATATATATATATATATATATATATATATATATATGTTCATTTACTTGTAAAAGCTACTCTTATAATTGAAATAAGAACGTAAAAGATATAATTCAAGGATAGTATGTTCCATTATATAATTTAAAAATTATACCTGAACTTAATAGATTTCGAACTAGTTTTATAGTTACTGTCGCGACCCGTTTTCTTGCTACATGGCTTTAAGTATCTTTGATCGTATCTCATACATTTCCTTTAAATAGTTTCATTTTATACTTTTGTAAAATTTTACGAGAAAGTACTTAAATCTTACTGGTTACCTTTCCAAGCCATCTTATATTTATTTTTTTTTAAATGAAGGGATACTTTAAACCTAGTTCAACATGCTTTTGCTTTTCTTAAATGAAGTTAAAATGAAACTCAATTTACTTCGTTGTCAATTTCAAATTTCAAAAAAACAATTGTTTTGAATATATATTAAAAATTTGTTGGTTAAATTTAAAATGTCAAGAATAAATTACCAAACACGGCAAGTGAAAAATTGTTCCAAAATTAAAGGAAAAAAGATTAGTTTTTGCTTCCAATTTTTATTCTGTTTTTTTTTTTCCATTTATCAAATGCATTTATTTTAGGGAAAGTTAACTAAATACCCTGCCACAAAACACGATGTTTATTATAAATATGTTTTGATATACATTTAAGAATATTTTGATATGTATTTCAAGAAGAATTCTCATAGAAAAGACTCAAGGAGACGTAACAAGGCAGATATATAAGGTTGAACATTCAATACATTTCGATAATTTGTTACGACCACCCTCAAGGGGTATTAATCACCAGGTAATATGGACAGAGAGAAAGTTGCGTACCGTAATTTTACACGGTCCAACCAAAATTTGAAAAAATTACACCAAAATGGGTTAAGTTACTGAAAATAACAAGCCAGGCACAGCCTGTTAGGTTTTGATTGAAAAAAAGATAAACAAGTTTTAGTTACTAGTCTTACGTTAAACGACATGTAGAATTATATTCAATAAAATTTTGTTAGTTTTTATGCTAAAACGTATCATAAAATATCAAAAACGTGTAAACAATTTGACTAGATATATTTATATACCCAATGATTAACAAAAAGTTAGGTTATATATAATGTAATTCAAATTATAAATGGAATAAAACAAGAAATAATTTACGTTTTATCAAAATATGTTTTAATTTTCTGTAAAAGAATTAAATGTGTATCGATGACATTAAAATGTACAATTGTTATATTGATACTAAATTTATTGTAAAAAAAATTCTATATTTTATATGTCATTGGATAATCGAAATTTCATAATATTTTATTTTCAAGGTTCAATGGTTCCCCATTTATGTAATTGGTCATAAACTTATAAAATAGCCATTATTTTATACGTGGTGTGGTACTTGTATACTTGAAGACTCTTTTGATTTACAAAAATAGACCGTATCCTGAAATAATATCATATTACTTATTGGCGATTTTTGCTAAAACCGTGTAAACATTATATATTTTATACCAGATAAAAACGGAATTCAAAAGAAAGTATTAGTATGTATACACACACATATAATATTAATTCCAACATTTATATAGTTTATATGCATAACTAGTAGCAATATATTATTTATATATTTAGGTGTATTCAAGTAAACCTTTAGATCGCCCAAGTTTAGTCCCACTGGCTTAATAGTGTATTCTATTACACATTAATGGTAAGTCTCAGGTTACCTATGAACTTGTTAGAACTGCGTGAAATGCGTCTGATTTTGAAAGTTCCCTTATTCAAGTCCCTCTTTGATTGCCTTTGAGCCTATTGGAATATATTCGAAGTACACGTGGGGTAAAATTAATGTACGGGTTTCGACATTTGTCTAAATTACAAGTGCTATTACGTAAATAGGTGACTTGGGAGTTTTACGTCGATATTATAATGAATTAGAAACCCTGATAATGCGTAGTATTGGGGCGTTACTTGATATACTATTAAGTAAAATATAAATGTTTTAATTAAAATTTAAATTAATCGAACTTAAATGTAAAGTTCATTTCAACTCTATGAAAAATTATTTCGGACAGTATATATGAAATCTTTTCCAAATTTTTTAAATTATTATTGAAGTGAAAATTACATTTGTGAAGTTATACGAAGATATAACGGGGAACATATCTATGTATTCCCAGTTCATTTGGGGTCTTAAAATGTTATTCCCAAAATGAATAAAATTTTAATGATCACTACTCATCTCACGAGTATTGTAGTTACCTGATGTCCATTATTTAAAAGTAAAGATACTTCATGCGCTTTAGCGTGGAAATTCATGCAGACGATGTTAAAGGAAGATCTGGCAAAATCAACCCTGGTATAGTAAAATTTTCATAATATCCACATATATAAATTGTGAATTCATTACATTCTAACAGGCGATAATACCTATTTTAAGAAAATCTCCAAATGTATTAACATTACGTATTAGGTTAAATCTGTCAAGATATTTTTTATTCATTAAATTACATTGAAATAAGTTAAACATTTTCGGTAATAAGAATATATTCACATAAGTAATAAGTAGTTCTTTACTAAAAATAAAGTAAGGTGAAAATTACAATAACTCTTGATATGTCGTAAAAAGTTTTTAAAGATAATTTAAATTATAATAATTTTAATTTTGTTTTTGCCTTGATATATGTGGTCTACGTATTTGTTAGTCGTATAAGTACCTATAGTTGGCATTAGTGGCTCTCCCGCTCCCTCCCTCTATCTCACTCTATATATGTATACACACGCACACACACATACACACGTGCGTGTGCGTGCGTGCGTGTGTATGTGTGTACTTATACATAGAACTTGTGGATTTATGTATGGAACATTTGACAGAGACATATGTTAACATATCAAAAATAGTGTTTTTCAGACATGTATGGTGACAAAGAAGTGCGGACTAATAAACTGATATTTTTTCAGGAGTGGATAAATTTGTGAATTGATAACGGATAATAAAGTAATAGCTAAATACTTATGTAGTAAATAAAGTAATAAATAATCTCATGTATTCTTTAATAAAATTAAATATAACATTGAACAAAAATCTACAAGTGTGCAAGTGATATTTCGTTAATTATTCAATTAATACTGTGTAATTAAGATATAATTTGAATGGGATAGATTACGACATTGCAATATTTTTCTTTATATCCGTGTGCTTTTTTTATTTAGTTTATTAACGCTGTTGTGGAAAGATGATTTTTACCTGCATTGTAGTTCACATCATATTTTATTAGGTTAAGTTCATCTTGTTAAATAAAAGTATTACAAATGTAATAAAAATACAAATATTAAAAGAGTAATTCTTTTTTACAAATCATAATACATAATTCTGAAAGCTAGGACGACAGTGACGGAAACCGAATTTTCATATCTGGGTGTGTGATAAGCTCAACCAAAAAAACTATTTGCTCCATCTGTTGAATTTGTATAATATTTATAATATCCACAATTCATTTTGTTTTTTTGAGTATCTATCAGAGCGTTGGCGATCGCATATAATTTATGCAATGTGACCGTATTTAAAATGAAAATATTATTTTTAAGAGTTTTTTAAAAATTTTAAGGTTTCATAAATGCTGTATTTTTATTTATAATTAGAAGGTTTATGCTTCTATATATCTACGGAGCATAACTATAGAAAACTTAAAGGCTTAATTTTTTCTTGTCTACAAAATTATTATATATTTTTATCAAACTACTCAATATACATTCATAAATACCGCAATTTAAAAAATTCAGAATTAGAATGGCATTGATATATTAATATCAATGCCAACCTAATTTTGAATTTTAAATTAAAGCAAGATAAAAAAATGATTAGATACAAATGATAAATTATTGTACATACATTTATCAGATTTTTGCTACTGTCAACAGCTTTTATCGTCAATACATTTATTAAACCTTCAGAACTCTATGTAGAGAGTACATAGAGTTCTGAAGGTTTATTAAATATATCGATGATGAAATCTGTTGACAATAGTCAAAATCAGCAAAATATATTTTGCTCAACGTTTTGTTACTTATTCAGAACTTTTCAGAACCGAATTCCCAAACACACTCTGTTCGATACGTCTACTTCTTTAGTATACGTATAGACAGATTTCGTTTATAGAAATAATAAGTTAATAATACATATGGCCCAATTGTATGAGTTCCTGTTTTCATATTATATTCAGAAAACACGATATTTTAGTTACTTTTGATAATTAAACAACGATAATATAAGTAGTGATAAATTATAGCCGCTATTGTAAAAATATTAATGACATATGACCCAAATATATGAGTTCCTGTTTTCATATGACTTCATACGATATTCAGAAAACACGACATTTTAGTTACTTTTGATAATTAAACAACGATAATATAAGTAGTGATAAATTATAGCCGCTATTGTAAAAATATTAATGACATATGGCCCAAATGTATGAGTTCCTGTGTTCATATGACTTCATACGATATTCAGAAAACACGACATTTTTGTTACTTTTGGAAATTAAACAACGATAATACAAGTAGTGATAAATTAATTATAGCCTAACAAGTAATTATAGCCGCTATTGTAAAAACATTAAAATGTGAAAAATAAATGATCCCATTGTTAAATAATCATTAATCACTGTGTAATAAAATTGATTAAGTTTTTTAAACAGGTCTCCTTACGGAACGCTACCTTCGAATTCGGTTCGCGTTTGTCTAATTATTTTGAATTGAAAATTTGTAATCATTCATGTCTTATTACGTAATTAAAAATAATTGTAGAAAAATTCGTAACATAATTAAAATTATAATAGGTAAAACCGCAATCGCGAAGACCGACAACCAGTGTTAAAATCGTTTTATATGTTAATAGATAGGTTTACAATGTGGCGGCCAAAGCAATATAAATAAAAGTTATCTCACCACTTCCATCCTGGGCTGAAACTTCGTTCGCTGTCAAGCCAACTCTTTTGTCGAGGACCAAGCAGCTGTCGCCGGCACACTTCATATTTCGGGAAAACTTTACACGCGCAGTCAAAATGAAATATGATAAGTTTAAGTTCTGCTTCAAGTTAGCGAAACAAATCTTCGTTGGCCACGGACGACGAGTACAGAAGCCAAGACGGCGCAAGGCGATAAATAATGTTCAGATTTGTCTGCTTAAATCAATTTGTTGAAACTTATCATTTCGCGAATGATAAGATTGTTGACTTATCATTTAGCGCGTTATAAGTTGCGAGGAATTTGTTATTTTTTAATAAATCGACACGCTAAACCCATTTGTGGTATTATCTAAAGTGATAGTTATTTTTGTGTTGATTTCGAACAATGAGTCGGTATGTCACGTGCTCCGCAAATCGTCAGAGTTGGTTGGAAAATTCGTGACTTCTTTTACATTGTCGCAATTCTCCGAGTTATAACAACATTTATTTAAATCCCCAAACGAATACTTATAACGCTTGACCTGTACATATGTTAATACCAAATATATTTGATAATTATTGCAAATATTCTTCATTATTAATGAATTTAGGTGGCATATTCATAAGCCATATTATAATTATACTCAAATCTAAACTACAATCTTTTAATAGCATAACAATACGTATTTCTGTCAGCATTTATGATTTTTTTTATTTTACAGATATAATTATATTAAAATATATTTTGTGGTATCAATGATTAAAATCTCACGTAAATTCTGATTCATATATTAATAAATTATAGCGATCACCTTTAAAGGTCAAAAGATCGTCTTAGAAATAAATATTAATTGTATGTTAGATTTATTATGTTGTACTGACTTCAGGACCAATTTTGCATTATTTTTGAAGACTCACCAATAGTGAAGGCAGTTTTAAACACTTTAAATATTTTTCCGAAGAAATTGAATGTATAGTAATCAAATTGAATATTTGAATCATATATATGAAAGCAGCGTAACTTACGACTGGTTAAAATGGCTTAAATTGTTCAAAAATACGTATATATATCCTCAATGAGGCTTTTCAAGGATCAACTAAAAAATTTATATTTCTCCTAAATCTTAATCTTACTGCACTCTTCCCCGTTTCCTTCGTCTATCTTAAATCAAGTCAATATTTTTATTCTAATTTTCTTTTAATTTATGAAACGTAATCTACTGTTTTATTATTTATATACACTTAATATTTTATACTCTACCAAACAGCCAATTTTTCAATATATATTTTTATGGTTGTTTTATGTACTGCACATTATATCCATGTATGCATATACCATATGTACCGGTTATATGTGCTCTATATAAATTTTGTTTCATAAATAAATATACAACAAAAAATGGGGAATGGAACTTCTTTCGTCGTCTTATATTATGGACACTTCAAGGCAAGAAATAACCCTGAAGCAATATGCGGCCATATGAAATTATTGATACTTCAGCAATATCGAAACCGTATAGTTCCATTTTTATTCCATTACTGCATCTAATGGTTATGTAATGGTTATTGTCAAATATATTCATTATAGTTTCAAATTATGCATAATTATTAAATATCAAAATTTAATCTGGCAAGTATTGACTTACTGTGTAGTACTTCCTCAGACTTTATTCTTTAAATATATTTTATTATTCAACATGATAAATTTAATTAAGGGAAACTCAAAACAACAAGGTTTGAAACTTTGAGTATAATAATCCTAATCATAAATTTCACCTATTTATGGACTGTGTCATATTTAACACACCCGTGTTTCCGTATATTAAGAGAGTTTTAAATTTTTAAATGTGGTGATTAATCAAAAACAATAAAGAGATTCTTGTCAAAATCTTCATAGTCATTCATAGCCTATGCCTTCATAGTGTATATTTAAAATTAATGTTATCCCTCACCGTGTAAATATAGAAATATATTGCCTAGTATAACTTTCACAGACATAATAAATATGCATTTTATCAATCCAAAGTTTTATTTTCAGTTGATTTAAGTCACTTACGTGGGGTTTCTACGAACTTGTAGAATGCCTATTTACATGTTATAAGTTAGTAACAATTACTTGTAAACTAGCAGAGCCTACTTATTTGCTTTAATTTTTTTTCACGTTGTAAATTATTTTCTGATATCTAAAAATTATTTAGCTTGTATTGAGTGGGGTCTATAACTCTAACCAAAATAAACAGTTTAAAGCAAAATATTTCGTGAAGGGATCCCTTTATCGAAGAGTAGTCATGGTTTAACCCAGTGTTTTAAACGCCTATCCAGCGATACCCTTTACAATGAAGTACGCATAAAGATCACCTTCACTTTTGCGTGCAGGAGAGGTACCACAAAAAACTTATTCTGAAGGTTATATTTCACAACTTAAGTGCAATAGATATTATAAATGAAAATATCAGCTATGTAGCACTAAGAGTCTGCGAATAAGAGAGCTGTGACATACAGATTAACAGGTAGACAGACGAACATAGTGAAACTCTTAGGATTTAGTAGTCAGGCTAGGAATGAGTGAAATGAGTAATAACATCTAAAGTCTATATAAAATCTAAGTAAAAGTACTTAAATTTGACTTAGATTTAAGACGGTTAATATATATATATATATATATATATATATATATATATATATATATATATATATGGATATATATATATATATATATATATATATATATATATATATATATATATATATATATATATATATATATATATATATATTATAATTATAAACTTATAAATAATCTTAGTCAATAAAAATAATATATCTACAGTTAACTATTTTACAGGAATGTAATTTTATACTAAATTTTATTCTGATAAGTCTTAGTCAATAGATATTGTAGTATTTTGTTTAACGGAAATGTGATTTTATACTTTTGCGTGGGAAAATTGAAGAACGGAACTTTAAAAATAATGATAACATTTTCAGATTCAGAACAAAAAAGATGAATGTTTACAAATTACTTTTACCATGGAATCATATCGTTTGTATTTAAAGTAAAATGTTTTACTGTATATTATAAAATTGAAAATTCAAAATAAATGCTTTAATTTTACCTAACCTTTATCGATAAAACGGCCGCAGTATTATGAATTGGTAAAATACACGGTACACACTCCGTAAAATGTAATTCGATCTCATTTAAATTTATTACTAAAACGAAATCAAAATAGTTTTATTTAATTATATACGTGTATAAAAACCAAATACTACTCACCGACTGACTCACTACTTAATCTGAACGTACAAACTTAACGTATATGGTTCTCTTAGCTTCCACAAGCAAGTAGTAAAAATATGAAAATTAGACTGAAACGTTCTATAGGAATTTCGAAATAATTAAACGTTGAGACATTCAAATTTGTCTTAGATTCTCAGACGGAAGGAAAGAAAGACTTATTGGTAGGATTTTGGACGGTTGCTAAGTTTTAAATAATCATTATATGAAAAGCGAGTAAACATAATGCAGTCGCGGTCCCTCTTTGCCTGAGCAAAGCAGTCCCAACTTTATATCAAAAAGGCCGAAAATATTAGATGGCGATTAATTGTCGAAGCAAGTTTTCATATAAATTAAATATTTTATGAAATATTGACATCGATTCCAAATTCCATTAGATTTCCATATTGGAAATTAAATTTTTTACCCAGTTATGCGGTTGACATTGAGTTGAAGCATGCGCGAAAAGTTTTTTAGAAATTATGCCAACAAAATTAAAAAGGAAATCGGAAGTAGAAGTTCAAGGAAACGCTCTACTTCCATATTAATTGAAATGTTCCGTTGAATTTCAATTTGTTGTGATTATGTTCTCGTGTCATGTTAATGGTTTATAAGAAAGAATTGTATTGATAAAGTCGTGTAAACTTTTTAGGCTTATGTTCGGATTATTAATTTATTTATACAAGGTGTGTAGTGATTTTATACATATATATATATATATATATATATATATATATATATATATATATATATATATATAGTGAGTATAGTGATTTTTCAAAGTATTACTTATCTATATTGGTTACTAATTATGTTATATATGGTGAAATTTTTACTGCACTCATTTCCTTACGTAGGGTAAATTTATGACTTACGTTAGGTGGAAGTATTTTCACGTCATATGTAAATATAAAACATTCACTTACAAACTCTACCGATTCATAAAATGGTATTAGTTTAGTCGATTGGCAGGCCAATGTTACATTGCTGTTTAACTAGTAAAATAGCTAAATTACAATATGAGAGATTTTGAGTTGTTTACCTAATTTCATTTTTATTATATAATTGTGTAATTTCAACAAAGGTATACGGTAATGTGTAATTGAAACTGGCACAGGCACAAGTTACGCGTACTTTTAACTGAACCAATTCAAACTATATTTCCCAATCCTTTTAATTGTTTCTTCATCGAGTTAGACATGCTAAATTAATACAGTTTATAGAGGGTCGGTAGGTAGGTAGGTAAGACCTTTAGGAATTTAAGAGATGTGACTTCTGACAATATATTATTTTGAAACTCACTGCATATATTAAAACCCATTGGGTACATTTAGTTGATTTAAAATATTAGACAAGTGGTGATGGGTTCTTTGTATTCGATCTACAAATATTCTACTCAAAAGTACTCATGGACGAATTATAGCAACTGAATAGAATATGCATCACTTGTGCCGCATTTAACATATGTTGAAAAAATTTAAATCTATTTTTTAATATGTATAAAGCAAAGAAGGCGGCACTATTTAGCATGTTGTTATTTAAGTATGCAAATTATATTTACATAACCAAGTATTTACTGTGTAGAAGCAAGACAAAAATGGAGGCGTATTACTAAAATAAAACCAATCATAAAAAAAAGAAAAACTTAAGGAACATTATAAAATACTATGATGTCCCACCAATATTCATTAGTGTAAGAAAGAAACCAAGTTTTATATTACATCACAATTTCAGCGGACCGGAAACTTGATTCTAGTTCTTCTATTTTAATTTTAACTTTAATATTAGTTCTACATGCAATACTTTTTATTTTTAGATCAACGTTCTATTGACGATTAGCTTGAAACATGACTATAGCACATAGTTTACTTCAATTCATTTTAATTAAAACATCTAAGCAAATGCTAATGCGCAGGCAAGTTCTCGATAACCGTGCGCGCACCGTGTGATTATTTACGTGAATCGTTTTAAGTTCCTCAAACCCATAGAGGTATCAGATTAACTTACGCTTTACTTACGTCGGAAAATGATATACGTCGCACTGAATGTAACATTTCCTGAATTAAACTTACTATACCTACCAAAATTGCTAGTTTTGGCATTGAATGACTTACTTTTCATCGAAACTTCTAACTGATTTCCAGTTGGCTTAGGAACTTTCAATTTGGCATAAAAAGTTTTGCATATTAATAAAAAAAATTACAAATTGGTCAAGGGTGAGTTAGATTCTTCGAACAAGTTAGTCCAAGTTAAGTACAGATCATTTAATAAGAAATTTGATGATGACATTTATTTGTATTTAATATAGATTGCCATTACTTTTAATTTTGAACGTTACGCAATTGTAACCAATAACTTAAGGTCTTTTTTACGTGGTACACTACAACAATTGTGAAATTCCTTATAAATAAATACATTTAATTACACTGATAATTGAAATTATATTACTTGCGTTATTGAAACAATAATTCATACAATCAATAATTCAAACAATAATTCAATTGCGTTGTTGAAACAATAATTTCATTTTAATTATTTCGAATCTCTACTCCCATTATTCAATGGATGGCGTTACTTGAACTTTTCGTCGCGGTGATATTTTATTCTCTTAAAAACTATATAAAGAGTAATCATATCACTGTGCATGTTTTCCAATTCAAACTATATTTCCCAATTGCTATAATTATTTACTGCATTTAATATAGTTTGTACATGTGATGAACCATTTCCCCGAATTTGGTTTACTGTTTAAAAAGCGTTTTTGATTTCATTTTGCATTTGGTTTTTTTGAAGGATTTTCTCTATGCTATAACCTACCAAGTTTTGCTAATAATTAGAATAAATTAAGTGACTTACGAGTTTTGATAAAAATGACATCAACCATATTTTTTAAAAATGGAGAAATTTCCTGTGAATATATAATATATAGATCACTTCTATATGGTATTAGAATAAAGTTTAAATTTAAAACGTGTTAATATATATTTTTAAGTATTTAATTTTAAGTATTTTATACAAAAGGTTTTACTTCATTTTAAAACTTCATTTTAATTCCACACATAGGAACTACAATTAGGAGATAAAATTCAATAACCAATATTTAATTTCAAAATGTGTTAAGTTTTTGAATTTTCTCCAAAACTAATAACTTGTGAAATTAATTGGAATGTCGGTTTGCGAATTTTATTTTTAAATAAAGTTGATTACTCTATGTAATACTTAAAAGTATGCTTCGCATGTGTAATGAAAGTTAGATGAAAGTTAGATTGAGTAGACTCGAACAAAATTTTTGCATACTTCGGTTTCTAATTTTATTTTGAGGAACACTTCCGTCATTTGTTCCTACATTTGTTTATTTAATTTTGAATTTTTTATTACATTCCAAAACAATTCACGAGTTAACTGGTTATTTTACACTATTTGCGTATAACTGTCTAAATATTATTAGAGATAAATATTTGCGATATGGCAAAAAATTACATAGAAGAAATTATATAGGTTCATAACTCAATTACATTTTCTATAACGATGAACATATTTCCTGCATTTGAACACATTTAAAACTTGCAAATATTTCCTTTTAAACTACGTGATTCTCGTTTAACAATCCGATAATCTAAATACCTATCAAAAATTTGTTGTAGGTGCTCCACTACTCTAAACACCGCATTACATTTATTCTCGTAACATTTATTATTCGATATTGAAAAGCCCACTTGCTTATATGATACTGACTGCTAATTAAAACAAGGGCAAATGAATTAATAATTCTGTTTGAAAATTGCTCACAATATTTCGTTCTGTGTGTCGCTTTGCTTATATCATTTGACAATATTGTTTCCCAAACACAATCCTAACTAATATCATAAATGAAAAAGTGACATTTTTTTATTTGTTTATTCTAGTGTCTCGACTTATATATCTAATTAATTTTTAAAAAGATTAGCGTAAATGCAAGCCTTTTCATAAAAATAAATATATAATATCCTATCATTCCATAAAGAAACTAATTATATGTGAACAAAGCCACCAACGACAGCTAGTGAGATAGTACAGAGGCTAAATAATTAGTTTGAATCAGTTTAAAAATAATCAAATTATAACTTTCAGACTGGGTCTTGATTTAAAATAACATAAGAAAAATTGAAAGGCGCACGGCACTTAAAAATAAACACGTAACTAATTATTATACTTAGATGGTAAGTAAACAGCTTTTAGATAAAGTAGTGTTGTAATTAAATACCAATAGATAATTTGTCTGAGTTATAAAAATTAAGTGGGTGAAAAACATTTCAGTGGATGAAAAACTAATGATTTTATCGCAGTATTTGGGGTAATATAAATTTCACGTCAATTTGAAGTCAATATTTTTCAAACGGGGCTTTAAAATGAAAAATTATGGATCGAATCTTGATTTATTTTATTTTAACGACTTAAAAATCCTGAAATTTAAAATCCATGGTCAACCTGATCAGGCTTTTACAGAAGCTTTCAAGCAAAGCAATTTTGGAGAAATTATATCAATAATTTAAAGATATATAGACATTTCCAGGAATTTATAATGTTTCGTATCCCGAGATATACTTGTTCGAGTTTTATTATTTTGTTTCACTTGAGCGGTTAATTGTCTTCTGGATAGTCCTTCTTATGCGCAGGATTATAATAATTATTATTGTACTTCGCAACTTAGATATATATATATACATATATATATATATATATATATATATATATATATATATGTATATATATATATATATATATATACACAGACACACACACATATATATATATATATATATATATATATATATATATATATTTACGTTATTACATAAAGGTACGTTTTCAATTCCTACCCTAAAGGGAATTTTTGTTTCAGACACAATTATTAGAATTTAGCTTAAAATACACCCAATACTAGAAAACAATTTCTACTTCTGTCTAAAGTTAATTTAAAATTCTAGGTTATTAAAATTCATTTTACTTTGTAAAAATTACCATTGTTGCGGAATATCTTATAGATTTTACGAGAGCATAGATGGTGTGTTAGTTTCTGGTCAAATGCTTTAATGAACTAAGTTAATATTTAAGAAGTTTAGTGCCATAGAACATTGAAGGTATTTACACTATTCTATTAATCCTTCTATAACATTAATCTGTATTACAATTATGTTACCAATTATAGAAGTTCTATTATGTTGTTTAAGAGAAGCAAAATAACCGAAAATAAACGAATATATGAGGAAATATGTTAAGCGGAATTCAAAATGTTAAACAATTCTAAATGCAAACTTTAGAAAGAATGGAAATTAGTACCTGGCTTCAATGGTCATTCATTGAAGAATTAAGTTTCTTATAATAAAACGTTTCACAAACCTTTCGAATGAACTACTAACTATTCATTTCTCTATTTATGTATTTGCTTTAATTTTTTTTCATTCTCAGTTATTCAAGTGATATTGATATTCTTATTATTAACTCCATGACTCCTAAAATAGTTTCAAAGCAATATTTTTTTACTCTAAATAAAACAAAAACTCCCGTACATTTCTTACTAGAAAATTTGGGAATATGGTTAAATTAGTTTTAACAGCTCCGTTTTCAGTTATCACATCCAGTTTTTAGCCAGCTTTTACCAGCTTTTAGGGAGCAGATAACTCTCGACACTTCAGTAAAAGTCAATAACATTATACAATTTGTTATCTATCATATGATGTTTTGCGGATATGCAGAAGGTTTGTTCCAAATATTTTTGCTATATTAAATCTATTTTTAACACCACTAGTTTTACTTTTTTATTCCTGAAAATTATCTTGTGGAAATTAGTTTTTAATTCAGGTAATATTTCATAGCTTTATATAGTTTACCGAATTTGTAGTATTTGCAGCGTCCTATGCAAGATCAGCGGAAACAGCAGTTCAAGTCCAGAAGAACTCTTGTCCTTGTGTTCAAAGGAAAATTTTCAGGTACTTCTATGAGATCCTAAGCGTATTATGATATCCAGTTCTCGCACAAATTAGACTGGTACTCCAAAACATTGCAGCTGGATTCTTTATAGGTCAATTTGATGCCACTGCCGCTATTTTGAGTCCTACTCCCACAAACAAGGGAGGTGGTGGTTACAGTTAACACCACTGTTACTACCTTTATAGATATCTAACAACAACAACGACGAACATCATTTGAAGCTGTCGACGAGATGATCATTTCATTACTCGTGATGCTATTACTTGATCGTGATCTAAATATATAAATAAAGAATAGTATAGTTAAGTTTCTATATTATATCTTGATGTATCTCTGCTGATGAAATAGAGGAATTTTCAAAAAAATCTGGAAAATGGAAAAAATCTTACCTTCTTGCATTTGGGGATGATAATGCCTAAATATTAGGAAGTTTACGTGCCATTTAATATATGCTTGATAGACTATATCATGCTAGTATAGAAATTGGTCTAGAATTAACCATAGAAAAGATGAAAATTATGAAAAATAGCCTTAAGAAAAACATTTTAAAAACGTAAAGTATGTTAAAGAGAATATATACCTTGGAAAACAACAATCTGTCAGATCAAGCAACGATATTGAAGAGATTGATAGAGGAGATAATTACACCTGTAATTAATTATGGAACTCGACCAATGTCTTTCAAAGTTTCTTGTCGCTGAATTTAAAAAAATAAAGTAACAGATTCTCGTCTTCCTCCGATGAAGTATATGTGTTAGACTTATCAATACACAAAAGAAACGAAAAACAAGGTCTGTAAATATCAGAGGGCTGCGGAGAGGAATATTCTTTGGATGAAATGCATGGTTGAGATTATACCTATAAAAATAAGACAGAAGACAAATTAATAGATGCTTTAGAAAGTTGAAACAGAAATGGCAATGTAAAAGTCATGTTGCTAGGATGCACTTCGCAAAGTGTACAAAAAGAGTGACATTCTGAAAAGGACCAATAGACAAAAAAGTTAATGTAGATCAGACACATGCTGGACGGTAAGATAGGAAAAGGAGCAGTAAAAATAGAACTGGGTAAATTTTGCAATAGACCGGGAGCATTACGTGAAGATGTAGGGCTTTTGTCCGAAGGGGGTCCTAATGACATTTACATTTTTTTTCCAGCATTATAGCTTAAGTTAATTTATGGGTAAAGGTTTCCGTTTGGTTTGAACGATGGGAATACATATGAATTGAAATAACTGAAGCTCTGTTTTTAATTGGGGTTTGACACAAATAGATACTTATTATTTTACATGAATACTAGACTTACCGTATCTAATGTTTATGTCACAATCTAACCTTCCTGAAAAAATTAATGAAACTAAAAATCCATTATTCGAATTATGGTGGAATTAACTAAGCGACAAGTTTGGCAGTCATTTATTTAAAATCACCGGAAGTAAATGAACACAAATATTAATACGAGATCATTGATATATATCAGACAGGCAGAAAGGTATCAGGTACTTCATTAATTTACTGACAAGGAAGGTAATTAAAGCGCGTCATTCGAGAGTTCGTTTCCGCTGACATTAATCACGTCCCCATTTGAAGGGATGTAATTAATATCCAAAAAGTAAACATGAGGTAGTCGTTCCTTTGGAGGAGATATTTTTAATGGATTGAAATTTATATGGATCTTATGGTAACATTGAAATGTATAATGTTAGACTTTAACTGCAAAAGATGAACTCAGTAGTTTATCTTATCTCTTATTTTAAAAAGAACCATTTACTGTTAACTACATGAAATATAAATTATTAAATTTAAACAGATAAAAATATAATGAGAGAATAAGGGGTGAGTGTACTTTCATTTGGAATGCCAAATATTTATGAATTATTGTTGGAAAATGAAAATTGAAATTATAACATCTCAGTTTCTTAATTTTATATCTAAGCGAATTCTCCTCTCAGCAATATAATAATACTACTGATACTTACTACATAACATAATGGGATTTACACTAATTAGGATAATTTTCAATATTCATAATTAAATGGAACAACGTAATGTGATATTTTTTCTATTTTATTTATATTCTTTATCACGACTTAGGTTTCGTTGTATGACAACAGAGCAAAGAATCTTTGCTAATATCCTGAACTTTAAGAAGTCATACAACGAAACCTAGGTCGTAGAAAAGAATTTAAATAAAGTGGAAGTAATACTACATCACTTAGTTTCATTTAATTGTGCATAATGAAATTCTATAAAATTAACGCCAAATATATTCAATAGATTTCAATAATTAATTGCAGTTATGCTATAACTACTTACATTGTTTATATAATTTTTTCAGTGCGATTTTTTTTTAAATTTTAAATTCGCAAGTTTTAGAGACAACAGTAAGGAATAAATATTTGTCAATGCCAAGGATGAGAATGAAATATTTATAAGTGCCAATTTTGATGCCAGCGTTACACTGTTTTCGGTGTATATTTATAAACAACTTTGCCAGTCCAAATTGTTTTATGCATTCACTATAATATGAAGCGCAAATTTTCGGATTCAGCGCTTTAATACATATATAATCATTTTTTTATTGATTTTTAGTCTCTTTTACTAGCTAACTCTTCCTCAAGTTGGCATCATTTAATGTGGTGTTCTTTCTAGTGTTCCACATGAGGTATACAAGTTAATCATCAGTTCAGTTGACATTCCAACTAATTGAATATTTTGTTTTCTCCTAGAATCTTTTTAGTTTAATCTGGTTTGTGTCATCTTTGTGAACATTATAAAGATTTTGAAAGTATTTATTTTAAAAACATCTATGCATTTCAAATATTTTCTCATTTTTATTACCTTCATGATGTTCATAATGTGCTAGTATCATTGTGGGGCTAGAAATTTTTACAAATTTGAAATAATTTTGAAGCCGCGATACGACAAAATCATTAAAGATGATCTCTTTGAAGAGCCGTTATAAAAACAAAATTTTCACTCTAACATGGAAAATTATAGTAGGGCACCATATTAAATATATTGAACATAAAGTCATACTTCATGATTTTTATAGATGAGTAGAACCAATAAATCGAGTTAAACACATTTTTCATTTTTTGAAAATAGTTGAAATTTAAAAAAATTTGTTCCTTTCATTTAAAAAAATTTTAATTTCACAAATTTTATGTGTCACATTTACGATAAATCAATACTGTTTAATTATTATAAATTTTCCAAGTAAATCCTTACTCAATATTCTACTTTTATCCAGTAGTTTCCTTAATATACTTTTGTTTAGTACTTTGTAATCATTAATATTAATTATTGAATAATGTGTATGGAGAATTTTTAAATTTAAAAAAGTTTTAGGGATTCATAACTGCTTAACTGACATTTTTATTTGGAGCAAAGTGCTAGTAATAAAATACATAATAACCTAAATTTTCTTCAAGCTGGCATATTGTAAGAAGGTAAGCTTCCTGGTATACTTATCGGTATAGCACATATTCCTAAAAAAAATTAAATTCGAGATTTTAAAAAAAATATTTGATAAGTTTGTAATCTAAAATTCTATTTAACTACGGAAACTTAAAAATAAGCATTAAATCACGGCTATTAATTAATATGTATCATGTTAAAACTCTCGTGCTAATGAACTTAATCGGGTCGCTGTGCGAACGAATGTAATTAATTTTAAAGAGTCCATACAATATAATTGCTAAGCTTCCATTTAGGTTAAGTATATAATAGCTGAAACTTTTTTGATAACGTCATATTTCCAACGATAATTGAGTTTTAGTTCAACTCTTTTGCAGACAATAAAATTATGAATAGCTTCCATTCATTTATTTTTAACATAATAGAAAAGTGAATAATAGAAATTAAATACTATCGCTAATCCGCAGCGTCACAGTTGTTCACCCATGAAAGGTTTAGTCTTGCTGTGCAATTAATCTTCGTTCTCTTTAAAACTCAAAATTCTAAAAGAATTCAATGCATTTCAAAAATAGGTTTCAAAACGTGAATTTATTTTCTATTCGAATGTTTAATACATTGCGAGTTAAATATTATTAAACTGTCATATTTCTAATGCTTGTGTAAACTGTAATCTGTAGTATGCTCCATGTTCAATAAACAATATCTAGACTAGGAATCGCCAAATATAGGCCATGCAATAGCTTAGACATAACTAAATACTAAACTTTGAAACTTGTATTTTCAGAACTATTTTGACATTCTTAGCATGCAAAAATCATTTAGTTAATGTTGCTTTTGAGCTAGACTACTGTCAAACTTATTATTACTAAATTAATATTAAAATAAGCAAACCTATTTAAACAATAAGAAATAAAAGAAACTTAGAACTTAAAAAATTGCTATGTAAAAAGAAGAGAGTAATAAGCATAAATATATAAATTACAAGGAGATTCGATGATGGAAATTTGCCTTCTATTTTTCAATGTGTCTAAAAGTAAAAAGAAAGGAATTCTTTTCGCCTTTTTATTGAAGGTTAGGTGAAATTCATGTTATTCTCTAGAGATATTTACTTTATTAAACGTCGTCTCTATCTTCCGTAAAAACTCCTGGAAATTTTACAAATTTAGCAGTTGGAGAAATTGGTCAAGGTTAATGCGAATTCGTATTTTAAAAGCTTAGTGCTTATTAGAAAATACGCTATGGTGTTTTTTAAATTATAGTATCAATTATTTTTTTTGTATATCAATAAAATTTATGTAAATGTTTAATGAAATATTTGCAAAAAAATTTTATTGTATTTAATTTTTTTTTAATGATATGTGATATAAAATATAAGAAAAGTTATTTTCAACCATTTTTATTGAGGAAGAAGAATCTAATTATTATAGTTCTACCTTCTAATAAAACGATTACAAATTAGGTATCAACGTGAATCTGAGTTCGAGAAAGTTTGTCAATTTAATAAATGTGAAGAAAGTATGTTGCGACTGGTGGTGTCGGGTATTGTGACTGAAGTCAATATACTCAAAGTAGTGAAGCTAATCAGAAAAATCATAAGAGGTAGGCTGTTAGTTATTGTTATAAATATTAGTATAAAACTTCAAATATATTATTCTTATTGTAATTAATATAAGCGAATCTAGGTATAGATGTAAGCTATTTAGAGTTATGCGTGTTTAAATCGGTTGGCGAGTTTTGGTATTTAGGCATTCCTTTTGAGAATATGGAATGGATTATGTATAAATTTCAACAAAATCACTCCTTCACTAAGTTGGGTTTCTTTGTAAATTTTAATGCCTACGTTAAAATATAATACGTACAGTATGTACGTATTTGGTACGTATGTATAAATATCAATTCAGCATACATAAAGGCGAGGAATTTGTTCGATTTATTCAAGTATTTCATCAGTAACGAATCGCGATTTACTTCTTAAACTGTCAGCCTACGGAATACTTAGCAGTTTATGTAAGTATTGCCAGATTTCAGCACGGCCATTATATTCATGATTTCTTACTAATAGATCTCAATCATAGAATCTCCTTGTAATGACATTGGAGTAAATTTTTATTCCTTTTTTAATGCTTTTTCATAACGTTTGAATGATGTTATATTGCACTTAAGAATATGCATTTGTATGCATTTGTAACGATACAAATGCATATTTGGGGAAGAGAAATTAAAAAAAGGTCTTGAAAAAATTCCTTTTTTTAGCTTTCGTATCTTAAAAGGAAAAACGGAACCCTTTCTGGGGACAATTAATTACTCGGAATCTTTTTTTAAAAATTTATTTATTTTGATAGAGCTAATATAAAGGAACATATTTTTCCACCATTTTAAGAAAAATATGCAAAAAATTATATTCATACCCCCTTGTTTTCGAAACCTCCCAATATAAAATTATGAATAAAATAGAAATATTAGAAAATCTATGAAAAGGTTATAGTAAAATTATAGCGGAGATTCCAGATCTTATATTTTTTTAAATAAGTATAATATTTTATTGCCTGTGAAAGATGTAGAACATTAAAAACATATTTCTAAAGAGTTTAATAAAAATTACACAAACTTTAAATGTTTATAATTGCCTAAATGTGAATGGAACCTTCGGAGTGCGAGTTCAACTTTTGCTCTATAATTTTTTGTTCGTAATTTTATCACTAGTATAATTGTAATTAACCCTAGTATGTATCCTTGTATTGAAAAAAGGAAGTACACAAGCTTGGTAACGTTCCATTGATATATATCCTTTTACGGCAACACATTTAATCTACTTATTTAATTTAATTAATCTTTAGTTTAAACAATTTTGAAAAATTCAAGCTGGCAGTGCTTTGTTGAATTCCAAATACGATTTAAAGTTAAGAAGACTATTATTTTCTTATTAGTTAAAAATACTTCTCACAGCTCCAGCATGTGGAGGTATACGTAGAAGAAATGAAGGTAGCAATGAAGTATTACTCGCTCGTTTTTGATGTAACGTTTAAAGTCGGTGCTACGTTTTCTGGTCTACTATTATAAGATCTAAATATCTGATTTTTTTAATAACCTATTGTGGTTAATTCTCTCTAACTGCTTAGAAAACCCAATAGATAAACTTTGTAATTTTTTTCGTATTTACGAAGAGAATATTGGAACCTTTCATTACCATACTTTTCTCATGGGGCAAAGATATTCACCTATGTTTCTTAATTATAAAAATCTTTTTCAAATGTTCAATATATTTGGAGTTGAAATTCTTTCTTTACAATTAAATGAATACTACGTATTGTAGGAATCATCTTTCTCTAAGAAGAAGAAGCAAGAATATTTGTGAATTGTCCACTTGAAGATTTTGTGATACAACGAAACTTAGGTCGCAGTAAAGAATGTAAACAAAGTAGTCTCATTTTATTGAGATTCTTTTTCATTGCAATATTGACATACAATAATACCTGGAAAAAGAAATAACAATTTAAAATTAAATACTTAATTAAGTTCATATACTTTTAAATGGGATAATCATGCATTGGAGGTATAAAATTGTTTTTCGTACGAAAGCAACTAAATAAACACTTATCTAAATTGAATGAGATTTAAATTATTACAGAATATTTGGGGCATGAATTAAAATAAGATTGAACATATTTGGATGTAGAGATATTTAATAAGAATATTATAAAAAAGAATATGTGATACTAGACAAATATGCTGATAATTTGATCGCATTTAACGTCTAAAGAAAATGGAATAAAAAAAACGTTTAGCGAATTCGTTAGGAAATATGATATTACAAATTTTGATTGTATGTTTTACGTTATCTGCAAATGTTGTGGTATAGATTTATGAAGTCTTCTGGTTTAAGGGAATCGTAAATTTTATTTTTATATTCACTTTGGTCTTGGATAACTATAGTGTTTCTTTATATGCTTTAGGTATGATGAGTTTATCTTTATTAATTTTATTCTGTAAATTACTTTGTGTCCAAATTTTTTTATTAATGTGCGTTTTGGTTTAGAGTATTTTTTATATATTATATAAGCAGCTTTGTGTTTAGTGTCCTGGTTGGTGAATATAATCGTAGTATCTACTATTAGTGATTCTATATTTTTTCGTAAGGGTGCGGTAGGAATATTACATTTAAACCCTTTATTTAAAAGTTCTATTTCTTTATCATTAACTGTTGATTTTGAAAGGTTTACCGTTCTAGGATATAATGTGTTTGGTAGTTTTTAATTTTGTTTAATTGCTTATGTGTTATGTTTTTCATTATGGCACTGATATAATTTCTATTTTTATAGCCTATTGCATCAAATTCAATACGGTGAAGGAGATATGTTAAAGAAGAGTGTATTACCTCTAGGCTAAGGTTTATGTTGTCTCACCTGATGATTGCTTTCCGAACTTCTTCCTTCAGCCAGGTGGTGAAGCTTTATTCTGTTGCTTTGTGCCCAGCTCGAGTTGTTCCCCTAGTCTTGATGTTTAGGTGACCAAATGCTTTGTGTCGTTTTCCGAAATTTAATTCGGAGTCGACGGTGGAATATCGCCAATGAAGCCAAATCGGCTGTTTTCAAATATTGAATATATTGGGCGTTAATTTTGTAGAAATGCATTATTCACAATTAAATGAAACTATGTGACGTATATTATTATTTCTACTTTCTTTAAGTTCTTTATCACGACTTAGGTTTCGTTGTATTGCAACATCTTCGGGTGGGCTTTTAGCAAAGATTAACGCTTAGGAACTCCCAACAGCATTTATATTTTACACAAAAAAAACCAGCTGAAGATGGGTTTGTGCGGGTTTTTGCACTGCTTACGTTAGTGAGTTTATTGTAGGGACGCGGTGTAGTTTTTATTACATTTTCCAAAGTTATACAATATACATGTATTTTGGTAAGGGTAATAAATCAAATTGATGTTATTCTATGAACTTATATAATGTAAATGTTCCGGTGCATATAATAAAATTAAATGGATATTATTCTCGGTAATATATTTATACAATAGCAAGGGTATCTGATGGCTAGTACATACCACTAATACGTATAGGTCATACCACTAATCATACGCATCTCCCATTTAATTTTTTTTGTTATTTTTTTATATTTATTTAGATGTGTAGTCGAGCTGAAACAATTTGACGTGTACTGTACTATCAATGTTGTCTAACTATATATTGTCTAGAAGATATTAAGTATGGGTGATGATATTGTATTTAGTTGTTCATTTAATATATTGACGTTGGTGTCTCTTTTATGTCTCTTTATTTCTAATGTTTCTAGGATATTGTGTTTATTGCCTTTTGTATTTATTTGTAATGTATATGGTACATTGTTGGTATGCGGGTGATGGCTATTTTAAATTAAGTGTTTTGCAAAGTGTGTCTGGTTAGTTATTTCGCCAGCTGGCAATATGTTCTTTGTAGTAAAAATATTTTCCTGTTTGATCTATGTATACGCTATTACAGTCGTTACATTTAAATTTGTAGATACCACTCTTTTCATATTGATCTATTTTTTTTTATTATTAATAAGGGTTTTAACCAAGTTATTTAAATTACTGTAGGTATATGTGGTATTATTTATATTTTAATTATTAGTTAAGAGTGTTCCTAGTTTAAATGATACATTACATATGTATTGAATGAATTTATAAAAAAAAATTATTAATTGGTACTACCGGGTACATTTCTTGGAGTACTTTTCGTAATTTATTCTGGTACAGTTTTGTGACAATTGGGTCATAATTATTATTTACTGCGATTTATTTTATAGATTTTATTTCTTTACGTAAATTAGATTTTTCTAATGGGATGGTTAATGCTCTATGAATGGAAGACTGTTAACTTATGGGACCAAGGGTTTTGTGGATGACCATCAATTATGGAGTCGGCAAATATGTCTTTTCAAAATATACTAAATTTACGTTTATTGCTTTTGCGTTCTCATGTGATATATAAAAAGTTTCGTTTATTATTCTACTTCTAAAGTAAATTTTGTATTGTTATGTAGGGAGTTGCCAAAGTTAACAAACTTGTCTAACCTGTGTACCTTTGTACATTTCCAGCCGAAAAAAATATCGTGTACGTATCTATAATAGTATATAATATTGGTCGCTAATTTACTGTTTAAGAGGCTTATTTCTAGAGGTTTCTAACAGGGGACTGAGGGGATGTCCATTCCAATGCCATTTACTTGTTGTAAAAATATATTATCAAATAAGAAATAATTTTGGTCCATGCATAATTTAAAAAAGTCTGTAATTTCCGATCTTCAATGGGGTTTAACCGTTTCTTTTCTAAGATATCTGAAATAATTTTTCGGCAATCTGTTGGTAGTATATTAAAAATAAGTTTATTACGCCGAGTGATACTAATATACAATTGGGCGTTAAGTGTACATTTTGGATTTTATTACAAAGATCAAGGGAGTTTTTAATGGTGTATTTAGGCAAAAATCCGGTCTTTTTTCGGAAGATCTTTATTAAAGTGAATGGCTAATTTTTTGATATCGCGTTCATGTATGATAGTACTGGTCTTATGGGTATATTTTTGTATGTTATGTAAGAATTTTAGGTTGTCCATAGAGTATCGGGGGTCTAGGATTCATTTCTGTAACTTTACATTTAACGAATTAGTTAGGAAATATGATATCACAAATTTTTATTATTTGTTTTACGTTATCTGCAAATATTGTGGTGGGGTCTTTTTGTAGATCTGTGAAGTCTTCGGAGTTGAGGAAATCGTACACATTATTTTTATATTCACTTTGGTATAGAGTAACTATAATGCTGCTTTAGATAGGACGAGTTTACCTTTATTAATTTTATTTTGTAAATTACGTTGTATCAAAATTTCTTAATTAATGTGTGTTTTGGCTTTAGAATATTCTTTACATATTATATAAGCAGCTTTGTGTTTTGGTAAGTGCGTCCTGGTTATCAACCAACTACATATGTACTTTGAAGTACATACCGTAACCAATATTATAGGTAGATCAAAATTTTTCATCGATTTTCATGGAAAAAAATCACTATTTTCAAGTGAATTATTAAATTTTTTTTAACTTTTAATGACGTTTGCGTTCCTTCTCTATATATACTTAAACTATATTTTTTTAATGACATCTGCACTCCTTTTCCATATGTAATTAAATATTGATATATTGATTTTTAGGTGTACACGAGCGATAGAAAACTTACACATGTGCGCGATGATATAAAAAAATTGTCAGTCGTTGCTTATTCATTTTTAAAAATTTTCTTCACCCAAAAATAAATTGTTGATTTTTATGAAAAATTATAATTCTTACCAAAATAATATAAGTTGTTTAAACGGAACAAAAACATACAAGCAAATACGGAGGTGTTCTTTGACTACAAGTAATTACGAAGGAGTTCTTTGACTACAAGCAAATACGAAGGAGCTCTTTGACTACAAGCAATTACGAAGGAGTTCTTTGACTACAAGCAATTACGAAGGAGTTTTTTAACCACAGCGTACATGTTGGGACTTATCTATATTTTGTACTATAATACATTTTTTGTATTTTTAGTGTCCCATATCATAAAAGGAAAAATCGATACATTTATAAGAAAACTCATTTGTCTCTCTGAACGAACAGATGGACGTTCGTTTGTCAGAGCCTTTACCTTAGAAATAATTGTATATAAAAATTTTAAAAATATGGCATAATGATAAAGAATATTGATGCACACTTGTGATAATAATATTCACCTGGTAATTTAGAAGTGTAGGCAATTATTTTTTTTTATTTCATCTACGGCTTGAAATATCAATTCAAGGATTTTTTAAACTTATTGTTGAATATGTCGACAAAAAATATATAGAACCCCGCCTTTCTACTAAAGTTACTGTTAAAGTAAACATTTTGAAAGAATCAATGTCACTAGAAATTTATTGGGAAACTACAACGGTAATTCTAATTTGCACGGTTGTTGAAATAATTACGACCTTTTTAAGCCAAAGAAAAACATGTTAGACAATCAAAATTGACTTGGGAGAAAATAAGATGAATGTTTGTATAGTTTAACAGAAATGTTAGGTATCCTTAAAAGTTTGTATATTCCTAAATATGTACGGAAATATCGTGTACAAATTCCTCGCATATTTAATATAATTTTATTTAAAGCGGTTAGAGATAATTCAAGATGTTTATGAATAAGTAGTTGAAATAGGTTATTTGGAATCGTTTGAATAAAATAGGTTCATTTTTAGAGTTTTTGTATTTATCTATAGGTATCACGCAAAAATTACTAAATCTATATATTGATGGATAAAAAAGGGTACAACGCCTTTTTAAGCATATTGCGCGCAAGGGCGGTATCAGATATGGCATAGTCAAAGTTTATATGGAGAAGAAGTGTAGAAAGGTAAAATTTATATGTGATATGTCTATATATTATATGTGAAGAAACAACTTTGTGACTTTTTAAGCATATTGCACGCATGGGCGGTATCAGATATGGTATAGTCAAAGTTTATATGGAGAAGAAGTGCAGAAAGGTAAAATTTATATGTGATATGTCTATATATTATATGTGAAGAAACAACTTTGTGACTTTTTAAGCGTATTGCACGCATGGGCGGTATCAGATATGGCATAGTCAAAGTTTATATGGAGAAGAAGTGCAGAAAGGTAAAATTTATATGTGATATGTCTATATATTATATGTGAAGAAACAATTTTGTGACTTTTTAAGCATATTGCCCGCATGGGCGGTATCAGATATGGCATAGTCAAAGTTTATATGGAGAAGAAGTGCAGAAAGGTAAAATTTATATGTGATATGTCTATATATTATATGTGAAGAAACAACTTTGTGACTTTTTAAGCATATTGCACGCATGGGCGGTATCAGATATGGCATAGTCAAAGTTTATATGGAGAAGAAGTGCAGAAAGGTAAAATTTATATGTGATATGTCTATATATTATATGTGAAGAAACAACTTTGTGACTTTTTAAGCATATTGCACGCATGGGCGGTATCAGATATGGCATAGTCAAAGTTTATATGGAGAAGAAGTGCAGAAAGGTAAAATTTATATGTGATATGTCTATATATTATATGTGAAGAAACAACTTTGTGACTTTTTAAGCATATTGCACGCATGGGCGGTATCAGATATGGCATAGTCAAAGTTTATATGGAGAAGAAGTGCAGAAAGGTAAAATTTATATGTGATATGTCTATATATTATATGTGAAGAAACAACTTTGTGACTTTTTAAGCATATTGCACGCATGGGCGGTATCAGATATGGCATAGTCAAAGTTTATATGGAGAAGAAGTGCAGAAAGGTAAAATTTATATGTGATATGTCTATATATTATATGTGAAGAAACAACTTTGTGACTTTTTAAGCATATTGCACGCATGGGCGGTATCAGATATGGCATAGTCAAAGTTTATATGGAGAAGAAGTGCAGAAAGGTAAAATTTATATGTGATATGTCTATATATTATATGTGAAGAAACAACTTTGTGACTTTTTAAGCATATTGCACGCATGGGCGGTATCAGATATGGCATAGTCAAAGTTTATATGGAGAAGAAGTGCAGAAAGGTAAAATTTATATGTGATATGTCTATATATTATATGTGAAGAAACAACTTTGTGACTTTTTAAGCATATTGCACGCATGGGCGGTATCAGATATGGCATAGTCAAAGTTTATATGGAGAAGAAGTGCAGAAAGGTAAAATTTATATGTGATATGTCTATATATTATATGTGAAGAAACAACTTTGTGACTTTTTAAGCATATTGCACGCATGGGCGGTATCAGATATGGCATAGTCAAAGTTTATATGGAGAAGAAGTGCAGAAAGGTAAAATTTATATGTGATATGTCTATATATTATATGTGAAGAAACAACTTTGTGACTTTTTAAGCATATTGCACGCATGGGCGGTATCAGATATGGCATAGTCAAAGTTTATATGGAGAAGAAGTGCAGAAAGGTAAAATTTATATGTGATATGTCTATATATTATATGTGAAGAAACAACTTTGTGACTTTTTAAGCATATTGCACGCATGGGCGGTATCAGATATGGCATAGTCAAAGTTTATATGGAGAAGAAGTGCAGAAAGGTAAAATTTATATGTGATATGTCTATATATTATATGTGAAGAAACAACTTTGTGACTTTTTAAGCATATTGCACGCATGGGCGGTATCAGATATGGCATAGTCAAAGTTTATATGGAGAAGAAGTGCAGAAAGGTAAAATTTATATGTGATATGTCTATATATTATATGTGAAGAAACAACTTTGTGACTTTTTAAGCATATTGCACGCATGGGCGGTATCAGATATGGCATAGTCAAAGTTTATATGGAGAAGAAGTGCAGAAAGGTAAAATTTATATGTGATATGTCTATATATTATATGTGAAGAAACAACTTTGTGACTTTTTAAGCATATTGCACGCATGGGCGGTATCAGATATGGCATAGTCAAAGTTTATATGGAGAAGAAGTGCAGAAAGGTAAAATTTATATGTGATATGTCTATATATTATATGTGAAGAAACAACTTTGTGACTTTTTAAGCATATTGCACACATGAGGAGTGGGAGATTAAACAATATTTCTTATACTTCTATGATTGTGAAGTCTCGTTTTTACTACCATTTATTTGATTCAATAATAACATAAAAAAATTAAAACTGACAATGAATTGTATCGAAAAATATTTTTTTAAACTGTTACTAACACAGAATTTTAAATTTCCTAAATATTATGGGGAATTATGTCAAACAACAGACGTTAATGACGTATTTACACAAGCTATCAGCTGACATAATAGAATAAAATTTAAAAAATATATATAATATGATTATAAAGGTACACTCTTTGACAAAAAAAACCTCAGTAACGTCCAAACTTAAAAATTTAATGAATCGCGGCTGAATTTCAACCACGAGATGACAACAAGTTTTTCTTAATACGGTTTTCATCGTTATTAAACATAAGATTAGACCTTAAATCTGGCCATCAGTCTCAGGTAACTATCATTGCGCTATGTTTTATAAATAAATCACAATTTGTTTCCTAATGACTGTAAGCGCCCATACAGAACGGTCATACATGTTATTATATTTTTATCGTATAAAAATTCCAAGTGAGTTAAATGCTGATGAAAGCTAATTTAAATGACTTGCTACTCAAAACAAAGTATGACCAAATTTATTTTTAAAGTATAAAGATGGAAATGTCCCCGTGGTATGTTGGGTTGATTACAAGGCTTACGGTCTTTAGCGGTACACCGCGTGGATTCTGATTCGATTTACGACCGCTCGTCTTCCTCGTGGGGCTGACTGGTTTTCCGGTTGGCTTTAAGAGATTGATGTCCTAGCAATATGGACCACTTTATGTATCAATTAGACATATTAAAGTACATAAATAAATAAATATTCCCTTCTTGCATGCAACGCACAGACATTTTTCTTCGGTGCGGTATATAAAGTATCCTTATATTTTCAACCTTCCCTATTTCTCAATAAGATACACAGACTGCAATAGCCTTTTATTACATCTCTTATAAAATCTACGATTCCAATTATAAGTCTATGAAAAAAACGCAACGTTTTTGTTACCATATCAAAAGTACACTCAATAATACGTCGGAATCCGTAGTCCAAAATCCTTTTAAAATCTTTATTTCAACCATTTCTTTCATATGGTAAACCTACTGTTGACTTAAGACCTGCGTTTCATATTGCTTGAGGTTTTGATGTGTGTAATTATGTTTCTAACATTTTTTAGATAATAAACAAAATTTGACATAGAGTGCAGTTAGTACTTTTTCAATAAGTCGACGTTTAATTAAGACAATAGTGTCAGCATTAAAAAGTGATGTATATACTATAGGAAGATAATAAATAAATATACACAATCTTTGGTCATATACACGCCAATTTATATTGAAACATAATTAATATTAAAATGCCAATTTATTATAAATATAATGTTGAATGTTTTTCAAATTTTTTTTCTACACATATTCATTTGTTTCGAGCATAATTAAATTTCCTAGTATTTTCCACATTACTACATAAAGATACTCGACAAACAATTCCAATAATTACAGATTAACAGAGTTGTCAATTGTGTTGAATTACTTTAAATGGATTACCTATACCTAGATATCTGAAAGAGTTAAATCAATAATGATATTATTTTTCAGGTAGAGCTACAAACATTTTCGGGTACAAAGGTAGCCGTTTTCTCGTAATTACACTTCCGTGTTTTTATTTTTCTCCTATTTTCCACTTGGGTGCAAAATATTTAATCCATTATCAGGACAGAACGTTTTAATTTACCAGATTTTTTTCCTTATAATTTTACTACCAAAAGACATAATATATAGGTTTAGAGAACCATAGGGATGAATTGTTTTATTGTATGCCCTAATTAATAATATGAGATAGCTTTCTTTTGTACCGGCACTAAGCCTTTTTGAGTATTCTCCTTCAACAGTTGATTTTAGCGAAAAATTACGCTTTAATAAAGGTATCTAAATATCTTCAAACCTAACAAGATCGAAATGGAGTTATTTGTCCTTTTCTGATAAACTCGTATCGTTCAGTCAAAAAAAATGACTTTAATTTTTTTAGCCCGTTCGTTAATCAACACACCAATCTTTCTCTAATATGAGGAAGATGAATAACACAGTATTAAAACTGCTTCAAAGGCTAATATATCTATGTATCTTATTGGACGTCGTTGTTTATTATATTATAACTTTGATTAGGAATATTTTTTAATCTTTTGTGTACCTAACTCTATTTTTTTAAATATTTAATATGCTCGATCAAAATAAGAAAGATGTGACGAGATACAAGGATTTTTTAAAATTTTTATCTGAAGCATTACAGTTAAATAAGTTTACACTTAAAGCTTTTGAAAAAAAAATAGTAGGAAAAAAATTAACCGTTTAAAAAGGAAGATAACCATTTTGTTTTTGATTTTGAACAGTTACATCGTACTGTAAAATATATTTATAATACTATAACATATACTAATGAGTTTCATTAAAATAAAGTGCAAAATTCACAATTTAGTTACATTCAATTTGAACACCTATAACTAAGTTCCGTTCTATTCCAAGTTACACCATTACTGGATAAAATGACGGTCACCATTTATTAATTCATATCAATTCCAACCCTCACACCTCAATGACGTCTGATCCCTTTTCCTCAATTATGAAACGAATACCCTGTATTTACCATAGCGATGATAATAACATCCCTTCACATTGCTGCAGTATGAAGGTCTCGGGAAATTGAGCATACATTAATTACCTCTGGTACGGGAATTAATAACGTGACCTTTACATTTCGGCTCATTTTGCGCGCTTGCATATTGTTGCTCTGTTATATATGATTATGAAAAAATGTGTTGGTTATTTATAAACTATTGAGTTTTACATAAAAGGAGTAATTGAGAATATAAGCGCAAAACACGATGAAGTATAATGTACTCAAATACGTTCGTTTCGATATACGGATGACAATTTCAAGGCTTTACGCAGCGAGCTTGCTTACAGTATGGATATGTATATTGCGTACGGTATAGTTGGTGTGTTATTGACACTTCAGTGTTTACATAGGAGTAGGTTTCACACGGAGACCGGGGAGAGATGGGGTCTCACCCACGTTTTTCCAGACATCATAAATTGTAAAACGTAAGACATGAAAATCTAATTGTTTTTAATGTTGTCCTCTTCCATTTGTGTAAATTTTCGAGGATATGTATAAATATATGTAAGATTTTTTAAGATTATTTGATATCACTAATATTTTTTAGATAGCTTTCACATAACACGAATGTGGTGCCACTAGAATTTGTCCGATACTTTTTATATGACCTTAACATCATGTCACCGAATGGTACAATATATAATATATAAGACACAGGTTTTAAAGTGATAACGGTAAAGCTAAATGTGTATTTTTGCCAATAAAGTGGTAATTCGTGTAATTATATTTGTAATAAAAATAAGCGGGATGTAATAATATGTCATAGTAATTAACCCTATTCCCATTGTAGTCGCATATCTTTTTATTCCATATCGAATGTGATAAAGGAATATTTACGATCTCAACTCGGTAATTTAAATAGTGTGACGTTACCTAAAAAGTTGGATTTTGATAAAATTTTAAAGTTTATTGACTCAAAATTATTTTTAATAAATGAGTTATAATTTTCTTTTAAATGTTTTCAGAGGTAATTAAAAAAAACATTTTGTAACCTTAGTGTTTCACAAATCAAATGATAGATGATGTAATGTAGAACTTTTTTATGTAGACTATAAAAATTCTTATGTTAATACGTTTATTTCCATTAATTTTAAGTCGACAAGTTATATCTATTTCTGTGCTGCTGATTTTAAAATACTATATATTTTCCTTTAATTGATAACATTGTACTAACACTGGGCAAAATTGATACATATTAATTTTTTTAATTTCCTTAAATTTTATTTTAATTTCCCATAAATATTCACAGCATTACATAAAGTAATATTTGTTAAATTAATTTTAATAATTAAAATTTTTTAAAAAATCCATTCTATATTCTAAAACTTTCGATTTACAAAGAAAAAACATTTTTTTTCAATAAATATAAATATGATAATATTGAAATACAATAATTGCTTGTAACATAAAAGCATAGTATTTTAGCATGAAACAAATGCATATTTTTCCCATATATTGAATATTACCATGCTAACTTTTCTTTAAAAATATTTTAAAAAGATTTTTTAATATATTTAAAAAGATATAAAAAAATACACAAAAATTATTTATTTTGTTGGATGTGACAATATTAATCATTAGTGTAATATTTCTCTATTATATGTCGGTACTCTATCTATACTGAATATTCATACAAGAAATCAAATTTTATTGAAATTAGCACTAGATGATGCTGTATTATTTCGCAGAACTTCCGAATTTGATTTTACCAAAGATCGAAACTATTAGAGGCAGATGACACATAACTATAATAAAACCATAACCAAAGGCGGAGTCTATAAAAACATACCCCTAAATATATTCAGGATGCGTGTTCTAATGCAGTGGTAACACGGATATTTTCAAGTTGACTTATACATATTTCATATTATATATAAATATTTTTATATTGACCTCAACTTCAATGTCATTTATATGTACTAGTAATGTAAAATTGAAAACTTTTTGTGACTTTATTTATTTACACTTATTTCAAGTCGATTAAAATTGTTGATGATATTTGGCAAATAAAATAAAATAGGATAAATCCCAGTTCAACATGACGTTATCCTATGATGCCTATAAATATAAATAAATTAAAAAAACGTAATAAGGAATCTGTGGAAACAGTTGCTGCAGTAGTTTGAATATACTTCAAATATATATGTGTATATGTATATATATATATATATATATATATATATATATACATACAGACACACATATACAGTCAATGTTTATCAAGTCACCAGAAATTCCACGTTCTAAACTAAAGAATACACAAAGGATTTACTGAATTGAATTTAATTGCGAATAGTTTTCAGTTTAAAATAATATAATCTGTATTGCAGCCGTCATCAGGTTTAATTCCTTAAAAAGTTATAGTTTGGATGGTTATAATACATTTTAAATGTTACTTGCTACTGTAGTTCAATGTTATTTTCATCAACATGTTTTGATCGAGTGGACTATGTTATTATGGTTCTAAATTTTTAAGTGCATCTGTATTAACCACTTTTGTTTATAGGTTCATTCTTTGGAAATCGACAAATAAGGAATATATGGTCAATTTATTCAGGAAATAAATGTCATACAAAAAATGTTTCCGTACAGTCTTTCATATGATATGGACACATTCAGTGATGGTTTGCCTACCTGAATCAGTCAACCATCCAAAAACACTTTAAATTTTATAACATAAAAGGAAACTTGAAAGCGATCTTAAAATGAAACGTTTCTTGCAATAAACCATTATATATCTGTACGGATGAGAAACCTGAAAAGGATAATTGGGACACATTTGAACTATCTTAAAATCCAAATTACATTTATGTATTTAACAAACGTAAAATTAAAATAAATTATCATAGTGCTCTTATAGTAAAATATTTATGAAATTCGCAAATTATATTTAATGGCCCCCTAGAGGTTCACAACCTGTGGTCAATAGATACTTCTTAGTATAGTATAGTGAACCCTAGAGGTTCACAACCTGTGGTCAATAGATACTTCTTTATTTTTAAAAATTATTTCCTGAATTATAGAAATTCCTGAAATTCTGATTTCTTGAATTATATAAAAATAAAGAGTATATTAAAAAATATGATAATGTTTTAAATCTACACCTTTACAGAATTATAACATACATTTCACAATAAATAGCGAGAAAAGTTTAGATTGAAGCAATCAATGTAATATGTTACGTACCCGTGAACTTCAATACCTGACAAATTCCTGTATGAAGCGCTAATACAGATATAGTTACACTTACTTATTTTTTAGAACATTTTTTTGATGATTAATTTATATAAATTTACTAATTACACATACAACATTAAATTTTACGATATTGACTATTCATATTGTCAATATGGCGTATGGCAATTAAGTCGTGGTGACAGTTTGACGCTAAGAAAACATGTGAAATAAATGCGGTCTCGCTCGAACTATTACAAGTACCGATGAAAAGAACAAAATGAAAACATGTAAGTCTTTATGATTTTGGCCAGATATTGTACGATTTGGCCAGATATTGTCCGATCCGATTTTTTCATATTAAAATTACGAAGTTATGGAAATATTTACACACGAGAAATGGACTTAAATATTATTTTCAGATGAAAAATTACTAGGATCTTATTTCTAAATTAGCTATGCCTTAATTAATTATTAGTATTTTTCCTTATATTTTACAAAAGAAAATAATTTTATTATTCGATACAGCGATGATTCCGTTATAAATTAATTTATATTCTGTAAAAGTGGACGTTTATCCGATAATTTTATACACAGGATAATAATTTCATAATTCAATGTTTAAAGATTTATGTATGCTTGTTTTCGATTAATTTACATTTTTCCCGATATGTTTTTAGATTAGGTAATATTAGCTTAAATTAATTTTTATAATACGGTAGTTGACTCGTTCTAAATTTTGATATTTTTCGTACAGTATTGTGAAATATAAGTTAATTAAAAGCAGTCTTTTTTTTTCTTGAAAAATAAGCCAGTTGTAGGCTTCTAAATTTGAAGATATGGATAGAGTTTGGTATATCGCTGTCCCTTATCCTCTCACAGAATATAATGTGCAATATTAAAAATGACCTCACAAGACAGTATTGCCGTCCTTTTCTAAAGGTTAAATTTAAACTTTTATAACTCGGTACATTTTTAAGATTATTAAAAAATTTGTTCACTCTTCATCAGCTTGTATCTTGAAATTATGATTAATGAAATAAAAAAAAATTAGTCAAATACCAAATTGTAATTAACAAATTGATATTTATCGTCGATTTTTTGTTGTTGTTTCTTTTGGTTTAAATAATGTTTATTATTTTAATCATTACGACTCACTCTTATATAAAAGGGTCAGAATAATTTTGAAAGTAATTCCTTTAAAGGTTATGTTTAGTTAGCCTTCTACAAAGAATTTTCCTTTATGCGCCCTTTTTTCTTCAAAACCGAGGAATTTTATTTGATAATTTTTGTTACTTTTAAATCATAACTACTTACGTAAAGTACAAGGGTTTCGACTTTCTTGTTGTAATATTACATTACTCAACGTAAAATTCAATTTCAATAAAATGCCGAATTTCGGGGTTATGCACAATTTTATCGAAAGTGGCGTAACAAAGCGAGTATTTTTTGAATGCGTTCCCTAAAAAAATAAAATTACAGTTATTCATTACTAGTAGTAGTATAATATAATATTATGGTAAGCTGAGCTTGTCAATAATTACGAAATATAAGCTGTAATAATATATGAATACATGTTTTAAGTTTATTTCGATAGGATTTATGATGGACAAATTTTCCAGTTTTTAATTTCAATGAATCGAAACATGACTAGTGGTTTCTTCGTGATATTTGAAGCACAGTTGAACGAGTTGGATTCATTAAGTTCAAATAATAAAATAGATAGTAAAATATGAAATTCAAATATTGAATTAAGCTGGAATAAAATATGAATTAGTAAAATATGAATTTAAAAAACGATTCAGTCTCTTTCGTATATTCGACACTCTATACTGTGGTACCTTACTATCTCATGTCGTAATCACACTTTCTTCAGTACCGCATTCTTAATGAATAGTTTAATTTTTATTTAAATCATACAATTTTCATTACATATGAAAACCGAGATCGCAAGGTTCACTACATATTTATGTATATGTTTTGTAATTCATAGATATTAAATCTTAACATACAATGTGCTTAGGTAAAATTATATTTAGGAGTCCTTCTTCTTCTTCTTGACGTTCAGTGGTGCGACAGCTAAGGCTGGACCTTAATCTTCTAACGAATTGATTCCAAGCCAATATGCTTATCTTTGTTCAAGCACTTAGAAGCCTTGTTCCTAGTAGCCAGGGAATCTCTTATTTTAATTTTAATTAATAAATTCTTTATCTTTATATTATTTTCTTTATCTTTATATTCATATTTCCAGTTTAATTCAATATTTGAATTGTTATATATTTATTACTAGCTGTGCCTGCGATTACTTTTGCGTGAAATTTGATGATTATTTTTATTAAGAATAACGTCATAAGTGAAAATTTTGAAAATGAATGAAAGATAATATCGACATAACATATATTTGTTTAAGAAATTAACACGTATACTTCATTTTCTATGAACGTATATCCTACATATACCCCTAATAGGTGGCGTTAGATGTAAATTTTTTTTAATAAGTTTTATCTTATAAATTAAAAATTGTGGTTAAAAAGTAAAATATAAAGATAGTAAAATATAAAATATAAAAATAACATTAGTGTAGTAATTACTATTGCAAACAACACAAAGTAAAAGTCGATCGGTCGGTTTACTCCATTAATTCTATCAAGTAAATAACAATACATTTTTTAGTTTTTCAAGGTTTACTTTTATTGTGTTTATTAATTATTTATCTTCGAATAAAAAGTTTTTCTATGGGTCATAACTAAAAAAATCTCAAAGTTATTGAAGTAATATGCACGTATATGGTAGTATTTTTTATTGTAAACTAAACTATTTATTTGCTTATTGGAATTTTTGTAATTTCTTGTTATAGTTTTTGAAAATCCTTTTTACGGTTTTACATAAAGAAAAGAAAAATCGTAAACTTAAATAATTATATTTATATTATCTGTTTCCTGCCTGTTTAAAATCGTGAAGTTGATGAATTGGGAGTAATTTTAAATTTGGTAGTTTTAAAGGTGATCGTGTTTTGAAACACAATAAAATTTACTATGCCGGGAGCTGTGCTAAGAAAAAAATGCCATCATGTAATTTTTTAAATAACCATGTATTTATAGATAATTATAATCTAATTATTAGGTAATTTTCTCAAGGATACTTAATGATAATTAATTCTAGAACAACATTGAAACACAGAGAGCAATGTCCCAACAATTATCCCAACGATTACATGGAATGTTAATAAGTCATAACAATGAATAACAGGCATTAATGTTCCACCTAAATAATTCTAGAGTAACAATGAATAACAGGCAGTAATGTTTTAACAATCAACTCTGAACGTTTAGTAATTTTAGAACTGCAATGAGTCAAAGACAGTAGTGTTTCAAAAGTTACACTAAACGTTAATACTATATCAACAATACATCACAGAGGTTTCAATAATTACACTGACAAATCACTAATAATATAGTAACCATGAAGTACAGGCAGCAATGTCCCAACAAATACACTGAACTTTAATTAATTCTAGACTACCATATATGACAGATTTCAGTATTTCAGCAATTACCGTGAACAGCAACCAACAATATAGTTAATTATTATAGTCAGTTATTGCTTTCTGTAATAATTCATTAATTACAGAAAGCAATATATTAACATCACATTAAAGGTTTGCAATATTGCTCTACTCATAAGTCAAAGAGAGCAATAACCTCAACACCTATAATGAGCCTTAACTAATCATCAGTGTACCATAGAGCACAAAGTGTCATTTTTCTGCAAGTCAACTAATACTAAAACAAAAATTAATCACGTGTACCAAAGTCTCAGCAATTTCAATGAACGTTAAGCAAAATCCGAGAAGCAATCAATCACATCACAACTCATCACAAAGCAATGTCGCAATTATCATAATAAAAATTAACTAATAGTAGAGACAAAATTAATCAGAGGTAGCAACGTCTTAGAAATTATACTAAATGTTAAGAAATATTAGAGCAACATTGAAACATAAAAAACGGTCTCTCAACTAGAGATGGAACGAATATCCAGTGACTATCCGTTATCCGGCCTATCCGACCATTTTTTTCCATCCGGCCGGATACCGAATAGTAACCCACTATCCGGCCGAATACCGAATATGAATGTCCCAACGAAATTCTCATTAACGCAAGATAAATCATATCACAGTAGCTTATAAACGCCATTTATTTATAATTAAAGATAAAAAGTTTCATTACTGACATTATTCAATTATCAGAAATATTATTATTAATTAGTATTCAAAATTAACAAGCGGTAAATTATGGTGAATAAAAACTAAATTTTTAACATTTGATGGTAACGAGCGACTTCGTTTGGATTCGTACACCAGGCAAGCTTCAGGAAACAGTCTTTCGCTATAAACACTAGTACCAGGTGCTGAAAGATAAATTCTCTTGTGAGTACTGCATAGAGTTACTGATCACCAAATGTAAGGATCCTGATTCCGATCAATTCGAAATGGCTTCAAGAAATAGTCGATCTCGCTAGCAATTGGATTAGTTTTTCTTGATCGCGACACTGATTATTAATTTCCTTTGCCACTTCATTGAAACAGTACCAAAAGATGTTGTGAACATAACCTCTAATACTCACATACCGGCCTTTTTTCCTTCACGAAATCAAGAAATTCGAATATGACACAATAAACATACCGTAAAATTGCTATTCTCATTGTTTAAATCAAAATATTGGCAAATAGGCGATCGTTTTTTACTGATGACATTTTTTTATCAACCAAACAATTAAATCATGACAACAAGTGACAAAGCAACCAATCTAATTATCTAAACAACTGATTTGTGCTACCCGCTCACACGCGATGACATCCGAAAGCGCCCGAATTTTTCCGTGCTTGATCACATCATTTGTCTGCCGACGTAATTCAAACCAAACTTTCCATAACATATAAGGCAACATTCGTCCGTTCATTTGGCTCCGATCTTTATCCGCTCATTTGGTCTCGAAGCTTGCCGAATGTCCGGTATTTGGTATCCGGCCAAACTATTATCCATTTCATCTCTAATCTCAACAATTACGTTGACCGTTAACTAATGTGGGAGCAATGGGCAAAGAGCACAGAGAGCAGTGTCATGAAAATTCACTGGACATTTACTAACACTGGAATAAAATGGATCACAAAGAGTGATGTATCAATAATAATACGGAATGTTAAATAAATTGTGGCAACCTTGAAACATAGAAACCGATGTCTCAAAAATCGTTATACTAGAGAAACATAGAAACCGATGCCTCAAAAATCGTTATACTAGAGAAACATAGAAACCGATGTCTCAAAAGTCGTTATACTATCGTGGACGTTAATACTAGAGCAAAAAAATCACATAGAGCCTTACTCTCAGCAATAACACTGAACGTTACCTGGTACTAATGACCTGTCAAATCTTTTTTCGCTACTTTAATTAATCACAGACGGCGAATACACTCAACTCAGCGGTACACTGAATCCTAATTAAATATTAGAGTACCAATGAATCACAAGCAGGGCAATGTATTAATATTGTAGTAAAAATGAATCACCCTAAATATCAACTAATATTCCAGGAACAATGAATGATAGAGAGCAAGGTTTTAACAATGACATGTTAAATGGTACAGAATAATATGAAATTTTACACTCAATAAAAATTACTCATTTATCCCACGTACCTGGCTTGGATACCCTTCTGAGTGGAAGTTTGTAGTGTTTAGTATATTCTAAGTATTTTATTATTAAGCAGTTATTTCGGCAAAATGCTAACATATTTAAGCTAGAAAATTTCAGATTCCGTTTTCTATATTGCCAGAATGCCTCTATATATAAAAAAAATAGTTATTATAAAGATTGGTAATTTTTACCAACGAACATTAAATTATGAAGAAATAAACAATGAAAATAATAATTTACCACAAAATTTACGATTTCGGTAATAGTGTGAAATCTATAAATAAGACCATTAACCGTTCCCAGTGTAGTGGCGTAATTCAGTCAGAACTAAACACGGTCAACAAGCGGAGCATATTAAATGAAATGAGAAGTGATCACTAATAAATCATTGAAAGGTCATAGAAATCAGGAACAAAATGTTTTTACTGATACTTAGGTTAACTAATTTAATGATACTGAGAATAATGGCACTCAGGACAATTTCATAGTTTGGTAAAATAGTCGATACAGAAATATAAATCGAAATGAAATAGTATTAATGATTACCTCTTGGCTTAATTCCGCCGCTTAGCTATTGGGCTCTGATCGGTTCCAATTCAGTTGGAGCCATTCTGTGCAAACTTTTCAAAAGTTGTCACATTCATATGCTCATATTTTCATTACTTTCATTTTATGTAAAATTAAAATTCTTCAATATCAATAGCAAACTACACGCTTCTCTCCGGCATTAAACTAATTTTAAAAATTTAAAAATTTTAAATATTTCAGTATATGAGAAATAACTTGAAATTTACAGATTTTTTTACATATGTTTTTAAGGAAATAACTATGAAATATCGTGATGGTATATGTTCACAAATCGCTTTTTTGTAATGTTAATGTGAACTAGGATATTATATCTCTAAATTTTTAATTTTCGAGCGAAACTCTATTCTCTAAGCTCCCCTTTCTGAAACAGGGCTTTTAAATTTTGCGTAATTAATATTGATACGGAACATACTGTGTACGGCGAATAAATTAAAATTTCTTCCTTTTTAGTACATTTTGCTTTTTGTACATTTTTTGGAATCAAATATTAATAAAATTTGTTTATTAACATTACGTGAAGAAAGAGTGTTCATTATTATTACTAGCCTTAATGCAGATGTGTTGGTGTGTTTTTTAAAAGCGAGGGAAAATAATGAATACATTATTTATTCAATACTTTTGAAAGAGTCTTTACTAAACAGCGTATAAACTATTAAAAATTTGTGATAAATAATGTAAAGGACATGCTTATTACTAATTGTAATGGTGCGATATTTTTAACATGACATAATAATAATACTGTTTACAATAAATTTGATATCGAAAATAATGTTAAAATTAATAGAAATAGTGATAACGTTACTACTACAAGTTTTAAATATAACTATATATGTGTTGTTAAATTCGTATAGGAAGCCGGTTTCAATGAGTATAAAACAAGAGGATTACGTTTATGAAATATTTCTTATTATTACATACATACATACATACATATATATATATATATATATATATATATATATATATATATATATATGTATATGCATATATATATATGTATATGTATATATATATATATATATATATATATATATATATATATAGATTTACGTTACTTAAAATAAAGGGTTCAATGGTATGGAGGGTCGCGCGGCACCATAAAAGCAATATAGGTTACATAGTGATTTACAATTAATTCCCGTAATAATTTTTCAAAGAAAAAGTAATTAGTATTTTCCTTGTGTTTTATTACATGCATGTTCTATTTACGATAATAAAAGTTTTAAATATAATTACGAATTGGAAAATGTTACGACTTAAAAATATCTATTTACAAAAAAAATTATTATTTCTTCGAAAAGAAAGCTTAAAATAAACAATTTTATAGATAACATACTTAGATAAACAGCTGCATATATTTAAATTACGAAAAATAACGTAACTGTTGAATGCCTCTAAAGTCTCCACTCAACAGATTTACCGGCTAAGGCTCGATTGTAAAATAATTTCTTATTACCGTCACATACCTTTGTGATATCATTTGAGTCGTTTAATGCTTCATATCATAACGCAAGTTAAACATTAATAAATTTTAACCATATTACAATTTACGTGCATAATTTTATAACTATGTTGATTGTAAAAGTAATGACGTGATGTATTAAACAGAAAAAAATAAAGGATAAAAAAAGAAAGATATATAGTACTTTTAGGTGACTCTCCATGAATTAACACGGGGGCGCTCTTCCGACGTTTCTGTTGAGAATGTTGGTCGTTTAAATTGTGAAAAAAGCGAAAACTTGGCAGATTTTCTTTTGTTCTTTAAGCTTGTACGTAATTTTGAAATCGCGAAAGTTTCAGTAAAAAGGTTGGGTTGGGTAAGATATTTGGCAGGTTCAAATGAGGAAATAGACACTTTTTTTTATTAATGTAAAACAATATGCCTAGTCATGGCGAAAATTTGATGTGTAGACTTTTATTTTGTAGATACGTTTGAAATTTTTTATAATACTACGATCCATAGGTTGAAACTTGGAAGTTGTTTTTGAAGGCAGTAATTGCTTGGAATTAAATTTTTTTACTAATTGAGTTGAATAATTATTTTGTAGTACTTAGGTTGTCAATATACAACAATATTTTACACTTATATTTTTTAAAATTTTAATATATATTTTGTCTTCAAATTAATATACTTGTGCTTTTATTCGAATTGTAATGAGAGGGAAATGAATCATATCCCGCAATATATCGTGGTTTTTTGACATTTCTACAAGCAGAGGCTATCATTTTCAATACTTGTCATATTTACCATAATTCAAACTAACATTTTTTCATTGCTATAATGTCTTTTTTAGTACTTGCTATTTTTAAAAGGCACGGTTTTTCAGGTAGGTATTTTCAAAAGAGCGCTCTTTTATGCCTATTGAATATATTATAGTGAGAATTATTATTCAATTAATTATGTAAATTGATTGGTCATTCGATATTATTTATATTTCTATGCATACACTCTCCCCATAAACTTTTTTAAAACATCCCATAACTATTATATAACTATTATAATAATAGATTGTGAATGACAGTTGATTGATGAGATTGTTTACTGAAATTTTTTTATTTTTATTCAGAAATGATTCAGTAATATTTTTATTTTATTCTCTGTACTGTTACAACCATTTCCTTCAACATTTTACTACTTAGGAAAATTATTTGTGTTTTATTCGTCACAAATCTATTTTTTTTCTTAATTATTTACAGTTTTATTTCTTTTCCGTACCGTTTTAATTGCTTTAATACCTTTTATTTTTTGCTTAACATATTGGCTTTTAGTTTGATGTTATGAATTTTATAAGAGGTTTGAAATTAAATAATAAAACCATATTCAAATTACGTTCGTAAACAGAAATAGTATTTCAGCAAAGAAGTTTCTTAACATAATTATTAGATGAATAGAATTTATTCGATGCATATAGACAAAATTCCAGCAAAAGAGATTTACAAGAGTCGTATGGCTCTCTAATGCCTGGATTCTTGAAGGTTTTGTATTCTTGCAATTTCCTTAAATATTATAGCGTCATTTTGGATATGTTACAATTACATTTATGTTTATTACAAAAAATACATAGTTTTTGTTTGACTTTTACATATTTATTGTTACTTATTAATTGTTGTCATTATTATATTTATATATAAAACCAAAGAATGTTACATAAATGTGTGTGTATGCGTGTATGCGTGCGAGTGGGTACCGGTATTTGTGTGAATGCATATTTGAGATATGTGCGTACTTTACAGAGGCTCCTACAATTTTCAACCATGGACCATCAAATTTTCAGAGAAATTTTAAATATTTACAGAGGATGAAAATCTCGATCCCACCATTTGCTTCCAGAATGAGTTGTAGAAGTACCTATGGAAATTACCATACTCTCTAGTCTTAGTAACACATTTTATGGATTTGCCGAGTCTTGTTCTCCCATATGGAAGATGATAGTTTTTTCACTGCCTTACCTCCCCAAAAATGTGGAAGTTCTTTGAGTGATACATGGAAATTTACGCAACTAATTTGTATTTTCTATACTTTAATCACTTGCGGAACTGTTGGTAAAAGCTAGTAGTTCTATATTTTTATTGTTATATTTTTATAAGATTGTATTTATTATAAGAAAGTAGATAATTATTTATTTTATGTAAACATTTTATAGAAGTGAATTCAAAATAGAATAGGTTATTCCCTATCATATTCCATTATCAAATAATAAAAACGAAGCTTTGAAAAATCCTTGAATGTAATGTTACTGTTATTACAAATTTAATGAATATTAATTACAATTTTGTTTCATATATTAATTAAAATAATGTTAATAATTACAAATTTAATGTAAAAGTGTAGACATTAAGATATATCTTTATCTAAAAGCAACCTAGATTAAATTTGTAAGTTTTTCCAAGCATACATTATTGTCATCAAAAGAAAAAGGTAGAATTCATGTAGTTTGTTAATTATACATATTACGCATTTTCTTTTGTATCTAGGTTTTCTTATGTTTCTTGATAATCTTATAACATGTCTTATTAAACTGACGGAGACACCTTTTAATGTTACTGCTTTCAAATAAATTGTTTATAAATGTGGTCAAAGTAGCATACTTTTATTCAAGTTTAGTATTTATTATTGCTATTAATTATGTATTACAAATTATTAAATTTTCTTGCTTAAATACTATGCTGTTTATTAGGCTTATAGACATTTACTAATTAAATTTGAGAAAACTAAACTGTCTTAAACTTTATATAATATATTTTTTTATTAAACTTTTATATATAACGGCTTACCAAAAAATATTAATTTCATATATAAATCTCTGCTCTCCGTTTCTTAATGAACCATTCATTTCAGGAAGAATAAAACACGAATAACTGTTCTTTGTAGTGAAATGTTTAAGAAAACGGTTTTAATAGTACAGAGAATAAAGTGAACTTATTCTGAAAGAAAAGGGAAAAAACTTCGGTAAACAACTGTCATACACAATTTATGGTTTAGTGAAAAAATATAAATGAATTCAAAAATATAAGTTAGTTAGGGGACGTTATTGTTTTAGACAAGTTCAAGGAGAGAATGTATGCTTAGAAATATAAATAATATCGAATGACCAACCAATTTATATCATTAATTGGATAATGATTATCACTACAATATATTAATTGGACATAAAAGAGCGCTCTTTTGAAAATATCTACCTGAAAAAAAATATGCGTTTTAAAACTAGCAAATGCTAAAAAAGGCATTAAAGCAATGAAAACATTTTAGTTTAACTTATGGTAAATATGACAGATATTGAAAATTATGGCCCCTGTTTAAAGAAATGTCAAAAAAATACGATATACTCCGGGATATAATTAATTTTCTTTTCATTATTATTCGAATAAAAGCACTTTGACATTAATTTAAAGATAACTATTTTATCTTGTAAAGTTAAAAATGAGAAAGTAAAAAAAAAATAAGAATATCATATTATTGTACATTGACAACTACAGTTATTACAAAATAATTCTTCAACTTAATTCGTAAAAAGTATTAATTCTAAGCAATTACTACCTTCAAAAACAACTTCCAACTTTCAACCTACGGATCGTAGTATTATAAAGAATTTCAAACGTTTCTGCAAAACGAACGTCTACACATCGAATTTTCACCAGGACTCGGCATATTGTTTTACATTGATAAAAAAGATTCCATTTCCTCTTTTGAACCTGCCAAATATCCTAAACCAACCTTTTTACTAAAACTTTCGCGATTGCAAAATTGCGTACAAGCTTGAAGAAAAAAAGAAAATCTGCCAAGTTTTCCCTTTTTTCACAACTTAAACGAACAACATTCTCAACGGAAACTTCGAAAGAAGGCCCTCATGTTAGTTCATCGAGAGTCACCCAAAGGTTCTGTGTCTTCCTTTTTTTATCCTTTATTTTTTCTGTATAATACATCACGCCATTACTTTTACAATCAACATAGTTATAAAATAATATACGTAAATTGTAATTATGGTCAAAATATAATAATTTTAAACTTGTATTATAATATTAAGCATAAAATGACACAGATGATATCACATAGGTATGTTATGGTAATAAGAAGTTATTTTACAATAAAGCGTTAGCCGGTAAAAATGTTAGATGGAGACTTTAGAGGCGTTAAACAGTTAAATTATTTTTTGTAATTTGAATATATGTAGCTGTTTATAATAACATTGAGTTGGAATGATTATACATGAAAATTAGTAATGTGCTACTAAGTCCCAAAATATTCTTCATAACGGTTCAGAGAACAGTTTTTCATTACGCTTACCAGGTTTTGGTTAATTGGCATATCGAGGTAAATATTGGATTCCTCTCGATAATATGAAATGAAATAATCTATGACATTGTTTGATTTAAGTTTTCTTTACCAAGAAATAATAAATTTTTCAGTAAATAGATATTTTTCAAATCGTATAATTTTCTAAGACGTAATTATATCTAAAATTTTTCATTATTGTAAACAGAATATGCATGTAACAAAACTCAAGAAATATTCCAATTACAAGAATAATCGATACTTTTTCCTCTGAAAAATTATTATGGGGGTTATTTGTAAGTCACCACGTGATCTATATATATATATATATATATATATATATATACATATATATATATATATATACATATATATATATATATATATACATATATATATATATATATATATATATATATATATATATATATATATATATATTGTAAAATAGGGAAACTTTGGGACTTTCGTCTGTAATAATACATGGGTAGATTGCAATACATCCATTTTTTTTAAATCATACCACTTTTTTTGATATTTCAGAATTGTCATGATATATTAAAATGAAAATGCGTCAACCTATATCTTATATTTCGATAAATGTAAGACATGTAGCAATATTGCATGATTACTCTTCTTAGCGATCGACAATGAATTTGACTTGTCTAACTATCCCATGTAAAAATGTAAAAATTAATTTGAAGGCCAACTTTATTTACGTTTCGTAAATCAAAATTATTGCTAGTTAAAAATCTTCAACATCCATTCATTATTTCCCCAAATATTAAAAGTTATAAAAAATATTATTATCGATTTTTAAAACAAACTTGTCGGAATAATTATTAGTACGATATTTTTTCATTTGTCGTTTAGACAAATTATTATTCGCTTCTTATTAATAAAACAATATTCATTTTAATTGCTTATTTCAAATTCAATCTTAATTATTTGATAGGGCAACCCTCACACATTTCTTCTGGATAGAATATTTTTCAAAGTTTAGTTTGACATAACAGTTGATTGGTTTAATGCGATTTTATTCTGTTAAATTATTTGTTACTTGTGATATCGAATGAGTAAAATTGCGAATTTCATTCTTAGTGCTAATGGGACGTGGTATTGGTATGCTAAATGTCATTGTAATGACCCTAATAACGTGCGTCGAACGTTATCCGGCAAACAAGTCTTGTTACGATCAGTTCAATACAGGAGGATAATCCGTTATTTCGGTGATATGAGGTGATACTTCCCCAAAAATATCGACAAACAGGGAAAAAAATGTGCTAACTCATTTTATAAAGAAGTAAAATTAAAGTCAAAATTATTGTCGTCGGTTGCAAAAGTGCGGTACGGGGAAATACGGGAAGGCACTTAACACGGAAATGAAACATAACATTAAGGTATGTGTAAATACTTAATACATTCCAAAACAAAATTATTTGTATTTTAATTACTATGTACGCGTGTCTCTAAATCTAGGTTTTTTGAAAAGGATAAGTGACATTTAATTTTGACACTTCACAGTTTGCAAAGTTTGCACACACGTTGTCAAACTGACAGTTTGTATAAAGATTATAGGATGTTAATTTAAACATAATTATGATTTCAAACAAAATTTAAACTTTAATTATTTTATCAATTAGGCGAGTAGTTTTAAAAGAAATAACATAATGTCTAATTACACATGATTAATGGGACTGTGTAGTGTCTGAAGCGACAAAGTTTCCTTCACATACATACTATATATATATATATATATAAATGCATTTATATATAGATATATATATATATATATATATATATATATATATATATATATAATACATATATTTTATAACATTACAAAAAGACGATTGAATACTAGGGATATCTAGAGTATTCTAATTTTTGTTACTCAATTCTGAATAACTTTAAATGCTTGTTCTGAAAAAAATTAACTATGCTATTTTGGTAAGTTACTTTGTACCGCACTGATGTGCTTGCGCGTCACTATTTGGCTTGAATGGCGTCTCTATCCGTTTCACTTACACTAATAGAAATGATGTGTCAATCCATCTCACTCATCTTGGTAAAAATGGTGGAATTCTATATCTCGCTCACAATTGGCAAAATATCGTATCCTATCTATCTATCGACATTTTGACATTTTGGCCAGATAAAACAAAATGGGCCGGAATAAAATCTGTTTTCATTAGGATTTATTTACCTTATATAACAAAGAATATAGCAAGTGTCGTACAATTTTGGAATCTGAACTAAATGTGCCAATTTTAAAAGTAACTTCCCAAAAGAGCGTGATACATTTTTTTTCAGTTCAAGCATTTAAAATTAGGTGATGGAATATTTTGACTGCATGGTTGAGTAAAGAAAGATTTTTTTTTAAAGTAAGGCAGTTTTGGTTTTATTTTAGATTGTGGTTAATGTAATGTTTATTCAGGATTAAGTAACAAAAATTAGGCTTAAGAAAAATAACAACACGGTACTTAAAAGAAGGTCGCGGAATGGCAATTTATTGAATTTTTTAAAAATACCTATAATTTTAAAAGTTTTTCTAAACTGTTACAAGCTGGCCTATTCCCTGTTTCCGATTTGATATATATATATATATATATATATATATATATATATATATATATATATATATATATCGTGTTATTGCCGTTGATGTTGGTTTGTAATGTTTGTCTGAGAGTTTTGTCCATAAATAATTTTGACACTCATACTGAATAAATTATTTCTACTTGTTTAATAAAATGCAATCGCTTTCGTTTTCTAAGAACCCGATGAAACTACATTAACCAATTAGTAATTTATTTTTAATTTTTCTGCCATAACTTGCTTTTTTTGGATTTAACCTATTACTGAACTTTTCGTTAAAATTAAATTTTTCGTATATCTTACCTTCGAACCCTTAATTTTCTTAATAAAATTATTTATTAAGAATAAATTTAATAACAAAGTTATAATTTCTTACAATTTGTAAAATAATTTCTTATTTCCTTTATAAATTCATTAAAATAATTATTTATTAAAGAATTTATTAAGGAATTATATATATACTTTTTCTTCTCAAATCTATTTCTTTGTACGGATTTTAAGTGAAGTTTCGAAGTTTCATTTCTAATGTACTTTTTGGTTAATAATTCAACTTCGTTAAATACTTAGAATTGAAACGTAAATTGAGATATTTTGAGGTCTATTAACCATTTCAAAATTATTTACATTTATCTAATTAGAACTCTCTTATGTACATATTATTAACATTGTATTTAATTGATATTTATTGAGTAGCAAAATGTAACTACACGAATATTTTGATACGTACTGTATTATATTTAAATATAAATTTTATCAAAAATATTCCTGCGCTCTTTTGTAATATTAACAGAATGTTTTTCAAAATAAAAATACTTATAAAATATATCCATTCGTTAAATTATCTCTTTTATTAAAGTTTTAAATTTATATTCAAAGCTAGGTATTATTTTATGAAGTACTAGCGACCCGCCTCGGCTTTGCACGGGTGCAATTTAGGTATTAATATGGTCTAATCGGGGAGCGATTAATAATATTACTGTCATTATTAATTATACCACTCGACGTCTTTAAATACAGTATTTACAGCCGTTTTTGCGGTTTGTAATTTCGCGCTGAAAATTTTATTTTTTTTTATTTTACTTGCTTGAGAGCTCCGATAAACGTGTGCGATCGCTGCAAACCATATTTATAGGCACGCACCGCCGTCGCCCTCCGCCGCCGCCGTCCGTGCACAGCATTAGCATCGCGAATACTGGTTTTTTGGTAATTTTAAACCTGTAATGTCTTCTAAGATATTACTGATAGTGATAATGATTTGCTGAAGAGAGGAAGTTCTATCTGCATTAAATGCCCAACGTAACCAACTTATTTAATTCGAAAGTATAACCCACAGGAAAAAATCTCGATAGCATAAAAATTATCACTGTGTGTTATCCGTAGCATATAGATATATGCCATCTGGATCTTTTTTAGATATTTGTAAAATACACAATTCCACAGCACGACATTTTTGCGAAACAAATTTGATCGAAAAGTATCTAATGTTTATAACGTTAGTGAAGTAATTTTTAAAATCGAAAATTCTCTAATGTTTATAACGATAATGAAGCACTTATGAGAATTATGGGTTTGTTCATTTTCATTAACAAATTTTAAGAGACAGATTAATTTAATTATTACACAAATAAATTAGCACAGTAAACATTTTTAGTTTTTCAAATGATTAATCTTTTTACAATATTCTGGTAAGGAATATTGACAGAAAAATTATGAATGTTCGTGAGAAAATAGCAATGGTTTACGGCTTACTTAAGATTCCTTCTTATAATTTCAAAACATTTGTTTTTTTTCAATATTTAATAATTGATTAAATACCGTATCCAAGTGCGTGTCGAAATTCAAATAAAGTAAGGTTGCAATGTATCATTAATGATGTTGAAGTTTTTAATGCAATTTAAACGAAATAATTTTATATAAATGCTCTAATCAAACGATGATATCTAATTCTTCTAACCAATGGTTTAAAGATTAGAGAGGGAGGGAGTGAGGCTTCGCATCAGAAACGATAATGGGATCTCAATTTTAAAATAAATCATATTTTTAATTATATCCATGAAAGATGAAACGCATGCAAAAAAATTGTGTCCCATTTTAAGCGTTACCTCGAAAAAATCTGATTTTTTTCAATTATTTTTTTATATCTTAATTAAGTTTCATATATAAAGCAAGCTACTTACATAATTTTACACTATATGGGACAAACATGTCTGACTAAATCATATAAGGGATATATCAGTTTTTTGAAGTAAACGTAGTAATGTATAAAATACTACCACAATTTCTGTGTGTGATAATAAATGTAAAAAAAATGTTATTATAACATTTCAAACTTACAGACGAATATACAACTAGCAAATCATTTTTTCTGGTTGTACGCTAATTGTCAATAATGAGCCAATAAAGAGACACATCGCACGCTACTTACACGAGATGTGTCTTGCATCTTCCAGTAGTAATTGACTGGTAGAGAGTAGACGTGGATTTTCAACTTCATCTTCTTTAAAATTTATTAATTATGTAATTCTGGGGTAATATTTTTAAAATATAGGTGTGAAATTTAGGCTTAACTCAGAAAACATAAAATTTTACACGTAGGTATTATTTTAATTGTATTAATGCAAGGAAACACTACTTGTACTTGTACTAACACTATTTAATGCGAAAAAAAAATTAATCGTGGTATGGAAAGACAAATTATAATCAATCATAAAGCTTGTAATTATGCTCTTTTTTCTTATTATAATTTAAAATATTTTCCCGGAATAAAAAATTCTGCAGTTTAATAAACACATATTTTAAAAAGTCATAGTTTATGAATGAAAAGTTTCCATGTATTTATTTTTTTTATAATAATAATGTACTAAATTGTGACCACATAATTTAGATATCACTATAATTGTATAAAAAGTTTAGATCCCATTTTATTATTTTTATACTATTCCTAGTAGTATTTATCTATCTTTCATTTTAAATAGCACCCCAGAAACAATGACACAAGGCAATATTATAATAATTATTTGTCAAATATTACAGGAAAATCTGAAATTTAACTGTCAACACAAATTACTCATGTATCAATTGCGCTTGGCTTACATTCATATTAGTGTGGAACTTTGACAACATTCTAGGTATTTTGTTACAAAGCAATTATTTTAACCAAATTCTCAAATATTCCAGCTTGAAGATTCGAGATTCCATTCGAATTATTAATAAATACCACCACTGTCGCCAATAGTTCACTTTTCGCTTAGAACAACTAATTTCATATAAAAATAAAAATATTAAAGCAAAAAATGGTAATTTGGCAACAGTAACCAAACTAAAATGAAATTGATTAAAGACTAATAATTGACCCCCAAATTTGTAATTTTTGTAACAGTGTTAAATCTTTCGATGGGACAATTAACGCGTTTCTAGTGGAGTGGTATAATTAAGCCAAAATTAATCATTACCAAAAAGTGAAATGTTTCAATTGCGCTGAGAAGTGGTGACTAATTAGTAAATATTGAAAGGTGAAAGGTCATTGACATTAAAAGCAAAGTGTATTTTACCGACACTTAGGATAACTAACTAGTTTAATGACACTTAGGACAATTTCAAAATGTGGTATAATAGTCTATACAGAAATGTTGCTTCAATTAATTATCAAACAAAACGTAAAATAAGAATCCCTTCTTGGCTTAATTTGGTTGCTCTGGCTATTGGGTCTTGATTTGTTCTAGCTCATTTTGAGCCATTCACCTGCGAACATTCTAAAAGTTGTAACATTTATGTGTTCATATTTTTATTCTATATAAAATAAAAATTTACTGATAATAAAAACAAACCATTCACTTTCGTCCAGCATGAAATTGATTTAGAAAAGGTACAAATTTAAAATATTTTTGTATTTAGTAATAACTTGAAATTCGCAAAAAAAAGATTTTCAATTAAATTAAATTTTTTTTTTATCAGACCCCTGTTCTTTCAGCACTACGTTCTAAAATAGTGCTTTCCAATTATGCATATTTTTTATCGGTATGGAACATACGGTATGAGGAATAAGTAATCATTTCAGTACTTTTGTGTTCATTGTTCACAATCCATGTAGGTGTTCATAAATATTAAACGAGGAATGAATCTATATTACTATTAATTTATAGTGATGAGGTTTTGATGCATTTTACAATGGAAAGCAATGAATACATTATTCTACACTTTTGGACGAGTCTTAACCTAAGAGCGTATAAACCATGAAGAGTGATAAAAATAATCTAAAAAGTTTCTTTTTAATCATTTTAATGGTACGATATTTTAAATGTGATGAACGGAGGTTATCTTAATGCCATTTATGGGCTTGCATTGCACGCGAAGAGTAAAAGCTGTTTAAATCGAAAAATGTAAAATTAGAACGTTCGCTAAAAAGTATATAAAATACAGTACAGTTATGTGTATAAAGCTAAAACTCCTATTACTTATATTAAAATTTATGAAAACAGTTGTCACAATACTACTGTACACTTTAAATATAGCAATATATGTATGTAGCAAGCGGATTTGTATGGATTGCTAAGTATAAAATAAAACGATTATGTTAAAAAAATACTTCCTATATAATATACATATAATAACAAATATACTATATAATAACAAATATACACACACAAATATACACACACTTGCGCTCGCGAGCGTAAACATACACGCACACACACACGTAAATATGAAACCGTTTTGTTTATCAAAGTAAAAAATTATGCCGAGTCATGAAGAGTTTGACGTAAAGACGTTTAATATTTATAGACGTTTGAAGTTCCTGATAATATACAAAGACTCATGGGTTGTTACTGGCATATCCTTTTTGAGGTAGTAATTTCTTGAAGGTGAAAACTTTTATGTTTAGAGTAAAATGATTATTGTGTGATCACTTTAATTGTTAATATACATTATAATATTATACATTGATTTTTTCATATTCATGTCATTTGACTTTGAAAATAGTTTTGCTGTCCTTTTATTCCAATTATAATAAAAATTAAATAATTTATAATTCACAATTTAATTGTGAATTGTGAATAATGAATTTCTACAAAATTAACGCCAAATATATTCAATACTCAAAATTTAAAACTCGTAAAACATACGTTAACGTACGAATTTTCTTCAAGCGCAGACTTCAACTTTCAATACCTATCATATTTTGCCAATCATCTACTTTTTAAATATGCTATTTACAACTTTACTGTAATTTTTATAATCACGGTTTTTTTAGGAAGACACTTGCAGAAGAGCTCCCTTTCATATCAGTGTAAATTTGTTTGTAAATCGATACAAATTTTAAAGTCTACGCTTGCAGTTTTTTTAACTCCTATGAAAACAGTAGCATTCCGTAACTCTAATTTTTGAAGCCATGTAGTGAAACCATGAATTTTATATGACCAGGTTGTTTAGCGAAATATTTTGCTTTTTCCTTCGGAATTGATCCACTAATGACTACAATTGATTGATTGTACTATATAACCATTTTATTATACATTTCACAACAGGGAATTATTATTTTACAATTAGGGAATTTCAGGTGCGTTCCATTCTTTGTTCAATTAATTTTTCATTTTTTTAAATCTACTTCAATTCAATTTTAAGTGCCTTAATAAATTTTATCCCCTCGTTAATGCCTGATAAATTGAATTTCCATTTGATACCATTAATTTTGTGGGAATAAAACGTAAATATAAAACTAAATAATAAAATGAAATCGTTTTGTAATAAATTATATTGGTAAATAAACAACAGTATCTAGTTTTTTCGAGGCATAGAGGTTCATACTGATAAAATTTGTGTTCTGTAGCTTTGTATATGAAGCGTGGGGCACCAATACTTAATTTTTTATTAATTTGAAACTTTAGGAGTCTATTTCAAAATAAAAAGTTTGCATGCATTTTACTTTGACTTGCAAGGGGTTAATTTAGGTTATCATTTTAAGAAATATTTCAAGTTAAAAAATCGAAATCATCCGACTACCAGAGTGTGAATAAAAAAAGAGGAAAGACAAAACTTAATACTAATCATAGATTTTTGATTTAGATAAATCAGGTTACGGAGTTTTAATTGTATAATGTTTCATAATATCAATCGACTAGAGAAACACCTTATTTCAATTTATATAAACTTGCATGTAGTTTAGAAATGAGCATTTTAACTTCTTATGTCGCATTAAAGTTATCGTTGAAAATATTTTTAAATCAAAATATTACTCGCTCTTAAATTATGATTTAAATTTTATATTTAAGCGTATAATTTACTGGCAGAAAAAAACCTGAAACGTATTAGGTTACTATTGTATAAGAGGCGACAAAAAATGTGGAAATGAAGATGGTTCTGGAAATGTGAGAATTTTAAACCGGAAATACACCCGAATCCATTCGTAATCGAAAACGTGATGAATACAGATGAGACTCTATGAACGAAATAACCTTACCTTGCGGAAATCTTAGTAAACAGGAAACAGTTTTATGGTTTATACCTCGGTGGATGATGTAAGTTTACGACTTTTTTTTTGTTAAAAGCTTTGGTTTTGCCGCAAAATAAAATATAGGAACATGTTTAGGCGAGATTTACGTATTTTGTCGTAATTCTTAGTTTACCTTTAGTAAACGAAGGTTTCTAAGTAATTAGAGTATATTGTAGTTTTGAAATAACACAAAATATGTAATCTATGTAATCTGGATTACATAGAACAGCTTTAAAACATAAAAAAGTTTGTTAATTTTTTAAAAGTTTGTTATTTGAGTATGGTTTCTCTTTTTTCTTTCATTATGAATTTACATGTAGTTATTATTGTAGTTTCGAATTATTATTCAGTATATTGCTTATGTTAGATAAATTTTATACTTTGTAAGTAATTGTAAGTCTTGGAAGCATGTATTTATTACTTTTTTTTACCTACGTGCGTGCATGCATGCGTGTGTGCCTGCATGCGTACCATGATAAGAATGATCATTATACATAATTTTTATCATATATGAACACTATTTTTACGGTGATTATTGGGAAGAATCAAACTGAATCTAATCGAATTAAACTAGCTAATTAAATGATGTTAACGGTATCCTCACCTTTAAGTTTATTAAAAAAAACCTAATTTTTAATTTCCATTTTAACATCTTCGTTCTTATTTATTAATATTATAATTATATAATAATAATTAATTATTTATTAATATTATATAATACCTACTTATAACCCAAAGCTTTTAAATTTTGATTTACGTTTATCTTACCTTTTAGTCCTTAAATGCGTTAGCAAAACTGCATAATTTTTTTGTTTGCGAATATATCAAACCACTGAAAATGAGATGTTAAAATCCCATTTTTAATTTTTTTTCCGTCAGTAATTGAACTTCCCTAAATCTTTAGCACTGACAGATACTGAAGATATTTCAAGAACTTTAATTCCTTTGAAATTATCTACATTTACTTGAAAAAAAAACATTTCCGTAAATATTATCAACACTACTTGCAGTTATCTGACCTCTTTCATTAGTGTCCAATTTATATTAAAAGGTAGGTATTTTGTAAAGAATTATGATTGTATATTCTAAATAAGCTATTGTTTTTCTTGAAACTTTACCTAAATGTTATAATAAGTAACAGGGATCGTGCCTTTCCTCGGTTTAAATTAAGCACTATCATGATTCTAAATACCCTGAAGCCGTCCGTATTACACACAAGAACAAAAAGCATATACGAGATCAAAATGATGTAAGTTTTAAATATCTCTAAAGGCTCTACTATATATATTTACTGGTAACTTTCAACAATAAAATAATTTATGCAACGTTATTACGATTCACACATCTTGTGACATCGTCTGAGTCATTATAAGCTTTATAGCATAATCAGACTTTCCCATTATTACAATTTTCCTGTAATACAATAAACACGTGTTGTTTTATAAGTATATTGATTGTAAAAGTAATGGAGTGACGTCTTTTACTGAAACAATAAAGGGTAGAAAAGAAAGATACACAGTACGTTTAGATGAACTCTCGAAGAACAACGATGAGGGCGTTCTTTCGGTACTTTCGTTGATAAGGGTATACGTTTAAGTTGTGAGGAAAGGAAAAACTTAACTCACATATTCAATACCCCCTCACAACTATTTTTTTCTTTTAATCTTCGGCCTTGTGTAAAATTTTGCAACTACGAAAGTTTGGTAAAATGGATGTGTTAAGATATTTGGCAGGTTCAAATAAGGAAATGAAACCCTTTTGTTTATCAAAGTAAAAAAATATACCTAATCGTGGAGAGAATTTGATGTACAAACGTTTGATCTATATAAACTCTTGAAGGTCCTAATAATGCAAATACTCGTATGTCGTAACAAAGAAGTTGTTTTTTGAGGTAGTAATTTCTTAAGGATTGAAACTTTTGTATATTGTTGAAAGATTATTTCGTGATCATTATAGTTTCATGTTCATGTTGACTTTATTTTGAAAATAATCCTGCTGTAATTTTATTCAGATTTTAATGAAAAGAAAATACGTTCTATCCAGTAAAATATTGCGGTTTTTCGACATTTCTTCAAGCACGAAACTCAACGTTCAATACCTATCATATTTTACCCATCATCTACTTTTTAATTATGCCATTTACCACTTTATTGTTATTTTTATAATCACGGTTTTTTTAGGAAGGTACTGGCCTTTATCTCAATGTGAATTAATTTCTCATTCTATACAAATTTTATTTACACCTATACTCTACTTTACCGTCAATAAGTGAACCTCCTTAAATATTAGTAGCGGTAGATAACGGAAGATATTTTAAGAACTCGTAATTATTACAAAATTATTTACATTTTTTTTAAAAAGGAAGTTTGCCGTAAATATTATTAACATTACTTGCGGTTATTTGATATTTTTTGAGCAATAAAATGTTTACTGCAGGAATATTTTATTTTTACTTTATTAGATTTCAATAAAAATTATATCAAAAAAAACCTTACAATCGTTTGTCAATTTTAAAAAATGTCTCTCAAAATAAAATCTTGTGAACTATATCGTCTATTCCTTAACTCACCTTTTATTTTAAATTCATTAAAACAATCAAAATTTACATTAAAAACTAGATATTTTGTAAACAATTTTCATTGTAGATTCTAAGTAAGCTATTGTTTTTGTTGAAACTTGACTTAAATATTAAAATACGTAAAAGATTTCATTCCTTGCCCCGATTTAAATTAAGTACTTATATGATTGTAAATACCTTGAAGCCGTCCGTATCATATACAAGATCGAAAAGGTTTAGTTCCGAAATTATTTTCCTGCAAAAACTGTAGTTTGAAAGAAATTTAATAGAGTCTTTGTTTTGCCTTCAATTTATGCTTAATTTTTTCCAGCCATGTACGGGCTGATTTATATTTTGTAGATTAAAGACAAGTTTTAAATTCACTACTTTCCATCTTGTATTTCGCCATAAGTTATTCAAGAAGATTCATGTCCGATATTCTGTTGCCATTTCAAAAGTAACAATGAATTATTTTTAGGTATTTACTCGAAGTACCAGTGCCGTAAAATTTTTAAAAATTAATACAAAATAGATTTTGAATATATTTGGCGTTAATTTTGTAGAAATTCATTATTCACAATTAAATAAAACTATGTGATGTAGTATTATTTCTACTTTCTTTAATTTCTTCTATTACCAAAGGTCGTGGTAAATAAATTAAAGAAAGTAGAAATAAACAAAATAATGCCGATATTATCAAAACCTGTTGGTCACCAAAGCAAGCCTATTATTAAAAAGTCAGTGGGCTCAAAAAATGCATTTATTACCCAATCTTAGTATATCTAGAGTTTTGAATATTGAATATATTTGACGTTAATTTGATAGAAATTTATTATTGATAATTAAATGAAACTACGTGATGTAGTATTATTTCTAATTTCTTTAAGTTTTTTACAAGGACCTAGGTTTCGTTGTATTACAACATCTTCAGGTGGGCTATTAACAAAGCCCACCTGAAAGTCTTTGCTAATAGCCCACCTGAAGATGTTGTAATACAACGAAACCTAGGTCTTGGTAAAGAAATTAAAGAAAGTAGAAATAATACTACATCACGTAGTTTCATTTAATTGTGGACAAAATGGATTGTTAGCTTTTTAAAGTACACAAATTTAGTAATGATAAATGAATATAAATTTTTATACGAAGCAAATTTGACGCAAAAGTCTATAATGTTTTGAATGATAACGAAGTTCTCATAAGAATTACGCGTTTATTTAGTCTCAATAAAAAATTATAAGAAAAAGATAAATTTAATTATTAGAGAAATAAATTAGCTGAGTGTCAAATAATTCAATCATGAAATGGTTCATCTCATTTTGATAATATTTACTAAACTATATTTCCAGAAATCTTCTAAATGTTCTTCAATCAAATAGCAATGCTTCGCGACATACTTCAAATTCCTTACGGTAATTTCAAAATATTTCAATGTTTTTAAAAATATTGAATTAAATAAAGTATCCAAAGAGAAATCGAACACGATTTTATGCCTGATTTTCATAATTATGAGGAAAAATTGAAGTGAATAAAACCAAAGGATTATTTTGATTGTCTTAATAAACAAATTGAAACATTCTTAAGAGGAAGAATAACTCTATTCAGAATACGTCTTTCCGGTTATTTTCCATAATGGAAGAGAAACTAATGTTCTGAATGTTTTGTAGCGCTCTCCATTTTTTATTATGTTTTCTGAAATTTCACAGTCAATTTGAGATTTGATATTATTTTTCAGTAATATCAACTATCAATAATTTTGTCATAACGCGTCATGCTTTTGTAGCAATACCGTTTTCGTATTTTATTACGTTATTGAGATAACTATTTTCTATAATAATGGTTCTTATGTACAAAAAGTATAAATATATATAAAGTACTTTACTTTAGTAAAAATACGTGTAACATTAGAATATTCAGTGTACTTTTCAGGCGTTGAACGGGAAATCAAAATATCATAACATGCACGCAACTTAAAAGTCGCAAAAAACTGCTAAGCTCTACGATGAAAAAAATACACTACAAATCGTTACTTTGTGTTTAGTTTCTTCGTATTTACTTTAAATTCGTTATCGTAATTAAGTGCTACTATGTAGAAATTGGCTGTGCCCTTACAGTTTTTACATCAAGCGATTTCTGAAAAAAAGGCTATAGGAAACGAACGGACAAATATTTGAATGACATAAGGATATCTTTTTTTGAGTTGTACAACCGCACAAGTGACATACGAATTTAAAAAAAATTCTTCATATTGTAGTCAAACTATGCAATATTTTACATAATATTTATTTTTTCAACAATTCACAGCTATTTATTATGAACTACATATAAAATTGACAAATGTTGTCGTGTATTAACTTTAGTATTTAGAACAATAAATATGTGCATTTGCAGTAAATTAATAAGCGAAAAGATTCGAAGCGCGAAGTTCCGATTGAGTTTGATTATTATTTTCATACGTAAAACAATACGTAACCATTAATTAACCCTCATGGCAATGCACTGTCACTTAAAGCAACAGATTATGATTTTTAAGAAGCTGTAAATTCTCTAAGGAATAAACTCCTCTTTTGTCTTACTCGAATCCGAAAGACAAATAAAAATTCTGGTCGATTGAACACCTATGCCATCTGAGAAAGCTGGTATAACTTTAAGTTTTTTCTCGAACACTTTGTTTTACAAATATTACAGAAACCCTTTGTCTGCTTGCAAAAATTGGAACTTATTTTCTATAGTAACTTGTAGTAGTGTTTATAAAATACAATAAAACCAATGATAGGCGCTAGTAGGGAAAAGAAATAAATAGAAGTTTCTTTAATCCTATGTTGTATATAACGTAAATAAAAAATAAAAGTGGGAACAGTTTGCGAGGAAGACATTTCTTACATTTAAATTTTTCGAAAATTAATTTCTGTGGTAACAAAATGATAAAGCACCATCTAGCGATAATGTAATTTGCTGTCATTTTTTTTGTACGAATATTATGTATGTAGTCTAATATATTGTAACTTTAACATTACGTTAATGATAGACATAAAACACACATAGTATTAACAAATGCAATGAATTAAAATATTGTACATAAAGTATATAATATTCAATACACGTCCTAAATTGTATGACACTGAAAATACATATATTTGTTTTAAATCCATAATCAAATATTAATCAAAATTTATATGACTTGGCATTGATATTTAATATACAACAGAAAAAAAAGAAATAGTTTTCATGAACCGCAAGCTCCAGATATCTAAATTATCGAAATTAATTTAACACCATTTAAACGTAGATACAACATGTAAGCAGTGGGTCAGAATCTGGCATTGCTCTTCAGAGTTTTTTGATACTTCCTTAAATGAAATTGAGAACCTATACCATTCCCAAACTGCAGTATTGCATAGGATATTTCTTGATTATTTAATACAAATGTTATTCATCGCACACTAATTGGGCATTGAATATACTACCAGCAGATAATTAGTTTAAAATTCTAATTCTAATAACAAAATCAGATAAAATTTCAAAAACATCTTGAAGACCACAATAAATAACTACCCGCACTAAAGAAGAGAAAAACGAATACCTACGTAGGTCGATTACTGTTCTGAAAAAAATTAAACCCAGTAACAAATAAATACAAATTTTGGGAATCAAAATAACCCCAATCAGAAGAAAATCTATAAGTAACGAGGCTTAAGACTTATTAGCAACCCGCAGCAATAAATTAAAAAAAAAACCATTTTCCGACGAATATTGTTATTATTAATTACGGCATGAAACAACATTGTTTATCGATTTTTTTACAGATTGAGTAGTTTAGATCTAGTTTGGAATGGAAAGAAGCTTGAGAAAGTTTAGGTCCCCATTTACCACTTGAGCCCATAACCCCTCCCACGTTATCACGCTCTTCCGTTGTAATAAAATTAAATTGCGCGCGCGTGTGTGTGCGTAGATGTAAGCTTATATAATTTTTTTTTTCAAAATTCAAGTGTTCAATAATTTTGGGCTTAGAATACATGATGTCTGTGAGTATGAAACATAGCTGAGCTGGTTGAAGAAACGTGACCTGAATAATCTACATACTCTGTTTCTCTTGAATATTTTACATAATACGAATATGCCAAAAGCAGATTCTATTTAGCTCTAGATGTAGAGTCGTGGGTGCTTGTAAACATAGGATATGTCCTTAAAATCTTTTCACTATCCTCATCCCTAAACATAATACATCGTTCTATTAGTAATCCTAGACAGAGCATGCTGTTCACTTTTGGAAAAACATGGAGTTTGCTTTAACAGGAACTACACAGCCAGTATTAACATTCAAACGTCCTCTGAGTATATCGCATCTTACCTAACTACTTTATCCCTTTATCTTGTTTAAAATATAGAAGCCAATAAATGACGGACTGTTATTATTATTATCGCTTGGAGAATACTATAAAGCAAAAGTATAATCCTTACCTCGCCGTCAAAATTTTGGTTCAATTATAGGATAGCATACTGATTATGAATTGATCGGCATCTTCTGTTAGGGCCGATTATATAAAATATTGCAGGAGTGGCAGATTGTAGAAGTAATTTAAAAATTATGGGATTTATTATTTTGGGGAATAAAAAAAATAGAAAAAAAATAATTTTAGAAAATGAAAAAACTGAAACTTTTTAATGTACACACTATCCACCAATATTTAACTTTTTACGAATAAGTTGATTGCTTTTAATTTCATCCGGTAACAATATAGTTTTTGTTACACATTCCTATTTTTAAAGAACATACATTTTAAATTATTTATATATCACATGCATTTTACGTCCTTTTACTTGATCTTTAATCTCGCAACGTACGTTCCTCGGGTAATTACCTCAGTGATATTCACACAGACGTCTCACAACCTATTAATTCAGCCCATGATTTGTTCTTCAATTTCGACATTGTACGTAGTAAGCATTTTACCTAAATACTTTATACTGAACTATTTACTACATTCTTTACTGTAACATAGAGTGGGAAAGTAATATCTAAACGTTTATAGAATACACATTGAATTTATTTTAATTAGTATTACCGAAATCAATACACGATGATTATTTAAATGTCGAGCATTGATAGAAGAAAGCCTGTTGCTGCTTCTGTTGAAGTTTCTGTGTTCAATTTAAATGTCGAGTATTATTTATTTTCTAGACATTTGTTATGACACATTAATTTTCTATTTTCGAATAAAACCGTGTACTTATTTATGACGTAAAAATATAAATATGCTTTTAATTGATCAGCTATTTTTTTAGCTGCTGTAGGTTTTTGTTCTTAATAGAAATTTTTAATTTTTCGTTCATTTTATACGTAAAATTCGTCGTTTTTCTGCATTTTGTACTATTTATTTTTGCCGGAAAATATGTTCATGAAATAATATTCACTTTATATAATTAGAAAGTGAAGATGATGAACGTTCTAAGGAAAGCCTATCTAAGAAGAACCTTGACAATGCCCTTCTCATGCTTTAAGTTACTGAAGTTATTTTTTGCTGGCCAGCTCATTATTTATTCTGTGATCACGTAATAACTACAAATATTTTGATGCAGCAAAATTATGTCCTTCCATTATATGATTTACTGAAGAATATGATTGATTTGGTCCCTCGGCTATCCGTTAAGTGTCAAACTGTTCTCAGAGAGTACATCACGTTATTAGAATTTCTTTGAAACACTCTTTGAATTGTATGATTAGTTCTATATTAATTACTTTTATATATTAATTTACTTTTCACGATGCTTAAATTTGAGTTTTTAATTAGAAAAAATTAACTAACAGCATTTAGTTACATGAATTTAATTACACTTATAGAAATTAATTAATACCTTAAATATAGTCGCATGATTGTTAGAAACTCATTCGATTTTTGTGTCGTGTATAGAATTATATTTGATGATTACATGATGTTTTTATAATTACAATTGTATCTTATTATCAACAATTTGTCGTTAAAATTTTGTAGATTGAATTAAGTTATAGGACAGACAGTGTGAATTTTTGTTTCCTTTCTTGATTAGAGCAAATCGAAGCAGTAATTTTTTTACATATGGCTTTAATAAAAGTTCTTTTTTATTTTTAAAGCAACATATATTGAATTTCCCTTTTGATTTCCTGAAAATTATAGGGAATTTTTTACACGTCAAAAAATACGCACACATCGCTGTTTGCTTTGATCCCATTATTCGTCGGCGGGCAAACATAGTATGTAGTGATTTATTCGTTGTTGCGTTGTTTGTCAGTGCCATGGATAGACGTATGTTACTTCGTAAGAACATGCCCATTGTAACCAAAAAAAATATCCTAATAAAAAGGGTGCTAAATGGTCATATTTGCATCATTTCTTTTCAGTTAACATTTTGACTCTGTGTGTACTCTTGTGAGTACCTTTATCTTGAAATCTGTTAAAAAATATTGGATTACTGAGTAAAAGTATGTTTAAATTACAGTTTGATTATCTTACTATCTGTTAATTGTTTTTAACACATATTTTTTGTTATTTATTAAACAAATAGTGTTATTTTCAGTAATTAGGTGAATTTCAATGTTGTGGCCTTATAAGGACTTATTTTCATACATAATTTTTTTAAATCTTCAATTCTTATTTTTAATTTCTTTTTTTAATTTAATAGTTTTTGAAAATATACTGATGAGTAAGGTACCGGAAAAATTGAAAACATTAAAAAGAAAATAAATTAGTATTCATCCGTCTGTTTGCCACTGTAATAACTTAAAAACTAATAAACGGATAAAGTTAAAACTGGAAATGTAATTTATGAAATTTTCATTGGTTTGAGTCACTAAGTAATTAATTATAGCCCACTTTTTGACATAGCCTATACATGAAAAACACACTTACTTACATACACATTACGTTTTTAATTATTGCGAGCAATGTTCATTATTTTGTTGGTCATTTAAAATATTATTTAGATTGTTAAGATGTGTCGGGTCAAATACTGAGTAAGTCTACAAAGCGCGTGTGTGCATGTGTGCATGGATGTACATACGCGTGTGTACGTGTTTGTGTATATGTCTTCAAAATGAGTTAATATAAGTAATTTTTGAAACCATTGCCTTTCGTTAAAAAATATCAACAAATATTCTAAATAGTTACTGAACTAATTTAATAAAACCCAAATTTAATTAAATGACTAATAGGATAGTCCTTCGTATAAGGAAATAAACTGAACAGTTAAGGTAACTTATAAAAGAGATTAAGAAAAAACGTAATTTGTTTTAACTTACAACTGACGGGATACATGTTACAAGGAGTTGAATATTACATTGCCCCCTAGGGAGGAGACTGTTTTTTCTAGTTTTATTGTCATTAAAATCACAATTTAATCACAACAAAACATACAAAAAATTATCATACAATATTCGACTATTGGGCAGATTCAATAACGGATAATATCGGAGACAAATAAATTGAAGAGTAATATTTTTATTTTGTCTTAACATTTTTATTATTTACGTATCACAAATTTCTCGATAATGCCATATAGCACATTAGACGTGTATGGATTAGCATTTCTTTGAATATTTGTGTGGTTGGGGTAAAACGTTATTCTGATCTATATAAACCGTAAAAAATTAATAAGCGGAAATGTAATCTTTAATTTCTTATATTTTTGCTATGCCATTTATTTACATTGTCTGCATTTATCGTTAATAAGTTATAGCTAATTAGATAAGTATTTTTTTTACTTTTTTATATTAACATATTTGCTGTTTATATTAACGTATTTGTTGTTTATATCAACAATTTTTTTTTATTAACGTATTAGTTGCAAGCGAATTTCTTAATATTTTGTATAAATAACGTAAAGTTGGCCTTAATTGTAAAAATTCAAAAAACCATTCGCTCGTCTAGACAGCCATACATAATAATATTCGATTTATGTTTTTACCATGTAATTTAATTGTGTTTTCTGCAATATCTATATACAAGTTACGCTCTTTAGATGCGTATGGATTATTGTTATATATGAAGATACATATGATTGTGATGAAAGGTGATTCCGATTATAAAAAAAACTGGAAAAATTAGAGTTTTCCATAGACAGAATTACAATATTCAACTCCTAATATAATTGCATTTAGATATATTCTAAACATTAGCCTTGAATATGTTATACTCGCAGCTAGTTAGGTGTTAAGTGATTAATATTTTTATTCATGCGGAAGTTTTCGTGATCAAAGGTGAATCACCTTTGATCACAACAACTTTGATTGTCAAAAAGCCAAAAAAATAAGAACTTCCATAACTTGAAATGTAATATTTAACTCATATTTTTTGCCATACAAATTATATATGTTCCCTACCTTAACCATTAATGAGTAATAACTCTTTTGCCGTGTAGTGATTAGTGCTTTGTATTAATATATGCGTTGTTATGACGTGGTTCCGATATATAAAAACCAGATAAAACAATCTCTACTACAGACAGCCATGTAATATTTAACTCCTCGTCTTTACTCTCGGGTGAGTCACAAATTATAATAATTTATATTTTTACGTAAAGCCCGTTTATCACTGATTTAAATGACGAATAGATTCATAGCTTAAAACGTCGACTTTCCACGAAAGAATGGAAACGTTTGCTTCTGTTTTCAATATCGGGGACTGCAGATTCTCCACATAGTATAATGTTTAGTTCCTTGCATAGTATAGTCATAGTATAATTTGTAGTTTCATCGTGATAAAATAACAAAGTATTTGATATCGCAGGAAAAGTTCATCACATTCTTATTAGAACAGTGTTTGTCCCTCAAAAAAATTTTTGAAACATGGCCACGATTCAATTATCATATCACTGTAATAAATCTGGTGGAAATAAAGGCATAGAAGTTATAGACATATGTATTTATTATTTTAAAAAAGTCTTTTACACCATAAATACGACGCAAATTATCCCATACAGCACATAATCATTGGTGATATCTTATAAGTTTGCCGTTACGCCCCGAGCCTATAGCACACCAGCTATTTTTATGGTTGTGAAATACGAATTTGTTAATTTTTTAGGGAATGCTGTGTCTTTCAAAATGAAGTATTAATAAAATTTTATTTAACTGCATTAAGCAGAAAATAATTCTAAGCCATTTTATCAAATTTTAAGGTTGTACAGTTATAATGACTTAAAAGGTATAACAAAAAAAACATTTATTTCAATGTTTAACCATACAGAAAATCGTGGTTTGACGTTTAGATCCTTTGATACTCGAGGTATCGATATTCCTTTTCCTGTTTTCTCTGTTACTATCTAGTAAAAAGTTTGTTTAAGCAATGTTTTTTCAATATCGTATATGATGATGTGATTTATTAGAGTGGTTAGACAGAGATGAAGCAATCTTCACAATAAATAAATAAACTACTTTTCATGAGACAAAAATACTATCTGTAATCAGATTTAAACTAGGATATTATGAAAGTACGTCAAGGAACAAAACTTTTTGTTTGGTATATGTAGTCACAGTAATGTTAAAATATTTATAACCTTGAAATAAATATAGGTGAACGAAATAAAAATGAAGTTCAACTAAAGAATGTTTTTCACACACAATTTCATTTACCTCAGTTAATCTGAGAAAACATATTCAACATGATCGAAACTCCATTATTTGAAATGCCTCTTTGTTAGTTTTGTGCGCAAAAGAAATATAGCCATAAAAATTTAGTTCTAGATTCCTTTGGAATTAGTAAAACTCTAAAAATTATTTTCCGAATTTTTATTTTTCACTTATATATATATATAAGAGAAAAGAATGGAGTGAGGAAAAATTCTCTTCAAATTAAAATGTTGTCATACAATGAAACGTGGTCGTGGTAAAGAATTTAAATAAAGCAGATATAATACTACATCACATAGCTTCATTTAATTGTGAATAATAATTAAGTAATAAGAAAAAGAAATTGCCACTCAACCGAGAAGGTACTCATTATGAGAAAATTAACTTATATTTGAATTTTTATATTAGGGTTTTTTAATTTTTTTTTCGAAAACTATTAAATAGTAATAATCGAAATTACTAAATGTAATTTGAGCCATAATGCGTGCGTACGCGGGCATAAGAATGCGCGTGCCTGCGCGTGCACGCGATTTCTAACATGTTTAAACATTTATGAATATAATATACACGCACTTATACACGTTCATGCAAATATAAACGCTCACGCAAAGATACACGCGCACGTTTCGAGAACAAATTTTCCCGTAAAATAATTCCGACCGTATACACAACAGTAATTATCACTTCCATTATTTCGTTCGGTTTATCCACAAACTAAAACCCAAATGAATTGTATGAGTGCGGTTTCCTTGAAATCTTAAAATGGCAAAGCGTAAACAAAACGATGCTGGCAAACTGAAGCTGTTTTCACATTCAAAATTACAAATTGAATTCGTTCGCTTAACCGTTTGTTCGTGAAAGTTAAGGTGGTGCCTATAACGCAAAGTAAAGTCTTCTTATAAACGCCTTCTTGTAGAATGGCGTTGAAAATATTCATAAATTCCAGTTTATCGATAGAAGGTTTTGCGACAAAATTTAAATGAATTTTGTTTTTCCGTTTCGACGTGATAAATTTTCGTCTTTGTTAAACATACAGTCTCAAAACTATGGGGCGAAGAATAAAATTGAGGCCTAGAGTTAGATGGAGAGTAGTTTTTTTTGCATGCGTGCGTGATGTACGATTATTTATAAATCGAAATTCACACTACACGTTACACGAAAAGTAATATATAGTTTATATTATTTTTATTCGTAAATCGCTTTTCACCTGAAGTTTTGAAACCTTGCAACGCCCATTTTATTATCTTTTATCCTCTGTTATACCATATAAAAGTCAATAATCGGCCACTAAAAGAAGTAAAACATTTTTCTATTTTTTGGTCCTACCCATAACTAAATACGACGTGATAGGTAGATTTATCTAGGTAGCCTATAAACCCATTACGAGAGCTTAGTGAACAGAGCTAGGAATAAACAACACTGTTTAATCAAACAGTTACGTTGAGATTTAATCACAAAAATTATTTAGAAAAAGAAGATTATCTTAAAAAATATTTTAAATATGGAAAAATGTTTTTTTTCTCCTTTGTTTCAATCAATTTATAGAGCATAGTAAAGAACCTATAAATTGAATAAAGTTGAAAAGAGGTACATCTAATAGGTTGTCACATGAACTTTGACGTCTGAATTTGCAAGAGTAGGATTTGAATTAAGATCGACAAAGGGAAATCACTTCTAATATCTGGTGCCTGTTATAAGTTCGTAAAATAAATTTTGGAAATAAATGAAAGATCGATTTAAAACGAGTTGTCCAATTGTATGATGTGTAACGGAATTTTTATCGTATTATACTTTTATCAAATCCGATGGAACAAAAAACTCCCTAAATTATTATTCATATTATTAGGTCTTGTAGCTATTCTTCAACTCATATTTCGTTACGCTAAAATTATATCAGTCCTTATATGTAATACCTGAATATTGAAAAATATATTTCATACACAATATTATATATATCCATGTACATATATTTTAGAAACACTTGCGGTTCATTGGCACGGATAATGCCTGTAATTAGAGATATTATATTTATACCAATAATTACTCAGTTCCTTGAACGTTTTGCTTAAAGACGTTTATTTCAGGTTTGTTTTTATTCTAGTTTATAAATGTGCGATCGACTCTTGTAATAAATTATTAGGTGAGTAAGCAAAACGATTTACTTACTCACCTAATAATTTATTACAAAAATCGATTTTTTTTTCTAGAATTCATTCGGTAAACTTATCAGATCGATTTTACCCTAAAATGTCAACATTATTTCTCTACCTAAACAATCTGGCTTTATTATGCTTTCAAAAGTCTTCTTTAGAACCTTACATTTTAATCTTCACTCATATTTCCTCTCCGTTCAAATTCTGTTTCTGTCGTATCAAATCTTTTTCTTCCCAACATATTCAAATTGTTGATTTTCGTTATAAATAGCTACAAGTACAACTATAAAACCTTTATTTAATTTAAAATTTTTATCAATTTTTCTGGTTACCATTACTCTTGCAGTCCAATTTCAATTTTATGTTTCTTCCTTTAAGATATAAAGTTGTAGATATTGCTTCTGTGGCAATAACTTGACCTATATTCGTATTATTTTACAGATCCCGCTAAATAAAATGTATTATGTTATTAAAAATTATTTCATATATTATGTTCATATAAATTATAGGCTAAATTAAGCTGAAGTACATATCTTCAAACTAAAAACCATAATGATTTGTAATGTCGTTTTGTTTACGCTTTGCCGTTTTAGGATTTCAAGGAAATCGCACTCATACAATTCTTATAAGATATATATTCCCCTTTATTGGGCATTAATACTAATTGGGTATCTCGATAAGTATATAGTTAGTAATAATCCCGATAGTACCAATCCTGGAAATTTTTGAGTGACAATTATGACATAAAGGTAAAATACAATTTTTGTCTCTATCTATGGAGAACAATTTTTAAGAAAGTTTTACAATTATTTTGACTTATTTTTAGGATAATTGTTATATTGTTTCTGTTCATACGGACATATAACCGATGCCTATAATATATTTTTACACAAAAAAATTGTATTTTTATTTTGTAAAATATTCATTTCCACTTTTTACACATTATATATGGTTTTTTATTAAGAACTTTTATTCGATATAAAAATGTTTTCTTACTTAATCAAAACCCAAATTTCAATGTCGAATGTTAACGTTTTTTACCATTTCAATGAATACCAATAATATTTCTTATTAAATACTTTCAATTTTTTTTACATTTCCGGTCCAAAATTTAAAAAAATTAAAGAAAGATTATTATCATATTAAAACAACTAAATACGTTTTCTGCAACTAAATTAATTTTCAAAATAAGTTATATCTCTTTAATTTAAAACATTGTACACTAATTTAACTCATGAGATTAACGGTTGAAGGTAATAATTTTATTTTATAATATGAGTCTAAGAATAAATGCAATATATTAAACGCATAGACAAATAAAATTAAGTAATCTTTAGGTACATAAATCTATCGGGATTTGAAAAATTTCGTTCAAATTTCTGATACAATTCTAGCTAATAAGGCAGAATTGTATCAGAAATTTGAACGAAATTAGCTAAATCATACCAATCGAAGCTAAAATGCAGACTATATACTCAGTAATTCATTCGTTCGATTACACAGTCAAGTACATAAATATGTATTCGGCCGCTGGTTCTGATTTGGACGGTCTATCGTAAGTTCTGCAGATCATATTAACACTAAGAGTCTGCGAATAAAACGGCTGTTGCATACATATTAACAGATAGACAAACGAACATAGGGAAACTATAAGGATTTATTAGCCAAGCTACGGATATCCAAAAATCAGTAATAAGATCTAAGGTTTATATACAATTTATATAAAATTATTTAAATTTTATTAGAAGGCTAATATAAAATTTATTTTAGTTAATAAATATTGTAGTGTTACATGTGACGGGAATGTAATTTTATATTTTTCGTAGCAAAAATGAGGTAATGAATTTTAGAAATAATTCTAAAATTACCAGATTCAAAACAAAAAAGATGAATATTTCCAAATAACGTTTACTAAGAAATCATATGGTCTGTATTTAAAGTGTAATTTTTATATTGTATATTATTAAATGTTAAATTTAAAATTATATTTTCTTACCTTTATCGATAACTAGACCGCAATATTATGAAAAGATCGAACAGGAAGCAAAAGCGTCGTACACACTGGGTAAAATGTAATTCGATCGCATTTAACTTTATTACTAAAACGTAATCATTATTATTTTATTTAATTATATACGTATATAAAAGCCAAATACTACTCATCGACTGACTCACTACTTTATCTAAACCTGCAAACTTGACATATATGTTTCTCTTTGCTTCCATGTATTTACTAAGAAAGGATTTTTTGAAATTCATTCCCTATCTTTAGGGAATGAATTCGTTACATTAGAGTGGAAAATTCTATAGGTAATTCGAAATATTTAAACGTAGAGAGACATTTAAATTTGTCTTTAGATTCTTAGACTGAAAGATAAAAAAACTTATCTTACCGTTTTTGGACAGTTGCTAACTTTTAAATAATTATTATATAAAGACCTAGTAAACAAAATGCAGTTGCGGGTCCCGTTTGCCCAAGCAAAGCCGTCACGTCTTATATCATATAAATTAAATACACGTTTTCATATAAATTAAATATTTTATGAAATATTGACATCAATTTGAAATTCCATCAGATTTCCATATTAGAGATTCAATTTTTTGCCCAATTATGCGTTTGACATTGAGTTGAAGCGTGCGCGAAAAGTTTTTAGACATTATGCTAACAAAATAAAAAAGAAAATCGGAAATAGGAGTTCAAAGAAACGCCCTACTTCCATATTATTTGAAATGTTCCGCTGAATTTAAATTTGTTATGATTTTTTTCTCGTGTTATGTTAATATAGTTTGACAAAAAAGACGACGTGTGAGTCCGATCAATGTAAAAATTTAAGGTAGTGGAATTGTTGAGTGTAATCATAAAGTCGTATAAATTTTTAATAAACTGTATAAAATAGATAACATTCCTATTTAAACTATCGCCTACTAATTATACAAATACTAGTTGTATTTTTATAATTAGTAGGTGATAGTTTAAATAGGAATTTTATTTTGTATGTATAGTGATTTTTTCAAAATATTATCAAATTTTTATATTACATCAGTGTTTTCGCTGACAGGAAACTAGACTCGAATTCTATTTTAATGTTAGCTTTAATCATAGTTCTAGATGAGACCGATTTTTCTTTTTATATTTAAATATATTTTACAGACGATTAGTTTAAAACATACCTATCGCACATAGTTTACTTCAATTTATTTTACTTAAAACATTTAAACAAATGGCCAGGCGATAACCGCGCACGCGCCGTTTGATTATTTTCATGAACCATTTTAAGTTCCTCAAACCCATAGAGGTATCTGTCTCTAAATGAGATATCGGATTAACTTACATTTCACCTTCACAGGGAAATGATAAACCCACACAGAATTTTAAATTTCATAAATGTAGTTTTTCTACATCTTTAGATATGGATCTATCAAAATTGCTAATTTTGGCACTGACTGACTTATTTATCATCAAAAACTCTAACTGAATTTCAGTTCGCTTAAGAACTTGAAATTTGGCCTACAGAGTTTTGTAAATTAATGAAAAAAAATACGAATTGATCAAAGGTGAGTTAGGTCTTTGGACAAAGTTATTATTGAAATTAAGTGCAGAAAATTTTGAGTAAAATTAATATAATTTTATGATGACAGATATATGAATTTAAAATATATTGCAATTATTTTTATTTTTAACATTGCAAAATTATAATTAATAATTTTAGGTCATTCTTATGGTGTGTATTAGAAAAATTGTAACATTCCTTGTAAATAAATAGATTTCATTTCACTAGTATTTGAAATTACATTACGAGCGTTGTTGAAAAAACAATTTATTTTAAATATTACGAGTCGCCAATACACTTATTCAGCCAGTTGGGTTATTTTTACTTTACGTCGTGGTAATATTTTATTTTCTTAAAAAGTTACATAAAGCGTAAACATAACACCGTGTGTTATTCTGTAAATATACAACACTTAATATTGGATGAATATGCGATGAACCTTTTCGCCGAAATTGGTTTACGGTTTTCAAAGCGTTATTGATTTCACTTAGCGTTTTGGAATTTTGAAGGTGTTTCTCTATCTTATAATCTACTATGTTTTGGTAATAATTGGAATAAAGTACGTGATTTATCAGTTTTAATCAAGAAGTCATGAAATATCATAAAAATATTATTGTTAAAAAATAGGACAGCTTCAAGCTGGATATATAGAATAAAGACCGATTCTTTAAGTAAAATTACAATAGATTTTATATTTAAAAGGCACTCCGAAATAGTTTTAAGTATGTAACATATTTTATATTTGAACTTGGCAAAATTTTATTTACGCATAAGGTTTTACTTGATTATAAAAACTTTATTACAATTTCACATAGAGAGGCTACACGGAACTTGACGGCTGATTTGATTTCGTCACTTTATAGTATATGCGACGATATAAATAAAATATCTATAATTTCTTTCTGCTATTTCGGCAACTCATTCTTCCACTCTATATTTTTGGCGAGATAAAATTCACTAGCCAATATTCAAATGCAATTGGATAGTTTTAAAACGTGTTAGGTTTTTAAATATTTACGAAAATTTAAAACTGGAAGAGTAAATTGGCATGTTGGTTTGTCAATTTTATTTTTAAAGAAAGTAAGCGGATCTGCCTATGGTACATAAAAATTCTTTAACTATGATTCCTTCGAACAAACTACGTATGTAATATTGACTTAGTATTAAAAATTTTAATCTACTAATAGTATAAAACTAGAATTTCCTTTAACATTAGGACTTGATAATCTTATTGATCTTAATTAATTTATCGTCGCAGCAAGCCAATATTATACTTTTTCACATTAGTATTTGTGGCGGAGTTACATCTTTATATAAGTTTACCTTTATAACATAACTCTCATCATTGTGGAATACTTAACCATATTTTTACATCATATGCTTCTGTTCCCATAACTTCCATTAGTTTTCTTCACCAACATTCCAAAAACTCTTCCTATAACATATTTTAGATGGTAAAAGCTTATTCAGAGAATAAGAAATTTGAAATCATTTATTTGCCTTTTGCCCTGTTTGTTGATTTTATTAACTCATTGAATTCAAATGTAACACCAAGAAAATAGTGTAAGTATATTAACATTTTCTTATAAGATAACATAACTGAATCAGAAATATTCTAAAGCAAATATTTGGCATTTGAATTGTGTTAATATTTTCACGCAAATAAATTTAACTGAAAACTTTTCAAGAAGAAAGAAAAATTATAATGTTGGTAATATTTTTCTCTAGTTTAGCTTACATTTACCACATTGCAAATAAAGTTGTTACTTTTTCTTGGGTATTGTATACCGTATATTGTTTAGCTGATATTGTGTTTTAATTATTTCTTTTATATGAATATTTGCGTATCACATGATTTGTATGTGCAAAATTGGTGACAAAAATTAAGTGGTTTAATATTATGAACAAATCAAGAAAATACCGATTGTAAAACATGTTCTCTAGGTCCACAGCTAATTCTAAAGTTTGGATTCGATACGGTCCTAATTGTTGGATTTGATTGTGGGACCAAATTTATTTCCATATCATGCTCGTAAAACATTTTAGCTAAGATTTTTCTATCGATATTCATAGTTAGTAGCAAAAACACAATATGGAGCTTGAAGAAAATTCTAAACTTAATAAAAATAATTCAGAATAATATTCAAATGGGTTAACCAATGCAGTAACATACGAATATGAAACATACACTGGCAGTAAGGACAAGCCAATCGATCGAATTTGTCAATATTTGGCAAAAATTATTTCATAATTGACGTACAAAGAAGTTAGTAATTGTAAACGTGTATACAATTAAATGAAACTACGTGATGTGGTATTATTTCTACTAAATATTCATATCTTTGCTAACGGCCTATCTGAAGATGTTGTAATACAACGAAACCTAGGTCGAGGTAAAGAACTTAAAGAAAGTAGAAATAAAACTACATCACGTAGTTTCATTTAATTGTGAATAATGAATTTCTACACAATTAATGCTAAATATATTCATTATGTAAACGTGTAATAAAATTTATACACAATAAAATCGAATAAAACATAAGATCGGAAATTGCGTGGTATTCTTCGGTTTCCAATTTTATTTTGAGGGACACGTCCGTTATTTGTTCCTACATAACATTGTTATATTACATTCTGAAAAAAATTAAAAGAAAACTGGCTATTATAATTCATTTGCGTATAGCTTTATAATTGTTATCAACGGTAAATATTTGTAATATTGCAAAAAAATAATATGTAAGAAATGACAGAGGTTCATAACTCGATGATATTTTCTCTAACGATGAATGCTTGGAGAAAACTTTAAACATTACGTTCTAAACTTTGTGATTCTGGTTTAGTAATCCAATTATTTAAATGCCCTTCAGATATTGTATGTAGGCACCGATAAACTGCATCATGTTTGTTCTCGTGATATTTATTATTCTATATTGAACAACCCACTTGCATATTTAATACTGACTGCTAATTACAACAAAGGCCAGTCAATTGATAATTCTGTTTGAAGTCGCTCGCAATATTTTGTTCTATTTGTTATTTGGCTTATATCGTTTGACAATATTGTTTCTTTGCCACAATTCTAATAAAATAAATGGAAAAGTGGGATTTTTATTAATTCGTTCGTAGGTTTTAGTGTAACAACCTAAATATCCAATCGTTTAGCGTAAACATAGGTTTTCTCATAAATATAAACATTTAATACCGTATTATTCCAAAAAGAAATAAATTCTACGCGAACAAGCTACTGATGATACCTAGTAAGATGTATAAAAAAGAGGCCAAAAGTAAAGAGGCTAAATAACTACTTTGAATCAATTTGAAAATAGTCCAATTATATCTTTCAAACTTGGTTCTAATTTGAAATATCGTAAGAAAAATTTAAATACCTTCCGCAATCTAAAAGGAATACGTAATTAATTAGAATACACATATCTTAAGTAACACCTCTTTCTATCTTGAAAATACTATGAAGCTTTTAGAAAATTTAGTGTTGTAAGTAAATATCAATAGATTTTTTTGGATTATAATAATTAAGTTGATGAAAAAGAATTCAGCCTAATCTAATCTAATGCTTTTATTTTAATTTTTGGGGTAATTTTAATTCCACCTCACTTCGAAGTAAGGTATTTTTTTAAAGTGAGCTACAAAATGACAAACAGTACATTGAAACTTGATTTCTTATATTTCAAGGAATTAAAAATTCTTAAATTTAAAATCCAGGGTCCATCTAATCAGCCTTTTGTAATAGCTTTTAAGCAAATTCATTTTGGAAAATTTACATCAATATTTTCAGAGCATATAGACATTTGCATGATCTTGTTATGTCCGTATTCCGACATGTACTTGACGAGCAGTGTTATTTTTCCCTTGAGCTATTATATTTTTTTATTAGACAATTATGTGGGATAACTACAGTAATTATTATTATTCTTCGCAACTTTAGATATGCATTTACGTTATCTTTGACCGGTCTAGCAATCACAAGATTACGAAAAGATGTGTTTTCAATTTCTACCCTTATCGGGAAGACAGTTTTGTTTTAGACACAATAATTAAAGTTTAGCCAAAATTCTAGCCATTAATAAAAAAACAATTTCTACTCCTATCTGAAGTTAACATAAAATTTGGGGAAAATATTGCACTGGTGGTTTTTATATTTTTGTGTTAAAGCTTCAATAATGTTAATGTATATTATTACTTATTATACTTCTATATATACTTCTTTCATACTTTCTTATTATACTTCTATATACTCTTCTTTTATAGTGTATTACTTATTATATTTATTATATTATGCTTTTGAATTTAATCAAAATAATTGGAAATAAACTAATATATGAGTAAATATGTAAAAACGGCATTCCCATATATAAACGATTCTAAATGCAAACTTTAGAGACAATGGAAATTAATACATACTGGCAATGACCATCGGAGGATAAAATTTTTTAAAATGAAATGTTTCAAAAACCTTTCTAATGACTTATTAATTCTAAATTTCTCTATTTATGTACATGTTCTCAAAAAAATATTTACCAAATTTATATAAATATTTTTCTTATTAACTCTATGATGCCTAAAAAAAGTTTCAGGGCAAAATTTTTTTAAACTTAATAAAACAAAACTTTTCCGTACATTTGCCAATAAGGAATTTCGGAATGTGGATAGATTAGTTTTAGTACTTTCGTCCGCAGTTGCATTATTCAGTGTTTAGACAGCTTTTACCAGTTTTAAGGGAGTGAATAACTCTCGACACTTCATTTTCAGTCAGTGAAAAATAATAATCATATGATATTTTGCGGACATGAAAAATATTTTTTCCAAGTATTTTTTGCAATATTTAATATATTTTTCTAACATCACTAGTTTTCCCTTTTTATTCCTGAAAATTATCTTTTCGAAACTAGTTTTTAATTCAGATAATACTTTGTAGTTTTATAAACCTTACTGAATTTGCCAGTGTTTGCAGCATGCTATGCAAATCAGTAGAAACAGCAGTCTAAGTCCAGGAGAGCTCCTGTCTCTTCGAGTACTTTTGTAAATATTCTACTCTTATTATATTTCTTCTCGTGAATGTCCCATTTTATACTATGATATTAAGTTACCAGCTTTAAAGGAAGTTTATCACGTTCTTTCATGAGGTTCCAGGTGTATTGTGACATCCAGTTCTCGTACAGATTAGACTGGTACTAAAGAACTTCAGAGGTTTCTGTATGGGCCGCTTTGATGCCACTGCCGCTATTGAATTTTACTCCCACAATCAAGGGAGGTGGTGGTTACAGTTAATATCGGTATTACTACTTTTATAAATATCTAACGACAACAACGACGAATACCATTTGAAACTGACGACGAGATGATCAATTTGATTACTCGTGATTCCATTGGTTGAAGTCCATTAATAATTATCGTTGTATGATCATATAAATAAAGGGTAGTATCTTCTATATCTATATCTTTCTATATTATATCTTGATGAATATCTGCTGAAAAAAGTAGAGGAATTTTCGAAAAAATCTAGAAAATCATAAAAATTCCACCCACCTCGCATTTGGGGACGATAACGTGTAAATATTAGGAATTTTATATGACATACAGCATATGCCTGAGTGTCTTTATTATGTTAGTATAGAAATTCGCCTAGAAGTGACCATAGAAAAGATAAAAATTATGCAAAATGGCATGAAGAAAAATATTTTGATAGACAGTATACGCATAAAAATATGTAAAAGTGTATATATACCTTGAAAAACAAAAATCTGTCAGATCAAGTAACGATATTTAAGAGATTGATATAAGAAATAATTACTCTTGAAATTAATTTTGGAGCTCGACTGAAGGCCTTAATAATTCTTGGCACTGAATATAAAAAAAGAAGGTAACAAATTCTTGTCTTATACCAGCGATGACGTATATTATAAACTTAACAATACACAAGAGAAACAAAAAACAAAATCAGTACATGCCAGAGGACAATACAAAAATAAGGGGAGGGGAGAGGATTGCGAGGATGCACGAGTATGAAGGGATGAATTAAACGAAAATAGGGACATTCTGAAAAGGATCAATAGGTAAAAGAAAACAAAGTAGATCATACACATGCCGTATGGATGAGATAGAAAAAGGAGCAGTAACAAAGAACTTTACAACTTCCGCAACAGACTGCGAGCGTTAGTAGAAAATTTATTTCTATTATCCGAAGTGACTCCTAACGATACACATAGTTTAGCTTAATTTACAGGTACAGAATAAAGATGATTTTAACACTTTTTTTATTTTTATGCTTATTTAACTAACATCCGCGATTGTCATATTACAGCGTTCACATTTTGTGAGAAGAAATTCCTTTTCCAATTTTCGGGAGAAAACTGATCAGGTTTATGTCAATTCGGGTTTTCAGTGCCTCAAAAACTATTCTTTTGAGGCAAGCATGTGATTGACTTTAGTCTTTTGGTGAGAGTATAGTCACCATACAGGCCGTGGTTTACCTCAGCGGTAGCTAAGGTGGATGGCGGGAATATAGATGAGGTGAAATAACTGAAGTTCAGTTTTAATTGGTGTTTGACACAAATAGATACTTATTATTTTCTACTTATACCATATATAATGTTCATGTCACAATCTAATATTCCTGTCACTACGATTAAAAAAATAATGAAGCTAGAAAGCCCTTATTCCTATTATTATAGTAAAATTTACCAAGCGACAAGTTTGGTAGTCATTTATTTAAAATTAACAGAAAGAAATGAACACAAATATTAACGCGAGATCAAAATTGGCATTGACAAATATCAGACAAACAGAAAGGTAAAAGGCATTTCAGTAATTTACTGACAAGCGGGGTAATTAATGTGCGTCATTCGAGAATTCAGTTTCCACTGATATTAATCATGTCCCCATTTGTAGGAATGTAATTAATATCCAAAAAGTAAACATGACGTAGTCGCTACTTTTCCGTGTGGAGGAAACATTATTAATGGCTTGAAATTGACATGAATTTTACAAGATAATTTTTAAAAGATAATTTAAGAGGAACCATTTACTTTTGACTACACGAAATATCATCAATTATTTTAAAACGGAGAAAAAGTATGATGAGAGAATGAGAGGCAAGTACACATCGAAATTATTCTTAAGCTTTCCTTTGGAATGAACAATATTTATGAAATATTAGTGGAAAATAAAATTTTAAATTGTAACACCTCAGTTTCTTAATATTATATTTGAGAGACATCCCATTTCCTATATATTAATATTACTTATACTTACCACATAAGATTTACACTAATCAGACTAAATTTCAATAACCATCGGTTTATGGAAATTTAGCCTAATTAGTGTAAATCTTATGTGTGCGCTTCGATAAAATCATTAAAGGCGATTTTTTGGAACAGCAAGCTTTCACTTGAAGATAGAAAAATATAATAATGCACCATGTTTAATATAATGAATATAATATGATACTTTACGATTTTTATGGATGTCAAGGTATTAAAATAATAAATGGAGTTAAACACATTTTTTCATTTGCCAACTAAATTTTAATTTGAAAGACAGTAATAATGAAAAAAGCAAATAATATATTTTAAAATAAAAACGAGTAAAATTCATATTTTCAGTATACATCATAAATTGAATAAATACTCTTTCCCTGTTTTCTTGACATCATAATTCATTATACTTTTAAAAAAAGTTAAACGTTGCTTTTAATTTTATAAAAATCATTATATCTTCGGTTGTTCTTGTAAATGAAAAAAAAAACACTTGTTTAGGTTAATCAGTATATCTAAACAAATGTTTTCCACAAAACATTATCGAATAAATTATTTACTAACAACAAATAATTTAGTCGATATTATTTTGTGGATTATTGTAAAAGCACGTAATAATAACATCAAATTGTAGGTAATAATGGATATGTTTAACAATTGTTACACGGATTCTGCCTAACTTTCAAAAAGAACTCACATTACAAAGGCACAGACTTAGACACATATAAATATTTAAGAACACAGTATGTTTACTAAAAAGTGTATGTATTTATATTATTTTTCACGACGTAAATATATTGCTCAGTATATTATTCAGAGGCTTACAAATATCACTTTAACAAATTCAGAGGCATACAGAGGAATAAAATAAATAAAAAAATTTTATTATTCCCTTTTACCTATCTAAAATTTTTACATACATTTATCTGAATATTAACTATTGAAATTTATATAGGATAACATATTTTATTATTATGCCAAGTGTTAAGTCCCTTTGTGAAATGGCTTCTAAACAAAATGCCCTAGGCATTTTCAATTATATACCTAAGATATTTTATTTCAAAATTCTGTAACAAAAATTTTAAATTCTTGTAATTAGATCTTTTATTGGATACCCCATATAATATAGGAAGAGAAATTAAAAGTTTATCGCTGTAATATTTCCATATAAATACGGCATGTTTTTGTTGAATTTCGCTTATTATAATAATTATGAAGAGTTTGAATCTAGTCCTGCTCAAAATAATTAAATTACTTAGGTATATATTTTTTTCTAAACGACTTAATTTATTTTAAATTTGTTTTAAAATATAACTAAACATCATTTAGATGAAAGTGTTTTACATTCGACAATGTATTTCTATTTGAGATAAGAAATCCTAAAAATTACTAATCAAACTCTTTTAAAAGTAGTGAAAAAAACTCTTTCAAGGTACAAGATAAGTACAAGATAAGTACAATTTTTAACTAAACATCATTTAGATGAAAGTGTTTTACAGTCGACAATGTATTTCTATTTGAGATAGGAAACCCTAAAAATTGCTAATCAAACTCTTTTAAAAGTAGTGAAAAAAACTCTTTCAAGGTACAAGATAAGTCAAAATAAATTATTCTGATTCGAACGACCCCTCTTACTGAGTTAGTTTGAACAATTAAAAATCGCATTCAAATCTTCATAAATAAATTTGTAATTGGTGTTGTTAAATGTAATATTTAATGTTCATTTTTAATCTGTAATTATAAAATTTTGTTTCTTTACCAAATTTTAGATTTCACAAATTTTACTTCGCACATTTAGTATTATAAGGTTCTTAAATATAAAAATTATAAATTTCTTGGTGTAGCCTTTAGAAAGTATTGCTTAATTATCATAAATTTTAACAAGTATATATGTTTGTGTAATAGTTTCCTCAATATTCTAAGTGTTTAGTTAGTAATAATTATTATTAATCGTTGGATAATGGATGTAGAGAATTGAAAAAAAATTAATAACTTTCAGGGACTCATAACGGCTTAATAGGCATCTTTAGTTGGAGAAGTGTAAGTAATCGAATGCATAATACCCTTAATTGTCATTAAGCTTGCATATTGAAGGAATTACCTTCCTTGTACATATTTCTTACAAAAAAAGTTAAATTCGATATTTAAAGAAGCATTATACACAACTATTAATTTAGACGTCTAATGTCAAAGCTCTCATAATAGCGAATATAATTAGGTTGTTGTGCTAAGGTATCTAATTAATTTTGAAAAGTTCAAGCGATATAATTGTTAAGCTTCCATTAAGTTTATATATTTAGTTGATGAAAATGATTTTATTACGTTATATTTATAATAGTTTTGATCGTATTTGAGTTTAAGTTCAATTATTTTGAATCTTATAATATTAAGAATGGATTACCGTAATTTAATTTTAACATATGCGGGTAAAGTACACGATGGAAATAAAATACTATCGCTACTCCGAAGCGTTTAAATCGTTTTCCTATGAAGGGTCTAGTTCCACTTCGCAATTAATCTTCACTCGTTTTAAAAAACGATAGGTCCGCTCCCTGAATCTAAAAGAATTTAATAAATTTTTAAAATAGGTTTCAGAAAGCGAATTTATTCTTTATTTGAATGTTTAAAAAATTGCATGTTAAACAAAATTAGACTGTCATATTTTTTATTCTCGTGTGAACTGCAAACTGTAGTGTGATCTGTCTTCACGAGGCAATTTTTTGACTACGAATCAATAGATATTACTCATATTATAGCAATCATGTCAAAACATAACTAAATACTAGATTTTAGAACTTGCATATGCGAAAACAATTTGATATTATAAACATGCAAAAATAATTCCGTTTATGTTGCTTTTTAACTGAACTATTATTGAACTCATTACATTTACAAAATTTATAATTAAATCGGCAAACATAGTTAAACAATAAGAAAAAATAATTTAGTAGTTAAAAAGTTGTTAAATAAAAGAAGTGAGTAAAAAGCATAAGTACGTAAATTAATAACTCTTATTTTGAAATGTGTCTAAAAGTAAAAAGAAAGGAATTCTTGGCGCCTTTTTAAATGAAGGTTTGGTGAAATTTGTGTTATTCAAGAGAGATATTTATTTTGTTAAACGTCGTCGCCTTATTTTTAATTGGTCAAGTTCAAGAAAAAATTAGTGCTTGAAAAGCTTAGTGTTTAATTTTTCTGTTTCGTACGTCACTCAAATTTACGTAAATATTCAATGGAATAATTATAAACACTAGTTATTAAATTTAAATTTTAAATTTATTGACTAGTAAGAAAGAAAAACATAATAATTACAGGTCTACTTTCTAATAAATCGATTATAAATTAAATTTTATCAATTTTCTAAATGTGAAGAAAGTATTTTACGACTTAGTGGTATTATGTGACTGAAATAAATATACTCTGAGTTGTGAAGCTAACTAGAAAAATCTAAAGAGGGAGGTTATTAGTTATTATTAATAACTCTAAGTATAAAACTTCAAATATATTATTCTTAATGTAATTAATATGAGCGAGCCTAGGTATACAGCTAAGCTATTTGGAGTTTTGTATGTTTATATTGATTGGCGAGTTTTGATATTAGAGACATTCCTTTTGAGAACATGGAAAAGATAATATATCAATTTCAACAACATCGTTCATCACTAAGTTGGTTTTCTTTATAGATTTTAATGCTCGCCTTAAAATATAATACGATCATTTCATGGACTTCGATTCGGGATATATATAAGCAAAAAATTCGTTGATATTGATCTATCCAGGTACTTGATCAGTTACGGATCGCAGTTTGCTTTTTAAACTGTCAGTCTACGGAATACCTAGCAGTTTACATGGTTTGTCAGATTAAAGCACTGTATCTATGATTTTTTACTAATAGATTTCAGTCGCAGAAATTCGATATAATTACATTGGATTTTTATTACTTTTCCTATGGCATTTGAATGATGTCCGTTTTAACGGTACAAATGCACATTTGAAGAAACGAGATTAAGAAAAGATCTCGAAAAATTCTTTTTTTAGGTTTTGTATCTCAAAACGAAAAACCGAATCCTTACGGGAAGGGGGTGAAGTAGGTGATTACTCGACAAATGTTTTTTTAAAATTTTTATATAGTTTGATATAGCTAATAGAAAGGACGTCAACAATATTTTTTCATCATTTCAGGTAGTTATATCTTAGGGACATTGAAAAATATGCAAAAAAATATATTCATACCCCCTGGTTTTTGAAACTCCCCAATATAAAATTATGAATAAAACAAATGCACTCCCACACATATAGATGCACTCCCACATATATTTAAGCACGCACGCCCACACGCGTATACATAAAAATACACGTATCAGCAGATACACACTGCAATTTTTATGTTTTTTAAATTTAATATACCTGATTTTAATCGTCTTTCAGTACAAGCAAACTTACGAAGAGAATATTGGACTATTTCATTATCATATTTTTCCCATGGAGCAAAAATGATCACCTATTTTTAATTGTAAGAATCTTTTTCGTTATAATATCGACATATCATAATACCAAGAATGAGAAATAAACATTTTAAATGAAATCACTATTAAGCTCATATACTGTAAGCGAAATAATTGTGCATTGAAGGCGTACTGTTGATTTTAGTACTAAAAACAAAATAAGCACGAATCTTAACTGAATGAGTTTTAAATTATTACAGAATATTTGTGGCATGAAATAAAATAAGATTGAACATATTTGAAAACAAAGATATTTATTAAGAATATTATGTCAAAGAATGTATGATTCTAGATATGCTGATAAATTAATCACACTGAACGACTAAAGAAAAAGGAATAAAAAAGAAAACAAGAGATCGAAAATTAAAGACATATAAGTATTCGCAATACACCAAAATTACAAAAACCCCTGTGATTTCATATCTTAGTTCTTATATTATTTCACTATAAAATTATGTAATTAGCCAGCAACTTGTGAGTGTTACGCGTAGTCGAGGTAGTAACATGTAAATGGAGTAAAATAAAGTATACTTATTTAAATAAAATGTCAATAAATGTGATAAACTCCAACACGGGGGAAGCATTGGAGGATATTGTTCTTTCATATTCCAAATATCTTCTTTTTTCCGCTAAAGAAAGATCCCTGAGGAAAAGAAATTACTTGAAAATTACAGCGAGGAAACTAATGGCGTTGAATAATTTTAAAAGGATTGATAAAAGGTTTTTGTTTTCAAAAGTTACTGGAGTTTTGGAAAAAATATGGATAAAAATATTAATAAATTGTTAAGTAAATTATTGCGATAGAAGAATATCAACTTTTACTGCTGTTGGATTTATGTAAGTAAAAAAATACAAGAATGCATGTGTCCATCAATAACACAGTAATATAAACAAATTCAAAGTTTTGTCATATGAAAGTTATTCCCATTAAAAACCGAATTATCTTGCACTTCCTCCACAGGCCCATAAATATCCATCACATACACAAACATGGACCTTAAGAAATTTTCATTCTAATAGTGTTCCACCTACAAACTATATTTACATTTGGCCGTTTCACAAACTATCCCTGCTCAGCAACTCATTGAGTACTTCTTTTCTTTCTGTAAATCATAATTAATGCTCTGAACGATTCAATAATAGGTTCAGTCCCTACCAAATGATGGTGACGAGAAATTGTGAAATTGTTCATTTTACATGAGTTTATTTTTTTACGTTTTGGTTATATATAACGTTGCCAAAACCCAGTAGCTAAAAGAAAGTTATAAAGAAACTTATTAAAGTCACTGACTAAAATAACGATACTATAGGTGCACCTAGGATTACAGCAGATAAAGTGAATACCATTCATGCCTAGCATTTCAAAACCACAGGTACATTCTGAATTATTTATTCCCAAAATAATGCAAGTTCATTTGGAAGGCACCACGACGAATTAGAAACCACGATATTTAATAGTCATTATTCGCAAATAATTGAGGATAACAGGCCCATCGCCGGAATTGAGCGCAAATCACCTAGCCTTCCAATGGGCACAAATAATTTCCAAAAGAGTCCTTTTATCAAGTACTAAAAACGATGAAAAAGAGGTTTACAACTCCTGCCCCAAGCTAATACGTATTAATCGTATGTTCTACTATAGCACCGTCAAAGGTAAGAGATCCGCACAAACTGATAACGCATCTGTCGAACAGATCCTATGTGCTTTGATCTGCATCATAATTAACCTACGTTGCGACATCTGTATGACCGGCCTTATTTAATGGTCCTCGACTAACCACGATACCCACATTGGGGGTGCATATTGTACATCGCTGTATACATGAGTGCAACGGCTGATTGCATAGCCTGCTGCGAGTGCTGCCAGCCAGGCGAGGGTACGGAAAATCAATGTGGTCCTCCCTTCGATGCACTTCTTTCTTATAAAAAGAATAGTAATCGAAGTTACTTAACATTTTATGAGGAGGACATAAGACATTTATTTATTTAAGTTTGAAAACTTGGTACTGTTATGTTCCTCATTTGCAACAGATAAATATTTGTTACTGAAATTACACCATAAATGCTAAGTAAAAGGTATTTAAGTCAGAGTATAAAATCTAGTATGAAATAAGAAATATACTATAACGATAAATTAAAAAAAAAACATTACAGAGTTAATATATAGGAGTTATGTACGTTTCTAAAACGTACTTGAAAATTAATTGGATTATTTGCTTCAAATATTGAATAAGTTATAATTCATTTACAATAAGAGGATTAGGCAGAGACGAGTTGTTTTAAAAAGGTATATGAAGGACTGACAAGAGTACACTGCACAAAATTGTGTAATTAAACGTATATTTAGTAAAAAAACAATGGAATTACTGGAATAAAATTCGATATAGGGTTAACATATAGTTTTTAATAGATACAAATAACGTTTATTTTTTGCCTGGAATACTCTGCAAGAAATATGTAAAATATTTTGTTCTTGAGAAAAATTAATCAGTGTAATTTAATAGTAAGTATTAATTAATGAAATATTATAGTTTCGATTTATGTAGATATATTTAATATTAGTACAGAATATTTTAAGATCAACTCCTAAATTTTTTATGTTCGTATCTTTGGTTATGTTCGCTTCTTTTAATTTGCTTGAAATACGAACAGCGTAATGCGATAAGACAAATATATTTTTCACAATGCATTTATATTATGCCTGTTCACCTTATATTTAGAAGCCACTCATAAAAAGCACCGCAAACCGTTCAACACAACCGTGCTGAGCCTATTTGCATTACCGCCTTCATATTCGTGCACATTTTATTGCGCAGATTAAAGACCGTTAGGTAAGTACTATTTTTATATAACATTCAAGCAAATAGCAGCATGTTTTAAATAAAGTTATTATTTATCATCTTTAATAGTAGTTTTCAAACTTATTTTTCACACTACTCATATGAAGCGTAGATCAGCCATACCAAATTATTAAATATATCTTTTAGATAAAGCAAACAAATTCAATAATTCTAAGAAATATTTGTTTGTTCCTTATGTGCAGAAAAATGCTATGTTTTTACGTTTTTATTTATAAAATTAATGACGTGTAAATATTTAATGATTAATGACATAGAAAAATAGAGAGAAAAAAATTTATTCTGCTTTGAAAATTGGCATTAGGTTTTTGAGGTAATTGGAAGTATTTTAGAAAAATGCTAGTATTGTGATCATCAGCTCGTCTATCGCGCAGTTAAAAATCGGTGTCCATTGGCTACATTTGCACCTCGGAATGTAGGGGAATAACCTGCTTAACCATCTCATCTCCATACACAAGTAATTACAATACTGATAATTTTAAAACGCAGTTTCGTGTTTAAAATGAGGCAATTTGACATCCTGACGGACTCCTATAGAATATATTCAAATTGTTTAAGCATACTTTTTTTTGCTAAATTTTCTCAACATGTTATGATGCCTGAGATTGTAGTTTTCTGTAACCGATGTTACTTTGGTGGAATTTTCTTTGTATTTTCCCATCATAATTTGAATGTGATTATAACAACAAAAACATATTACTTTGTGCCCAGTTTCATTTCTGGAAAAAGGTTAGCGTTCTCCACAAAATTACTAACAAGCTTTATATATACTTTGAAATACATACCGTACGTAAACTATAAGTTGATCATAATTTTTCATCGATTTACATGGTTAAAAAATCATTATTTTCCAAGCGGAAACTAATTTTTTAAGGCGTCTGCACTCCTTCTTTATATGAACTTAACTATTGCTCGTATACATCTCTAGGAGTATACGAGCGATAGGAAAAGTTACACAAGTGCGCTATGATACAAACATTTGTCAGCGTTTGCTTGTTGATTCTTAAAAATTTACTTCATCCAAAGTAAATTTGTAGTTTTTATTAATTTTTTTTCTCAAAGAATATGAGTTATTTAAATGGAAAAAAAACAAACAAGCATATATTTTACACTTGGGTGCAACAAACGATTTCTTTGACCACAGCGTTTATATTGTAACTTGTCTATATTTTGTACTACAACACAATTTTTTTGTATTTTTAAAGCTCGATATTATAAAAGGAAAAATCGATACCCTTATAAGAAAATTCATCTGTCTGCTTGGATGCTGTATGTTCGTCTATTCAATTAAAAGAGCCTTTTCCTTTAGAAAAAGTTTTATATAGAAATTAAAAAAGTACGGTATCACACAGTGTAAGTGATAATAACATTAACTGGTCAATTAGGAAAGGTGAGTAAAATTTTTTTATTTTTATTTCATTTATTGATTGAGATATCAATTCAAAGGTTTTTAAACTTATTGTTGAATATGTCCACAAAAAACATGTAAAATTCAACTTTTCCTACTCATGTAACTGTTAACGTAAAAATTATGAAGAAAACAGTATAAATTTATCTGAAATTTAAAGGAAAACTACAGCGGTAATTCTAAATTATACAGTTGTTCAAATATTCACGACATTTTTAAACCAATGAAAAACATACTAGGCAATCAAAATTTACGTGGCAAAAAATGATATTTGTATAGTTTAACAATAATATTACCCTTAAATATTTATATATCGCTAAATATGTACGGAACCATCGTGTGCGAGTTCTATGCCTAATTAATATAGTTTTATTTAAAACTGTAAGAGATCTATGTCTGCATATTTGAAGACATTTTTGAATACGTAGTTAAAATATGTTATTTGGACACGTCTGAATAAAATAAGTTCATTTTTAGAATATTTATATTTATCTATATGTATCACGCAAAAACTACTAAATCTATATATTAATACATGAAAACGTTGTACCCATTTTTAGCATATTGCGCGCACGAAAGCTGTCAGATACGGCATAGTTAAAGTTCATATGGAGAAGGAGTAAAGGAAGCAAAATTTGTATATGACATGTATATATATAATATGTGAAGAAAAAATTTTGTTACTATTTAAGTATATTGCACGCATGAAGAGTGGGAGATTAAACAATATTTTTTATATTTCTATGAATGTCAAGTCTCATTTTTATTAGCGTTTATTTGATTCAATAGTAACACGAAAACATTAAGACTGACAATTTATTAAATTAAGACTGAATTGTTAGAAAAAAAATTTTTTTTTAAAGTTTTCTAACACTAAATTTTAAATATCATAGGTATTGCAGGAAATTAAGGCAAACAACACACGCTAACGATGTATTTACACACGTTGTCAGCTGAAATAGTAGAATAAAATTTAAAAAAATTATATACAAAGATTATAGATGTATAATCTTTGACAAACAACCTCAATAACCTCCAAATTTAAAAATTGCAACCACTAGATGATAACAAGTTGTTTTTCATTCGGTTTTCACTATTATTAGACATAAGATTATACATTAAATCTGGCCAGTAAACTCAGGTAAACAACGTTAAGCTATATTTTATAAAATAAATCACAATTCGACTCCTAATTACTATAAACACCCATATATACTGGGCATGCATGCTATTATATTTGCATTGTATAAAAATTCGAAGTAAGTCAAATCCTGATGAAAGCTAATTTAAATGACTTGCCATTATTTTCTAAGTATGACCAAATTTGTTTTTGAGGTATAACGATAGCAATCACGTCTCACCTTGATGTGTTTGGTTAATTACAAGACTTACGGGCTTTAGCGGATTCGATTTCCGGCCGCTCGTTTTCTGCACGGAACTGGACTGGTGTTCCGGTTGGCTGTAAGATATTACTCTCGTAGCAATAAGTCCATTTTATGTAATAATTAGATATATAAAAGTACTCAAATAAATAACTAAATATCCCCTTCTTGCATACCATAAAAAGAGGTCAATCGTTGGTGCGATTTATAAAGTATCCCCATACTTTATACCTTCCCTATTTCTCACAGATACACAGAATGTAAAAGCCTTTTATGATCTCTTGCAAATTCTATGATTACGTTTATAAGTATATGAGAAATACGCCACGTTTTCGTTATCATACCAAAAGTGCACTCTATCCAAAATTCTTTTAAAATCTTTATTTCAACTAATTTTTTCATATCTTCTTTATAACGCCAGTTTATTTCCAAAAAATTTCATGCCTTTTAAAATCTTTCAGACTTTTCTTCCACACATCTTCATTTGGTTCGAGTATAAAATAATTTCCTAATATTTCCTGCAACACTACATACAGAGATTCGACGAAAAATTTCAGTAACTGTGGTCCGAACAAATTCAGAAAAATTTCAGTAACTGGATCCGAACAAATTCAGAAAAATTTCAGTAACTGTGGTTCGAGCAAATTCAGAAAAATTTCAGTAACTATGGTCGGAACAAATTCAGAAAAATTTCAGTAACTGTGGTCCGAACAAATTCAGAAAAATTTCAGTAACTATAGTCCGAACAAATTCAGAAAAATTTCAGTAACTGTGATCCAAACAAATTCAGAAAAATTGCAGTAACTGTGATCCGAACAAATTCAGAAAAATTTCAGTAACTGTGGTCCGAACAAATTCAGAACAATTTCAGTAAGTGTGATACCTAAAAGAATTAAATCAATAATGATATTATTTTCAGGTAGAGCTACAAACGTTTTTATGTACAAACGTAGCCGTTTGCTCGTAATAACACCTTTGTGTTATTACTATATTTTTCTTCTATTTTCTACTTGGATACAAAATATTTAATTCACTATCAAGACGGAACATTTCAATTTACACGAATTGATTTCCTTACAATTGTACTAACAAAAAAACTGCCCTAAAAAAATACATAGGGCGATATAAAAATGTTTGCCATAGATTAATAGTATGATAAGAATGTATTAATTTATTTTATGCCATAATTAATAATATAAGATAGGTTTCTTTTGTACTGGCACTAGAGGCCTTTTTGGGTATTCTTCGACCCTTGATTTTTGCAAGAATTTACGCCTTAATAAAGGTAACTAAATATCTTTAAACCTAACAGTGTTGAAACGGAGTCGTCTTTCTCTAGTGAATTATTTGTTTATCGTTCGCTCAAAAACCAATTACTTGAATTTTTTTAGTTCTTTCATTTATCAACGTACCAATCTTTCTCTAGTAGAAGGAGATGAATAACAGTATTTAAATTGCATTGAATACTAATATATCTACGTATCGTATACGACATAATTGTTTATTACATTATAATTTTGATTAGGAATATTTTGTAATTATATCATTACACTTTTCTAGAATTTTGGCTACTTTTTCTAGATTATTGAATTTTAATAATTCTTTGTAATATGAAAGCTTAGTATTGTAACATGAAACAAATGCATATTTTTCCCACATATTGAATATTACCAGGCTAACTTTTCTTTAAAAATATTTCTGATGATGACGAAAGATAAAATAAATACTGAAAATTATTTTATTTTGTTGGATGTGCTAATATTAAACATTAGCGTAATATTTGTTGGTACGCCATCTATACTGAACATTTGTGCAAGAAATCAAATGTTTTTAAAATTAGCACTAGATGGTGCTATATTATTTCGCAGAACTTCCGAATTTCATTTTACCAAAGATTTAAAATATCAAATGACACATAACTAAATTAAAACCGTAACCAAAAAGCGAATTCCACCAAAACACACTCACACACGTATGAATATTTTCATGTTTATTTATACATATTTCACATTATGTATAAATATTTTCATATAGACCTCAATTTAAATTCCATTTTTATGTATTAGTGACGTAGAACTGAAATTTTTGTGACTTTATTTAATTACATTTATTTAAAATCGATTAAATAAAACAAAATAGGATAAATTCCAGGGCAATATGACATTATCCTATGTTGCCTACAAATAAAAATAAATTAAAATATCGTACAAGGAATCTTTGGAAATGGTTGACGACGACGAGGGGAGGGAAAGTGGACTTTCTTCTGAGGTGTAATAGTTTGAATATTATATATATATATATATATATATATATATATATATATATATATATATATATATATATATATATATAGTTCACCACGTGAACACACACACAAACAATTTGAAAGCAATGAAAGTTTCAGCACACGATTGTTGAACATATAATCTTTAATACAATGAACTCAGTATATCCGATTGTGCAATTGCGAATAGTTTTAAAATAATGTAGTCTATATTGCAGCCGTTATAAGGTTTGTTTCTCTAAAAAGTTTGTTTGGATCGTTATAAAATATTTTAAATGTTATGTGCTAAGTTCGATGTTACTTTCATCAAAATGTTTTGACCAAGTAGACTATGTTACTATGGTTTCCAATTTTTAGGTGCATCTGTTTTAACCAATTTTGTTTAAGTTTTCATTCTTTGGAAATCTATAAATAAGGAATATACAGCCGATTTATTCAGGAAATAAATATCATACAAAAAATGCTTCCTTATAGTCTATCATATGATATGGATACATTTATAGAATTTACTTACCTGAATCAGTCAACCATCAGAGAATACTTTAAATTGGGTTACATAAAAGAAAACTTGAAAGTAGTCTTCAAATAGAATTTTTCTTATAATAAACCATTATTTGTCTGTATGGATGAGAAACCTGAAAAGCGACAATAGGGACACATTTGAACTATCTTAAAATCAAAATCTACCTTACATTTTTTTATTAAACTTAGTGAGATATTTATAAAATTCGCAAATTATTTTTTAATGACAATATATGGTTCACCAGGTGTGGCCAATAGATAGTTTTATATGTTTAAAAATAATTTCCTGAGTCATACAAATTTGGGTTCAACGAAACTATAGGCCTATTTTTTTTACATCATGTCCGATGGCAACCGGATGTATATAACTAATAATTTTATTTTTACGGTAAAAAATTACTCCTCGCTCCTGTGTATCTGCAAAGAGATTCACGACTTACAAATGTTTACAGATTTATAACGATAAAAAAGTAAATTTAAAATGTATATGCGGTTGGTGTGTATATTAAAAAAAAATTATATTTTTTTAAAACACCTTTACAGAATTATAATATTTATTTCACAATAAGTAAATTTCAAATTGAAGCAATTATTTTAATATTTTACTTACCCTTAAAATTCAGTAACTGACAAATACCTGTATGAAGCGTTATTACACATACAGTTACATTTATCCATTTTTTGGAATAATTTTTGAATTATTAATTTATATAAATTTAGTAATTACAAAGAAAGCAAAATATTTACGAAATTTAAAACTTATATTTTCAATATGGCGTACTGGTCATATAGCGAATTAGGGTGTGGTGACAGTTTCGAATTATGAAAACTTATAAAACAAACGCGATCTCGCTTGAACTATTACAAGTACCGATGAAAAGAAGGAAATGTAAATATGTCAGTCTTTATGATTTTGGCCAGATATTGTCCGATTATTTATGTGTCATTTGCTTCCTAATATTAAAGGTAGAAATTTTACTAAACAAGAGCATAATTTTGTATCTTATACTCGATTGATAATTCAACAACGGTTAGATATCTATTATTGTGTAAACAAGAATTTAATTGACAAAATCTTACATCAATTTTTAGGTAGGCAATATTGTAGTGTTAGAGTAAGTATTTGTTAAATGCTATATAATTCAGATTAATATGTAATTCAGAATAAAGAGTAAATCTGCCTGAGTTGAGTAATAGCGGATGAAAATTCCTGGTAGTTTGATTACGGTTTTACTAACTGAATAATTTACTGATTTAATGTTACTTATGATCCAATGGATTGTACAAATAATAAATTAATATGTGTAGGTTCGACTTGGGTTTTATACATGTTATTATAATATTCAGGTAAATAAAACAATATCAAATGGTTACACAACAATTCTTTTAAGACGAACGTAAAGTATTACCCAAACTACGGTCTAGTAATTTTTGTTAAAAGGCTCAAGTTTAAATGTAATTTTCCGAAAATACTGAAGCATTACCTAGAATCCTGTCTTTGTTTCAGAGTTGAAAGGCTATTACGTGAGATAAATTTCGGTTCTTGCCAGAAAAACCACATCATTAACTTGATATAATACGAATTAACTGGCAAAAACGTATCAGTGTACTGATAGAGTTTTAGACAGCTGATAGGTATTTTTCTTCTAAATGGATATTTCGATATAAGTATTTACTGCTATCGGATTGCTATAACAAAACCTGTAATTTTTTAATGTTTCATGCATTCAATTAATTTGTTGTTTATACATGTCCATTATCCATCATCGAATAAGTATTTTGTTTTCATCTGTTGAGCCTTTTAAAAACACATTAAACATATTGGGTAAACTAGGTTTCAACATCAGACTGTGAACTATACCTGTTATTTTAATTTTGAAAATTCGGAAATTAAGTAATCAAAATTAGAAGTATACAAATTACTTCACGTAGTTGTATTTTTTTTCATATCAGAATTACGAAGTTGTGTAAATATTTACAAATGAGAAATAGTTTAAAATATTATTTTCTGATGAAAAGTTAATATTATTTCATATCTAAATTAGCTCCTTCTCAATTAGTTTATAGTATTTTTCTTAAATTAATTATTAAAGAAAATAATCTTATCATTTGATACAGCGATGGTTCCGATATAAATTAAATTATAATTTGTAAAAGCAGGTATTTATCCGATAATTTCATTTAATAATTTTATAATTTAATGCTTATAGATTTGTGTTTGCTTATTTTCGGTTGTTATTTTGTTTATTTATTATGTTAGTTGTTATTTTACATATCGGGATATGTTTTTAGATAAGGTTACATTAACTTAAATCATGTTTTATAATTCTGGTGAACAAATTGATATATATATATACATAAATATATATATATATATATACATATACATATATATATATTATCGATTTTTTTGCTGTTTCTTTTGGTTTTCATTATGTTCATTATTTTCATCATGCCGACTCACTCTTATATGAAAGATTCAGAATTATTTTGAAAGTAATGCCTTTAGTTTTTAGAGTTGCATTTGATACTGCTCTGCCTTCTTCCGATCGTTATTTTCATCTGTCGTATTTTGCAGCGCGAACTTAAATTTTTTATTAAAGAAAATAATCTTATCATTTGATACAGCGATGGTTCCGATATAAATTAAATTATAATTTGTAAAAGCAGGTATTTATCCGATAATTTCATGTACTAATTTTATAATTTTATGCTTATAGATTTATGTTTGCTTATTTTCGGTTGTTATTTTGTAAATTTATTATGTTAGTTGTTATTTTACATATCGTGATATGTTTTTAGATTAGGTTACATTAACTTAAATCATGTTTTATAATTATGATGAACAAATTGATATATGTATATATATATATATATATATATATATATATAAATATATATATATATATATATATTATCGATTTTTTTTTGCTGTTTCTTTTGGTTTTAATTATGTTTATTATTTTCATCATACCGACTCACTCTTATATGAAAGATTCAGAATTATTTTGAAAGTAATGCCTTTAGTTTTTACAGTTGCATTTGATACTGCTCTGACTTCATCCGATTCTTATTTTCATCTGTTGTACTTTGCAGCGCGAACTGAGATGGCTCACCAAGAACCTAAGCTTAACCTAACCTAAAGTAATTTTATTCTTAGGGTTTACATTTGTTGTTTATAATTTTTATGACAATAAGAAAAACTGCCTTCCACATAGAATTTTCCTTTATGCGCCCTTTTTTCTTCAAAAAACCAGGAATATCTTTCGATAATTTTCGTTACTTTTACACACACAACTACTTATGTAGTTAAGTACAAAAGTTTCAACTTTGTCGTGGCTGCATTTCATTTGTCAAGATAAAATTCAATTTTAATTAAATTCCGAATTTCGGGGCTATGCAATATTTTATCGAAAGTGGCGTAACAGAGCGAGTATTTTTTCGATGCGTTATCGAAAAATTAGTATTACGGTTATTCATTACGGTTATGAAGTTAAGCACAGTTGGAGTGGAACTTGGAGTGGGAATAATTAAGTTCTAATAGTAAAAAAAGATAGTAAAATCGATTCAGTCTATTTCTTATATTCGACCGTCTATACTGTGGTAACTTACTAGTTCATATAAACAACCTTTTTCCATTCGATACTCTGTTTTCATATCTTATATAGCACAGTCATACTTTCTTCGTCATCGCATTCTTAGTCAATAGTTTAATTTTTATTTAAAACGTACAATTTTTATTACATATGAAAACCGAGTTCGTAAGGTTCACTACAAGCTTATTTATAATATTTGTAATTCGTAATTAAATCTTAAAATACAATATGCTTAGGTAAAATTACATTTAGGATTCCTTTTTCTCCTTGATGTTCAGTGGGGCGATAGCTTAAGATTGACCTTGATCTTCTATGGAATTGATTCAAAGCCAATACGTTTATTTTTAATCAAGCACTTAGAGGTCGTTTTCCCAAAAGTCAGTGAATCTTTTATTTTAATTTTAATTCCAATAATAAATTCTTTATCAGCCCTTCGTCCATATTTTTCATATTTCCAGTATAATTCAATATTTGAATAGTTACATAATTATTACTGGCTGTGCCTATTATTAAGAATAACGTCATAGGTAAACATTTTGAAAATGGATGAATGATCTTTGTTTAAAAAATTAACACATATACTAAATTTTCTATGATCGTATATCCTACAAATACCGCTAATATGTGACTTTAGTTGTAAATTTATTTTTATAATTTTTTACTTATAAATTAAAAAGTATGGTTAAAAAAGTTTAAAATTTAAAAATAACATCAGTGTAGTAATCACTTTTGTAAACCACACAAAGTAAAAGTCGATCGGTCGGTTTACTCTATTAATTCTATTCAGTAAATAACAATACATTTATTAGCTTTTCAAAGTTAATTTTTATTGTATTTATTGATTATTTATGTTTGAGTGGAAACATTTTCTATATGTCATTACAAAAAAATCTCACAGTTATTAAAGTATTATGCACGTATATAGTAGTATTCATTATTATAAATAAAACTATTCATTTGATAATGGTAATTTTTGTAATTTCTTGTTAAAGTTTTTTGGAAATCCTTTTTGTGATTTTAAATAAACAAAAGAAAAATTGTAAACTTAAATAATTATCTATTGTCTGTTGCCTCTCCATTCAAAATCTTGAACTTGATGAATTGGAAGTACTTTTAAATTTGGTAGTAAAAAAGATGATCGTATTTTCAGACAATAAAATATTTACTATGCAGAGAGCCGTACCAAGAGCCAACCGGTATGTCATTTTTTAAATAAGGATATTTTTGTAAATACTTTTAATCAAATCATTTAGCAATTTTTTTTTCTGTCGTGTTTAAAGTTAACTACTTCTAGAGCAACATTGAAGCACAAAGAGCAATGTCTCTACAATCAAACTGAAATTTAAATATTACTATAATTATAATGAATCATAAAGAGCAGTGTCAGAGTTATAATATTACACATAAACTAATACTCAAAAATCAGTTAGAGCATTTTTTCTCCAATCGAACTGAATTTTAACTAATATTCTAGTACTAACTAGTCATAAAAATATTGTCTCAACAATCAAACGGAATATTAACTAATACTAAAATAACAATGAATAACAGGCAATAATATCTCACCCATCACACTGAACGTTATTACTATATCAATAATATATCACAAAAAGCAGTATCCTTGGCAAATAACTAATACTATAGTAACAAAGAACCTTAATTAATTCTAGACTACAATATATGACAGAGAACAGTGTCTCAGCAATTATCATGAACATCAACAAATAATGTAGTAACAATGAATTACAGAAAACAATATAATAACATTCACACTGAAGGTTTGCAATATTGCTCTACTCATAAGTCAAAGAGAGCAATACTTCAACATTTATAAAGATCCTAAACTAATCATCAGTGTACCACAGAGCACAAAGTTTTAATAATTCTTCTGCATGTTAATTAATATTAGAACAAAAATTAATCACACCTAGCAAAGATTCATTAATTTCACTGAACATTTAATAATATTTGAGAAGCGACGAATCACACCCAGAAATATTGCAATTAACAAAAAGAGAAAAATTGATCACAGATAGCAACGTCTTAAAAATCGCCCTGAATATTAAGAAATATTAGAGCAACATTGAAACATAGAGAACGGTATCTCAATAATTACACTCACCGCTAACTAACACGAGAGCAATATTGAATCACAAAGAGCAATGTCACGAAAATTCACTAGACGTTTTTTTTACCGAAGTAAAAATGGATCACAAAGAGCGATGAATCAAAACGTTTGAACGTTAAGTAAATTGTGGCAACCATGAAACCTCGACCAATATCTTCAAAATCTCACTGCACGTTAAGTAATACTAGAGCAACAAGAAATCACATAGAGTCGTATCTCAGCAATGACACTGAATGTTAACTAGTACTAATGACCCATCAACATTTTTCCCCTACTTCGATCAATGTCTCAAAAATACACTAACTGCTAATTAAATACCATAGTAACAATGAATCACAGAGAGCAATATCTTAATAATCAGCCTGAATATTAACTAATATTATAAGAACAATGAATAATACAGACCAAGGTTTAAACAATTACATGTCAAATGTTACAGAAATATATTAAATTTAACACTTAAGGAAAATTACTCATTTACTCCATCTGTCAGGCTTAGACATCCTTCTGAGCGGAATTTTTCGGTGTCTGGTATATCCTAGGTATTTTATTATAAAGCAGTTATTTCGACTAAATTCTCACATATTTGAGCTAGAAAATTTGATATTTCGTTCGCTATGTTGCCAGAATATCTCTATAGGTTACTTTTCCTTTAAAAATAAACGTTTTATAATAAAGAGTGGTAATTTTTGCCATCGACGATTGAATTAAGAAGAAATAAATAATGAAAATAATAATTAACCACAAAATTTATGATTTTCATAATATTACGAAACTTTCCAATAAAACCATTAATGGGTTCCAAGAGGCGTAATACAGCCAAAACTAAATATTGACAACAAGCGGAGCGGATTAAGTGAGCTAAGAAATGATCACTAATAAATCATTGAAAGGTGAAATGTAATCGAAATCAATAACAAAATGTGTCTTACTGATACTTATGTTAATTAATTTAATGATTCTGTGAATAATGACACTTAGGATAATTTCAAAGTGTGGTAAAATAATCGATACAGAAATATTAATTGAGGTAATTATCAAACAATACCTAAATTAATGATTGGCTTAATTCAGCCGCTCCGCCATTGGGCTCTGATCGGTTCTAAATCAGTTTGAACCACTCTTCGCAAACATGTCTAAAGTTGTCACATTTATAAGCGTATATTTTCATTTTACGTAAAATAAAAATTTACTGATATGAAAACAAACTACTCGCTTCGTCCTGGCATTAAATTAATTTAGAAAACTTAAACATTTTAAATTTTTTGGTAAAGGAGATATACCTTGAAATTTCCAGAATTTTTTTCACATAGGCTTTTAAGGAAGTAAAGTATAAATATCGCGATAGTATATGGTGACATCGTCTTTTTGTCGTGTTACACATTCACCAGGATATTATATCTCTAAACTCTTAATAACATTTTCCAGCAAACACTACTCTCTAAGCTCCCCGTTGTGGAATAGGCCATTTAAATTTTGCATAATTAAAATTGGTGTGGAAAATACTGAGAAGGGCGAATAAAATAAAATTTCTTCCTCTTTAGTATATTTTGCCTTTGGTACATTTTTTGCAATTTAATATTAATATAACATGTTTATTAATATTACGTGAAGAATGAGTGTTCATTATTATTACTAGCCGTAGTGCAGAGGTGCGTTTTTCGAAAAGCGAGGGAAAATAATGAATATATAATTTATTCAATACTTTTGAATGAGTCTTTACTTAACAGCATATAAAATATTAAAAAGTTGTAAAAAATAATCCAAAAGGTATGCTTTTTAATAATCGTAATGGTGCGATGCTTTTGACGTGACATACGAGTAATATTAATACTGTTTAGAATAGATTTGACATCGGATAAAATAATGACCCTCGTATTGCACATAACAACTCAAATAATTTAAATCAAAAAACGTAAAGTTAGAAAGTTCGCCGAAAATTATATAAAATATAGTATAAAAAAGAAATCTTTGCTAATAGCCCACCTGAAGATGTTGTAATACAAAGAACTTAAAAAAAGTAGAAATAATACTACATCACGTAGTTTCATTTAATTGTAAGGAATATGATACTTATCTCAATATACCAATTAACTAAAACATGGTAAGCGTAATGAAAAACTGTGGTCCGAACCGTTACGTAGAATATTTTCGAAGTTATCAGCACATTATTAATTTTCATTTAAATAATTCCAGCTCAATAATATTTTATATTATCATATGTTATTAATATTTATTTTTTTATATGCACAGCTACATATATTCAAATTAAGAAAAAGAACGTAACTGTTAAACGCATCTAAAGTCTCCACTCAACATACTTACCGGCTAACGCTCGATTGTAAAATAAATTCTTATTACCGTCACATATCTTTGTGATATCATCAGAGTCGTTTTTTGCTAAATATCACAATAAAAGTTTAAAATTAATATATTTTGTACATAATACAATTTACGTGCATAATTTTATAAGTCTGTTGATTATAAAAATATCTAAATGATGTATTATACAGAAGAAAAAGATACATTTTTTTTGGGTGACTCTCGATGAACTAATATGTGGGCGCTCTTTCGACGTTTCAGTGGAGAATGTTGGACGTTTAAGTTGTGAAAAAAGGAAAAAACTTGGCAGATTTTCTTTTGTTTTTCAAGCTTGTACATAATTTTGCAATCGCAAATGTTTTAGTAAAAAGGTTGGGTTAGGATATTTGGCAGGTTCAAATGATGAAATGGAAACTTTTTGTTTATCAATTTAAAACAATATGCCGAGTCATAGGGTAAATTTGGTGTGTAGACGTTCATTTAGTATAAGCGTTTGAAATTCTTTACAATACTACGATCCATAGGTTGAAATTTGATAGTTGTTTTTGGAGGCAGTAATTACTTAGAATTAAAACTTAAGAATTGAGTTGAGGAATTATTTTGTGATAACTATAGTTGTCAATATACAATAATGTTATATATTTAATTTTTTAAAATTTTTACATCTATTTTATCTTCAAGTTAATGTCGTGCTTTTATTCGAATTGTAATGAGAAGGAAATTAATTATATCACGGAATATATCGTGGTTTTCTAACATTTCTACAAGCAGAGGCCATAATTTTCAGTACTTGTCATATTTACCATAAGTAAAACTAAAATTTTTTCATTGCTATTATCTTTTTAGCACTTGCTATTTTTAAGTCATGGTTTTTTCAGGTAGACATTTTCAGAAGAGCACTCTTCTATCATCTCCATTAAATATATCATGGAGATAATATTTTTTTAATTAATTATGTAAATTGGTTGGTCATTCAATATTATTTTTATCATCTACGTATACACTGTCCCTTAAACTTTTCGAGAATAATAACATCCCCTAACTAACATATTTTTGAAGTCATTAATCACAAACCATAAATTGTGTATTACAGTTGTTTACCGAAGTTTTTCCCTTTTCTTTCAGAATTAGTTCATCCATATTGTTACTTTATTCCCTGTACAATTAAAATCGTTTTCTTAAATATTTTATTATATAGAGAAATTACTCATGTTTCATACTTCATGAAATAAATTGTTTTTTTTTTCTTAAAACGATTTCAATCCAGATCTAATTACTTTAGTACATTTTAATTTATCGCATATGCTTAACAAATTGTGTTTTACTTTGGTATCATTAATTTTGTGAGAAGTTTGAAATTAAACAATAAAATTAAACCCTATATAAATTATACTTGCTAACAGTTATATTTAACTGAAGAAGTTTCTTAACATAATTTTTTGGATGCATAGAATTTATTCGATATGTATTGACAAAATTCGAGCAAAAGAGATTTACAAAAGAGCCATACGGCTTTCTAATGCCTGGATTCTCGGAGATTTATATAGAATACTTTCCATCTATAGGGTTATGTTTCGAGTTAAAAAAATTAACTACAACTTATAAGTGACCTACTTGAGTTTATAATTTTAATAAATATTTTAAGATGAAAAGTGGAAATAATCCTGACAAAAAAACTTTTTTTTTGTGAGGAGAAGGGAAAGGGTAAAATTTACTACTGACGTAGATTTTTGTCATACTTAAGTTCAAGATATGAAGTTTCTATAGTATCATATTTTATGTTATGGATAAATTACTAGAATGCGTTGTCTTAATAAATATAAACTTGCATGCAATTTAGAAAGGAAAGCTTTAACCTCGTATGTCACAGCAAACAGTCGTTTAATGTAAATTATAGCATTACTTGTTTTTAAGATATAAATGAACTTTTTTTATATAAACAAATAATATAATGTCAGAAAAGAATCAAATATACAATATATTATATTACTATTGTATAGGAGGTGACAAAAAACGTCGACGTGAATGTGGTTCTAGAAATAAAAGAGTTTTAAACCGGAATTAAACGCGTAACCATTTGGAATTGAAAACGTGATAAATACAGAAGTCAATGCTAACAAAATAACCTTAACTTGTGGAAATCTTAGGAAACAGGAAATTATTTTATGATCTGGGTTTTAATGAATTAATTCATTAAAACCCAGATCATAAAGTAAATTCACGACGTTGTTTGGTTAAAGCAAGACTAAAGTTAATTTTAGCAAGAAAATAAAGTATTTTAAAGACATTTTTGTAATAGTTTAAGAAATATGTTATAAATAATTGCACAAAATACATTTATACATTGAGGTTATTTAGCATATTTTGTAAATGTTGTTTATAAATAAATTATACTTTAGAGCATAATAAACCAATACATTGTCGAGAACAGAGATTTAGACATGAAATCAATATTTTTTGAATAGCTGTTAACTGTAAATTGTAAAACAGTTTAGTTTTCTTCTCAAATTTTATTAGTAAATGACAAAAAATCTAAACGCCTAATAAGCAGCATAGTATTTTGACAATTAAATGTTTTAACTAGTAATTCACTTTTGTTACAGTCGCATTTAGGTTTATTACAAAAAAAAATCATGTGTGCAATTCCCACGTGGTAGAAGTAATTTTGACAAAAACTATAATAATTAGAAAAGTCCCCTTCCCCTTCCCCTTCCCCTTCCCCTTCCCCTTCCCCTTCCCCTTCCCCTTCCCCTTCCCCTTCCCCTTCCCCTTCCCCTTCCCCTTCCCCTTCCCCTTCCCCTTCCCCTTCCCCTTCCCCTTCCCCTTCCCCTTCCCCTTCCCCTTCCCCTTCCCCTTCCCCTTCCCCTTCCCCTTCCCCTTCCCCTTCCCCTTCCCCTTCCCCTTCCCCTTCCCCTTCCCCTTCCCCTTCCCCTTCCCCTTCCCCTTCCCCTTCCCCTTCCCCTTCCCCTTCCCCTTCCCCTTCCCCTTCCCCTTCCCCTTCCCCTTCCCCTTCCCCTTCCCCTTCCCCTTCCCCTTCCCCTTCCCCTTCCCCTTCCCCTTCCCCTTCCCCTTCCCCTTCCCCTTCCCCTTCCCCTTCCCCTTCCCCTTCCCCTTCCCCTTCCCCTTCCCCTTCCCCTTCCCCTTCCCCTTCCCCTTCCCCTTCCCCTTCCCCTTCCCCTTCCCCTTCCCCTTCCCCTTCCCCTTCCCCTTCCCCTTCCCCTTCCCCTTCCCCTTCCCCTTCCCCTTCCCCTTCCCCTTCCCCTTCCCCTTCCCCTTCCCCTTCCCCTTCCCCTTCCCCTTCCCCTTCCCCTTCCCCTTCCCCTTCCCCTTTAAATACTGTACCCAAGTGCATATCGAATACAAATAAAGTATGGTCCCAAAATAACATTAATAATACTAAAATTTTTAACGCAATATAAACGAAATAATTTTATATAAATGCTCTTATCAAACGCGAGTATCTAATTTTTCCAACCAATGAATTAAAGATTAGAGACGGGGAGAGAGAGGTTTCACATTATAAACGATAATGGTACCTCAATTTTATTATAAATAATCTTTTTACTTATATCAATGAAAGATGAAAGGCATAGAAAGAAATGCCTCCCATTTTATAAGTTACTTCAAAAAAATATGTTTTATTTTTCAATTATCTTCTTATATATTAATTAAGATCTATATTTGAAGCAAGCTACTTGCAAAATTGTACACTATGAGAGATGGACATATTTATTTATATCTAACCGACTCGTATAGGGAATATATGAGATGTTTTTGAGGTAATTACTCTTAAAATTAATAACGTTATCAACAAATAATGTAAACACAGTAGTATATAAAATACTATTTCAATTTTTGTGTCCGATAATAAATATGAAAAAAAAATGTTATTCTAACATCTCAAACTTAAAGATGAATATGCACCTAGCAAATATTTTTTCCTGGGTGTACGCTAAATTTAAACAACGGGCCAATAAAGAGATACATCGCACGCTGCTTATACAAGATGTATCTTACGCCTTCCACAAGTAATTGACTGGTAGTGGGTAGACGTGGATTTCCAACATCGTCTTCTTTAAAATTGATAAATTGTATAATTCTGAAGTAATATTCTTTACAATAATTAGTTGTGAAATTTAGACTTAATTCAGAAAAAGTCTACATAGAATTTGACCCGTAAGTATTATCAAAATTTTGTAAATACAAGGAAACACTAAATTACATATTAGTTCCTAAAATATTATAAGAATAATATAAGAAGTTAGACTTCCAAAAAGCTTAAGAAAGCTTATGAATTAAATTATTAATAATTGCAATCATTATAATTTTCTCGTTGTACTTCTTCAATATGTATTTTTTACACCATTTAATGGGAAAAAAATTCAATTGTGATATGGACAGATAAACAAAACTCCATTATAAAGATTGTAATTTTTCTCTTGTTGTCTTAATACAATATAAAATATTTTTTCAGAATAAATAATTTCTCTGTTAAATGAATACATATTTTAAAAGCCATAGTTTAAGAATGCGAAGTTTGTATGTATTTATTTATTTTTAGTAATAATATACTAAATGTGTCCACATAACTTAGATATTCCTATTGCTGTGCATAAAGTTTAGATTCCATTTTACTATTTTTATACCACTCCAAATAGTATTTATCTATATTTCATATTAACTAAGACCCCAGAGACAGTAACACATCGCAATATTATAATTATTACTTGTAAAATATTATAGCAAGATCTGAAACTGCCAAAACAAATTACTCATCTATCACTTGCGCTCAGCTTACATATTATACATATATTTTAAAACTCATTAAACTTCTAAACACGTGTCCACATAACTTATATATTCCTATTGCTGTGCATAAAGTTTAGATTCCATTTTACTATTTTTATACCACTCCAAATAGTATTTATCTATATTTCATATTAACTAAGACCCCAGAGACAGTAACACATAGCAATTTTATAATTATTACTTGTAAAATATTATAGCAAGATCTGAAACTGCCAAAACAAATTACTCATCTATCACTTGCGCTCAGCTTACATATTATACATATATTTTAAAACTCATTAAACTTCTAAACATTCATTGGTTCATATTTTTATTCTGTACAAAATAAAAATTTACTGATGTTACAAATTAACCACTCACTTTTCTTCAGGGTTGTAAGAATTTAGAATAGGTAAAAACATAAAATATTCGAAATATTTTTAATAAAATATAATTTTAGATATATAAGTTGACGTTTCCAGAACATTTTTTTTCACGTATTTTTTCAAGGTAGTAATTATAAAATATTACGAGAGTATATAGTAACAAATCGTCCTTTTGTGAATTTAATATGAATCAGTAGGGTGTTCTCTAAACTTTTAAATGACATTTTGACCAGAACCCTATTCTTTAATCACTTCCTTCTGAAAGAGTGGTTTTAAATTATGCATAATTAATATTGGTACGGAAAATAAGATGTAAGTAATAAATTATCATTTTCGCGCTTTTGTGTGTATGGTTTTTTATACATATAGGTGTTCATAAATATTAAACGAAGAAAGAATGTATATTATTGTTAGTTGATAGTAAAGAGGTTTTGGTGCATTTTCAATGAGAAACAATGAATACGTTATTTATATATATGTATATATATATATATATATATATATATATATATATATATATATATATATATATATATACATGTATTGTGAAATTGTGCAGTAAGCCGTTTTAAAAGTTAATTGATATGGAGCGTCGCGTGGCACCATCAAAGCGATACAGAAAACGTGAGTTTTTGTACATGCACAGTCGGTTTACAATAACCAAACTTTTACACATAATTACAATTTAGAAAACGCTGCGGCTTAAAAATAACGAATAATATATTATTTTTTTGAAAAAAATATTATTTTTTTGTAATGGAAACTTAAATATAATAATATTCACACACACACATAATAATATACAGAGGAATCCGACATTTATTTTGATGTACCAATTAATCAACACATGGACAGACCATGTGTAACGAAAATTTGTTCTTCAACAGTCATACAGAAATTTTTTTTAAATTATTAATATGCTGGTTAGTAATCGTTTTACTATGGTTGTTACTTCAATAACACAGTTAATCTGATTCTGATATATTTTTCTAATATCATCATGTGATTCTGATATATTTTACAGGAAATAAAATAAAATTATGTAACCTTTAAACGCCTCTAATGGCTCCACTCAACACATTTATTGGCTAACGCTTCACTGTAAAATAACTTCCGCAATGTTTTTACCATTTACATACCCTTGTAATATAGTCAGAATCGTTTTATGCCTTATAGCATAATTCAAATTTCCCATTATTACATAATGGCTATAATACAATACACATGTGTCGTTTCATAAATCTATTGATTGCAAAAGTAATGTAGTATGTCTTCTACTGAAACAATAAAGGGTTGAAAGGAGGATACACAGTAATTTCGAATATTTGTGATGAGGGCTTTCTTTCCATACTTCCATTGATAACGATGTAAGTTTATCGTGTGAAAAAAGGAAAAACTTAACTCAAATATTCAATTCACACTTCAAAAATATTTTTTCTTTTATCCTTTAGCTTTGTAAATAAATTGGCAACAAGGAAACTTTTGGTAAAAAGGATGTGTTAAGATATTTGGCAGGTTCAAATAACCTTTTTGAATATCAAAGATCATGCCAAGTCATGGAGAGTATTTGATATGTAGATATTTAATCCGTATAGACGTTTGAAATTCTTGATAATGCCAAGATTCATAAGTCGTAACTAGGAAGTTTTTAAGTATTTTCTTAAAGATTTGAGAAACTTTCACATAAATTTTACGTTTTGTTTGAAAGATTATTCTGTGATCATATATCTATCGATATACATATATAATAATATAACACACTTTTAATTTGTCACGTTCATGTTGATTTTATTTTGGAAATAGTCATGCTGTCTTTTGTTCCGATAATATTGGATAGAAAATAAGTTAAACATCTTGGTTTTTTCAAAACTTCTGCAAGTAGAGATCTCAACTTTTCCATGAATATCATACTTGTCAATCATATACTTTTACTTTTGCTATTTACTGCTTAAGCAATAGTCATGTTTTTTTAAGTAGATTAGAGCTCTGGATTAAAATTGTGCTAATTTAAAAATTAATTATAATAATGTTTTTCTCTTTTTTATTGCCCGAGAATAATAATTTACTTAAAATATTAATGAAATTTCTTAAATATAATTTTTACCGCCATGTGTACAACCAATGTCAATTTAGGACGTGACGTCCGTCAAATTGTCATACAATTTAATATTTCTTTTTTTAGTAAACAGCCTATAGAGGGTGCTTACTTGTTTTAATTTATGCTTTAATGTGGCTTGCAATGTTCTTCCAGTGCCAACATTATTGAACTGAACTTTAAATATAAATTTAAAATAATTTTTGTAAGGTATAGAACTTCTCAAAAGAATATTTGTACCATTTCATTTTATTTTGAAAATTGTAAAATTGGCTATTCTTATTTACACGCTATTTTTCTTTTTCAATTTTTCTGTTAGTCTTTTTGAAATCCCATACAAGAGCATAAGCTCTAACTACCGAAAGATTTTGCTTTTTTTTGCTGTTCCACTAATGACTATAATTGGTTCCTTGTACTATCAAAACTATTTCATTAAACATTTCATGACACGGGAATAAATTCAGGTGCGTTTCACTCTTCATAAAATTAATTTTCCATTTTTTTTAATCTACTTCAATCCAGTTCTAATTCCCTTAATACATTTTATCTTTTTACTAATGCCTAAATAAAATTTATTTTTATTTGATATCACTAATGTCGTGGGAATAAACCGTAATTATGAAACTTAATAAAATGAAATCGTTTCGTAATAAATTATATTCGTAAATAAACAGTATTTAAGTTATTGGAGGCATAGATGGTCATACCGACAAAAATTTGAGTTTTGGAGATTAATAAACGAAGCGTAGCGTCTTGAATTTGTGAATAATTTCAAACTATAGAGGTATATTTGGAAATAAAAAGGTTGCATGTATTTTACATTGGCTTACAAGTTGCCTATTTATATTATAATTTTAATAAATAATTAGAGTTAAAAATCTAAATAATCCGACTACCTTAGTTTTTTACATGTGAGTAGAATGAAAAAGATAAAGCTTACGATTTTCATACATTTCACTTACGTAAATTCAGGTTATGAAGTTTTCATTCTACAATATTTTATACTATCAATCAATTACAGAAAGCCATTGTCTTAGTTAATATAAATAGCGTGTAATTTGGAAATAAATATATTAACCTCGTATGTTGTAGCAAAATAATTGTGGACAATAGTTTTAAATTAAAATACCACTCACTTTTAAATTATGATTATTTTTTTCTATAATAAAGTTTAATGGCAGAAAACGAGCGTTTAAGAGGCGACAGAAAATGTCGAAGTGAAGATGGTTCTAGAAATGTAAGAATTTCAAACCGGAAATTCAGCCGAATCCATTTGGAATTGGAAAGGTGATGAATACAGATAAGCCTCTGTGAAGGAAATAACCTTACCTTGCGGAAATCTGAGAAAACAGGAAACAGTTTTATGTTTTATGCTTCGGTAGATGATGTGAGTTTACGAGTTTTGTTAGAGGCGTTGGAATTTGGGAGTAAAATAAAGTATAGAAACATATTTACGCATGATTTACGAATTCGGTCGTAATTTATAAAAGTAGAGGAAGGTTTCTAAGTAATTGGAAAATATTGTTAGTTTTAAAATTACGCAAAACAAGATTACATAAAACAGCTATAAAAATAATAAAATTTCTTAAATACTGATCTTAACACTTTTTTTGCTTCATTAGGCGAATGTTATACTTTGCAAGGAATCACAAGTGTTTGAAGCATGTATTTGTTACTTTTTTACGCGTATCTGCATACGTGCGTATGTGCGTGCCATGTTAATTAATTATACATAATTATCAAATGATCATTATAAATAATTATCAAATATTAAAACTGTTTTTGCTTAGATTGTTGGGTAGAATCAATCTGAATCTAATAGAAACTAATTGGCTAATTAAATTATATTTAAAGTTTCTTTACATCTAATGGTATTATTTCGAATATGTTGTAGTCACCTATAAGTTTATTATAAAGGAAACCAAATTTTTGAGTTTGACATTTACGTTTTCGTCGTGTCGTCTATTATATATATATATATATATATATATATATATATATATACATTTTTACAAAATTCAATATATATACGAGCGCGTACCCGTATTTATGTGAATGTGTGTTTTGAGTGTTGGCGAATGCGTCTGTGCCCGAAAACCTTTAACATTTTCCAGTTTTTTTTACTTACCTGCGAAGCTGCATATAAAATCTAGTAGTTTTATATTCTTAATGTAAAATTTTTTAGAAAATTTTATTCACTTATAGGTAATTAAGTAATTATTCCTTCAAAATACCTATTTCAAAGATAAGTTAAATTTATAGAGTAGGTTATTCTTTACCCTACATTAATAGTTAAAGTTTAATAATGAAACTTTCATCAATTCCTGTACAAAATGTCGCATTAATTAAAAATTTTGCAATAGACATTAAAATATATCTTTATCCAAAAGCTATCTAGATTATATGGGGTAAAGTTTTTTCAAGCAGGCATTATTATTATCGAAAGAAAAAGTTAGTTTGTTATAAATTTCAGACATTTTTTTCTTGAATCGAGGTTTTCTGTTTTATGTTAAATATTATAATAAATCTTCGGAAATCGTTTTTATTGGTCGTTATTGCTACCGATTTCAAATATGATTATAAGTGTTAAAGAAACAGTATATTTTCGTTAATGTTTCTTATTTTCTAAGCTTCTCGTCGAAGCTCTTGTTTTATAAATATCATAGAATAACTTTTTCTACTTGCAGAGCATTGGATGTTATTTTCTATAGATATTTGACATAGTGTTTATATAAAGCAATAAAACCGATGGTAGGTACTACTTAGAAAGGTAATAATTAGCATTTTTGTTAATGCCATATTGTATACCGCGTAAATAAAAAATAACAATGAGAACAGTTTGCGAGGACATTTCTTGCATTTAAGTTATCCAAAAATCCATTTTTGTGGTAACGAAACAATATCGCATCATCTAGTAATAATTTAATTAGCAATTATTTAGTTAGCAGTTAGTTTAATAATTCAATTAGCAGTTAGTTTCCTATAGTGTAGTTATAACATTACTTTAATGACTGAAATGAACTACATATAGTATTAACATATACAAAAAATAAAATATTCTTGTAAAAACGATATAACTTTAATATATTACAAACAGTACAGTTAAATATATATCTAAATATATTAAGTGCATAAACAAAAATGGAGCAAAATTTAGATGCCATTGCGTTGATGTTAAACGTTCAAGGGAAAATGAAGAAAAATATTTATTTTAATTTTCACAAACCGCAAATTCTAAATGGCTAAATATTCTAAATTATCGAAATTAATTTAACACGATTTAAGTTTTAGACAGAGCATATAAATATTGGGAGACAATCTGACTTTACCCTTTGGGTACATTTGAAAATGTCTCGGATGAAATCGAGAACCGTTTCCAAAAAAACAGTATTGCATTGGATATTTCCAGTATACTTAGTTCCAATGATACTTATCGATCAGAAGTTGAGCAATGAATATACTGTCAGCAGATAGTTAGTGTAAAACTCTAATTCTAATGGCAACATCAGATAAAAGTTCAAATAAATTTTGATGACCACAAGTTATCAAAATCTTAAATAGAAATAAAATATGAAGAGAAAAACGAGTAAGTATATAGGTTGTTGTATAAGTACATAGTGACAAATTAATATAAATTTGAAGAACTAAATGAACTCCAATCAGAAAAAAAGTACTAATAAAATCGCTCAAGATTTATCACTAACCGGCGGCAGACAATAAAAAGAAAACGATTTTCAGATTATTATTTACTACGGCGTGAATCAACGTTATTTATCGTTTTTTTACAGATTGAATAGTTTCCATTTACCAAGAAACAGAAAAAAGTTTGAGAAATTTTAATTTCCAATTTTCCACTATACGGCGCCTATGACTTAGCTCACGTTATCTACTTTTCAATTTCGATAAAAATTATGTTTTGTTGTCGTAAAAATATAAATCTTATTGGCAAATATGATTTAATGAAAAATATTTTACTGAGGTAAAGCAATACTAAACACGTATATAATCGACATACTCTCAGATTTCTATAGAATGTTTTACATAATTTAAGCACGATAAAAGCAGATTCTATGTTCTGGCTCCAGCTTTAAGAATATCTTTATTTATTGCTTCAAAAATTGAGACCTTTTGATAAAAATGGAATTATAAAACAATTTTGACTGATTGGACGAAAAATAATGTTATAACCATTATTTTTCAATAATGGTATAACCGGTAATAATGGTATAAAAATAATGGTATATCCATTATTTAAAAGCAAATTCTGTCCATATTTATTTTAGAATTAATTACCATCACATAGAAAAACGTTTTGTATATAATTTCGTCATCTCCAATTAATACCTTGATTATTTATGTATCGGGACATTTCGCTATGCCATTATATTTGTATCGTTAAAAATTATCTATTTATAGTTACTCTCGAATCTAGTAAATGAGTTGTGAGAATCTATTCAAACCATATTCTAATTGTTTATTATCTTTTTATTTTATATGGCCTATAATTGTGTATTTCTTGTTTTCATCTCATACATCTAATTATACTTTTATTTTATCCAGAGATGTACATATTAATGAAGAAAATGTTTACACTTTCTTTATAAATATAAATATCTTTTTTTTCCACTCTTGAGCTTTTATTTTCCACTTTTTCGTACAGATCAAAGTATTCAGTTTTACATATATGTCAAAGGTTTCCTTTTCTAGATCATAAATAGCACTATTCTTATTTTTGTTTATCATTTTTAATAATCATTTATTTTTAAGAACTGTAATTTATTTTTTGCACGTAAAAGTACTCCTAAAATATGTCACTCTGCGGAATAGTAACAAACAAAGTTAAATTAAAAGGTGTCATATATATTTTAATTGTATATTTGCTACTTGTTGCAGAGTGTATTCTTGTGAATACACTGTTTATAACAAAAAAATAATGGGAATTAAGCTTTTCAAAATAAATTCTTTTCAAAATGATAGGAACGTAAATATTATTACTTTTAGTAATATGCTCTATATTGGTAAATAAAAACAAATGAACTAAAATGTCAAATAAAGTGCTCAAAAATGAGTTTGTAATTATACAAGAAAATAGAGCGGAGAAATAATATCACTTTTAAGACAATAATTACTAAGTAATAAAATTGTGCCGATATTGTGGCTACCCATTTATTTATTATTAGTGCATATGCTGCATGAAACGTGGTAAGCGAAATTTAAGCTACGAAATTTCTCATTAGAAAAGTGACTTTGGAGAAATTGGAATAATTTCTTTTATCTATGTAATATGGATGATTATAAATTTTCCATTGTTCTGATGTGTAAAATTTCTTTACAAAAAACATTAGAACTTAAAGAGAACAAGTTTTTGATGATTAAGTTTTGAAAATATGGCCAAATATTTGAGAGAAAAAGCTAAAGCAGCTAATTTTTTTGTGAAAAATGTCTCGTTATTAAAGCTATTAAAGATAATTTGCTGAAGAAATTCCATTTAATAAAAATATAGAAACGTTTTTCCTATATGTCTAATAAGCGAAATTTCTTTCGCGATTAATCAAAAATTAATGAACTTTTCGTAGCACAAATAATGAATTTAACAAAAAACTTTATTTTCAACGATAATTGCAATTCGGATCGTAAACGGAATGCTATTGATATCTCGTTGAATATATTAGTTTTGTTTATTTAATAGGCTGGAACGTAATATCAGTTATAATAGGGGATAGAATATTGTTTATGCTATTTCTAAATCAATGGAAAGTGATAGTTAAATTAAGTGGACTATTCATATGAAAGAAAATTAATTTTCACATACGGAATTTTTTTTTATCTCCTAATGCAATTATATTATGAAATAAATCATTTAAATACCAGTATACGTGAAGATCTAGCAATATATCTCATTTTATCTATATTTTAAAACTATTTTTCCTTAAATAATTTGAACAATATGTTATAGGTTCTACACCAGATAAACTTTAATAAATTCTTACAGAATTTTTAAAGTAAAAAGTGTCTAAAAATTTCTAAAAATGTCCTTCTTCTAAAATATAACTTCTGGTTGTAAATTATTTAACCAGATTTTAAATGCATCTACATTTGCTTTATATGCTAGTAGGTTTTTGTTGCCCAGTACAAAATTGGCTGCACCAAATGTTTTGTACAGAGCCACGAAAAATTTGTAAAAATTGTGTTTTTAATTGAGTCAAAGAAATAAAATGTTTAGATGTGATATGTAATTTATTTAGTACTTACAATTTTCACATTGGGCTTTAACCCCCAGCGTCCATTATGGGACAAATTAAAAATTTACGGTAAGTGTTCTTCGATTGTAAAATAAATATTAACTTAATGAAAAGTAGCTCGGCTATGACATTGTCTGGGTTATGCCCCGATATTTGACTCATTTGACCGCGGTTCGCGAATTGTGACCTAAAGATCGTGACCTAGGAATCTCTGTCGGAAATGAAACAATTAAAGTAGAAAGTTTCGCAATATAAACATACATGTGTGTATGTATGTATATATATATATATATATATATATATATATATATATATATATATATATATATATATATATATAATTATATATTAAAATAATCAAAATTTTTAGAGTGTGAATATTTAATTTTTTTTTCACTCATCTAGCAATTATTGCGATTTAAATGCTTGATTTCGAGGATGCGTGCATGAATTTAAGTAAGCGTTAGTATTCGTTTGAGGATTATCGAAATTATAAAATTGTAAAATCACAGCGATGAAAACATTTTCGATTTTCGATGTTATAAACTTTGTGACTAAATAATAAAACAATTTGTCTTATGTTACTACATGTGCGAAATAAATAGTAAGTTTTTGAAAGAAATAACGAGGTAAGTTTTCGAAAAATGTATATTATTACATATTAAAATCAAGTACATTTATTGTAGTTTGTGATTATTTACTGTTTTTAAATGTTTAATAGTAGATTGGATTTGTATACCTAGGAGTCGAGTGCACGTATATGGATACAAGTATTCGTTTTCGAATTAATTAAGAATATAATGTTACATATTCAAAGTAATTTTTTTAGATTCAGTATAATATATATTTGGCGATAAAATAATGAAAAATATGTTTCCAATGAAAATATAACCAAGGACGATAGTTCGCTGTCGTATAAAATGCGATGTGGACAAACAAAATTTTAAAATTAATTTTACAATATTTTCACTAATCATAATCACTAATAAATTAAATGGAAATAAACAATCCGTGTGATAAAAACTTTTTTGACTCGATTTTATGGAGGTTAATATATGAAGAAAAACAATTTCCACGCTTTTTCTCATTCAAAATTATTATAGTTGTAAGAAAATTGTATAGATTTTTTTAGAATTTTATAACAAATTCATCGAAGAAAGTTATAAAATAAAAAGATATTTAATTTTACTCTAGCGATTTTTTTCCCTGCGCGGCAAAAACTCGACATGTCACTTTTTCAGTATTGCTTATGCATTTTTTTGGAATTTTTGTATGTAATTTGAATTTATGTATGTAACTAAATGTTTCTTTTATACATTTATTGAGTTCTTTGTACGAAAGAAATTAGTTTTTTATCTACTAAGTTCATGGAATATTACGAAATAATTGAAAATCGGACGAGAAAATGGTCTTTTCAAACTTGGATAATTTTTTAAATACTTTTTATTTACTTGCAAATAAAATAATATTTTATTATTTAAAAATGTTATATCCTTTTCGAAAATGTATGGTTGTAGATAGTTTCTGTGGGAAGTAATTTTCGCAATTAGTTGATCATTAAATTTTGGAGGTGCTGATTCGCGAATTTAAGGGTTTTAGAAACAATTTGTGCAAATGCACTAATTAGCGGCCGGTGCTTAAACTGATTAAGGATGAGGCTCATTTTTTATTTAATTACTCTTTTACCATAAGAATTTTTTACATGACTTGCAAATTCTACAACTTAAAGGTAAATATTCACATGCGTTTCTTTCTATAAGAAATGGCAATTTATACCTATATGAAAATGTATTACAATGTGAAAAGAATGTGAATGTCTTGATATTTTCTGGGAAAGATGTATTTTTGTTACGCTTGTACCATCTTAAATACCTGGATGAGGAAGATGAATTTGACGCTTAAAAATTCCTCCAATGTTAATCCCTTAATATTACATCCGGAGTCTCACGTTGTCACGTACACCGATTGATAATCAATCAAAAATAATTGTTCTGAAATACGCGACAATCAGAAATAAAGAAAATATCCTAAAAAGAAGCATGCATTAAGAAATTATTTTCAAAAGAATATATATACCCAACGATCAAATAATAAGAAAAATCGAGCCTCAACACACATTGCTGCGTTGACACTAACCGACCGACACACAGCAAGTGCGTGCAATGCGGGTATATTTATAGTCACACGAAAGTGTTACGCGTGAACTTTGCACCGGTTAACTGCTATGTTCTCTCTTTCATTGTTTACCTATCTCTATCTTTATATTTTGTCTCTATTAATGCATAGTTATTTCCATTTTTCGGTCACGCTTTTTTGTATTAATTCATCCCAGAATAAATTCATTCCAGTAATTCCACATATCAAATAGTATGCATATTTTACGAAATTACAGTAAAGTACTCGCTTCATATCTTTTGACTACGTTACTGAATAGAGTATATTATTCATAACTTTCCAATGGTATGTCCGATTTCCATAAAATAATATGTATATATGTTGTAGGTTTTTATCTAAGATACATTTTTTGAAGACATAGAATGAATGGGGTCAAAAATATATTTTATTTTTGAAGTTACAATACGCTATACACACTAAACCCCTGCCACCTCATCCATATTAAGAATAAGATGAAGTTGGCTACGATTAAAACATTTTTTTGAGCCAAATATGAATATTGGATTTCTTTTGCTTACCTACCCGATTTATTATAATGTTTCCTTATATAAAACTACTAAGCGCATTGTAGTGGAATCGTTCGCTAAATTTTCCGATTGACATTTTCAGTCCAAAGTATTTAAATTTCATAAGCACTTTACTCGTACCTTTTAGTTTCAAAATAAAAGTGATTCTGGTTTTAGATAGCCTCTCCATGAATAAACGATTTATAAATAACTTTTTATTAATATATTTACAGATTTTGATTAACATTTTACACAAATAAATTATATTTTTATTGTTTGTATTTAAAAGATAAAATCGCAAATATTTTAGTATTTTTTGCAATGTATGCTTATCTGAGAAGCGTAATATATAAAATAATTATTTTAGGCTCATATAGATATAATATTTTTGGCAAGAGAGATCAAGGAACATTGTGAAAAGTTGTGAAAATTATTTTGTATTAATATATAGTCGTTTTCAGTTAAAACGTATATCATACATAATTTTTATATTAATATTAAAATATACAATCTAATTTTATTAATTAATATACAACCTAATTTTCAATTATGAGAATCTTAACGGCATATGCGAAGGATTGGGTTTTTAAACAAAACGCAAATAAACAAAATAAGCTACTGGAGATTGGGCATAAAGAATAAATTGAAAAAATGAAATACATAAATTTATTTGAGAATTAAGCTCGTATAAAATCCGATAGGTTTTAAAATAAGGATAAAAGCATTGTCACATTGAGATATTATATGAAAAGTATATATTAAAACAATGAAATGTAAAAAGATATCAGAAGCAAATATGAATTGTGAAGACTTTAAACAAACAAAATTTTGCGTCCATTGACATAGTGTGCGAGAAAATTTACGATTTCAAGAAGAACCGTTAGAGATTAACCTAATTGCCTATTAGGCATTTGTAGTACGCTTAATACCGCATCATTTTACAAAGATACGGAACTATTTCTTTAAAATTCCTACATTGCTAGTATCATATGTGTCAAATAATATGATATTATTATTTTTCCCGTACAAAGTTTGATTAGGTTCCTTCTACATAAAATCTTAATAAACAGTGTTGGTGCGGTGTGTGAGGTAATGTTACGATTCGTATTATTATGGTTAACGTATTATTGTTACGATACGTCTTATTATGTTACGATTCGTATTATTGTTACGATTCGTATTGGTATGGTTAAATACTTGATGAGTCCAGCAATTAAATATGATAGCGAAATTTAATTGCAATATTATGAAAAGAATTCTAGAGGTTTGCATTTTATTTTTAACTATTTTCATCCGAGAATAGAAGTAATAAGACACTGCCCAAGTCTTGCCAAATAAAATCTGGCTACTGGCTAAATAACATCCATTTGAGAAGGCTTACAAACAGCGTGTACGCACTGTCAAATTTAAATAAAAATATTCAAATATATAATTAGAAACTGATAGTGTAAGTGTTTATGATTGCGATAATATTACATAATCAATCAGCTTACGATATATTCGAAACAACAAATTACTGGTTTGACGTACTTATTTACATACTTTGCCTTTATTATTATTGGCTCAAACTTTTGACGTAGTCAGCGATAACCAATACCTTACCTTGATGTATATTAACCCACTTTAAAGTTTTGCTAACAGTCTCAAAAACTTTTCAGACGTTAGCCAACTAATTTACATAATCCAATCCGCAGGCTTTGATTTTATAAGTCTGTTCAATACTTTCATAAAACTATACTCGTGAAATGATAATAAAACCTAGAAAAATGAAAAAAATATATGCACGATTATGATGAAAAAAGCTAGATTCGCGTTCCTCAAAACATGTGAAAATTATCCTTAACAATATTCACAAAGATATCGTTTTGAACAAAGTCGGTGATAATTCCTTCTTTTCATCTATGAAAAATTCTTTTAAAAAAGCTCGTGTGACGTTGTAGTTTACACTATATATATTTTTGGCTGGTTAACAATATCGTTTTCCGTTAATTTAAAACTTTCCCTACAATTTTATTTCTATTGTAAGTTAAGCTGAATATTAAAAAATAAATAAGTTATTTATTTTCACTGATTGACCCGAAGGGGATATTTGGCTGATAATTTTCCACTTCAATAACATTCCGTTGCTCAGATTTTAATTTATATGCATTTAAACCTCCACGCTGAGTAAAGGTTCAATTAAAATTCTTTCAGAGGTATATATAATTGAGTTTAATTGTAATAATATTGATTAGATATTTGTATATGATGGGTTGCTCGGAATGGTTTTGGAAATTTCGCAGTTATTGGTAATTTTTCGTTGGAAATTAATTAAAATTAAAGTAAACAAAAGTTATCACTGCAGAGCATTTTCAGATTCAAAAGAAAAGGATTGATAGGAATGGCTTTAAGCATGTACCTTAATATTTTTGTAACATAATCCTTTATTTGTGCCAGGTAATTTTGTTTCTCTAAATAAACATATATTGAGTCCGAGAAATAATAATATTCGGCACTTGAAGTTATTTCAAAATCATATATATGTTTTTTAATATTATTTCTCGCAAGATTTAATGTGGAATAATAAATGTACGTTACGTGGTTGAAAAGAGGAATAATTATTATCAGTGGTTTTCAATTGTACAATGATTTTTTAATTATTATAAGTGTGAAAAAGTACTCGCAGCGTATTTGTTTTACATTGACGAATATATCAGACTAGATTTGTAGTTTCTTAAGATGCTACCAAAAAGGAAAAAGTCACACAATATATTATGCGCTAATAATAGCAACACGTTATCTTTCTGGTGTAATCTTTATTTGGGCTATTCCAATTCAAAGGATAAATTTTTTAACTTATATGCCGAAAATATTAACTTATATGCCATTACATTGCCGTCGCCGTTTGGTAAGTGAGTACAACTAAAAGCTTGTTCGAAATAATATTATTTTTAGACAGTCTTTAGCTTTAATTTTTGGTTTAAAAATTGGAAGTATTTAACAACGTTAGAAACGAAAAATGCTTTTTTCCTAGTATCATGATCACTGACAGGGTAAGAAACATTCATTATTTCATATACTATATTGGTGCAATATAATATTTCATTCGATAGCTCATTGTTTCTACTCTCCGACGTATCTCAGTAACAAGTTATATCGAATTTCCTGTTTCAGTCTGTAGACGTGTATGTGGGTCGTAGTATGTTTTGTGTTATGTGGGTTTTGTAAGTGGGTAAAAATATTTATTTTTTGTATTATAAGTAAGGACCAAAAATACTTAGCGTATATCCAGCTATAATTGTTGGTTTGAGTAAAGGTTGGTGTCAGCAATATTCGGAGAAGGGTTTTTAAATATTTGCGATCACTGTACTGAAATAATTTATGCAAGTTGTTTCTGTATAAATAGCAGATAAGCATAAATAAAAAATGATTCGATATATTCAGTATAATACTACACACAAAAGATAAAGACTAAATAAATTGCCTTAACGGTTAGAAAGTGCGAAATACCCTAAATTTATCTCCGTGAAAAATAAACTGCTATTATGAAAAAAAGTCATAAGAAAAAAAAAATCTGTAAAGGCACTATATATGTGATTTTGAACTATAAATTTAACGATCGAAATTAAAATCAAACACAGAGGTATAGCGTGGAAAGTAATATTATTTTGTACAACCTCCGACATGCGCTTTTCGTTTTATAGTATCCTTTTAATTGTAAAATAAAATATTATTCAAAATCATATAAAGCCGTCAAAATCTTTTCTGTGGGTATATTCCGACCCGAAAGATTATCATTCGGTTTCAAACTAATAGTTGCAGTAAAGTTTAGAGTGTAAAGCAATCGATTTCAAATGTGGATATTCAATGTGAGAATATTCCTATAATATTATTTAAAATAAAGGTGATATGCGTATGCAAATCTAATCAATCTTAATTTTAGATACCTCAGCATGATACTCTATCCAAGAGTCATTTATATATGTTATAATATTGCGTGCTAAAACATACAGTTTCAATTAATTAGTTTAGGGAAAGATTTCCGTCAAGAGAAAACAATCATGCAAAACCTCAATTATGCAAACCTCCATCATGCAAAACCTCAATTAGTGCCAAATGTACTTTTAGCTTAATTAGGAGCAGAGAAATTTTACGGAATTATACATGACGCTATTAATACATATAATATTTATGTATTTATCAAGCTGTATTGGTATTATTCCATACGAAAAGCACTTCTTCTGAAAATGGTTGATTATTATTTTGTTTACGTACTTCACAATTGGCAAATTTACTGAAATGAAGTGTATTATATAGTTAAGTGAACTCAAAGTTATAATCATTTTAACGAAGAGAAATTGAATTTTAATTTTATATGTTTATTTTGAAGTGAACATCGAGTCCTAATCGCAGGATTTCAATATATACTCTTAATTGAAACAAATACTTTTAACAAAAATTGTCTGCAATGAAATAAACCCAGAATAAATGGAAGAATAAATAAGAAAACATAAAATAAAAACAAATAACGGAAAACCGAACACGAAAAATGGATTAAATAAAGAATAATTATAAATTCAATTACTATTCGCCTTTTGCAGTCACTCATTCCTAGTAACTTTCTAATTCCGAAAAGATGGAGTGCCAGATTTCTCGTGGAATTTGAAGGTGAAAACATTTTTTAACATATTATTATTTCTATTTGCTAAAAACAACTAAAATGTAATATTATAATCTATTTGCTAATAGATAGCAGTTTTCAACGTAGTTCAAAGTTACTATGAAACTTCTTTAAATTTGGGTCTATAAAGGGGTTGACATCTTCAATAAGCCTTGTTACACCGATTGAGTTCCGGTTAAGGTGTGAGGATTAAATGTTGTCTCAACTCTTAGTCAGTTATTTATTTTCCTGATATTGATGTATAAAAATGTGAAACTAATTATTATTTTTTAATTTTGAATTTATAAATAGGGATTTTATTTTAATATTAAACACAGAATTCGAATTTATACATAAATTGTAATACATAATAATCTGGAATGTGTTCACTTATAATATTATATTTATGCAAAATTTTATTCACTTTTAGCAATGTTCGCGACTCCATTTTCGTGGGAAACCTTGATATTTTTTTAAGTTATGTGGAATATCAGTACACATAGTACCATAGATTATAATAATTACGACAAAACTTTCTTTTAAATAAGTACAATTTCAATTGAAACGTCTAATAGCCACATTTACTTTTCAGTTGGTCGATTGTAACAACATTTACTCGTTCCTAACAAAATCTACTAGTAAAATTTTACCTAGTTCCTTTTAGCCGCTCTCACATAATACGGAAATCATATGCTCATAGACAAACGGACGATTTGGTTGTCTGTCCGTTTGTCGGACGGACAGACAGACATTTCAAAAACAATGTTTTATCTTCTAATATTTTTATTATTATAATATATGATAAATCATGTTAATGTATAGAATATAGGCAAATGTTTACAGCGTAAAACTTAACCTGCCAACTTAATTAAATTACAAATATTGATAATCGTTTGCATAACTTTAGCCAAATCATGGGAACAAAATAATCTTATATCGAATACATACGAAATTGAGCAATTTTATCTACGAAAAATAACCAACAATGACATCTAGGGTAAATGTGTCATTATTGGTCATTTTCCGTCCAACAAATTGATAAAAATGAGGTAAAGAGATTATTTATATTGTCTATTTAATCACCAACTCTTCCAACATAACACTTTACTTCTGGTTATTCTCTACCAGCTTAATACACGCCAGTGTATTAAGATAACAAAAAAAATAACTTTCAAGTAAAAATACGTGGGATACTTGATATCAGTTCTTATAATTTATTTATCCATAGCTACTTGTAAAGGTTGAGTCATTATGAAAATGTAAGTCGAGAGCACGCAATGCACGCAATTATTTTTTAACTCATATTGCAACGTAAGCTCACCTTTTTATTCTTTTAAACTCATTTTATTTTTCTGTTCTTAAAACTTAATCTTCATGTTTGAATTTTTTGTTCGAAAATGTCTTCAATATACAGATACACACACACTCACCTATAGGCCTATGTTATAACATTTATTTATATGAAGTAATTTTAGATCATCTAAATAAATATTAAATATTTCGTAATAAGAACATGGCATGCACAATGAAACTCCTATGTACATTTTGCAACAACCATTCCATCTGAGGGTTTTAATACACCAAATTTTTCGTGTAACTTTAACAAAAGGTTTTTGTCCATAAAGAAGTTTGACACAAACAAAACCGGAACGTCGTCTGCTTTTACACGCTTTCTCTTGCAATTTTTAATTTGCGACATGATACGAGGTTATTTTAGGAGCATATAACCGTCGATAATATAGCAAAAAATAAGTATCCTTATATGTAATAATGTGCAAAAAAGCAACATAATATAAATATGTAAATATATGAAAACATTTAATCAATATTGGACCGCGTTTAAATATTGAAATCACTTCCATTTTTTATTAAATATGTTCTTTATTAAACTAATAAAATTACTTCTTATAGAGATAATTACACTCAGGTATTTCATTTGTAATCATGGCCAAGTATAAAGATATGAATATTTATATTTTGTGTTGCTGTAGTGTACATGGACATTAACATCTAAAGTAATAATAAAAACTACAGCGTGAGTTGAAAATCAGTCTGCAAATCATTAGGTAAAACAGTGATTCAATATTTATATATGTCTTTTTAAAAGATTAAAGCGTAAAAGGTAATCAGTTCTACAGCTAAATCAAGTTGAAGTCGAATTCCATATAATTATGCAGCGAAGGCTTGGAGCCTTCACGTCAATTGTAAATTTTTAAGTTTCCTTACCCTAATCACATATGACATTTATATAATTTATACTGAATGTAAATTTGTAGATCATCTGCATAATAGCCTTTAATATAAAAATTAAAATTTTGTGGCTGTATTATGACTAGAAACGAAGAAAAATTTATTAACCATGTAATATGACTGTAATATGACCAGAAACAAAGGAAAATTATTAAAATAATAATCTTTACACATACTATATATTAATTTCTAAGAGGTTAGCACAATGAAATAAGAATAATTTAATTTTAGAATAAGTTAAGAGATATATTAATTTAATTTTAACCGTGCTCGCTACTACTCAGATTTTTTTACTACAAGTGGAACACACCGATTGACATTTATTATCAAAATTTTACATTTTCAAGTGAAAAACTACGTCTCGGACACGACTGAGCATATTTCGTTTCATTTTTATTTTTAGCTTTATATTTAAGGTATTGTAATTTTTAAAAAATATTAGAATAGAATTTCATATAAATTGTTTGTGAATGGCTCCTATTTACAAACAATTTATATGAAATTCTGAAAACGATTTCATAAAAATGTACATGTAATAAATAGCAAAATCGAACATATGCATCGTGTTACATTAATTTAAACATGTTTTTATGTATGAATACAATTGACCATACTTTCAAATACATCTTCTAAGTCCTCAACGGCATTTGCGTGTGAGATGACTTACAAAAGAAAAAAACGCTATCAATTATCGACAAATTTATCAGTCTGTTTATTAACCCAACTAAATGACCAGACAATTTTTCAATCAGAGTGGCAAAAATTTGTTTCAAAAATGTATCATTCTAATCCATTACAAGAGTTATTTAACCAATAACATTTGGCGTAAAATTCTCAAACAGAAAAGTATTTTGCTAAAAGTTGCCGATTAAGGAAAATACATGCTCCAAGTTTATTAAAAAATTTAGTATACTTCATTACCATCTTGATATCACCGAAAATCTATTGCACAAATCAGAATGACAAAAATGCATGTTATAAGCTAGCCATAATTACTGTAATAACCATATAATTAGAATAGCTTATTTAGCAGGAGAAAATAAGACCATATTTTTGTATTTAGGTCCCGTTATAACGGGAAAGGAATGCACAATATAATTATTTTATATATTCTATCACTTATTTTTATTAGTTTAAATTATTTCTGCCCTCTATTTTGTTTTTATTTCAGTTCAAAGCTTTAGGTAATATAAAAGTCTTTGTGCTTTTCTTACTTTTTTATTCTCAAACAAAATACTATCGCCTACTTTCTTCATTGCATGTGCTGCCAACCCCCGGAACAAATTTAATTTTGACGCTCAAAATACATCGAATTTGTTTCTATCTTGATTTCTCACCTATGTGTTTAGTTTCCTATACTGTCTACGTTAATACTTAAAGTATTGCATTGAGGTTTCTGTCAAAAAAATTTTCGTGTTTTTATTCCACAATTCTCTTCCTATTTTCTTTGCCTACTTTCAAAAAAATATTACACGAAGAAGAAGTTTCACGTCTAACGCAGCGATACACCATTTTTTAAATTATGAATGTACATATCTCCGATGCGTAAAGTTTCGAGACGGGAAACACGTGCTTGATCTCATATTTTGTTTTCCGAAAAAAATAAATGTTATAAAATATTCACTACTACATCCTTTGCAACTATTTGTATTTTTACAAAATATTTAAATTGGAGTCAATACAGTTACTTAAAAAAAATAAAACAAAACAGAATGATGATGAATTAAAAAAAAATGCAAAATTCTTAAATAAAATCATTACCATGTAACGTGTATGTCAACTCACCTAATTATGCCTTTTTATAAGACGTTATGAAATTCGCCTTAAAAGTTACAGACAATAATTTACAAATTTCAATATTTCACCTTTGAGCTAAGTTTTAGTGTCACAAATCTAGCTACGCTTCCTCATTTAATAGGATCCTTATAAACAAAGGTTTAACATAGCGTATGTTTCTAATAATGGTGTTATTATATATTCATTAAAACAAGTATAGATATTATATTACTATAACATTATGAATTTTGGATTACTTAAGATCATTTTAATCGTAGATTTCAAATCTAACTATAAGACCATATAAAAATGTTTTTCACTAGATTTAGAGTAGTAGAGGTAGTTAGGATTTAATAGCTTGATGGACTTGAAGAAAATTAACGATAAACAAGTTTAAGCAATTGTATATGAGTGATTTTAAAATATTCCTAACTAAGGTTTGCGGCGGTTCTATACAGGGATGGCGTGGTATTAAACTATTCACTAAAGTTAATACTAAATTTGTTCACAAAGTTTAAATAAAGCCAACAGCCGCAAAATTTAATATAAAGAGAATATATTGAAAAAATATTTAAAGCGACAACATCATGAACAAAATTGAAATACAGAATAAAAAAATTCACTCAAACTTCTTTCACACAAAATGAATTCGGTAACATACGATTAACACATAAATCGGAACATAAAAGTTCTTAAACGCGTGTCAGCGCCCACACAATGAAATTTGAACTTTATCCCTTTCTCGTTTATAGTCTTTTGATCCACATAACTACATCACAACAGCGACCTTTTTCACTATATGGTCTGTCGTGCGTTAAAAGGAATAAATGGCCTCCTAAAAAGGTAACAGGTTCCTGTTGTAGTATATTTCGTTAATTTTGAAAGAAAATGGAAGTATAAATGCCTTTGAAGTTGATGTTGCTAATATATCGATGGTAGGTATGTATATATATATATATATATATATATATATATATATATATATATATATATATATATATATATATATATATATAGAATATTCTGGTATTTGAAACCAGTAAAAGTTGCAAATTTTAATCGTGATAAAAAGTTGGCCTTTTTTCAGGACTCGCCGTGAAAAAAATTAAAGGGCAATGAAAAAAAATAATTTATTCAATGACAGTCGGCAGTTCATAATTTTGTACTCTTAACAAGTTTTTTGCCAAGAACTTAGGTAACATTACCAATCCCATCTTTGCTTAAATCCCCTAATTACGTCCTTTGAAGACAAGTCATTAAAATAACCTCAATATAAATGCTCTTGTTATTCATGACGTACTTAGACGACGTCACGATATTTAATACTCTTAAGGCTCGCAATGACATGTACGCTGATATCATTAGTGGCTAGTGAAAATAATGCCAAATTAAAAAATAGTCTAACCTTTATATAATTATGTTTTGGTCTCTCAGTATAACGTACAAAAAAAATATTTTACGCATCCATTTGATTTTTTTTACAAGTTGGACATATTTGCATTAGACCTACATTTTATTTCATAAATTTAACGCGTTCGCGCTTGACATACATTTTTTTAGAAATTAAAAGCGCTCGAACTTTGCTTACTTCTTTGTCAGAAATTAGAGACGCTCGCCCTTGACATATTTTTTTCTTAAATTAAACGCGCTCACACATAGATTTTTGAAGTGAATTTTTTTTGGCTCACCTTGTTGAATTTTTTTTTATGGCGATAAAATTGCGAATTCGGGTCACGTCACGAGTGTGACACGCTTCGAATGTATTCAGCGGTAGACTGAATATGGCATAACGGTTCGAGACGCTTCGGGTTTACTAGCCCATAAGCCGAACGAGAGAAATGCTGAGCGCTGATTTTGTCTATATTTATATAAATTTGTTAAATTAATTAAGCATATTCGCATGCATTAATATATAATATTTATTATTATATTATTTGATGTAAATGTGCATACAATATGATCAGTTCATGTTCGCTGGTTTTTTTTTGATTTGTTTGTATTTACACGTTGCATTTGTGTATTTACACTTTACATAAAAAATATATCTTACTTTAAAAATAATTTTACTTGTTTTTTTTTAATTTTCATATTCAAAATTTTCATATGCAAAATATTAATGGCTTTTCAGAAAAGCCGATGCTTTGATTACGCGGAATTTTGCGGGTCCCGGATTCAATTCCCAAGCGTGTCTAGAGCAGGGCTAGTGTGGTGTTCATAATCATGTGACCAGAGATTACATTTGTCTACAGAGACCAGTGAAATGCAGCAGTGCCATTGGTGCGAGAATACACGCAATGTGATTGTCAATCCGCCTGTCCAGCGTGGCGATTGTGCGAATTTCCTCTAATGATACAAGCATTGGATGGGCTTATTTCCAGCAGGAGATTGAAGTAGACTACTGATTGAATTATAAAAAAGGACATCTAATTTATTTAATGGATACAAAAAAAATATATGACGTAAGAGGACAAAGTCCTAATTTAAAAGATGACAATTACCGACAGTATTCATATTTAGTTAACATTATTTTAAAACGGCCAAGGACAACTTTTTGACAGTTTTTTAATTTTATGAAAGAAACTTTTTGTCTCATCAACACTGTTCATTGCAAATTTTGTGAATACAATTTATTCAGCCGTTTAGACCTGCTATATATTTTTCATATTTTTGGAAATTTGCTATTCCATATTTACGTGGTAAGCTTGTAATGTTTTAGGAGCAAAATCGTAAGCGTATAAATCATTCCATTGTCTGATTATATTTAGAAATTACTTGTTTAGGTGACAATTTATTAAGGAACAAACAAAAAAAAAACAAAAAACAATTTTATATTTGTGATATTACGTGATTACTAAATTGAAACTAAGAGACAAACGAATAAGAACAGCAATTTTGAGATAATTATATATCATTTGAGCGTGTATCACATAAGTAATTTTTATGATGATTTTTTTTGTGATATTTAAATGTAGGAGTATATTTGTTCATTGTTTATCTGAAAATTTGTCAAATGAAAGTTTGTCAAGTGGCAATTGGATTGCAGGTTTTGTTAAAATTTTCCTAGAAAAAATACGTTATCAAAATTATTCATTAAAGAAAAATACATTTCAAAATTTCATTTGTTAGAGAGCTACAGTAATAAGAATTATTCATATTTGTTTTTTATTAAAATCTAGCATTATGACATATCATGTGGTGATAGATAAGTGTCAGTGAAAACATATTTCTGCCCCTCAATTTAAAAAAAAACGATTCATATATATTTAAAAAAGATAGTACCTAATCTTGCAATAAAAAATCTACCACAATTGGCAGTTATGTTTGTTCTCTTTTTCCAAATAGGTTTTTTTTACAAAAATATATTAATATTTATAGAATATTCGTTAGCATGATTTTATTGTTCTAAAACTGTACTAATAAATATTCGAATTCCGCTCATTAGAAGGTATAATTCTAGAAAATATTTGAAATTTTATATAGTAACAATTTTTATAGGTATTAATCTAATCTGATACTTCGATTCTTATTGGAGGAATAAAGTTTTCGTTTAATTTAATTTAGGAAAGCATAATGGAAAGTGATCAAGTTTCATAATTTACTTAACGTTAGTTGCGAAAAGACTTGACGAAATATGATATATTTTATATATGAATTGCATACTGAATTCAAGTTACTTTTCTTTTAGGGGAAATATTTTGTGCCCCAAGTTATAATATTTTCTCATCGAATTATTCTTGTTAAAAAGTTTGCTATGTTAGAATTTAATTTAATACGAACTTTTTTTAATTTCTCTGGAAAGTTTTATTTCAAAAAGATCTGGGTTTTATCAGAGTTCATAAAAAGTTTGCTATGTTAGAATTTAATTTATTATGAACTTTTTTTAAATTTCTCTGGAAAGTCTTATTTCAAAAAGATCTCGGTTTTATCAGAGTTCAGAAAAGCTAAAATTTTATGCCAATAATTTACTGAATTACTAATTACCTTTTAATTACATGAAACCTTAAGTTCACTGATTTTAATGAGAACCCGTCTGTGCGTTCTTATACTTCAAAATGAAAAGCAAAGCCCCAAAATATCATTCACGAATTTTTCTTTGTCTGTTTACTACAATCGTTTTATTCTCGCAAACCATTTCAGGTAAAAACTTGAAGTTTGGGACAGATCTAGGATAACGATGGCTACATTTTAGTACTTTTTCAATTGTTAGACACGTAACTATCATTTTATTACTCGGATATACCTTGGGCCTTTTATAAACATTTAAGTGTCCAAAAATAGGATTAATTTTTATGTCTAGTTAACTTTCTTTTAGTTAAAGAAAAAGTGCAAATTAAATAAATCGTATCAATATCGATAATACAATATGAAAAAAATTGTCAATGAAATGTTGAACCAAATTTTGTTCATTTTTATAATATTTTGTTCAAGCCACGTCCCATCACCTTAGCTTAGTACGCATCGTTCCTTTTTTCTCATTTACCTTGTCGTGAAAGGTTTTAGCACAGCTTCAAGTAGTGTCAATTTTTTCCCTGATTGAATCCCTCTGTCATTAAATACTATTATTTACATAAAAAACATATGTTGCAGAAAGACCAGACAATACAAATTTAGGAGCAGCTATATTTAGAACAGATGCCTCCTACCAAAGTGAGAATGGACGCCCATGCTTTTTATTGCCGTATTTTTAAATTTAAATGACATAAAAAGAGGAGGAAGAACTGTGGTATTTGTGTAAAGAAATGGAAGATAACATTTTAATTAGAAAAGTTTGTGAAGCCATAATTCGAAATTAATAAAATGTATGTTTATATTTGTTTCATTCTCGCATTTCGTAACACTTAAACCTTTATGCTGATTTAGATAAAATTTTATATCTGAATTTTTTCAAATAAGGTTCATAATGGTTTTTTCTTTAATTTTAAACGACAAAAATAGCTAGAATTATTATTTCAAACATATTATGCCGCTTTTACCCGAATCGTTACTAGGATATAAACATAATTTTTAACTAAAATGAAAATCTTATTTTTTTAAAAAATACAGCTTAAAATATTGCTTGCTATTTTTAATATTATTTAAGATGAAATTATTGCCGTCGAACATTACAAAGGATTATGACTGATTCTCAGAGATAAATTATTTTAAAAGCTCTGTTGATTTATTTTTAGCAATTTATATTACCTTCTTCAAAATTACGAAGAACATTTTTTTAATAATTTAATATAGGAACGTTAATATTTTTTCTTTAGCTTCCCTAAGCTCTGAAGTTTATTCCGAGTATACATTAAAATGGTAATATTAGATTATTGAAATGAAAGTTTTATACCTAGGTAATACATCTCAACGAACTAATTTATTTTTTATTTTTGGGGTGTTTTCGTATCGCAAGCAAATTTAATTTTACATTTCTTTATTCCGACTACGTTACTTTGGATACTATGTAATTTTCAGAATTATAGGGCTAGTTTATAAATGGTTTTGTTTCTTTTCATTCCAACATTTTATTTAACGTGAAGATATGGAGCCTATCCAAAGATTATTAAAAAATATTTTACTGCTCATGAAAAAATAATATCTAGAAATAGTTAATAATAAATACATTTCACTTCTTTGCTGAAAGAATTAAAATGAAACATACACAATTCACAAAGACGGGTTTATTTTGAAGTATTGACTGGGCATATAATTCATTTTTTTATTCGAGTCCTTATAATAAAAAGTGAAATGTCTTCAAATAAAATAAATTTTCTTGAAAGGTGAGTTTGGGAAAACGGAAAATCTTTATTTTACTCATAAAATATACTTTAATCATTGCAAGTTTTAAATTTGCCTGGCTAATAGCATTGAAAAGAATCAAAGTCTTATGGATAAAGGCGCTTAATAATATTGTCGATTGAAGCTAAGTAAACCCATATAGTAAAGTAAAAGATCTAACAGCTCACTGAAGCTTTACGTATTTATTGCAAAACCCTAACGTAGGTTTTTAACAGTAATATGCTATTAATACGCAAAATAAGTGTTTTGTTTGAATAATATTTAGAATGTATTTTAACTTTCTTCAAAGTACTAAAACTAATTTATAATAGCTCGAGTTCTTAACATTATCATGACACAAGCGAACATCTAAATGTTATGTTCAATTGTCAAGAGGTAATGCTAAATCAACCATACACCAATCAAGGTCAACTAAGATATTAAGAAAAGAAATATCAAGACACATATTTTGAAATTAATGCATGATTATACACAACAGTAAAATAACGAATGCAACTAAATTTTGAAAAGCACGGTTGAAAGTAAATTTAGTTAGTGTATTTTTTAATTCTCTAATATTAAATATTTATTTCATTATGGGATAATTTACTCAGCAGTCAAGTTAATATTTCAAATTTTGAAAATATAAACAAAGTACAATTATTAGATTTTATAGCCCAGGACGCTTAATTATTATAAAAATGGGGAAAAAATAGTAAATGCAAAACCATGACATGAACATATCTTAATAATGTTATCGTATTACATTAATTTTAAAGGATAAATAGGTGTAATTAAATAAAATGTTGGACAACTGTTATAGTCTTCAAAAAATCAGGTATAATAGAATTGTTGAAAGGAAGCCTAAACAACTATGTAGTGGAATATATAACAATTGTGTATTTACAATGAAATGGACGTTATGAGTACGTATATGTGTATATATATTGTAAATGTATGTTCAAGAACAACACACGAAATTGTGAATACATTTATATTAATCATTGAATTAGAATATTTATGATATCAAATAGGTACACCAACTGTGACGTCAGGTATAACGTTTCCGCAATATGTTTGCGCAGGTATATCTCCCACCAGCGTCGGCGCAGCACTGCTTCCAACACTAAAAATCCCTCCCCGCGACTTTCTCTCGAGCTACCAGTTATAGGAATCACGTCGTCAACAGATATTGTGTGTTTTATAAACTGTCGGATATGCGATACCCGATCTCCGTAACGCTGGGTTAATAGCTAAAATTCAAAATTATAATTTCGGAAATTTTAGCAAAATTACACTCAAATTAGAAACTTTGATACGATATCTAATAATTGTATATACCGCGATATACTACATAAATGAACGCAAATAATAAATTTCTTTTCATAATTTAAACAGAAAAATAAAATAAAATCAACATAAAAACACATTTGAAACTACCCTAAAACCTGCTAATTTTGTGTTCAATATTTGCGTTTGCAAATAACATCTTCTATGTATATTGATTTTCCAATGTAGTGCAACCTCCATCTTTCGACATTTGGTTGAAAGACCGTGTCCACAATTCACATAACTCCCTGAGATATTCTTTTTCGCCTTTCTATAGGAATGCGATCGTTTGTTGCCTGTAACTTGTTGTTTGCCTGTAACTTAGCTTGTTTCAGTCTAATTTACCAATGAAATCACGTCGTTTACTTTTTATGATTCTCACGGCATAACATTATAGCATTTATAGCCGCCGTATTGAACAGACCATAGAAATTTATCTTAGGCGAACGTTTGTTATTGCGTGCAATGTTGCACCCAGAACTCAATTCATCAACAACTTTAACGCCAGTTTTTGTTTTTTAATAAAACGTGACAATTGCGGCTTTTTGGTTTTCTCCCGTATTGACGTCGATTGTTTTATCATTATGAGACATTTATTATATATTATGTCAAGATAAGTAACATTACTTTACTTTTTTTCCACCTGTGAGACCAATGTCATATTACGTTTAAACTGTTAACTTGTTTGCCTATTCTGGAAACTTCTGATACTTGTATTTTATTCTTGCAAGCTGTATCTAGCTGAGCAAAATTAGCAAATAGCCAGTAAACCAGTTACCAAAAGTAGCTAGTCCTTGCTATGGTTTGTACTTAATGTGTTAACATTTTACATCATAGACCTTTGTTATGGGTCTGCGATGTAAAATGTTTTGTTACTGAGTTGGAATAGTTCGGACGGGTGTTTTTCATCATATAGTTCCATTTTGAGAATATAAGATATTTTCACATCAATAATTGCATATAATATTATGCCGTATTTTTTTTGTTTTTTTAGGAATGTACACACAAAAGGCACAACCACCTCAAACGATAGGAACACTGTGTCGATTATCAAATATTCTGAAGATACAAAGTGCACCGAATAGTTGTCAACAAATCCATCAAATAAATTTCTTATGGGCGTCAAATTGTCCACTTATTTTCTGTCTTTTTGGGTCCTTTTATAATCAAATCTGAGGCAATTTTTCAAAGAGTGAAATCGATGAATTGACATTGTATATATAAAAATGTCTATGCTGGTGCTATCTGTATACCATAAATGATTAAAATTCTACTTGTTAGGTCGATTAAACCCTGTTATATACAGAAGTCCATAGTTACGTGTTTCATGTGATATTATTCTTTTTCAATACGACAAAAAGTTTGATAATTATTTTATTATATATGTACATAAATATATCATTGAGTATGAAGTCTATGATAAAGAGGTTCCTATACTCGTACTCTGTTTGAGAATTTTTAATAGTGTCCTTTAAGCCTGGAAAATTTGTGACGATGTTTTTAGTTCTTGTATACTTTTTTGGTCGGGAACAGTCTTTAATTTATTCCATCCTTGGAAAATAAAAAAAAAAGATCCACGTACGTCATTCCTCTCATTAAAAACTGATTCTTCATTTATTACTTTGTGAGCTATGATATCACCACCAGCGTCGACGCAGCACTGTTTGCAACACTTAAAATCCTTCCGCGCGACTTTTCTCGAGCTACTAGTTACAGGAATCACGCAGTCAATGGATACTGTGTGTTTTATAAACTGTCGGGTATGAGATACCTGATATCAGTCACGCCGAGTTAATAGTATAAAATTCAAAATAATAATTTCGAAAATTTTAGCGAAACTACTCAACCACAAACTATAAAAAAGACACGAGCATAAATTTTGAAATATGCCCCATGTTTAGCGCTTAGGAAAGATGTAGTAGACAATATATTTACGTTTTTCAATAATGGCTTCTGATGTCATCGTAACCCATGGCATGAAGAATGTGACATGTGATATAGTACTAGATCTCATTAATTCACTTTTTGTATACTTGCTAACTTTTTTAATATATTCATTTTAGAATTAAAGAGAGGGTAAATAAACGTCTTAAAATTTTGTTATTTTAATTTGATGTATTATATGGGATTACCATTTAAAAAGGGTTAATATGAGGATTACGATAATATTTCGTGTTCATTTTACGTTACTTTTTTAATAATTACGGAGCTAAATTTAAAAAATCATCAAAAAGAAAGTTTATAAAATCTAACTTGAAGATTATAGGAAAACTATAGGGATTATACTAGATCTTATAATCCAATTCTTTTAAATAAGCACCTTGTTTTAATGTCTGTGAGAGTAGATATATATATTAGACAATATACTTAGGTTGTAAAAAATTATCATTTAAAAATGATTTAATAGAAATAAATACCCAGTATTCTAAAATGTTTACAGGCGTCTAAATTTTTACAAAACCCAGGTAGTGCAAGTTCTACTCGTGTTTGATCGTTTTTTTACTTATTTTTATTGACGATAAAAAAAACATCTGAAATTTTCTTAGAACCAAAGAAGAGACGTGGCAAGTAATTGAATAGACAATGAAACTTGATGATCCTGTCGAAATTTTTATAATTTAGGGAAAAATCATCCAGTCTATACACACACACTCACCCACACACATGTATATCTATACATTTGTATATATATATATATATACACACACACAAAAAGTTAACCCAAATTAAAATGGTTTAAAAAATGTTGGGTAAGTTTTATACATTTGAAAAAAGATTGATCTTAAAATTATTGACTTTTTAGTTACATTTTTTTCTTAAATTTCACAATCATTTTTCACCTTTCTACTGTAAGCATATATGTGTATAAATTATAAACCAAATTGATTACTTTTCGGGTTTTATTTTTAAGACTTTAAAAATTAATTTTACTATGCCCAAGAAATTCGAACGCCATAATAAAAATAATGTAATTTCAGAGATAGTTAATTATTGTAGGTAATTTATTAACGTAATAAGAAATAAAATGTGGGTCCAGTAATAGAACAATTGTATGCACCTTTTAGGACAAAAAGGGTGAGCATGAGTACTTTATTCACCCTCATGTACAGATTTAAATGGCTTTCCACAAAGGTATGAGGGTAGATTTAAAAAAATGTTATTGATGTATGAGTAATATGGTAATATTATTCGCCGAATAATGATGTTACATTACAACAAAAATGCATATTTTGTTAAGGGCGAAATTATGATAATCAAGCTATGAAATTGCCCTCACCTCTTAGGTCCTGCTCTGAATTTACAAATTACATTTCTTAATAGATTTTGTGATTGTACAGTGGGTACAGCAAAACGCTTTGGAGGACATTTTCTCGAAAAATACCTCATGTCAGAAATATGAATAGGCGTTTTAGATTTAATTTTATAAGATCTTTTAAATCCAACTCGATGGGATTGGCGAGAAAAAACTTTTATACACACATTCGATGTATTGTAAGTTATAAAAAAAAATTAAAAATATATTCTTCTTATTTTTGTGTATGTGAAAAACAAACATACGAACGTGACGAAATTAAAAGATTCCATTTATGCTAGTCGATGATGGAACTTGATAATCAAATTATGTACGTAATCATAAAGACTACGCATTTAAAGACACAGTCAACGATGGCATTTAATTGGCGTAAATGACAATTATTTAATCATTATTCATAGTTACATAACAAATAAAATTTGTATGCAGAAAGCCGAAAAAAAGTTATTCAAAATATGTTCTGTAAACAATGGCTACACCTGACGGTGACGTCGTCACCAGTCAACACGTGAGCGGTGGCACGGCAAGCCATCATCCACTTATCTAGCTCATTCGTCTCTATCGCTAGGCTCTGTCTCAACTTCGTGTATTCACATTTCTATTTTTGGTGCCATATTTTGTCAGTTACCTAATATGTAGCATTTTTCCTGGGGACTTATTAGTTAAATTATCGTTACTTATTTGAGTAACGACCGCCGTCGTTATTCCATATGTTTTTGATCTATATTTATGTCCTCACTTCTACTTTTCAAAGCTCTCTCTCATAATCACCTAATAATTTACCGATGCAGTTTCTATATGTATGGTATTCTAGCGTAATTTTATTGTATCATAAGGTGAAGCAACTAAATAAAAAAGTTTGAAGGAATTAAAAATATCAGAATTTAATATTATATATACCTAGATACATTGTTGAAAATGTCACAAAAATATGTTAAAATGTAGTTCAAAAAGGCTAAAATATAGTAAATGGAAATAGGTCTAAAGTTCACAGAAAAATTGTGATCTATATAATCATCGATTCTTAACTTATATCAAGGTAGTGTAGAACATTTTGTTTTTTTTTATTTTAAAATAAAAGTAAGTGCAGCTTTTTAAATATTTTGAAAGGTCGATGAACCAAATAAAATGTTTTTTTAGAATCTAAGTCACTCGGCCTAAAACAATTTACTGCCCTTGATTACTGGATTCATTTTCATCTTTTTGCGGAAATATAATTTTTTTTTTCCCATTTTCCTTTTGTGTCTTTGATAGATTTTTATTGCATTTTTAACTTCTATATTGATTAATAATTTAATGCGTGCCAGAAAAAAATTTCAATTTAAATATAGTCGACTCAATTTCAACAATTATTTTATTTTGTTTTTATATATTTTATAATACCTTTAAAAAAACAATTCACTGTTTAATTAAGCCGAATTACGCATGTATAAGTAATAATTATAAGAGTTTCTTCTAACATTTTTAACCTTTAGTATCACTTTCCACAATATCAGAAAAGGACGACTCTTTAATACTGATTCTTTCAATTTTCAGTTAGAACTTAGTCTGTTCTTAATATTTTATTCCTTATTTATAGATCTATGAGAGCACTCTGTACTTTCTTCAGATTTTGAAATAAAAAAACTTTAGCCATGCATATCTCGGAACGCTTATTTGGTAGAGTTATGTAGTTATCTGAGCCTCTTGAAATTGTTGAGGTTAGTTAACGAAAATGCTTTTAATAAATATTTACTGGATATAGTATAGGTTTTTTTTTAATTTTATACCCATTGTTTAGAAAACGAAGAGTATCAGACAACTAATACCTTACTTTGTAGTCTATACCCCGCAATTGTATTAAAAAAAGAATCTCTATTTCATTACTGACAGGTATATTAAATTCTATTAAAAAGGATGGGAAAAAAGAATTTGCTCCCAATTTATATAAATTCAGATCCTAACATAAAGCACCTGTTTGCAAAATTTCATGCAGCTATGTCTAAAACTGTGGCACTCTTAGTCTCTAAAGGAGGGCCGGCGTACGGATATGACGAAATAATGGGTGTTTCGAAGAAACCATACAAATAGATAATCATAAAAAAACATTTTTTTTAATATAACGTTTTTAGTTTTTTAAAATTATTTTCAAAGACTTGTTTTGCTTGAATAAATAATAAAATATTAATTAAAATCTAGCATTTAATTGCTTATATTATAAAAACAAAACCCATCAAGCAGGTCGAAGATTCTCCACCCAAAATATTATAAATTACCATGATAATTACAACGTTAATCAATGAAACTTATTTTTTTTGTCTCGAACAGTGTTCATGCTTGCAAATTTATTCAATATTTTTTACAATATATTCAACAATTTTTATTAATTACTGAAACTTTTTAGCTTGCAAATTTGTTATACAAAAGGGGAAGCATGAATAAAAACTATGCGACTGAAATAGAAAGCTATGCTTAAGATTGTGTAAACAAATACATCCCTCATAATGCACCACTTAAACTTGTTATCCCAGTTTAAATTCCAACTCCCCATTTCAAATAAAGATACATTTCCCAAATCCTTCAGGAAATATATGTCTAAAACAAATGTTAAACTTGTACTAAATATCAAGTTGATGACATTCAGGGGAAGCAATAGTAGTTGCTGATAGATACAGCTATGACTTACGAATTTTTAAAAAAATTGTATTTAAATTATTAAAATTTTTGTATGCATCGTTTATAATTGGATAACTACTTCCTACTACTATAAAAATATCAACTGAACCCCAAGGAAAATACTTGTGACAAAATGATTCACCGTCGCAAAATGATTAGGGTAATATTCGATTCTTTCCGAATTGGAAAAAAAAAATTTATATGTATATAAAATATTTTTTGTATATGTAAGTAAAGCATATTATAGCATATTAAAAAGCATAATAAATTTAAAATTACTCATCTAGTAGTTCTTTGACTACTGAAGTGAAAACCAGGATTACACTTATTAAATCATATTTACCAAAATATGATAATCGGAAAATTTATTAATGGGTATCCATTAATAATTTTTCTATCATTAAAGTAATAAACAAAATGTTTTTTTAAACATGCATTTTTGTTCTCAACTTTTATATAGACTGAATTTTTATACTAAAAAGTTTATACAGTTATTACATACGGATAGACGTTCAACAAGCATAATTTTAATAACGAAATATTTATAAACACTTTAACGTTTTTATGATTACTGCACATCCTAAAATAAAAATATAATTCATAATAGAAGCGTAGTGAAGTATCAAAATTTTATTAAAACAATATAGATATCTCAAGTCTCAAAGAGGTGTACCAAATATTTTGGCACACATGAGATTTTAAAGCAGAATTACTCATTTTTCCATCCTCTTTAAATCTGTTTATTTAAACTTCAAAATTCCTAAAAAATTGGTGTGTACGACTTAATTTTTTCGAACTGCGTAACACAATTTCTTATTGCACCTACCATGAATTTTATTCTATATAATTTATAAGTGAAAAACGATGACCATTGTATATAACAGGATTTACGACTTTTGTTTTTTCCTTGAATTTTCTTGTTGGAAAGCCTTTAGGCAGTTTTGAAATAGGATATATATTGTCTCATATAGTCGATGATAATATGACAAATATAACAAGTATACACAGTACTCTTAGTAACGTTACAGTGGATAATCTTAAAAATCCTACAGCTTTAATTTAAATAACTACACATTAAAATATAATCCAATCCAGATAAGAGCAGAGGTCGTTTTTGCCTATTACGTACTGTTACTAACTTTGAATATACTATTCAGATTTTATGAAACATAAGTTGTTTATAATTGTGGACCGTTTAATTAAATCAGTTTTGATTTGAAATTACAACATTGTCGCCACATATTGTTTTTGTGAAGAACAAAAAATGGGCACCCATATTATTCAGCATACAACCAAAAGGCAAGTTTATATTTTTGTTATTTCTATATGCTTCGGTGGTAATATGTTTTATCATGTTCTCATGATACAACGATTCGAAAATAGGTGTTCTAGGGGAATTAGTCATTGACTGTTTTTTTAAGTTGTTCTTAGAAAAATTACGTGTATTAATATTTCTTAACAAATATATTACCTTTGTTTGATAAGTTATTACAGTATTTCAATTACTTTCTGAAGCACGGCAAAGTGTAAATAAACTAATTAATCGTGTCATACTTAAATCGAAAATCTCACAAAATACAAAATGGTTCATATTAATTTCTAGTTTTTATTATTGTTATCATATTATTAACAATTAGTATATCAGTACCGTACATTTAACAAGTATTTAAATTTTCATATTATTGCGTACTTCAAACAAAATTTAATAGTAGGTAAATATTCGTATGTACTTATTCATTGTGTTGAATATTTTAAGTTTGTTTCTATTATGTCCTAAATTTTTATTCAATCTCAGACGAATTCAGAAAATAAAATTTAAATTTCGTCTTATCTAGGTAGCAATTTTTCCAAAATTTCTGATGTTATTTAATAGCTAAACCCAAAAAGTTAATTCTTTGACTAATAGAAATGTCCTTAGTGTAAGAAAATAAACTGGATAGTTAAGATAATTTATAAAAGGGTTCCAGAAAAAATGTAATTTTATTTTAACTTCCAATTAACGGGAGAAACTTTTGGAACCACAAAACTTTTATTTAAAAGTTTTATAAGTTTTTTCTGGTTATCATTATTATTGCAGTACAACTTCATATTTATGTCTTCTCCATTGTGGTGTAGACTAATAAATATTGCTTCTGCAGCAATTATATTAACAGATACAATTATCTCATTACTTAGCTGATGCACTTAAATAAATATATTATATAATTAAATAAAATTTCATATATTATGTACACATAAATTATATGTTAAATAAATCCGACGTACATATCTTCAAAATAAAAACCAAAGTGAAAGTAGATAAAGTGAAGGATATAATGAAGGTGTTACAGTTGTACATGCGGACGGAATTAATTTATGGCATTATTTACAGGAGCGTTTATGTTTGCATGAATATGTATACGTGCGGGTATACTATATTTATACGCAGGCCAGCGAGCAGGTACACACACTCTCAAGCCGTGCACGCATGCATTATTTCTCAAATTACATTAAAAACTCTGATTATGATTAGTTAATAGTTTTCAAGAAATAAAAATTTAAAGGAAACCTTAGCATAAAAATTCAAACAGGCTAATTAGCTCATAGTAAGTGCCTTCCAGGTGAGTCGCAATATCTTTTCTTTATAGTTAAAGTGGCGAATTTCTTACCTTAATGATTTCTGACAATTTAAAAATAAATTGCTAGTTCTTGGTAGTACATTTTTAAATCACTCACAAATTCAGTGATAAAAACCAATATACCGTTATAAGCTGAATTTCGAATTTTTTTTCTGAATATCGACAATTGTATGAGTGAATTCATTCTATAGGCTCAGATATATACTGACCTATATTAAACAATTATAAAATTAAAAATAACACTTTACTTGTAGCCGTGTTTGTCCCAAAACCTTAACCCAGAGTAGCAACTTTCACGAATTTTAAGAAAGTGTCTATTTTTCAGAAAATAATATGTTCTTGGATTATGCTTGATTAAGAAAATAAGCTATTCATTCTCATAAACGTAAATAAAGTCACCTTATAAAAATAATTCAGCTAAGGTGACTCAGTTTATACACAGTTATATTAGAAAAATATTTTTTATGTTTACATTCTAATATATATATATATATATATATATATATATATATATATATATATATATATATATATATATATATATATTTATATAAATATTAGTAATTTCAAAGGAATCTAAAATTAACTAAATTAACTAACTAAATAACTAACTAAATTTATATAGCTATATTCCTTCCATGCGCAAAACTAACAAAGAAGCGTTTCAAATAATGGAGTTTCGATTACGTTGAATATTTTTTTCAGGTTACTCGAGGTAAATAAAAAGGTTTATGGTTCTTATGAATTTATTTTTTAGGTCTATAAAAATATTTGTTTAAAAATATTCTTCACTTGAACTTCTTTTTTATTTCGTTTGTCTATGATCATTCCAGTGTTATGAATATTTTAACATTACAATGTGGCCACAATGCTAAACGAAAAGTTTTGTCCTTTGATATATTTTCTTAATATTCTAGTTTTTATTTGATAACAAACAGTGTTTTAGTGTCATAAAAATACTTTTTTTATTCACATAAAAGATTGCTCCATCGGTATATAACTATTCAAATAAATCACATGATTTGGAAAAAATTGCTTAACACAACTTTTTACTAGACACAAAGAGAAAATGGGGAAAGAAATATCCTCTCGAGCCCCGAAGGGCCTAAACACAAAACAATTATATTTGGAAGTGTTTGCAACACTGAAATAAATGTTTTTGTTGTAACTTTTATATTATTGTAACTGTCTAAATTTAATGTAAGACAAAAGTGCTTAGAATTTTATTCTGCATAATATTGTAAAATAATATTTGATTAAAATCTAATTTTGAAACAGAGTTCCTACACGTCCATAAAAATTTAAAACTAATGTGTGTTTTCCAGAAAAATAGCTGCTGTGCAATGGGCTTAGGGCGTAATTGCCAACTTATGAGATATCATCACGCATTGTGTGCTGTATGAAGCAATTTGCTCGGTATTTATGATTGTAAAAAACTTTTTTCAATTAATAAATACATCCATCCATTATTTTCCTGCTTTCTTTCCAACCGATTGATACAGTGCTGTTATAGGTAAGTCGTATTAACGTTTCAAAGCTTTTTTTTGAGGAACAAACACTGTTCTTATAAAATGCGATGAAGTTTTCCTGTGACATCATATAGTATATTACTCTAGTATGATGGATGAATATATAGACATACAGATTATAATACGCCGAGAACCTACAGTACCAGATAATTAGGATCGAAAGAAATACTTCCATCTTTTTTCCAAAATGCGACTTTTTAAACAATGAATCTAGGTATTTTATATTAATAATAAACGGGCTAAAAATATAAATTGTTTCAATTTGCGACTCATTGGAAAGAAGTAACGAGGAGTTAATATTACATTGCAGGTCTATAGAAGAGGTTGTTTCATCCGGTTTTCATCTATCGGAACCACGTCAGATCAATATATATATATTAGCACAAAGCATTAATCACTACGCATCTAATGAGCTAGTATTCATTTATGGTTAATGTAGGGAACATACACAATTAAATGGAACTACGTGATGTAGTATTATTTCTACTTTCTTTAAGTTCTTTACCACCTAAAAAACCTTAAAGATAGTAAAAATAATACTACATCGCGTAGTTTTATTTAATTGTGAATAATGAATTTCTACAAAATTAAAGCCAAATATATTCAATAGTAGATAATATATCTAATTCGTACGCAAATATATGAAGAGTTAAATATTACATTTTCAGGTATGAGAGTTCCTATTTTTTCCGCTTTTTGACAATTGAAATCACCTTTAATCACAACGGATCCACATTAATAAAAATATTAATCACTATGCACCTAAAGAGCTATAATATATTCAAGGCTAATGTCGAGAATGTTTGTACATGCAACAATATGAGGAGTGTTATATTAAAATTCTGTCCATAGGAGGGTCTTATTTTTCCAGTTAATTATTAAGAATAATTATCAATTACAATTTAATACCTGTAATTATAAGTACAATCTGTTCCTCCTAACCGTAAGTGATTCCAATATATATATATATATATATATATACACACACATGTATACTAATGTTCGGAGTCATTTGTGCAACCCCCACCCACTTGTCCAAATTTTGATTTCAAAGTTGAATATATGACAATATATTTTTTAAGATAAGCTTCTTTTTCTAAATAACTTTTGCCATTAAATCTTAATGTAATGTTCCTTTTTTTTAAACTATGTTATTTATTCCTAGGTTCCCGTATTAAATTTTTCGGCTCCCTAATGAAATTTACTTATCACGTTGTATTTATTTGTGGGTACGATCAAAAAATTAAGAAAATGTTTTACTTATTTTAGTGACCGATTCATGACTTGTTATTTATGACAAGGGATAAACGATAAAATATTAAGCGTAGCAGGATTCCAAAATTTCAGCAGAAAGAGGAATTAAAAGTAAAAAGTTATATAGACTTTATACTACGCTTTCTTGTAACTTTAAGAGTGTGAATTTATATTTGTAAATAATCGTATATACGGATGCATGTACAAAAACTACTCTTCATCTTTCTCTAGGTCTGGATTTTGATTTTTTGCGCCATATAAATTTTGAGAGGGCATGTTTAATCAAGACGAAAATTTATCATATCGGAACGGACAAACAATATTCAATTAAATTTTGTCACAAAACATGATATTGTAAGCGGATATAGTTCAAGGTGATATCAGACCAACATTTCATATACTTGATTGAGACAAGTTAATTCATATGGTTGTATATATCAATAATTTAACAATGAAACAGTATTTTTACATCGACGCTGTTATTAAGCAAATAAAATAATTTTTATAACGTATATTTCGATAAATTGGAAGTCTTCAATATTTTCAATGCCATTGTACCAGAAATGGTTATGTGAATACTTAATAGATACTCGACCTTGCGTTACAGTCGGAATCTCAGTCTTTCACGAACAAAAGGTTCAGCGAACGAACTCAATTTGTAATTTTGAATGTGGAAACATCTTCACTTTGCCAGCCTCGTTTTGTTTACGCTTCGCTGTTTTAGAATTTCAAGGACTCATACGATACTTATAGGATATTCATTCTACTTAGGTATTTGATTTGCATTTATTTTAATCTCTTATTTCAGTTGGCTTCCTTTTATATAAAGATATTTATTCGGTGTTCACTTGTGCTTAGCCTTTGGGTATTTAATTTATTCTTATTTCTTCTTAGTTGTTCCGTTAGAATGTCTCGACCTTCAAACTGAAATATACAGTTATAGACCTCGGGATATATGTTCGTCTGTGCTTACTGACAGACTACGTAGACTTCTCTCGATTCCAAAGGCGACACACAAATTTATTTTTCTTCAATATAGCGTTTAAATAGACATCAGTCACAAATGTTTCCTATACTTATATTTTTTGACGGGACATGGTGCATTCCATGCCAATTTGCATATATTTGCTTTAAGAGAGTCCGACATGTTCCTGAAGTTTTGAAACGCATGGTTTTGGATAACGTGATGTTTTACTAAAGTGAGCACCACGATGAGCGTAAAGTTTTATTGGAGATCATGCATCCTAATATTATAATAGAATCACGTGACTTTAGAAGATGATTTATTTAGTCACCGTGATTTTTGGGAATGGACCGATTTTTAATTTATTCAGAGCTGAAATGTGTTCTTACTAAAATGAAGGTATTTAATAACTCATTAAAAAAAAAAGTCATAAACCAAATAGAGTGGAAGTGCTCGATCGTAGATACAGGATACTATTAGTGGACATTCGAATGTCCCCTTCATTGTTATTTGTTGGAATTATCGTATTTAAATACATGAATACGAGTAATTTTCAAAATAAATTCTATTGATTTCATTTGAAATGTTGTATATTAATTTAACTCTTGACTTTAACAGTTGAAAGCAATAATTCTACTCTATTATATGAGTTTAGCAGTAAAGGCAATATGGAATACTGTACACATAAATTTAAATAATATTTAGCCACATAATTCTATTGGAATTTGCAAAAGTTACATTGAAATATATGATACAAGTCTAGCTAATAAAGCAAGTCTAAACTATGTGTTATATTCTGTGCTAAATTATACGTATCGAAGCTAAAATACAGACTATGTATTCAGTAATTACTTTGCAATTATAGTCAATCGACTAAACATTTTCCTTTGATTACATACTCAAGTAAATATTTATTCGGCCGATGGTTCTGTTCTGGATGGTCTATCTCGTGATCTGCAGGTAGATCGAAATATCAATTTAGCATTAAGAAATTAAAAATGTTTTATTATTCAATATAAAGTTCTAATTACAATGTTTGTAGCAATGTCGTGAGTTATAAAGTAAGAATGCGAGTATATTGAATATACTTTGTGAAAAGTGATCTCCATATTACAGACCGTTAACTAAAATTTGCAGACTCTATTTATAGCAAAAATTAAATAAACAACTTTGTTTATCTAATTTATGACAAAACAGAAATTTAAACACTTTTCCTGTAGATAAATTTCATTAAAATTTTGAGCTGTTATGTTCCGTAGATAATATGATGAGTATCGTAAAAAATAAATAAATTTTTAGATAAATATACACATCCAAGACTTTGTCATATAAGAGTACGAACCTTTTATTTATATTACCCTATTAATAATTATAAAATCAAATATATTAAATATGTATATTTCAACTAAATTCACCCAAGTAATCGACATAAGTTAGTTTTTGTATATATTATGGACATATCTTTCGTGTTATTAAAAAGTGGTTTCTAAACTGTGATTTTGATATCGAAATTACATATTTATAAAAAAAATTAATAAACACTTATCTTAAAGTATTGACAGAAAACCGTGTAATAATTAGAATAGGAAGTCGATATTCGTTGTTTCAGTAGTTTTCGTTGAAGTGAGCCAATATAAAATAATTAAATATGAAAGAGATTTAATCTAGTATTTAAGAGAATGCAGTCATATGTCAGTGACTATTCAAATGTGAAATATGTTTCTTTCATATGTTTCTCCTCAATATTCTGTTACTACACTGTATTCAAAAATATGTTCAAATATACGAAACTATATTCAAATATATAAAAAAATATCTGTTACAAAACTATAGTGTATACATAGGTCAAACTGGAAGAGATTTTAATAAAAGATGTAAGAACACATTGCCAGCTGGCGAAATAACAAACCAGACACATCTCACTTTGCTAAACACCTCATTGAAAGTAATCGTCACCCTCATACTGATAATGACCCTTATATATTACAAATAAATACAAAAGGCAATAAACTTAATATCCAAGAAAAATAAAAATGACCCCAAGGTTAATATATTAAATGGAAAACTTAATCTAATATCATCACACATACTTAATATCGTCTAGACATAATATAATTAGACATCATTGATACTACAGTATTCTTCAAATTGTTTCAGCCCAACTAAATATAAATATATGTAAAGGAAAAAAAATAAATAAAAATTAGTAACTAAAAAAATAAATGAATAAATAAAACCGGAGGTATGTAGAATTAGTGGTATTACCTTGTTCTAACTTGCTATTGTATAAATATATTACTGAGAATAACTTCCATTTAATTTTGTTACTTACACCGGGACATTTGCATGGTATAACCTCATAGAAGAACATCAATTTAATTTATTACCCTCACTAAAATACTTGTATATTGGATAAGTCTCGGAAGTATAATAAAACCTACACCGCTCCCCTACAATAAACTCACTAATATAAGCAGTGGGAAAACCCACACAAACCTGGCTCCCGCTATTGTTTTGAAACATATAAATCGGATCGGATGTCGGATGTTCCTAAGAGTTAATATTTGCTAACAGTCCACCTGAAGATATAATACAACGAAACCTAGGTCGTGGTAAAGTACTTAAAGAAAGTAGAAATAATACTACATCACGTAGTTTTACAACACATTTTTTTAAAATGTGTATTTAATAATAATTAAATGCGTATTTAATTCACATAAATTTAGTTATGTGAATTATACAAAAAAAAATGTTGTGAATTATATATGAATTAAATGTGTAAAACATAAAATCAATGAGCAAATCATTGATTTTATGTCTTCTTCAAACAAAACATTGCCTCTTTTAGTTCTGCAATAAGATATTTTATAAATGTTATTTTTTATGTGCCTTTATGGAAAACTAACTTATTTCTTGTTAAGGATCCATAGCATATTTTAAATATTTTTTGTTTGTTTGTCATTAATTTTATAGGAAATAAATTAAAAATAAAATATGATAAAATAGATAAAGCAAATGTTTCCAAATTAAAATATACCTAACAGAAAATAATAATTTGCTTAGAAATAGTTTTGTTATCACTTTGACCTAAACATAGCACTTTACAAAAAGCCCTCATCTATTAACAAAAATATTATAATATTATGGCAGTTTTCAAATAATACAAAAAACTAAAACCCATATTTATATTATGGAGACCTCATTTTTTTCTGAAATTATTCGTAAAAGGTTCATTATTGGAATAATAAACTTAGCTTAAGTCACCATGGTAATCTCTTATAAAAAATCCTTTAATCTTGAGAAGGTACATTTTTTGCTAAATAATTTTAACTAAAATTTACTAGCTGCTACTTATAGTCTGTTGTTGTCTTAAAAGTAGTTCAAAATAAAAGTGACCTACATTTACGCTTTATGCTAAATTGCTGTGATAGCCTCGAAAATTTATAATTGCCAATTTATAAACGCGCGCAACAGAAAATATGCACGTCACTTAATTTTTTTTCAAATATTCAATTTTTAATTACTTATCCTCAATTTATTTATTTTCAATTGCAATTACGTTTCCTCGGTTAATTCCTTTTAAGTTACATAAATTACTAAATAAAAATAGCAAATTATGCGAGGGAAATGCAAATTGTCGAAACATGCTCGTATATTGACATTTTTTTTGTAGTATTTGTTGTGTTTGATAAAAAAATAGTGTTTTTGTAATATTTTACATATCTAGTGCATTTTCAACTTCTTAGTGAAATCGAGAATGATTAGAACGATGGCTGAAAGTGGTCTTGTGAAAGCACAATCAGATAATCTGCCGAGAATAGATGAATTAAAGATTACATCATATTTTGCTTCAAATCCAGATTTTACGTTCGTTGGGGTTATAGGAGCTGCAAAGTAATTAATTAATGCGTGATTTATAATCATATTTCATTAATTTATATGTAATGGTATTTAGATTGTTAATTACGTTTCAGACAAAGCAACTTCTTTTGTTTTTTGGCATTGTTATGTAGTTTTTCTTGACATAAAAAACAGAAAATTAAGGTTGGATTTAACTTCTGTAAACTAGTATATGTGTGCAGTTATTTGCTGCTTGTGTTATGGATACTCAAACAATACTTATTTATGGTTAATTGAAATACTTTTAGCTATCTAAATGAAACATACATTGAAATGATCACGACAATACAAACAAATTGTGGGAGATACTTCATCTCTTCTCATAAACTTGCACCATTGTTTTCGTATTTCACATTTCTCGGGAGATAAAAAAAACACTTTATCTGGTGCATTTCTAATAATTTTTTTTGCATCTAGGTACAAGATAATATTACACAGGAACATGCCTTGGGGCTTCTTCTATGGTTTAAACAGCTATTATACTAAAACTATAATTAAAGTAATGAAAACAACTACAGCACACAAACGTTGAGCATAGTTTGTGACGTTATTCAAGGCGTGTGAAAATGGCTTCGTTTAAACAGCTTAAATTTTTTTACTGTATTATTGATTTATTAAATTGATTAATGATGTAAATAGCAGGTACATTACTATGCGTGTATTTATTCATTCCTCTGATGATTTTATAAAATAGTATCAATTTTTCTCCTCTTTAAATAAATCTGTATATATTAAATCACAAACCAAACACTCCACCATCAAAATTGAAGCAAATCTAATTATTTAACAAATTTTAATGCACAAAAGCCATAAATGTATGAAGACAAATTTTAATGCACAAAGCTATAAACGTACATAACAGATTACAAATTTGCGACATAACGTGTCATAAATTTTAATTAGAAGCGTTCTTATTAAAAGTATGGCCCTACACTCGAATAAGACAACGGAATTGACGGTAATGGATGTTAATTCACGTTGGTGATTATTCGCTAAAATATTTTCTAAGTAACGAGAGAGAGTGCATAATATAATTTTATTATGCTAATGGAACCTTATGCATACTTATTAGCTGACATAAGGGTGTCTTTATAATATTGGAAGTTATCGGTCTTTGTTCAAAGAATTTAATTATTCACGCAAATAATACAGTTAAGAGACGACTTATCTGTTTTTTATTTTAATACTTAAGTAAAGGTATATCTCACTTTAAAAACATTTTACATAGGTACAAAATCATTAAAAAGATAATAAAAAAATTTAAAAATACAATTTCATTTAAGAACAAAAGTAAAACGAGCGGTAAAATTCTGGTATAGACCTAATACATGAAACTTACTTCAAAATAAAATTTTTGGACGTGAATTTTAACATGAAATCTAGTATCTATAAAACAAAAAAAGTAAGATGTTTTGGTACGAATATTTTTAAAATGAATTGTTTACATTAAACCTAGTGTAGAACTAAAAAAAAATAAGATGTGTTGGTACAAATATTTGTGTACATAAATTCTGCATTATTCATGTTATTAGATAATTTCATATCGTGTTAGTCTCTTCAAATAAAAATTACAGTTTTTAAAATAAAAAACGAATTTATTGAAGTAATTAATTTCCCAGCAATAAACAAACACAGAGGCAAGTCCCAACAAAATATTCATATAAACAAAATTTAATACACTTAACTAACAAATACCGCAAAAACAATATGGCGAACTTTCTTCTGTATGCGCATGGTTCCTTAAATATTTGGTCTGCAAACCAGCCAGTAGCAAATTCAATTGTTAGTCTCCGATATTTTTATCAATTGCCTAAAATTCATCCGATTAGATTTCAATAAGATTTTTTAAAATTTTTGTAGGGCTTTGGTTTACATTTTAAGGAGTATTATATTAAAAGAAGTTTGAATATTTTTTATCTGATTTTATACAAATTCGATAACAACCGCCTTTTATCGTTTTTCTGATTTAAATCAAAATAATAGTACCAAAATCTAATTGAATCCAATAAGTTTTTTTAAAGCTTTGTGGAGTATTTGTTTAAATTTTAAGGAGCTTTATCTCAAAAACCGTTTTGTTTCCCTAGCCTTGAAATCAAACAAGAAAGGTCTGAAAGCAATTGGAATCTCCTTTTAGTTTTGAAGAACCTTTGGAAGGGCATGAACAATACCTACACACATAGGTACCTATAAGCGTACATATGAACTACTAAATACTCTCCTTCCTTGGTTTTCATGGTCTCACTACTGAATGCTAACTCAATCAATTTATGTGAGAAATTTTTTTTAAAACAGTTGTAGACAAGTATACAAAATTTATTAAATAACACTCTCGGCAATAGAAACTCTTCTTTTTGCTATTATTTTTTCTCTAACGTTTTTATGTTGTTATTAACTTTGATTTTCTATCATTAAATGTACACTTTCTTACGTTATAGCAGTTCAATGACAAAAACTACGAGATTCTAAAAAAACATATAACATAAAAAAGACAGAAAATGTCACTTTGGACTTTCTCTTTTTATCCTTTTCGATCCGTTCCTTTTCACTGCTAAAGTAATAGATAGTAATTAATATAAGTACGCATGGAAGTCCATCTTGCATACTTTCTAGAATGAAAATCTCCAGAACAAAGCACGTACAATTTCCAGTTGAGAACATTCTTGAACTCGCACATGGAAGTTGGTGTTTTAAGCCTTCGAGGTTTAAAATTTCTTGAACGTAGCATGTACAATTTCCAGATCAAACAATTCCTGCAAACATTTGAAAACATGTATACCGAAGTGTATCTTTTATATCTTCGATGATCAAAAATCTAGAACGTATCTTGTCTAGTTCTCAGTTCAGGATATTTATGAATACATCCACGCCGAAGTTCGTCTTGCATGCCTTCAAAGTTTATAATTTCTAGAAAGGAGCTTGTACAATTTCGAATTCGGTAAGGTTTTGTACATTCAATTCCACTTGATATACGCTGGCAAGGAGGGGGAAGTTGAGGGGCGAGTGGGGGTATAATTATGATAACTTGTGTGGTGAAAAATCCACAACGTTCCGGAACATTGTTCTAGAAAATTTGGAAACTTTCTATTAGAAAATGGGACATAGTATCCTAGAAAATTTGGAACCTTTCTATAAAACAGTGGAACAATTTTAGTAAAGTCTCCTTAATATCTATAAGAATCCATAATTTTTTTTCCTTAGCTGTGGTTGCAGCTACAAAACTCTCTTAGCATCGGTGAGAGACTAAGGGCTACAACCACCATAACAATAGGAATATTCGTCTGCATATATATATATATTAATATGTATATATATATATATATATATATATATATATATATATATATATATATTTATTTATATATTCAATGCAAATATCATTTTAAACGATATTAACGCGTTAACGTGATATTGAAGACGCAACGGTTACGATACTTACCTCAAAGGGCGAAAAACGGAACTTTTATAAGATCACTTTCGCGTCCATGCGTTGGACGTATCCGCTTTTTTTAGAAACCGTTTAACGTTGAAGCTTGAAATTTTGCAGTGATAAAGCATAATAACGTGCATACATTTGAATTTTTAACTCCCAAATATATTCGTTTGGAAAGTCTACACAACAAATGACTTGAATTTATTTGGTAAATATCTTATGTTATATGGAATACATTTTGTAAACGTAATTTATAAAGATTTTAGAGTTTTTTTATTTTAGAAAATCAGGTAAAGTAGTTCTAGAGCTAATGCGAAAAATATTCATAACAATTTTTGCAGAAAATGTTTAACCTTGGTACAAAAAAGAGATTTACATTTCATATTCTTTTATCACACTCGATGTATCAGAAATACGATAATTTGATGGCTTTTGAGCTAGCAATTTGTTATTATCAATTAGTATGTAAACACGAATTTGTTCTTTATTTGCTCGTTGATATCGTTGACTTGAAAAATCATGTAAATTAGTATATTTTGAAGAAAGTTCCAAATACACATGCACAACACGCTCAAGCGCACACACACACGATTGTACGCAGCCGCTTGAGAACACGTGCGCACTCACACCCATAGTCACACGTACACGCATACACATACCTATGTGTAGGTGCCCACGTTCAGGGACATGAAGGCATCCTCATATCCTCATAAACATACGCGCGTTTCTGTTCAACAGCGACGGACGGAAAATGACTCTCCTCTTTATTTGAACACTTACATAACACCAAATTTTCCTTTTTCCGCAATAAGTTTTTGGTTGTATTACAGTACGTTTATTTTCTTACATAGTTAAACTGTTATTACTGGAAAAGATAGATATTGTCAGAGAAATACACAATAACAGTGAACAAACTCATACCAACAAACATTTATATGCTAAATAAATAAGTAATAATTCTATGTTATAATTAAAAAAATAAACCTTATTTCATTTAAAGAGAAATAGCAGCATTCATAGTCGCATTAATTCCAACCATTTCTTTCAGAAGTACGTAATTGACAAGGAAATTGGTGTTTTTGTTATTTTGTGCAAGCTGCGTCCAATCTGTTTTGCATAGTACGCGTCGCTGAGTTTGTCCCCCTGATCTGAAGAGTTTGTTATTGAGTAGAGATTTAATTAGTGTCAACATCGTTTCAAAAGAGACGACGTTATTAAATGCATTAGTCTCGATAAAAACGAAGGTTATGAAAAGTTTTGTTCGGACGAGAAAATTTTAAGAAAGGCGTTTAAGCAAGACGAGTATTTTGTTAACAAATGTTTATGCTTACCAGTTGTGTCATAGGTGTTCAATTATACTCTATTCTTCTATAAATATAATAAAATATTAATACTAATATAATTCAATTTATGTTTTTATCAGTTATAGTTCGAGATGAAATAAAATATTGTTTCATAATAATCAGCTTATTTAATTAATTTCTAAAACCATTTTCGATCGTATTCATATACGCAGAAACTGCAATAAATTGAACTGAAACTTATTACGTAACCGGTTAGTTAATATAAAACGTGTTATTTAATGACATGTGTAAAAATAACTTTATTTAGTATAAACTAGTGATACTTAGGTAAATAGTTTCTTCTTAATTTCGCTTAACCGTGTGGAAATTATAATGGAGGAAGATTTCATAGGATGGCCTTGTGATTTGCTATATATATATATATATATATATATATATATATATATATATATATATATATGTGTGTGTGTGTATATATATATATATATACACACATATATATCTTATAAAACACGATATGCCAAAGCATATGTATATATAAATAATACATAGTCTAAAAATATTTAGTACAGTTTTGACAGCTGTAAAAGTGGGATAATCACATTAAGATGGGAACTTTGTATTATAATAATTATACAAAACATAAAAAAAATATAAATCCTACCAGTTTTGGGCACATTACAAAGGGCGAATATTTTTTTTAAATTTTCGATATGATAGTAACGATTCTATTAAACTTACTTATTCGATGAGACACTCAATTGTACTCGTTGAAATTAAAATTAAAAATTAACAAGTATATCATCATAATCTAGCACTGAATTTCATAAACTGTTTATAGATAGAATCACAAACACGCTAGGGCCACGCAATGAACAAATTATAATTATAGAAATAGAACTTCAAAATCAATTAAAAGTATAACTGTGTAAAAACTATATTAAATATAACGGGCTTTAAAACTTTTATTATAACTTTCATCGCTTTTTTTACATATTCTTGTAAATTTTGTGGATACTTTGACACACATTATATATGAAAATGATCAGTAATATAAATATAAAAAAAAATTATTCGATTGAATTCGTTAAATTTCATCAAAATATATAAATACCTATTTAGCCATTTAATACAACTTCATTTTAGCAAAGGTTATATAGGTATGTATACGCGTAGTACAAGTATATAAAATAATGGGAGGTGAAATATTATCTAAATTCCAAAAAATACTAGCATGGAAATATATATTTGAGTTTGAAATAAAATTGGTCTTGAACATTGTTCAATATTATATATATATATATATATATATATATATATATATATATATATATATATATATATATATCCTACTAATATTATAAATGCAAAAGTTTGTATGTGTGTTACTCTTTCACGCAAAAACTTCTAAACCGATTTTTATGAAATTTGGCACACACATAGAGGGTAACTTGAATTAACTCATAGAATAGTTTTTATCCCGAAAAAATGTTTCTGTGGGATGCTATGGAATAATTTTTATATATTTTGCATGTTTTTTTGACTTTAATGTATTTGTTACTCCTTCACGCTAAAACTACTTATCAGATTTATTTATTTATTTTTTACCTAAACAATTGTTTACCTAAACAAAATGTTATGGAATAATCAAGATTACCTTTTAAATCTGTTTGCAAAATTTCATTTAAATCTGCCAACTACTTTTTGCGTGTCCGAGTAATAGTATAGTTCCAACAAAGTAAATTAGATGGCGCTGAGTATTAATCTGAATCGCGGTATTAAGATGGTGTTATAAATTGTTATGAAGACGTCATTGAATTAATGTGTAACTTTTCTTTACATTGCCGTTGTGTGTCAGATTGCGTTTTATTTTGAAAATTTGTTTGGTTACTTTGGCTATTCTCACGGATTTTGATTTGCTTCTTTGATTGGGATAGTTGTTAGAGTTTAGTTTTCCTTTAATTTGTTGTTAGGATTTGTTTCTTTTGTTAGAAGTGTTTTTTGTATTTTTTTAGGTTTTTTGTGTGGGTGTTTAGATTATTAATTTGATGTAAGGATTTTAATTAGGTTTACTTAGTATCTGAATAAGCAGGTCCTTTCTATTTGTGTTAGTGTAATCAAATAATCGCCTTTTTCATAATTTCGTGAGGTAAACAGTTAATTATTTACTAATTTTTAGTATGACACGTAAACGTAAATCAAACCTATCTCAAAGGTCTGCTAGAGCTCGAGCTATGAGAGTGGCTAGAACTCAAGAAACTACCTCTCAGGCGGAGCTAAGGAGAATGGAACAAGCTGAACGTCAAGCGGCGCTGAGAGCAATAGAAACGCCTGAACATTCGGAAGTTAGTTTTACTTTTAACTTTTACTACCCAAGGACAATAGTATCACAGGATTGGTTATATGCTACCAGCATCAAATATTCACCCATAATTTTTACAAGTCTATTTTATAGGCGATGAAGATGTACAGGTAGAAAGACGAACGCGATTAATTCAGGGAGTACGCAGGGAAACTGTACAAACCATAAAAAGTGTCCTTAATAATCAAAAGATATTAGGGCACGAATTTAAAACTGCCCTCGAGAATATGCCTGATGAAAGTTGCAAGGTAGTGATCCACCCAGATCGAGTGTCACGCGGCCAACACGAGCGGCGCTACAATGGTGTCGTTACCAACGAATTAGCTGCTGTTGTAGCGGGTACCGACCCCACTGCCCACCGAGATATAGTGCTGAGTGCGCGCGACGGACGTCTCTCCCGAGTAGCCGATACGCATAGATTTTACGATGCCTTGGAGTATCCCGTTATTTTTTGGAAAAGTCAGGAAGGGTACCATTTTCATATTCCTTTAGTGAATCCGCAAACTAGGCAGCCAGTCCCCAACAAAAAAGTTTCCTGTATGGACTTCTACGCTTATCATTTGATGATGCGTGAAAATGATTTCAATTTGTTGCTACGATGCAGGCAACTTCTACATCAGTTTTTACTGGATATATACGTCAAAATAGAAAGCGAGCGTTTAAGACACATATCTTTAAATCAAAGCACGTTGAGAGCGAAAAACTATATACATTTACAGGATGCAGTTAGAAATGATGGTCAAGTAAATCCTAATGATATAGGACAAATGGTTATCCTTCCTTTCTCTGTCGTCAATAGCCCAAGATACCTGCACTAATATACTCAAGACGCTTTTGCATATGTCCATAATTATGGACGCCCCGACCTCTTCATCACTTTCACTTGCAACCCGGCATGGCCAGAAATAATTAACGAGCTGATGCCTGGTCAGAAGGCGACAGATCGACATGATTTGATTGCTCGGGTGTTTAAGATCAAAGTACAAAAATTGGTTGCTTTGCTGATGAAGAGTGAAATTTATGGTGAGGTACAATGTTTTATGTACTCCATCGAGTGGCAAAAACGCGCTTTACCCCATGACCATTTGTTGTTGTGGCTAAAAGAAAAATGGCGTCCGAATCAAATTGATGACCTTATTTGCGCAGAAATTCCCGATGTTCATGTTGACAAAAAACTACATGACACAGTAGTTAAACATATGATTCACGGTCCTTGCGGTGTACATAATTTATCTTCGCCATGCATGAAGAACAGCAAGTGTACCAAAAAGTACCCGCGGATGTTACTTACCGAAACACAAACCAATGAGAAGGGATACCCGCTGTACCGGCGAAGAGCACCAGAGAATGGAGGCCGTACGGTTAAGATTAAAATTCGCGGAGGTCTAGAAGAAGTAGAAGTGGACAACAAGTGGGTTGTACCCTACAGTCCTGTTCTGATCAACATTTTTAATGCGCATATAAATGTTGAGTTCTGTGGTTCCGTGGAGGCGATAAAATACATCTATAAATACATTAACAAGAGAAGCGATCAAGCCATTTTCAATGTTCGCCAGGCTGGTGATGTCAATATCGATCCACGGGTCGAAGTTAAAACATTCAGGGCCGGTTGGTATGTGAGCAGCAATGAGGCAGTATGGCGAATCTTGGGTTTTCCTTTGCATGAGAGAAAACACCCTACCGTCACTCATCTTGCGGTACAGAAGACACCCTACCGTCACTCATCTTGCGGTACATCTTCCAAACGGTGAACGCGTTTATTTTAATGAGCAAAATTTTGTAGAAAGAGCGACTACGCCTCCTAGAACAACTCTGACTGCGTTTTTTATTCTTTGTCAAAGAGACGATTTCGCAAAAACTCTGCTTTACGCTGAAGTTCCTCGGTTTTATACTTGGAATGCTTCAAGAATGGAATGGAAACGTCGAGTCCGAGGAACACCGGTAGACGGCTGGCCAGGTGTGAAAGCTGGAAACGCACTTGGGCGGGTATACACTATGCACGTTTCCAACTTTGACTGCTTTTGCTTGCAAATGTTACTGCATCATGTGCGAGGTCCTACAAGCTTTGACGTACTTAAAATTGTGGATGGACAAGTCTGCACGACTTTCAGGGCTGCATGTAAGGAACGTGGGCTATTAGAAAACGACAACCATTGGGATGAAACTCTAGAAGAAGCCGTTCTTTGTCGTTCAGCTAATAGTCTCAGAGAACTTTTTGCAATAATAATTTGCACTTGCGGGCCGTCTGACCCACTTCAACTCTGGAACAAATATAAGGACGCATTGTCAGAAGATATTTCACACAGGCTACAACTGCAAAGTTCGGGCTCCGACATAGTTACCAACGAATGCCTAAAACTGATTGAAGATAAAATAATATCATTGTCGTAGAAAAGATTGTCTGATTTCGGATTACCAATACCGCAGCGAAGTGGAGAGCTGTCTAGCGAAGTGGTAAGGGAATTAGATTATGACGTCGGAGCATTACAAATCCATGTAAATGATATGGATTCAAGTTTACTTCCCGAGCAGCGATACGTAGTTGACACGATTTTGCGCCGCATCAACAGTAAAGAAGGAGGACTCTTTTTCTTGGATGCACCGGGAGGTACAGGCCAGACGTTTGTTTTGAACCTTTTGTTGGCCCATCTCCGCAAAGACCGTAAAATAGCTCTTGCATTAGCATCCTCGGGTATCGCTGCAACGTTGCTTACTGGCGGACGAACAGCACATTCAGTGTTCAAATTGCCTTTGAACTTCACTACTGAGCAGGCTCCAACGTGTAACATCAGCAAGAGTAGCGGACGTGGCGCTCTCTTGCAGCAGTGCAAGTTGATCGTTTGGGATGAATGCACTATGTCCCATAAGCACGCAGTACAAGCGGTAAATCGCAGCTTACAAGATATTCGCGGCAACCAGGCTGTGATGGGTGGAGTTGTTGTTTTACTGGCTGGTGATTTCAGACAAATGCTGCCAGTTATTGAAAGAGGCACACCGGCTGACGAAATCAATGCCTGTCTGAAATCATCAACGCTATGGACCCGAGTTGAAAAGTTTCATTTGACATGTAACATGCGAGTTCACCTTTATAATGACCAGGAATCCGGTGCTTTTGCAAGTAAGCTGCTGGAAATTGGAGAAGGTCGAGTTGTAACTGATAGAGATGGACAAATTGAATTCAATGAAGAATTTTGCCATCCAGTTACCACGGAGGCAGAGTTGATTGCGAACGTTTTCCCGAATTTGGAGAGCAACATAAATGATCAGGAGTGGTTATGTGAGAGAGCAGTTTTGTCTCCGTTAATAAAATTAACTTGAACATATTGCAGGCGGTAGCAGGCGAATCAAAAATTTATGAATCCTTAGACACGGTTATGAGCAGTGACGACAGCACTGTTCATCCCGTTGAATTCTTAAACTCTTTAGAATTAACAGGAGTACCCTTGAACAAGCAAGATTATGTAATGGCACAAGACTACTCATTACAGATCTGGGTAGATTTATTGTAAAAGCCACGAGCCTCACAGGAACAGCGAAAGGAGAAAGTGTGTTAATACCGCGTATACCAATAATACCCAATAATTTGCCGTTTCAATTTAAAAGACTGCAATTCCCATTGACGCTGGCTTTTGCAATGACAATCAATAAATCCCAAGGCCAAAAGCTGAAAGTGGCAGGAATACATCTCGCCACACCATGCTTCTCACATGGGCAATTATACGTCGGCTGTTTTCGTGTTTCAAATCCGCAAAATTTACATGTACTGGCTGTAAATAATAGATCTTACAACATTGTCTACAGATCTGTGTTACAGTAATGTGCAAAACTTTTAAGTCAACATCATCATATCTGTCACAGGACGTCCACTAATGAACGTAGGCTTCCACCTTTTTCCACAACCACGCGGGCAACGCCGCGGGTAACAGCTAGTATATTTATATATATATATATATATATATATATATATATATATATATATTATATATATATATATATATATATATATATATATATATACATATATGTTGCTTTTATTAACATCGGCCATCACCTGGAAATATAATTAGGCAAGTAGTGTATGCTATTAGTCAATAAATTTATGTAAAATATAATAGCATTACTATATCACAGGAGTTCCCAACCAGGGGGACGCGCCTCCTAAGGGGGCATAGAGAGATATTAAAGGGGCGGAAAGCGTTTGCATTTTAGAAATAAAAAGCAAAAAATATACAAACAACATTAACAAATAACATTACAATGTAATGTTTAATTTACATGCATAAAATTAATGAAATTAAATATCATATTCACTATTATTACCACAAACTTGCAAAAAATTTGACGTTTTGGTGTACATTTTTTTGTTGAGAAATAAGTTTGAGTGTGTAAAATTATTGCGTCTCACTGTTAAAAGGTAAGTTTGTGTATTTACAAACTTCAGATACCATTTTTATTTCATTTACTAAATCAAAAGGGGAGCATGACAAAGTAAAGGGGGGCATGAAAATATAATTTATAGTCCGGGGAGCATCAACAAAAAAAAAGTTGGGAAACCCTGCTGTATCATATACCTTCACTATTTTCTTTTCAAATATATAAAAAAAAATATCTTTATTCAATCTATTCAACAAAATGGAATCTTTATTGGATCATCTACGTATAAGCCCGCCCTCAAAGTTATTTTTTTCATATACCGTTTGATGTGAAGAATTGAAATTTGACAAAGGGTCTGCATATATCTCAAGAGTTAGGATTCAAAAATATTTGTAAAGAAATTGAGTACAAGTACAATAATGTTTTTCCCTTTTCTTTTATCGTAAGGGATACCGTAAAAATAGCGTGCTATAAGGTTGGAGACCTCATAGCACTATTTTTAAATAACTATTTTTTTCGAAATTTTTTCATGATGCATTTCTAAAGACGTTGCTGAAAACATGCAAAAAATCTATTAACCTTCCACCTCCTAAGCTGCTAAAATCAAAATGATGATAAAACAGCAGTACGTTTACCTGAAATTTATAGGAAAGCGATATTCATGATTTTAGATTCAAAGGATTTTTTTTGAGAAAATCATGATAGTTTTATGCCAATGACAAATATAAGAGACAATATATTTATATGGTAAACACAAAATTGATATTTGTAAATATATAATACGCATGACAAAGATACTTTGTACCTTCGTTACTTGGTTTTATTCATATTTCTGTAATATTTCCTAAAATTACTATGCAGATGAGAAACTTTTTTAATAACGAATTGCATTTAGTGCAATAGTAACATTTTTGACATAACCTCTTCTTTTCCGAAACATGAATCAACGTTGTATTTTTTTGTTTCTCTTCCTGTATTATTTAATCATGTAAGTCAAAAATAAATATTTCAGCAAAGATTTATTACAATTAATTGTCATTAAATGTGAATAATTATAAACAACCGATTATTTTGGTGACAATGAAAAATAGACTAGCTAATATTATGATTTGTTAATAGTTTAACGGAAATGTTATATACCCTCAAAACTTTAATTTTTTCTATGTACTTCAGTGTGTAAGGGCTCGCATAGTGTGTTACTAGTACTTGACTGAATTTCTTCATTATCACTTTCATGTTAAAATTCAATTTAGTGGTTAATTTCATTTCTTCTTTTTTTCTGTTTCGGGATGTGAAAGACGCCAATAAATTGTTTACTATAAAATAGTTTGGAAGAATTATTATGAGAAAATGTTTATTAACAAAAATGTATCATACATTACTTCAGTTAAGTTTAAACTGTATTTTTTTCATTGCACATATATACTGTTAAACATACATATAATTTTTTTGATAGAATGCGTTTAATGGAAACATTTTAGCACCGTTTACTTACATCATTAAGAGCGGCCACGTGTCAAAAACAATTTTGTCGAGGAAAAATATTTCTTAGCGACCAATATATCAACATATTCATTTCAGAATAGTAAAAACTATAATACCGATGAGAAAAATAAGAAAACGCCTAATATTCCGCACGTAAATTTAATATAATCAAAAAATTGTAGTTATTCAAGTATAATTTTGTGTGTTTAATATTTAGAAAATGGCATCAACATTAAGAGATAGAGACAATAAGATATATTCCGATTATGAGACGTAACGAATATCTTTATCCACATATTCATAAATGTTTATTTCGTGCTCTATATGCTCGGGGTACATCTATGTTATTAATATTCGCATGCATTAAAAATCTGCAAATAAGACATTTAGGCCTGACTATTGTTCTGTTATAATGCTGCTATTATATTAAATTTTTATAGTTCTAGTAAATATTATTATAATTTTCAGTAACAGAGGTTTCGTAAATGAAATAAAATATAATGAAACTATATGTTAAGTCACTCTCGTAAATTCAGTAAAACTAGAAATCAAGTAAATAAACCGTGAGGTGAATTTAATTAATGTCACATTAATTTCTCTTGATATGATTGACTATTAGCACTTTTAGTTTCTACTATGTTAAGTAACGTTCGACAAACTTGTTGTATAAGAACTTTTAGGAATATCATTTTGTGAACTCTGTCCCTATTTACCTAATAAATAAGGTAGTAAAATATAAGAAACAACACAAAATATAAATGAAAATATTACTTAAAATTTATGTTTAATACAATTTTTTGACAAAATCGTCTTAAATTCAAACAGGATGTATATTTTATCAATCCCAATACTTAAGAATTATATAGTCTACGTACTCTTTTATTATAATAGTACTTGATTTATAACAAAATTTAATAAACCAAACACTATATTACTGTGTATAAATCTTAACTATTTACGTGAGTTTTTGGCAATTGAACTTGAAATATTTGAATTATGTTTTTTTTTATATTTATGTGAATATCGTCACTTATCTCTTCTTAGATTTAAAAAGAAATATATTCTGAATTTATTACTAAGTTGTTTTTAAATTTATTGATGTTTACGTGATACATATATATATATAATGTTATACGAGAAATTTACACAATTGTTAGTTCTAAACCATACAAATAAATAGTTCCATTGGATTACTATTATTATTATTATTGAGACTATTAAAATACATGTATTCATTAATATATATCTAGTTTTTATAATTTTTGCTTTCCAGATATAGTACACATTTAAAGTTTTACTTTTAACCTATATTTGGAATAAATATTATATTATCCGAGATTTATCAAGTGCCACTAACTAGGATTAACTTACATTTTTGAGAAAATACTTTCATGCCTAACACATATTTTACAGATTTATTTAGATGAGATAACATATCAATACCAGGGTTATTTAAAACATTTTCAGCCCTACATGGAGATGGCGTATGTAACATTTTTGTAGTATGAGATTTTATATGAAATGCTTAGAGATTATCCTTAACATTAATTGCATATTTGGAGCGATTGAGTAAAACAAACAAGTTTAACGTTACTTAACACATTCATAAAATCGTAATTTAAATTTTTTTAAATACTCTGTTTTAAAGAGAAAGAAGCGATTATATACAAAAGAATTAAATTTTACTTAAAAAATTATTCTCATCAATCTTTGAACATAAACATATGGTTTGATGAATTTAAACGTAGTCGTGGTGCATCCATTCATAGATGATCCACATATGATGAATCGTAGGGGTATCCATAAAAAGTAACGGCCGAAGAAATCATCATAAAAATCCATAACGTCTTGTTAAATAATTATCGCCTAAAGGTATGCAACTTTGATGATATTAAACAAGTCTCAATACACCGCAACCATTAGATTTTACATGATGCTTTGCGTATTAAAAACTTGCCATAGAGAGGGTCGCGCTCGTTAACCGTCAATTAAAGCATGTTCGAATGGATATTTCTCAGCGTATAGAATTTTAAAAATTCATCTAATTTATTCTGTTTTTCATTACAAAAGAGAAACCTGGTAAATAGTTTATTCCAACTTTCATAACAGAGCCCAATCAGTGCTCAGTCAGCTACTTCGAATCACAGTAGGCGAACATTTTTCAGATATAGATAAAACGGTTCTTCTACAGGAAAAGTTACAGTTACTATTTCTAAGATTCTTGTTGTGTGGTGCTTAAAGACTATCTGAAAAAAGTAAGGACCATCATCGACGAATGTTACACTTTACTATAAAATCTATCGCAAGATACTATTTGGGCTACACGTACAAATTTTTCCAAAACAAACTGCATTTTCACAACAAGTTATTGCTTGAAAATTATAATTTTGGCCTCAAAGTGCTTCTGCATGCACATTTAGCTCTCAGTAATTTTGATTTCTCATCACATAACTTAAGGAAAACCCTTATTGGGCAATTATTTACTTTAAATGACAAGGTCAACTTTGAAAAAAAATCCTATTATGTAACAAGTATTAAAAAGTTGTAATCTTAGGTCAAAATATATTGAGCAGCAAAATAAAAATAAATCCTAGAACATTGTATTTTTTCAGGGGTATTAAATGAACATATAAATTTAAATTAGAGTATATTTATGTCGCATATTTTCTAATAAATAACCAAATTAAAAATAGTATACTATTACTATATACGAAACAAGTAAACATTTAACATGTTCACACACTAGACCTACCAAACGAGTGACTAAAGCTCTAAATAAGTATAAACTCAAAGCAAACTATGACTCGACAAAAACTAAGTTTTTTTATGTAAGGGTGGTTAGAGCGTTGTTAGCAGCGTGATTTATTAGAGTAGTAAGGGAGAGTGTACTGGAGCTGTTTTATCCTTTATTGGTAAAAAATGGTACATTTTCTCTAAGAAAAACATCTGATTATTTACCATATGTAACTGTCGGCACAGTAAAAATATATTGTCATGTGATGTAAATAGAATAAACAAATTTTAAATAACTTTCAATTAAACAAAGTGTAGACAAATAGAGTGAAACTGTAAAATATTTTTTGTTGGAGATAAATTTTTAAGACAGGAAAAAATTAATTATATATGCAGAGAAACCCTGAATAAAAATGATTTAGTTACGTCCACTTTTGACCGAATGCTTTTTAAAAGTTTTATAAACTTAATAGATAAAGCTATCAAAAACTATATTTTACCTATTAGAAAGACGTCAACTTTTTGGTTTGAATAAAACTTTATAATTTATGTTCATAATAAAGCATGTATGGATGCTGAATTATTTTCAATATTTGATTTTTAATAAAATAATACATTTTTGCTAATGTAATAAAAAACACCTCTATCTTAGATAGAATTCTGACAAAAAGTGGTTTTTCAGTCACCGTAACTTGCTCTTTTAATTAGAACTCTTAACGATACTACTTGATTTGCCTACTCAAATATGTCAATATATCTGATTGATAATTTTGAGTAAAGTATTAACATATAGAAGAGTTAATATTGTTTGTCCTTCTGTCAAATTTTAAATTATTATACCTAATGGTTTATTTTAAAAGATTGTAGACATTGTCAGCAACTTTCTATAAACTGAATGAACATGAAATAATTATTTTTGAAATACTTATAAATACGGCGGTTACCTACTATGATATATGTGGAAGAGTATCTTTTTCATTAGAAAAAAATTCAAGTTATTGCGTTAAACGGTTTCAGAAAAAAAAAACGGATGTGATAGACGGAGAGACGTATGAGTGTTTCAAAATACTGGGCTTCAAAATGACGTGATGTGACGTCTTTTATGAGCTAAAAGTTCAAAGAGCGAGTTCAGTTCATAATTTTGAACATGAAAAAATTTCATTTTTATGAGTGCATTGTATTTGTGCTTGCTCCCCAAGCCAAGCTATTCGTTACCTTCCTTTTTATTTATATTTATTTAAACATCGCATATCATTGTGAATATTACATTTTTTATTTTTTGTACGAATGTTTTCTAATATTAGTCACTTTGAGAATTTTGTGTGAGAAGTAAATTAGATACAGATAAATATGAGTTGTATTATATGCTAAAATATTATATGCTGATTTTCCTTTTTCCCTATTACTAAGCCATGAGATAATTCTCCACCCTATCCTGTAAAAAAATTTAGTCTGAATTACAAATTATTGTTATAAATATAATAAAATCGTAGGAAATAATTTTCTGACTAAGATAACATTTTCCCTAATAATATTTTTATAATAAATTCAGTCACAATAAATATAAAATATTCAGTTTGTCTCAGGTTTGTTATGTGAATAACTATTTTCCTCGATTACTTTTAAAACAAGTAGTATAAAATTGAGGTTATCAAGATTCCGTATTTCCAAAGCAAAAAAAGTGACATTTAAAAGATCACTCACCGATGGGTCAACTTTTTATTTGTCACAGCCTTTTTTTATAGAAATTGTTTGATGTGGAATTTAAAATTTGTTATAATTATAAAACATATTAACTTGCAAATATTTTAGTAACAAAACACATTTAAAAAAAAATTGTATACGAGGCAAATGAAGAAGTGAATTAAAAAAAAATTACATTTTTATGATTTTTATTGTGTCAATTGAAATAGAAAATTACAAGTACTCCAAAACTATTTCTTCGTTTATTTCACTAAAATTAAAAATAAAGAAAATCAGTGTTTGCTAAATTTCAAATTCTCTCTTAAAATTCAATTAAGTGTAAACCTTGTTGATTTCCGGTTACATATTTTTGAATTCTAAAGTAACTGTAGGTTAAAAAACCTTCGACTGTTAATAATGGTATGCAGGCAGTGGATTTATTTGCGGAGTAACTTTTCGAGTCCATTAACCGAAAAGATAAAGTAACTCATTAATATTACTACCTCGTATAATTTGAACTACCTAAATTTAAAAAAATTCTTATCAGAATTAAAGAAGGGGTAAATATGAATTACTTTTTTTTTAATTTCACATATCATGTGCGATACCATTAGAAGGGCCTTATTATGAGAAATAGAATAGTATTTTTTCCTTAACTTTAAATTGAATTTTTAAAACTATATGCCTGGTGATATGCGATATAGAAATGTTTTCTTATTTCCAACACTATTAAGGTAAAAATCATGGAAGCAACAGGTTTTATAAAATATGAATAAAAAATTACACGTAAACTATGGCTATAATCCTAGACTTTAGTTTTTTTTTCAAATGTAAACTTTGATTTTACGTCAGTGAAAAATAAAGTGAATAATAAATTTACGATGTGAAAAATTGATATTTGTATATAGTTTCATAAAAATATAAGTGAACCCTTAAATAATAATAAGTACCTAAATGTGTAAGAAATGTTCGCAGTGATAATCTTACTCGTACTTAATAGATTTTTTATATCATTATCTTATGTAGCGTATGTTGGTGTTTTTCAATTCAATTTATTTTAAACTCTGAAGTCACAGGCAATATGGAAAATCTACATCCAATATAGTAAAATAGTATTTAAGATACACATTACACAAATTAGCTTATTTAAAAACAAACACAGACATAAGAAACGTAGCGTAAAAGAAACTGCACTAATGTGTAAAATAAACTATTGAAAGATGAATTCATCACCTTGCCGAAAAAGGACATTTTGTATAAGATTTTAGCAAGAAATACTCTTAGAACTATTTAATTAAATATAATTATCTATAATTCAATTAATTATAAATTAATAAAAATAATTTATTTATTCATTATCATTATTATCACATAATTATTCATTATTCAATTAATAATAACAATTTAATTAACTATAATTATCTATAATTCATAGAAATGGGGTAAAAGAGAAAAAGTCAATCTTCAAGGAATTTAAGAAGGAAAATATCATCGATTAATGTCAGGTAAAAAAATAGTATCAAAATATGAAACTCCATGTTTGACGGGTTTATTTTTTGTCTTCAAATTTTGTATATTACGGTATTATCAAAATTTTTATTAGTAGGTTTTGATATGATATTTCAATAAATTCATATGTTTTGAGCAGAAAACATTAGAACTTTCCTTTATAACCTTCAACACTTGAAAGATTTTAGATTTTTTAATACTTTTGTAGTTCTAAACATTTTTGAGTACAAATCTGTTTCTTTAACGTATTTACATTTTTTTGTTTAACAACAAAATAATCAGTTTAATTATGTAATAAATTTTTAATATTTTCAAAGTTATGCGGACATCACTATCTCAATTAGAATTATATCTTTACCTCTCGATGTTATTATCTGTTGGTATTTTCAAAGTATTTTATCGAAATAGTCTTAATTTTAATGTTTTATAAAAAATACAAAGCATTTCCAACAATAATTTTGCTGCTACGTACAAAGTTAAAACTTTCCGTGAAGGTATGTGCAAATTTACATTGGATAAGAAAAAACATTCCAATGATTGGTTGTAAAATATTACACGGTGAAAACACCATTACTTGAATCTATATAGGGCAAAAATTTCTGATTATCTGTTACTCAAAATATTTTGATTCCTTAATATAAAATATTCACTAAAAAGCAAAACCCAAATACTTTATTTCAAATTAAAGCAGAATTCACACAGTTTTTGTGAATAAAAATATACTCTTGCAATTCGAACTTTCTTTTTAAAGTCTTTTTTTAAGTAAAATCAATAAACAGAAGTACTAAAGCGTCAAGTTTATTTAGAAATCCTTCGTAACTCCAGTTTTATCAATATGCACTTTACATTTAAAAAAAATTATTTGGCAGAACTTGTTAAGTACTCCCGTTTATAATTTCATCTCTTTAACGTTTCAAGTAACGACCGATCAAGAATACTGATATCAATTTGGTATTTATTTCGGCTTTTTCTTCCTAAAACACTGTTGCTATCAAATTAAAATTCAATTTACCAGCCATTTGGATCTGGATTAAAATTAATTTGGATTGTGTCCGAATCTGGAAATCGTAGAGCTCGATGTCAATTCTCTTTTATTCATTACGAATATATCTATTACATTAAATATTAGACTATCAAGCTCTACCATTATTTTATCCTCTTAGAACGCATGATTTATCTATACATTTTTGCCATGCTGCCGGATTAATTAATGTAATGTTGTTTCCATTGTTTTTATTTCACAGTGATATGGTGTCGAGCTTAGTATTTATTTTAGAAACACCCCGATAATTTCAACTCTTTGAAAAAATAAACATTGAAATAAAGGTAAAAGCTTAGTGAAAGTAAAAGCTTATAATAATATTAAAGGTGACAGTTTGTTCAATTAATGTAGTGATTATATATATATATATATATATATATATATATATATATATATATATATATATATACATATGCATATATACATATAGCTTAATATTATTCTTGGTCAAATCAACGATATTCGTAAATAGTCGTCAAATAATGAAATATACATTCAATAAAATCTAATAACACCAAATATTAACATTAAAATAATCGTTTAGGAAAAAGAAAAATCGGAAATGTCTATTTTCAAAAGAAAATTCTCCCTAGTTGTGTAAAATTTTGTTAGTACCTTTTTGGGCCTATCTCAGTTAATTTCTAAGCATATTAAATTAATGATGCGATTTTTCGATTTTAACTTTCCCTCCAACCTTCTAAATCTAATGGAAAGGCGAGGATTTTAGATAATGCTGAAGTATTTTCGGAAAATTACATTGAAACTTAATTTGTGTACCATTTGAGATGAACTACTAAATCGTAATTTAGCCAATACGTGCGTCTTAAAATTAACTTTTACTTAACCCTTGGACATCGCTTTTAGATCACACTTAGCACAAATAGTATCACAACACGTGTCCAATGCGAGTCAGTCTCACACGTCTTAATTGTGCTATTTATTGATTGATTATTAGTACCATTAATTCATTAAGCTATTTCTCAAGTGAAATTAACTGCAATGAGCACCCGAACTTTGACCAAGAAAACGGGAAAACGAATCCAAAACCAAATGACTTTTTATAATATTAATCTGGCTTTGATGTATCATTTTATGATTAAGTCACTATTTTAAAGAGTCTTCGCAAGAATTTGTTCACATGGTTCTCGGTTTAATAGATAACTTTCAGAATTATCGTGTGAACTAATATTAATCATAAATTATATGAAATAAAAATTATACTCCTATTTCAATTCAGATGTGCAAGGTTAATTATTTTTACGATTCAGTACCTCAACAGGAAAAAATTAAAATTTTAGTGTCCGTCCGTCTATCCGTTTATTATGGCGGTTTATTTTAGCATTTTAGATAAAAATGGCATAGAGATAAAATATTTGCACTACAAAATATTCAAGCGAATTTTTTTGAGATTGCACATAAAGCATTGAAACTTATCAATTTGTATATCGTGTTTGATATCAACTAAAAGCATTAGGTATAAGAATTCCAAAATCTTTTCAGGATGTTTTGCAGAATAGTTTTTAACTCATTGTTTAGATCGCTTACAAGATAATATTTTTCAGTGTTACGTATTAAATTATATTTTATACGATTTTAATTTCACCTATTTTTGATATGTCAGCTAAGGGAATTTTCATCTGGTATTGTTACCAGGTTTTATATTAATTTTTTCAACTCAGTTTTTTAACATAGTTTAGAGGAGAAAGTTCAAAAAGGAAGGAGAAAGTAATTTGGGTGCGGTGGTATTAACAACGCAATGCAAATGTGTTATTGCGCTTTATTATAAATGGTCTTTAGAGGGAAAAAGACAATGCTAGCCAATGAGCGGACCTTGCTTTCGCAGCAGGAAAAATGGTGTACTTTTAAATTTTTTATTTTCCACTGTATTTATTTTATGCAAATCACAGAAACATATCTTATTTTTATCGAAGGTTGCGATAACATTTATATAATACAATACAAAATATTGCGATAACAATTATATAAGACATTGAACCGATAGCCGACGTTAGGTGAAAAAGTGAATTTCATGAAGTTTTCCATAACTTATGCTAGTTACATTTCATGAAAATTTTTATAATTAGAAATACTTTAAAAGTAAGTGATGTATTGAGTCCATTTTAAAGTGGCGTTTTAGAAAGAGTTTTCTGAAATTAAATTCATAATTTTGCGAAATAATGCAGAGCCGTGCGGTACTAAGTTTATTAGTATTAAATTTTTTCATACGATATTGAAACCTCAAATAAATTAAATATCATTAATATAAAGTAAGCATCGTTATGCGGAGAAATATGAGAGAAATATAAATTTTCATCACGCGCATGACAAAAAATAAATAATTAAATTTTCCGGATTTTACATTTACGTCTAACAATCGAAATGAAAATGATGAAAGAAGTTTTAATTTAAATATAAACTTGGTTTTCTTTTTGAAATAAATCATTGTAATAAATTTAAGAATATTTGAACTGTGAATTTTCATGGAACATAAAATACAATTCTACGACTTCCAGAAGAATTAATTCTATATTTTTGATTACATATAACGATGATAAATAAAATAGAATAATCTAGTTAATAAGAAAAAAAATGTTTAGTCTTCTAGTTTTTAAAAACCGTCTTTTGAAATGCGTATGAGTTGGATATGATTCCGACTTTTCACTTTCGTTACCACAATTTCAATTACTATGGGTACAAGGCAGTTAAAATGTCATAAAATTTACACGAAAGTTTGTATATAAAAGTGTTGATAACGATAATATATATATATATATATATATATATATATATATAATATATATATATATATATATATATATATATATATATATATACATACATATATATATATATATATATATATATATATGTATATATATATATATACTGTAAATACATGCATGTGCATATGTACAAATGTAGTAGTTTTAAATCGCGTAACAAACCCCCTTAAAATAAACTGATTTTCTACACATAAAAAAACCACTACTGTTCTGTACACAGAACTAAATTCTAGCTTTAATCTAAAACTTGTTATTTTATGCTATATCGTTTGGTAGCACCATATTTTATTATGTAAAAGCTAGCAGGCAAATGCCAGTGGCACCATGTTGGTGTCATAGGAAAGTTATCAGACAAATATCGGGGACATCTCATGATACTAAAAATTCTTATATGTATTGATATCAACCTTCAAAATTCTGCAAATATAAGGGAAGAAACAGGATTAAAATAATTCATGTTTAATATTTTATATCTCTATATTTTGCAACCTTTTGAGAAATAGGAGAGATAGGCGGCAGGGAAGTCCAGAAGAACCACCGACCTCAGACAAAAGAATTTTGTTCACTAGTGCAAATTTCAAAGTGTTGAATACTCAAACAGTTACTCATACTGTAAGCTAACTCCTTTCTTTGAAAAGACTTCAATATGTCTGAGGAATATCAAAATGAAAATAAACGTGTACATACAGACACCATTCTCTGCGCTTGTTTTTTCAATTGCTTATTTTATTCTGGGCTTGTTTTTAATATGCCAAAAATCGATTATATATTTTCACAACATTAAATAACAGAGCAATAATATAGTCGCATGAACTGAGCACAGATCGTGTTATTAATTTCAGTACCAATGGTAATTAATGGGTGTCCAATTTCTGGAGACATTCATCATATGGCTTTGCGAAGGGATGTTATTTTCATCGCTGTAGCAAAATACAGGGTAGTTGTTTCTTAATCGAGGAAAAAGGATCAGACGTCATTAAGGTATGAGGGTTGAGATTGATATGAATTAATAAACATTGGTCATTGTTTTATCCAGTAATGGCGTAACTTGAAACAGAGTGGAACTTATGCAAAAAAAAGTAATTAATCTATGAATTGTTTTGAATTGATAAATCTCATAGGCAACTGTATTTGCATTTACGACTACGACTCGATATAAAGAATTACAGGGAGACATTAATTCTTATCTTCCAATTTTGGCATAATATTTTTATTCTCAAAAGCTTTGGATATAATCTTAACTAATTGTAAAAAAATGTTGTATTTCTTTAATTTATTTGACAAAGAGTTATCTGTTGCCAACATTAAGGTTTCACATTGTTTTTTGCTAGAATAAGTTACATATTTTAATAATTAGAATTACGTCATCCAAAATAAACAACGCCTTAATATATAATTATAGGAAATATATCTAATCAAAGTTATAGTACAATAAGAAATACTGTTCAATATGACATAAAGTTATATTCATTTTCGATACCTTTTCAATGTTTTGTTTTTTTGTAACTTTCTTTTTGACATTCTTTATACATCCAGAAAATAATCAGTTTTTATTATCTTGTGATATAGGAAACGAAATATTTCCGTAAAAAGATTGCTCGAAACATATGAATATATACATCCAAAAGACAGAAAAGGGTGTCTCATGTATATTTAGGCACTTATAAAAATTCAAGGGTATATCGTATTTTTATTAAACTATTTACAAATATTAATTTTTCGCGACGTAAATAAATTGGCTACAATGACTTTCACAGGCGTAAAATAATGTCTTTCACAGATATATATTTCGAAAATTATGAAATCTAATATCATCACTATAGTCAACCTAATATTTTTGCGTGGTTTTCTAAAATCCTATTTTATTTATAATCTTAGATTTAGTAGTGGGATAGGGGTAAGTCAATAGTCAATTCGAAGAGGAGACATATTTTTTTGGTTGTGAAGGTAAACTACCTAAAATTCTGAAGGAAAAATGCTATTGGGATCCTTATATAGTCTTTTAAACTATAATATTTTTGAAAGACACCTGCTAAGACTTGTGCCAGTTAATATATATTGTTACTCTGCTAAATTTTAGTTTTCGATGTCGAGCGGTTTTGGATAAAACTGTTGTGATAGACAAAGATAGATATATGAGTGTTATTATAAGGATTCCAATTTGAATTATTATAAGGATTCCCCTTGAGATGCAGAACCCTACAAAATAAAGAGAGAAAGATTATACTGATTATATTGGCACTAATCCGTAATTATGAATATTGTATTGTTTTATGAAACTGAAAACAAAATAAGTCAAATACTCTGATGTAGTTCTAATTTACGAGAAGCTCTTTAGATTGTTTTAGATACTATACATATGCATAACACAAAATAGATAAAAACAAATTCATAAAAGTACTTTATATCGGTATCGACAAATCGAAATGGCCAATTAGTTTATGACAAAAGTAACATTTTCACTGAGTTACAACGTATGTTTGCCACATATTATATTTGAAAAGAAAAGAAACTTATTTCTATTAAATATAACTTCATTAGAGGACAAAGGGAAAATCGGTCTACTTACGTCATTAATCTTTATTTTTAGTTTCTTTTGTTTTTCTATTGTGTCGACCACATCCGGACAAAGCCCACTTAATGTCCGGAAATATCACTTTCTTCAAATAAAATTCGTAACGTTCTCGCAATCTTAATCCTGTGTGATGCAGGACGAGCCTTCAATAAGCCTTAAACTTAATTCTTTTCTCACTTTCCGTAAAATTGGGAGCGAAAAAATGGAAACGGTGTAAAAACCTAATACAAATGTATATCTTGTTTAAGACTTCTTAAGGAAACATATTATGACAGGTCCATTAGTTTGTTTCAAATTAATGGCGGTTATAAAGTCCGGATGTTTGCTATTATCTCTGCTGTTCTTTTTTTACAGATATTGTATTTGCCTGAAAATGTACGTTTATGTATTTATACCTCCAAGTTTGGGCCGTCCTTTTTTATCCAGCTAAAATTCAATTGGAAAAAAAAATTCAAGCATTTTATACAATGATGAAAATATTGCAATTTACTTTAATTCTACTAACAGTCATAAGAAACGATACATTGTTTTTGTGCTATTTACGAACATTTACACAAAATATTCGGGTTCTAATAATTAACATTTCGGGGTTGCGTTAATTTTCCAAAATAACGACGTAAACGAATAAGTGAACGGACAATACGTTTTTATGACACCTGCTATTAAGTGTGATTGCGTTCTTTTAGTGAATATTTTGCCATTAGAAAGAGAATCAATTGATGCCAATTCTAATACTCAAACATTTTGACTAAATGATAGAAAATAAAAAAAGGTAATCACATGTAACTGATTTTAATCTATACATAAAAAAGAAAAAAAATGCCTCGCTGACTGAGTGTCGTATCAAAGCAAAGTTCAAATCAGTGGCTCCAGAAACCAGAAATTTGTACTGAAGTTATTTGTACTTAATATAGCCATTCATTATGAAATGTTTTTTATATTTCAACACTCAATAGCGTACAAGAGGGGTTCAAAATTAGTATGAAAAAAACTACAGATATTGACTAAAAACTTTCAAGGAGCATTCTATAATTAAATAATTAAGTGATTTTTTTAAACTTTTAATTATGTTGTTACATTAAATATGGACATTATGGTGTATTATTTTTTTTTAATCCTATTAACAAATATGTTCTAATAATCATTATTTGACATAGAAATCACAGCAACTTTATATATTATTAACATAACTACAAATAATTCCAAACAAAATAAAGAAGTTTCAGTTAAGATTTATAACTAGGATTTTATTGTTTTTTACATTAACCGGAAGAATTTTTTTTAAACGCTTTATATTAATTAAAAAAAAAACTATAATTTCATTAAATTTACCTAAAAACATTCTACTTTCGCAAATTCACTATATTTTTGTTACGTCAACGAATAGAATTGAATTGTATTCGTCGATTAGCATCGTATTTAACTTTTTAACCACTTAACTATTATAGAATTGAAGCAACGTTTTTTTATGATATATAAAATCATTTACATGAATGTCTTCGTCTTTTTTAATAAGGTTGAAATTAGATATTTATTTATAATTATTTAGTGTATTGAAGCATTCGCTGCGAAAAATGGGAATACAATAATGTCGGTAATTTGTACGTGCATTACCAGTTTATATTACCAGTTTATATTACTAAGTTTATATTACTATCAAAAAAATCGTTCGGTCTCGCAATTTCTCATCGACGCACGGTAAATATCAATGATGGTTTGTCTGTAATATTGCGTATTTTAGTCGATATGGCGCTCTTATATTTCAGGTGGTCCTTGTCTTATTGTACGAAGGGTGGAATGTGGCCAGCTAACTGCTGAGTTACTTATTACTGAATATATAAAATTTCGTCAATAAACTTACTGATGGAAGTTGTGATATCGCAGTGCGTTCTATTGGAGCTTGTGTTAATTTTGAAAGTGCTTAAAATCTATAAGCACGCTTCTTCTGTCCTGCGCGTGAAACTTTATCTTATTAAGCATGTACTGACATGATAATCTTTACTTTTCAACTTTTTATTTTATTTATTGAAGTTTTTATTTATATTTTATGATTAATATTTCCTCAACCCTATGTTGAGGAAATATCCAACTCGTAAGAAAAACGCTTTCCCATCTAAACGTTTTTTGCTTCCTGGAACGTTCTAATCACTATGGACTACTATTAACACAACATTAACTATGCAGGTAAAAAAGAAAATGAGAAAAAAAAATTAATTGACTGACAGACGTTCAGTTTCTATGTTTATAAATAACCTTTACAACCTCGAGAGTGCAGTGCAAATTATATTCTCGTTTACTAACAAAATGGAAAATTGCAAGATGCAAGCATGTTTAATTTTTAATATCGTTGAATTGTTACCTCTTTAGTAAAATATATGAATATAGTAGATAAATAAAATGCAAAATCATCGCACAAAATCTACATGCATGGTGACAATTTGCAACTTGGGGTATCACGAAGAGCGTTCAGTAATCCGACCTGCTGTAAAGAAAAAAAGACCTTAGCCAGATAAGGAGGTCGATCTGGCCACGCTCGAATCAGCTTTAAATATTTTATTTTCAGGAATCTTTTACGAAATAATTGCATCGGAATCGTAATTGTACGAACTATTTGGTGCATAAAAACCTTAAGAGCTACAATGTTTTTTTTCTTAATGTGATCGTCATTTTACGTTGCCACAAGAAATCATAAAAATGGTTCTCAGATATCCCATAATATACATTTATTTTATTAAAATCGGACAAACCTTTCAAATTTTACAAATTTGCTTCAAATTTCTTATTCGATCTTGAAGTTGAAGGATGCAATATTAAGGAATAATATTGGGAACATAAAAGTGTCACAGGTGACTAAAAAATATTCGAAGCCGATTTGAGTGAGAGCCGATTTCATATTCGCCCTTCAAACGCGGATATGGCCTTTAACCATTTAATTTATAATTGGCTTGAAACGTTTATCGTATTTGATGTTACTATTTGAGAGAATATATCGCACACGAACACACACACACACAAACGCATATACGAACGTACGCACGCACGAAAGCGTGCGCGCACGCGCACACACGCATGCACGCGCTCAGGCACACACACACGCAAAGACGCACAAGTACATGCATACGCTTACACATATATGTACTGTGAAAAAAATTCACTTTTCACGCACTGTATTTCTGCATTTTCTTTTAACGGCAAAGGTCAGTTGATGAAACGTAAACATCCACTTTATATCTACCAACACTCTGCCGTCCTCATGTATCATGCTCTCCTCTATTATGCTATCCTCTATTATTTAAACATTCTTTTGCAAAGAAACCGCAGTGTTTAGTTCATAATTTTTGCAACAGAATTGCCGATTTATAAAAAACCAATCCGTGTTTCTTCATATTATACGATTACTATTTATATCTGCGCATAAATGGGCTATGTAATGAAAAGTGCGAATGAACTAGATATTTCCTGGGCAACATGCATTTGTGTTATCACTTTTAAAATTTTTTGAGTAATGTAGGCATTCAGTATAAATATCTTATTATAATTCTCTGCTTCCTTTAATTCTTTTCTCATTTAAATATAGTTTTGCTTGATATTTTACCGTTTTCCTTTTTTATTCATTACAATTAAAGAGTTACGAAAGGAATTATGGAAAGTACCCATTACTAGCACTATCAATAACATCTAAATCGACATAAAAAATATTTTCTGATAAATTTTTTGAACATATTTCCACAATCAATTAGTCTGCAAGGTAATTTTTGTAAAATTAAATAATACGAGAATTATTAAATGATTACTTCTTTTGCAGTACAGAGAAAATAAGGAGACCAAAATTATTCTTTTTCGCTAAATAAAAACTGGCCAAGTTTGTAGCGGAACGTAAACAAGTTAATACTAGTATATGGAATTTTTTCAGATTCTCGAAAAATTTTAGTTAAAAATTTGGGTGAGGTGGAGGGCTTGATTATTAATTTAAAGCATAATATTTTGAAAATGAGTCGTTTAAATGAAAAATAGTATAAAAAAATGAAATCTTACTTTTATTTGAAAAACTTTATTCTATGGTATCACATTCGATGAGATGCGCGAAAAAAAATTCGGCCCATTTGCATTCCTGGAATTAAATTTTAAACTGATATCATTAAATTTTAGGTAGTAAAATATATTTTAAAAACGGTCATTTAAAATTTTGAGTTCAAAACTTATCAATAAAGAATTGAAAGAGAAAATGATTATGAAGAGAAATTACTTAAGTAGAAAGTAAGAAAAGGGGAAAAAAATGAAATTTGGCAAAAATGAGTTCTTAAAATTTGTTGGCGTGACTTGAAAGAATATACATCAAAAAGGACGAATTAAAAAAAAACGTTGCTGGCGATTACTTCTAAAAAACCGATTTGAAAAAAATTCCTTACGAGAAATTTCTTCAAATTTGTGGGTTCCTAAACTTTTCAATGGTTTCACTATGAATTTATAGGTAAATGTTACACATTTAACATATTAAAAAATATAAACTTGTATTAAATTTGGTAAAAATAAAAACTTTTTAATTAATATAAAATATACCAAATTATGACATCCATTTTATGTAATCTGTCAATAACAATCAATCAGAACAATTTAAAAAATATTTTAACTATCTTTAAGTTTTCAATTGATTGTACTTTTTTTTATGATTAGTTACTGTCACATTCTTGTTTCATTATAAGTTTTCAAGTCATATTTTTGTTGAAATTTGTTCTTATAATATGAAATCATCATTTATGAATAAATAGGATGAAAATGATCATGGATAATATGAAATTCTATATACGTGTCTTCCATAAAGTCACAATAAATTTTCATTATTTTAATTTATAGTTGGACTAATAAAATATTTATATCACTGAGCTCAGAAGTCACTAATCATGGGAACGCTTCCCACATAGCCCTCGTTCTATTTAATAAAATTTTGTATAGAATATACCACAGTAAAGATTATACCTCAGAAAATGACTAGTTTCGTATTATTCAACCTCTTAAGTAATAACAATGTGAAAATTAAAAAAGGAGTATTTTTGTGTTTTTGTAAAATGGTGCAGAATTAAGCGAATTCCAAATTCTTAAGGGATCAATATTTTAAAAACCTCAATATTATATGAAAAGGATGAGCTTCAATATTATATGAAAAAGAATGAAAAATTTGGGTAGATATTTTTATTACGCGAAAGAGAATGTTTTCTCATATATTTGATCTGCTGAAAGATGGCGAAAACGAAACACAATATTTATTTAGGTGACATTTTGTTTGATCACAGCTTTCGCGTTTCAAATGAAACAAGAGAAATTCGCAGCCGACGGCTAAATCCAAAACTTATTCACTCATCCTTTATTATCACAGGTGTAACACTGAAAGGCAAATAATACTGTATCTTTAGTTTTCCTATAGACAATTTTACTGTGGAATCCAACATACAAAATTTCAGTAATTAGTACGAGATGCTCTTATCAAAAACTAACGCAGTACAATTGACTGTAAACTTAACATTGGTAACAAATTAGCTTATAACAGATTCGCGACAAAAAATTATTGGTACGCCATACTTGTTCACATATATTTCCCCTTTAAAATTGTTTGTTTAAACTACTGCAGTAAAAGTGTTGTAAATATAGGTAATACGATATTTTAACGTAGTCACTTATAATTGCTACTCCATTGCCAGATGTATCTCAATTCACTGTCAAGTAAGTTGACCTCAAAAAACGCATGAATTTCTGAATGTAAATTTTCCAATCTATCTTCTTTTATCATTAAAAAAACCTAAACCTTATTACAAATTATACTAGAACTTAAAAAATGAAAAAAAAATATTTAAATAAATTAACGTGCTGAATATATAAAAATTACTCTTAGCAACAATCACAACGATATGGTTTTGTGTATACTCAATTATATTTAATTTATTTCTTCAATTATTTATTTATTTACGTGCTTGAACGTATCTAATTGAATACAATGGCGAACTTATTGCTACGGGAGTACTTTATTACAGCCAACCAAAACGCCAGTCCAGCCCGGCTCGGTGAGCGACCAGGAATCGAACCCGGGTCCCAGTAGCGCGCCGCGCAGTCAAATACCATATTCCTTGTGATAAACCCAACACACCCATATATTGTCCTGTCAAAGCTTACATAATATTTTAATATTTAGTACATCCGTTTTCTGAATGTTGAACAATATAACTTTTTAGCTAAGTTAAAATTTTTCTAACATATTAATTATGTTTTGAGTTAGCAAAATCTTCAAAAATAAAAAAATAAATAATTGATTGCTTCAAAGGAAATATTTCAATGAAAATGAGAAGACAAAGGAAGGGAAGCTAATTTCGTTTGAGTAACATTCCGTCGCTCAGAGTTTAATTAATATGCAACTGAGCCTCCTCACTGAATGGACGTTCAATTAAAATTCTTTCAGAAGGATGGAGTATTAGGGTTAATTGAATTAATATTGATTAGGTATTTGTTTATAACAGGTTAGATTTAATAAATTTTTAATTTTTTTAGGTTAATCGTGGTTTTTCCAGTGCTTATCAATAAAGATTATTCAATTACGAACAATTGAAGTTGTTTTAAAAGAGTATTTTCCAATATAAAGGGCCAGGGTTGATGAGAGTTGTTTTTAGTCTGTAACTTATTTTTTTAGAAATTAACACTTAATATGTATAAGGTAATTTATTAAAATAAATACGTGGTATATATAAGAAATAAAAAATACTCTGCATGCGAAGTCGTTATGAAATACACATATTTTTTTAATAACATTTCTAACAGGATCCAACGTGAAAAAATTGAAATGTATTTTGCATTGTTAAATAGAACATACATAATTAAATAATAGCTATTTTACTATAAAAATATTTTAAGCTTTAGAAAATATAATTTTAGTGGGGGTTTTGATTTTATATTCATTTTCTTATTTCTCACTTTTTTCTTCCTGACTTTCCCTCTTTGATTTCTTCCGGTACATTAATGCACTGACGGATATGATGACTGAATTTTGTAGTCTTTCCAGATGCTACCGATATAAAAATATAGAACTCACTCGACAAGCTCTGCGGTAAAAATAATATCACTACCGATTTGAATTAATGTTCCTGTGGAGTGTTTCAATCCAAACCTTATGAATTTTGAAATTTGCATGTAAAGAATGTGTTTATATTCTAATAATACATTTATCATTATTTAGTTTTCTTGCGTACATAATTCGGATTATTTCAATTGATAAATAGTCAACTCAAATTTGGCAATCCATATAAAAACAAGAAAAATTTATAAGTTCAGGATCAATCAACTTAGTCCAAATAAGTTTAATTTTAGATATCCTTTAGCTGAGATTTTTGCTAGAAAAGTTTGAAAGTGCTTAAAACTAATAGCATTCTAAAATAATTTCATCACCTTCAGCATTATAGTCACTGAAAAAATGAGAAACACTCATCAATGCACACAATACCTTGATGCAATCTAATGTTTCATCCGACCATTCATAGCTTCGATTTCTCTATGTATCTCAGTAACAAGTCATACCAAATTACTTTTTCAGTTTATATTTAAAAAAAAAAAGATATCTCGTAAACGAGACAGGCATATCTTCAATCTGTTTTTTTTATAATTCCGGGAATGGTGCAATACAACCACGGCTTCATCCCTCATGAGAATAAAATCACTTTTAATTTTTCCAGGCTAGCAAGTTTACTTTCGTTTTGCGATATTATAGTTATACTAATTACACTTATCAATTAGAGCAAAGTCGAAATTTTAGAGATATTAAAGGTTTGTTTCTGAAATTCAAGAATCACGAATCATTGGATCCATTTATGACAAATAAAACAAAACCTGAATGAAAGTTGATAGATTTATGAGTTAAGAGTTTAATGTAATCTTTAATCAAGTTTTCTATATAAATAATTCTATTTCAATTTGTACTTGAACAAAATATTTCTTTAACATTTTAATAAGGTTTACTGTGGAAGGTATTCATCTTTTTTTTCAATAACCTTGAGTATCTTAAGAATCTAGGTCTAAATTTTACAAGAAATTTAGTAGAACTTTTTAATGAGTTAATTGTTAAACTCAAAACATGATTAAATCTCGCTTATGCTCATTGATTTCTTATAGTCAGTATCTTTAATATTACCTAGTGTAATTCAACATAATTTTTCTAATGATATTCATAATTTTTTTTATTTCCTCCTTGTTGAGTGCTGTAACACCGTCAATTCTTATATTAATGCGTGAAGACAATATTTTTTACCCCCTTTTAAGTATATTGTGCATATAGATGAGTATGATATTTGATATCGTTAAAGTTTATACGGAGCATGTGGCTTAAATGAGGCTTAAATTTATATGGAGCATGAGGTTTTATTTTTTATACATTATGTAATGTATTTGTTGCACAAATACCTTAAAATATGTCACAAATACATTAAGAGAATCATTGTTTACATTCATACTGTCAATGTCAAACACATACCTAATAGTCTGTGATCAAACAGTCACGCAGTAGAGGATGTCACCAAAGAATTTTAAAATGCCAGATTGATTCAATAAGTGAACGTAAAAAAATGACTTTCAAATTTAAAAATTTAATGAATTACTGTCTAATTTTGACTATTAGGTGACCACTAGTATTTTTTAAAAACTTTGAAACCAAAGTAGTGAAGTTTAAAACGTTTCTTTAAGATAAATTGAAAATATAAATTTTTAAAAGGGTTTAACTTTGTTTAGCTAAACGGCGTTTCAATTATTTGTACAAAATTTCTTTAGGACTACATATTTAGCGTTTTAATTATGGCAACAAAATGGAGGCAAAGATAATTTTTATTTGAACAATGCTTAATAAAGAAACTATAAATTCTATCTTATAACACTGCCTCATGCTTATCGGCATTGGATATACTCAGAGTACATCACTATATTTAAGACATATTTGAATATGACACGTGCTAATAAATATGTTAAAATATATTGTACATAAAATGTTCACTTAATATTAGAAACCGTTTTTAGATGTTTATAATGAATATACCGAAACGCATGTTTTTAAAAATCATTTCTGTATGTATAGTGGATTAGTACAAATAAAAATTGATTTGGTAGAATGGATTTAGTACTTCGTAAAATATATGTAAATACATATAAATTGTCACAAATACGCTAAAACTGCGAACCGTCCTTAATTTGTAAGCACGAAAAAGGAAAAAAAAACCTGTTCAGCATGAGTAAAATTGGCACTGTGTGGGTTCTATATACTTTTAAACACTTTAATGCTTCATAATATTTTTAATTAAACTATCTACAAATATTTTTTTTTATAAAGTATACATGTTGCTTACTGTACAATTTACAGACCTAAAACTAATTAACTATCAAAAAGTATAATTTCACATAAAATTAAAAATAATTTATTTTTGTATTTTTCCCTTTAATTGTGCCAGAAGGCCTTTCATCATGTCGACGTTCAGGGTTGTAAATCGACCGATTATACGCTACTGATTTTGTTAATCAGTGAGTAAGAGTACTACATAAATAAAAAAAAATTAAAGGGCTAGGTCTTTTTCCTGCATAAACCAAAAACTTGAAATTTATATAAACAGCATTGTAAGGCTATAAGGTCTCAGTATAAAATATTAACTTCGTTTTTATATCTCAATCTTTTCTGAGAAAAAAAACTTGGACAGATCTATGGGTGAACGGATAACCAAGTCTAAGGGTTCTATTTTTAATTTTTAAGGTGTATCCCTAAAAAACATAATTAAAAAACTATAAGTTAACGGTTAAAATTAGAATCAAAATCAGTGCAGAAAGCAGTATTGCTCTTGCAAAACCCTTGAGATGTACGGTAACAATATACACCTTTTGGTTTCAATGTTGTATTTAAATTATAATATATTATTTAAACAATATTTAAAATGCGATGTCTTTAAAAGTCATTGAAAAACTTTATTATGAATAAAACTCCAAACGAAAATGTTGCCATTCGATTACAAAACTAAATAGTTGAAATGTTAGAAAGTAAAACTTTTTAAAGGAATTAAAAATGGGTGAAAGTATTTTTATCACATTATTTAATGCTAAGATTATATTAAAATTATGTTTTCGTTCCCAAATACTTTCCATATATATCAAGAATTAATTTCTTAACAAATATTGTAATTATCACCAATAATCTAGATTAAGTTATTATATTTAGACATCATTCATATTTACTTATGATAGAAATACTTATTGTTCAAGCACATTACATCATATTATATTGTTATGTGTTTAAATATAAACTAAATGTTTATATTAAGTAGTTTAAAGCAATATTCAAGCCAAGAGAAAAGTTTTATTGCGATCGCGGAAGGTTTAATATTTATTTAATTGTAGTGTCTCTCGACATGCAAACCCACAATTAGTGTCATACGTTTAGCTTCATTAGGAACAAAGAAATATTGTGCATTCATATATGAAACAATTTGTAAAATTATGATGAGTCTTTTAAGTTGAATTGGTTATTACTCGATATTAGACATATTTTTTCAGAAACTAGTTCGTAACTCCTTTATGAACCTCCTTTGAATTTGGTTTCAGTAAATGATATTGCCCTTTTGATAAAAATGAGTGAATGTAATTCTTTTCACAGAAATGATTGACATTTACTATATAATTAATCATTAATATTAAAAAAAAGGTAATGATATAAATATAGAATCACTGACAATGGAGTTATGAAGAAAACGTAGAAAGGGATTATAACGACGAACCGAATATTGAAAACTTTAAACAAGTGGAGTACTTGCCTGCCTCGTAGTAATTTTTTGTTGTAGAATCTAAAGCAAAAAAAAATTTTCTTTGTTTTCCAATGTTCAAACGAAAATCAAAATGTAAGATATCATGTTATATTATAGCCGTAGTCAAGCATTATAGTCCGTAGACTAATTTACGTATGCTGAAATACAATTTTTTTATAATTTATTTTCACTGCTCTACTCCTTTTCATTCACTCTTTTTCATCTTCAAACCTTTTCTACAGAATGTTAGGCTTCAAAATGATGTACAATGTATTTCCCTTTCTAATTTTGTAAATACGTGTATTAAAATTTTACAATTCAGTAAAATATTTATTGAAAGTATTTGATCAAAACTTTCACACAAAATAATTTCAGTGACCCTGCTTTACTCCTTTTTTATAGAGGTACTATCTGTTACATTTCTACAGTCTCTGAAGTTTCAGATATAAATTTGTGAAATGTGCATCAAATGCAAGAAATATCTTCTACGTAGATATTATTGAAACAAAGAAAAATATTCAAGGTTATGTACCGCCTCCCACATATCAAGAAAGGACAATTTTGTTGACGTATTCTCTAAAAGAATATATTGATAGATAGGTACTTTAAAATGCAATTGAGTTTTCGTTTGCCATTTTACCTTTTAAAGTTTCTTTTCACAAATATTGATTTAAAAATGTGTTTCTTTCCTTTATAATTATTCCCTTTTTACCTGTTTTTAAATCATCAAATCATTCTGAATTGATGAATAATTTCAACAGCACTATTAAGTATTATTGAATGCATTATGATTAAAAATATTGTTTAAATAAAATCACAATAATTTTTATTGCATTATATTAATTTATGTACGTCGGCAATATGATTTAAAGATGAACATATCTCTGCACGTGTCACTAATTTTATGAAATCTTTCTTTTTTAATTATACTTTATAAATTTATATCAACCTATCGTAAAAAAGTTCAGCTTCGCTAGGTGGTTTACGACGAACATAATAATCATATTATTTTATTAGCTTTTGTTCGTCGTCGTCAATGTTCAATTTAGTTAACTTAATTTTATAATTTGGTGAGTTGCTTATTCCAAAGTTCATTATAAAATAGTTTATTATTTTCTGTATTTTTATATATTGCACAAAATATCAGTTGAAATAGTAACATTACAAATAATTTTTTTTCAATTTTGGTTAAATCTTTCTGGAGTGTAATAATAAACATTCTAAGTGACAAAATCTTAATTGTTTTAAGTATCTAAGTGTGTACGTACGTCGTAGTGAAATATCTATACGTATTAAACAATTTTGTTTTTTATTACACATGCGTACATTTATTCAGTTCAACCTTATGATTTAAAAAAAATGGAAGTTCCACCGAACGCATTGAGTACTCTTCGTACTTAGAAATACGTTTTAAAATTAGATATTTTCAAACAACCGGCTTTTTTAAAAATATCTTCAGATAATTCAGTCCCAGCCAGCTTAGACAGGCATCTAAATAAATTAAAGGTTCCCTATAATTTCAACGTATGCTTTTTGTATATAAAGAGCTTTCATGCACAATTGAGAACGAGATTGCTGTCTGCTTTGAAACCTTTGCTCTTGATACTGTTAGTATGTAGCATGTAAATGAAGTTTATTTTTGGAACAAGTCAAATTCACTATTATAGAAAACTGTAATTATCTTTTTTCTTCTATGAAATTTAATTAGTTTGTTTGTGTTAAATACCATTTTACATCATTTTAATGCTATTTAATACGTGTATCATGTTACATCACTTTAATGCTATTTAATAAATCATTTTTTTATTAAACATTTTTTTAACCTTTCACGGACACAATTATATTTCTATATTTTATTTGCTATCAAACTAAAATTTTATACTAAAATATGATGATTAAGATAATTAGTTTGCTGAAAAATATGTAGGTATTTTAATCTAAAGTAGTGATGACAAATACAATCAGTGCAACTTGGAAAATTACCCTGAAATTACTGATAAATAACTTAGAACAATATTGAATCAATATTTTTATGTGCGTTTTTATATATAAAAGCATAGTAGATAATTTAATAGTATAGTAGTAAAGGATTAAGTGTAAAAATCATAGTAGATAATTTTCAGTGCCGTAGTAAAGCATAGTAAACAATTAATTTAAGCCGTAGGCCATCTTCACATAATATGGTATTAGCAACATGTTACAAAATAAAAATATCAGAATAATGACTGTTACAGTTTTCGGGTTAAGAATAATTACCAACAATGTTTAACTGCACTAAATCTGATAAAATGGGTGCATGTGTATTTAATAGTTAAAATAAAAATAATATTGTTCTTTAGAATTTGCAGTTGTACACCGAAACACTAATTGCTCGCTAGAAAGAACACGTGATACCAGAATGTCCAAAACTGATGATAATATATAATAATAGAAGGTTAACATTAAGTATTTGTGTGAGCAAGATAACGCTATTGTCTATAGCTATTGCTTTTCACTCACACACACACACACATATATATATATATAATGAAAAATTTGAATTGTATTATCATTTGTTATTGCGAGACGTATTGTAGTAACAATAACTAAACAATTGTGTAGATCCGTCCCTGAGAGGATAGTTCAATTCTACCAATGCAAAATTGCTGAAAGTTGACGTTTTTAGGATAGTAAAATTGCTTTGCTTCTAACCCACATTTTTGTTCCACAGAATTTGAAAATGTGAAGAATTCATTTAAATACGTTTTATAGATAAAAATACCAATGATTTTCCCAAGCTTTCTTTGCGACGATTTTTACCCATTTTCCCTGGTTCAGTTACTTTGACTTTTTGTATATACACTTATTCTAGATGATAAAGTATGTTTGTAAACAATGTAATTTACATTTGGTTAGTTCCCGCTTGCGTAATTTTCACACATACCCCTCGTTCAGTGACTGAAATTATGTGCATAGCCTTATGCTAGACACACAATATATGTCTTCAAAGTTTTTAATTTGATATATTCAATAATTTTGTTAAATGTAAAGATTTTTTTTTAAATGCCCACCTGTAAAATTTTCACCTATTCCACTTCGTTCAATCATTTTGAAATTTTGTATATAAATAAATGTCAGCTGACAATTAATAATTTAAAAAATTTTCAAAGCGACATAATTAATAACTTCAGTAAAAATGCAGTTAAATTACAAGTCTTATTGTTAAATTAGAAGAACCAAATATAGTTCATTTCAAATATAATCTGTCAAGATTATTCCAATAAGCTCCGCTTCACAGAACAGACACAAAACCCCGCTTATAAAAGAGAGAACTGGAGTTGTATTTGATATATCGATATTTTTGTGGAAATGTCAATCATTTCGTCTTATATTTTTTAAAACAACAATGAATATTTTGATACGGTCATTGATGTTGATACAGATATTTATATGGTAAATTATCTGTATAATATAATCGTTTTTAACTATTAATATGGAATGCCTTTTATTACAATTTATACTGTATGGTAGGAGAATCTTCGGGAACGAACGCGTCAACTAATTTGCAACGGAAGGCACTTATTGCTAACATGTTATCCCACTTCGTTTACAGCCGGATCCAGAATGGAGAGTACATACGTTCAATACTCGCTGATACATCAAAAGTCTTCTCTTATTATGGCTGAGTTTAAACATTCGAAATTACCTTCTGGCAAACCAAAAGCCAAAACAGGCTGATTTCAGATTTTGTACTAGGCATGATTATCTCCAGGCACACTTATACTGTACAGAGGTAGTAGAAATTAAATATGTTCTCTGTGCAAATCAGAAAAGATGGATGGTAATTCATCTTTTAAACAGCAGCGCTCTAATATCTATTAGATTCAGAGACCCATCTAATTTTTACCGAGGGACTAGTCAGAGGGAGAGCTGACATTGAATAAACTAAATTGTTTATAACGTTTTCCGATTCTATAATTTGTGTTATATGTTATGTAAAAAATAGGTTATTGATATATAAATCATGCATTTTGAAATATTCTATCATGTGTTTTGGAAGTATTTCGAAAAGTTGGACCCGAAAAACCTTACACGTAATTAATGCAAAATAAATTCATTTTTTTTCAACTAAATAAAACTACATGATGTATGATGAAATAATAATTTCTACGAAATTAAAGCCAAATTAATGTAGAAATTTAGCTGCACACTTCTTTTTAAAAACGGCTGGTATATATTTTTTAACCGACTTCAAAAAAAGGAGGAGGTTTCTCAATTCAACCGTATATATATTTTTTTTTATGTGTGTTCGCGGATAACTTCTTCGTTTATGAACCGATTTTGATACTTTTTTTTTTATTGAAAATCAGATACTTCAAGGGTGGTCCCATGATAAGGAAACCGGGATCTGATGATGAAATTGAGGAGAGCTTTTAAAAATTGTAGAGGCGACTAGTGCTTTTGTTAATTTTTTTTTATTAAGTATTTTAAAGCACTAAAATTTAAAGAAGGTCTGGATTCGATCTGATGATGGAGCCGAAAGACAGTCGAGGAAACTCCTCAACGATTTACAGCAGTTACCTTGTGTTTGGATTTGATTAATATGTATTGATGAGAAATTTACACCTAGATGGGTTGTGACTGTCATTAGGGGTCTGATGATGAAGACGAAGGACAGTTAAGGGAACTCCTCAACTGTTTACAGTAGCTACCTTGCGTTTGGACTTAATTCATTTATATTGATTAAAACTTTGCACCCATATGGGTTATAAGTGCCATTACAGGTCTGATGATGGATACCATAGATAATCGAGGGAATTTAAAGATCGAAGTTTTATATAAGACAACTACAATGATGTTGATGAGTAGTAGACTCATGCTGATGCGTCAATTTGACATCAAATTTAAATTGCGTAATCAAGTCATCTCTAGCAATGCTCTTTCGTCGTATGGCCTACTCAATAATTTGTTTGAATCTAAGTCAGACAACGCTATTCCTTCCAAAGTTTTAACACGACTCAGAGCAACATACACCTGTCGTTTGACGAAATTTTTCTTGCCTAGATCAATAACAGCTTTTTCTAGTGTAGTTCCTTGTAACTTGTGAACTGTAACTACCCAACTTAAAATCAAAAGCAACATTCGGCGCTCGACATCTCCGTATCCTTTATTTGCTTGAAACGTTGCAACAGTCATTTCATCTTTTATTCTACTTCCAATCGTATCATCATCAAATTGAACTAAAACACATTCCGGTAATTCCCCTTCTTCAATTTTTTCTCTCGTTGTTTTATTAGTTAAAATTGTGAAGGTATATGTTATGTATTATTTTTGTTCTGTTTGTGCTTGGCACTGACTTCAAACAGACAGATAGATAGCATATACATATAATATTGTAAAAAGATTCATAATAATTCTAGAATAGGTTCAGGCGATTATTGTTATTGTAAATAAAATTTCATATTTTGCAATAAATAGGTTGTAGTATACTTGTAGAATATAAAATACCCGTATATATAGGTATTTATACCTAATGATTAATATGTACATATATTACTTTTGTGTATAATCTAAGTTCAGTTTATTTTTCGCTTTTTAGTAAAGTATTGTTTCATTGAAGTCAGCTTAATTTTCTTTTTAAAAATTTTGTTTTTTTTTAGTTAGTTTGAAGCCGGTTTTTTTTATTAAAAATTATTTTATGTATTTTTTATAGTTACTTTACTGTTTGAAGTCTGTTTTTTTTTGGTAAAAATTATTTTATTTATTATTTGCTTATATTGTGCGTTAAATTTTCTCATCAGAAATAAAGAAAACGTATTTCTTTCAATTTGAAGCGAAGAAAAAGTTTTTAATGAATCAACACACACTTTAGTTTAAATAACTATCAAAGATAATTTACCTTTTTCAATTAAAAAGGAATGAATCTGAAAAAAATTAGCTATTCGTCTAATATTTTAGCGACTAATAATCGCAATTATCGAACAGCGGAGTATTTAAAAAAAATTCCTAAATGAAAATTGGTGTTTACTGGATCATATATAACATTAAATTTTTTAATAATTATAAAGATATATATATATATATATATATATATATATATATATATATATATATATGATTAGAATCTCTCATTTTTACTTCAATTGTTTGTTAGTAGGATTGTGATATTATGGTATTTACATATTATACGACTAACAATTTTTTCACATCGTGTTAAGAATCTTTACATGACTGCAATACGGCTCCGTTTTTTTTCAATTTACAACACGTTCCTTTGGTAAAATATCACATTTTTAGGTTGACGAGGTGCATTTCAATTAATTTTAAAGACGAAAATATTCAATATTTTATTATAAAATTTTTCACTCAAAAATTTTTCGAATTGTTTACCCAAAGAAGATGAAACAAAGTATTTATAAAATCATTCATTTGTCCACCTATCTGTCCGTCTGTCACTGCCATTTTTTTTTCGATACCCATCTTATTTGTAAATTTAAATTTCGGCTCACCTTAACTTTAGGGAAAAGAAAATATCTACGTGAACCAATGGCTCTTTGTATGTAGTGAATGAATAATTGAATTTTGCAGTTTATATTTAAATGTATTTTTTTTCAAAATGCCCATTTTTATACCAGGTTTTCAAATTTTCCAAATGAAGTTATATTATCTGTATAATAGTATATAGGAAATTCCATACCAGATGACTACAACTTATAAACAAAATAAAACCATTTAAGTCTGCCGTGGGTATGGATATTTATTTAATTTAAATATAATTTCTGAATCTTTAATTCCATTTATATGCAGATGATACAGAACTGTTCACTTGTTGTCAATGTTACGAATTTTTAAAATATATGTCGCATATATATAACACTTATTTGAGATCCACAATTAAATTAAACTACGTGATACAGTATTATTTCTGAGTTTTTTTTGAGTTCTTCACCACGACCTAGGTTTCGTTGTATTACAACATCTTCACGTGGGCTATTAGCATAGATTAATTTTTGGGAACATTCACACAAAAAATAGGGGAAATTTGCTGTTTAAGAGGCTGGTTTCTAGATTATTCATGAATAACTTGGCTAACAGAGGACTCATGAAGGAGCCCATTGCAATGCCATTGATTTGTTGAAAAAATGTATTATCAAACAAGAAATAATTTAGGTTTGATTCACAGAGCGTTACCCATCCCACTAGAAAAATCTAATTTACGTAAAGAAATAAAAACTACAAAACAAATCGCAGTAAATAATAATTATTACCCATCAATTGTCAGAAAACTGCACAAGAAAAAATTATGAAAAATATTAATCCAAGAAATATACACGGTCGTACCAGATAATTATAAAATTTACTATAAATCCATATAATAAATAGGTAATATACCAATTAAACTAGGAAAACCCTTAACTAATAACAAAAAAATATAATACCACATGTGCCTATAGTACTTTAAATAACTTGGCTAAAACACTTATTAATAATAAAGAAAAAAATAGATAAACATGAAAAAGTGGTTTCTACAAACTTAAATGCAACGACTGTAATAGTGTGTACATAGTACAACAGAAAGAGATTTTACTACCAGATACAAAGAACACATTGCCAGCTGGCGAAATGCCTCAAAAAATCATTTTGCAAAACACCTCATTGAAAATAACCATCACCTTCATACCGACAATGCTCCCTATATATTACAAATAAATACCAAAGGCAATAAACTTAATATCCTAGAAACATTTTAAATAAACAGACATAAAAGAGACACCAACGTTAATACATTAAATGAAAAACTAAATATAATATAATTACCCATACTTAATATCTTTTAGACGTAATACATTTAGATAACATTGTTACTACAGTACACTTCAAATTGTTTTAGCCCGGCTACACATCTAAATAACAAATAAAAATAAAAATAAAACAAAAGTAAATAAATAAAACGGGAGACATGTATAGTTAGTGGTATAACCTTGTTCTATCAGATATCCCTGCTATTGTATAAATATATTACTGTGAATAATATCCATTTAATTTTTTACACACTGGGACGTTTGCATTGTATAACCTCATAGAATAACGTAAATTTAATTTATTACCCTCAATAAAATATTTGTATGTTATATAACTTTCGAAAGTATAATAAAAACCACACCGCTCCCCATATATAATTCGAAAAAAGTGACCGATGTAATTCTGATAGAAAAATAGTGAAATCGTGTCAAGTTATTTCTACATGTAATAAGGTTAACGTACAATCACGACTATTTAGTTATTCCTAAACTATTGACAAATTTCACATGAAATTCTGGTACAATCTTCCTTTTTCCACAAAATATTACATGCTTATTTTGAGATATTCCCCCAATTCACTCGTTGATAAATCTATGTGAAAGTTTATTATACTAGACTTTTATTTATTTTAACCATCTGATAATAATAAATTTAACATGGGATATGTTACATTTTGAAAAAATAAAACATCGCATTACAATATGTAAAAACTTAACGTAAAACATTTCTGATATATGAATCCAATATGAGAAAGTATAACGTATAGTAATATTAGGAATATCTTAGTACCATTTTAATCATTAGATGCATCTTATTACTTCGAAATATTTCACGCTTTCTTTAAACATTTCCAATGTAAAAAAAATTGGAAAACAAATTCCATTGCGTTGTTGACTTTATTTCAATAAATTTATTCCAGCTGCGTCCCATCACCTTTGCTTATTACACATCATTGATTTTGTCCTCATTTATCCTGACGTGAAAAGTTCATTACTTAACAGAGATTTAATTAATGTCATTTTTTTCCCTAAGTGCAGACTTCATAATATTTTGTCATTTGCATAAAAAAACAAATATTGCAGAAAGACCCGGCAATAAAAGTTTAAAAGTCGTTATATTTAGTACGGGAACTTTTTAAATAAGAACAATCGCCTGCGTTTTTTAACATAGTATTTTTATACCAGAGTAATATATCACTCAAATACACAGAGGAGAAAAAAGATTCTTTTATATTTTTCCAAAAAAATCACTACCCACATGTTGATTGCAAACGATTTTGAAGTACAAATTAAACAGAAATTCTAATTTAATCAATACATCAGTGTATGTTTGTTCGTTTCTTGTATAGTAAAACATCTAAACAATTGGACTGATTTGGATAATATTTTGTAATTGAAAGTTTAAAAAAATTATCTTTTTCCTTAGCTTCCGTAAATATGAGTAAATATGAGTCCTTGAACTGATATTAGATTATTGAAGATATTTCACACATAAGTAATGAGCCTATATATTTTTAATTGATTTAGTGTAGGAGTTATTATTTTATTTCAGAGGGCATACGAATTTCATCTTACATTTTTCACGTTGGCTTTTTGTAATTTTAGATAAGATATAATTTTCATAATTATAGGAATAATTCATCAAATATTTCACGAACATAGTTATAATATTCCATATGAATAATATATTTAGAGAGGTTAATAATAAAGCATCGCGTTACAATATGTAAAAAGGTAAAATATATTCGCAAAGCCCAAAGACGTCCTTAAATACATACGCAAAATACAAAGATGTCCTTTAAAATAATTTCAAAGCGTATTTAATTTACTTCAAAAGCAAGTCGTCGTCATAAAAAACCTATTGTGTCTTCGCATAAAAGAAATTTTAATGAAAACTGTCATTATTTTGTCACTTTTCTTTTATGAATTTTATCAAAATGAGAAGCCTTCATTTCTCATATAGCGTGTTGAGAAAAGGATGAAACTTTACAGATAAACTCCTTTAAAAATATAATTGCTGGTTATGAGTAAGTAAACTCATTATTATGTGGAAAATTTAAATTGTCCATCAAAGATTCCGTATATTGACGGCAAAAATTCATGAAAGATTTTAAAATTAATATACAGGCTTTCCCGTAAGAAATGGATTAACGTAACTTTGAGGTTATTACACATACGAAACAATAAATTTTATTATCCTAGCCTAACAGTTTTGGAGATATAATTTATTAAATTCTTTTTTAATTTTTGTTACTGCTCGTGAAAAAACATTTTCGAAGGTATTATTATTCTTTCTGCTAGTTTATTGTTAAAAATCTTTCAAAAAATACTCGCCTTCCTAACCAAAATATTCATTCCTTATTATCAGCAACATTCAAATTAAACGCTGAAATATATGCATTTTTTAAAATTGCAAAACATGAAACGTGATTTTTATACAATGTTAGCGTAAAAAAAATATATGGCAACCTTGTGGAATTTTATTTCAAACATATGTACAATTCATACAGATTTCTGAAAGGTTTAATTTTCAGGCATTAAGTTATTTCATATGTTTTTTATTTCTAAATCCATGCCATTGGTAATTTTTTCTATCATGGTAAAATAAAACAAGTGTAGTATTTATGATCATACTGCATTTGTCATGTTTATTTTATAACAACAAATGCTCAAAATGCCTATCTCTAACTCTTATGGATAACCAGCATCTTCTTATAAAATTGCTTCTTAAACCTTGTACCGCCTTGTAGTTGTTTTTCACTACTTCAGACACATGATATATTTTTTGTTTTAATTGTTGTTCATTATCGTTAGTAGTCTCATAGACCGAATGCTTGAAATATCTCAATAGAAAATGGATTATGGCCATGCAATTGTACCGCCATATCCTATCCATCGATTTGGGTAAGTTGTATTTAAGTATTTAGTTACTTGTCGCCAAAAGTGGGCCAGTGCCCTATCGCGCTGTAGCTACATCCTGTGACGTAAATCTTGTGGTATTTTATTTTAATAGATTTCTAAGTTTGTTAAAACCGTAGACAACGAACTCCATTAAGCCTCGGTGGGTGTTTAAATGGACTGATAATTTTGCCATCAATAATACTAGCCCAAAAATTTACTCCAAATTGATGTTCAAATCGATATTGCTATACTATGCGAGGAATCTTGATGGCCCATCAATGTAAATAGTGTATATTAAATATTCCCATTATTTTAAAACATGATTTATCAATCCATAAGGTTGAATTAAATCTTGCCTCCATCGATGCAGCGTCTCTCGCTAGAAATCTATTCGTGGTTGATAGTCAGCAGGTAGCAGTGCTAGCACTCGTTGTAAATGGTACGGGTATAAATTATTTCGTCTTAAAATGCGGTGTACTGTATGTCATGCGACACCAGTACCTAGAGAAATCCGCCGAACCCTAGTAGGAGGAGCTTTTTCCACTTCGGCCAGCGCTTGACGCTCATCATGATTTCTAGGTCTTCCTTCAGGAACTAAATTTCCAGGAATTCGACCCTCTAAATCTACATTCACTTCATTCTAAAATCTACATCTCCCGGTTAGGGTAGAGCTCGCCATACGTATATGCAGCTTGCCGAGTATTCCTATCACATAGCCCGTAAATGACATATCTGAATAATCATGATGAGTGTAGGTCTTAAGCATTTTTTAATGCAGTAGGTCAAACAAAATTCAAATGACAAGCACAAACAAGGTCCAATTCAAGCGTAGGTCTACAAACAAAAAGAGGTTCAAAAATAACTTTAATGTCTTTTAATTGAAAAAAATGCATATGTTTCAGCGTTTCATGTTTATGTCGCTAATAATAAAATGAATAACATTTTAATTAGGAAGGCGGATGTTGTCTTAAAGATCTTGGTCAATAAAAAGCAGAAATAGTAAAAAAACCTAACAAAAAAATTTTAAAAATCATATCTCTAAAACCGTTAGGCCTAGGATAATAATATTTATGGTTTCGTATGTGTAATAATGTCCTCTATCTACTCCTTACGTAATATCCTGTATATTTAATACACATACCTGTATATTTAATAGACATAAGTACATGAAAATAGAATGTAGGTGATCACTAATTTTTGAGAACATTGAAGTTAATTTTGGAAACAACAATCTATTTCGGGTATAAATATAAAAATTCGGGTATAATTATATATACAGGATAAAACTGTATATATGTGTATATATATATAAATATATATATATATATATATATATATATATATATACAGGAAAAAACTGCTCTGTGACCATTTCCAAAAATAACATAAAATAGCAAATAAAATTTTAAAAAATGCATACAATTTTAACAGTAGTTGTATCAAAAACAAACAGGTTTAATGAATGAAGAAAATGGTATGCAAATGGTTGTAGAACAATAAATTAAAAAGAGCTTTTACTTCGTCTGAAAAAATAAGAAATGTGTGAAAAATTATCGTAAATAAAAATGAAAAAATTTGATAATCTATTCATATATGTTTACAAACCGTAATGTTCACAAAACAATATATTCACGAATCAAATAAAAAAGATATCGAAAGTTTTGATTAGCGTGTATTTCTATAGCATAATTATGAACAATATTTATAGGAAAAAAGGTTTTATTAGACGAGGGAAAAGGACGTAATTAATTAAAAATATCTTATGGAGTAGCAACTAAAAGGAAAATTTTTAAAGATTCCAAAAGTCTGAATCTTATGTAATGTATTTTGGATATGTTATTGCATATATCATTAAAGTGAAATAAATTGTCCTAACTATCTACGAAATGGCTAAAGGAAGTATATAAGATCATTAGAAGTTTATCTATGGTTTATCTGAAAATTGTAGCTCAGCAGCTGATTTATTCAAGAGAGGAATATTGCTAATATGTTTTTGGTTTTTTTGCTCCATTAATTCTAAAAGGTAAGTTTAACATTTAAACAAATTACAAGGTTTATGAACCCACTGTCTTCTTCAGATTCTTAGAGTCATTTAGGCGTAAAATGATTTAATGCCCTTGACTATAGTTTTTAATTTCGTATCCTTCGACTGCGGAAAAAAATGGACTTAAGAGCTCAAACTACAAAATATTTGCGATGCTGCGATCTGCGATCTGCATCATTAATTCTCATCTTACTTTTATATCTTTGACCAAACAAAAGTATCTCTTTTTGTATTTTTTCCTCCAACAACTACAGTGATCAATAATTGTATACTTGACAGAACAAATATCAAGTTTAATTCTATTCGTGTAGTCATATTTTTGGGCAATGTGTCTTTCTGTCACGCAGTTTTTGCAATGATTTCTTTGTTTCTAAAAAGTTATTGAATTTGAAAGCTGAATTACTTATGCATTTGAAATAATGAAAGCAGTCAAGTTTTACAATATTATTATCACTTTTTGGGCAATATCGTCAAATGACGTTTCTTTATTATATTTTAAATTGACAATTACAGTAACACGTTCTCTTTATATCGTTCGATATTTCGGAATAAAAAAATTAATCAAACGCAGGTTGGAACAGACATAAAATAGGTTTACATAATTATCCACATATCTCTAGCATTTACATTTTTGGTGCAACGTAAGTAAAATAATTTGAAATAAAAGTGATGATAAAATAATAATAGCTTAATACTTTTTAACTTTTCAAACCCTTGATTTAGAAATCGGAGGACTGTCGGACTTGTTTCACTACATTTTGTAGATGAACGTTTCGACAAGAAAGTATAAAAATTAAAAAAAAAAGAATAAGTGGAACCTTGGTCTCATTTTAAAAGAACTATCAAATGATATAAAAATTAAATTAAAGAAAGGTTGAAAAAAATTGGTCTTAATTTAAATGAATTGAAATTTTTACAAACAGAAATTATTCGCAATTTCATAGTCCTCTATCTAAAACCATAGGAATTGTTAGCCTGGGACAAGCGTGCAAGCAGATAAATGGACAGATATGAAAAAATTATGATGTATCTTTTTTTTAAATTTTGTCGTAGAAAAATAATTAACTTGTTTATAATAAAAAAAAATAAAACGCACCAAGTGTCTAAAAACAAAAATTATAACGCTCTATCAGGATATACATAACTATATAATTACGGTCTAGAAATTCGTAAGCCAGAGGGTGAAAAATTGATATTTCAATGTTTTTCGCGAAAATCAAAACTTTATTTCAATCAGTCTGAATTACAAATATTTCGGCTTGCAAACTTGGGAAAAAAGGAGAAAGGAAATGAGTGAACTATTTTGCACATTTTGGTGTATGAGCGTATGTATGTATGTATGAGCGGAAGTTTAAAACAATAATAAAAATATTTAATTATGAGTAAAAAAGGTCCTTTTGTACATTATATTATGTTTGAAATTAAAAATATTTTAAATATATATTCAATAATTACCAAAAACCAGGTTCTGAAAATGTGCAAAATTTTAATAGTTTCTGATAGAAATAACCGCAACTTGTAGACAGATAAGACAACGAAGTCTTACTTTAGCTTTTTTTTGAACAGGGACTGTTAAACGCCATCTCTGATGATGCGATATTGTTTATTTTTTTATTGATATAGATCTTATCATCAATATTTTTTATTTACTTTACGAATTTTCTGGATATAGTTTTTGAGATAGTGACCGTTTTAAAAAAAAATTCAGTTTCTTGGTACAAAAAATTAAATATAATTTTGCATACGTTTATATTTTGTTTGCTGCTATTAAAGTTATTAAAGAACAGAGTTTCACACATTTGAAATAAATATGACGATAAAATAATAATAGCTTAACACACACACACACGCACACGCACGCGCACGCACGCACGCACGCACGCACGCACGCACACACACACACACACACACACATACATATATATATAGCAATTATTATATATGGGCGTAGTGAAATTTCATTAACGAAATATTTATGAAGTTAGTAATATACTTAAGATTGCGACACATTCGACACGTTTACACAACATAATCGGAAAATATAACCTTAATAGAAGCATAATAAAAGACTACAATTATATTAACAATAGAAATATTATATTTTCTTCCCATTTTTATATTTCCCTTTGTGAAATATTTGTTTACGCAATGGTATTCCTTGTCGTGCAAGGTGACATTTTTTATTAGCGTAGTTGGATTGCGTCTGATGGAATAATTTTGTGCTTTACTTATAAATAAAAAATTACCACCCAAAAACGATTTTTGTCGGTCAAGTGCGAGCTTGGATATCACGAAAGTATGTCAAGGGACTAAACTTTTTGTTTCGCATTGTGTACACATAATGACGTTAAAATATTCAAAATGTTCAAATGAAGTTCGGCTGAAGAAAAATTTCCCGAGACACTTCTTAGACTTGAGAGACATAAAAAGTTTTATTTATTTTCGGTAACGTGAAAAAAAAATTAAATAGAAATTTCAATATTTAAAACGCTCCTTTGTTAGCTTTGACTGTATAAGAGTTGTAATTATCAAAATTTAGTTTAAAATTTGTTTGAATGGTTGCAAAACTATTTTCAGAATTGTTTTATTCACTTGCTTTTCTGTTATTTTGTCGTCTTTGTATAGGTGTGTGTGCGCGTGCGTGCGCGTGCACTTTCGCCTGCACATTCGCCTACGATTGCACGTGTGCATGCGCGATGATTTACGCTTGTTAGTGTGCATGTGTGTGCGTGTCTGTGCGTGTGTGCGTGCGTATGTATGTGTGTGTGTGTTATTGTACTATGTCCATGTGTGCGTTTGTGTACATGTAAGTTCATGCACGTGCACGTCCGCCTGTGAGCGTGCGCTGCTTGTGCGTACACATATCTGCATGTGCACGTGCACATGTGTATGTGTTTGTGCATGTGTGTGCGTGCATGTCTATCTGTGTGCACGTATATGTGTGTAAGCATGTGCGTGTGTATGGTGTATAAAGCGTGCGAGCGTTTCCTGCATTCAAATTATAAAGCCCAATAAGTTCATTAAATTCCGTACAGAATTTAGATTGTGAAATTTGATTACAAATTCTTCCTCGTTAACTCAATTATATTTTTTAATATCTTATGTTTGATGATGTTCGATTGTTTTATTGAATATTCAAAGCTATATCAAGGCTACATCAGAAAAAAAGCGTATCATAAATTTGGTCTTAGCAAGTTAATATATTCTTATTGCTGTTTTAATTAATAAAATATGCGGGTTTTCATGTAACAAAATATACACACGCCACTGAATATATAAAATGTACTTATGATTAAACAATGAAACATTATTTCGACGTCGATATTAAAATTATATTACGTAGGTAAAATGTTTTTCTTACATATATTCTAGTAAACTGGAATTTAAGACAAGTCAATGCATCTATTTCAAAAGATGTCATGAGAAAATTTAATGGACACTTGAACTTCCATCACAGTCGGCATCATCTTTCACGAACACTGGTTCGGCGAATAAATTCAATTTGTAATTCTGTACGTGAAAACAGCTTCAGTTTGCCAGTCCCGTTTTATTAATGCTTCGCGGTTTTGGGCTTTCACGGTAGCCATGCTCATACAATTCTTCCAAGTTATTCATTCGTCTTAGGGATTTGGTTTGTATTTATTTTAATCTCTTATCTTATTAGGTTTCTTTTTATGTAACGATATTTATTCCGCATTCGTTTTCCATTTAGCAGCTGGGTATTTAATGTTCCACTTTGAAAGGTAAGAATTTTTTAAAATTTTTAATTTTCTAATTGTTGGTTCGTTAGGAAATGCAATTAAAATAGGTACTTAAAGAACAATGAACACGTTTCATGTATATGCATTTTGAATCCACAATAAACTAAGTAAAATAAAATTCTAGTAAATTGTAGGCAGGTATATTTTAAATATGCCTATTTGATCCATTAATTATCTAATATAGCCTATTTAATAAATTTTGGAAATAATTTTATTTTATTTCAGCGTTAAAATTGTTGACCTCGATCTTTCTAGCACAATTTTTAAGAGAGTTTTACAATTATTCTGATTTATTATTAATGACATTTTCAGGTTTATTTTATATGGATATATTTTGTAGATGTATATTTTTATATATTTTACGTACTGAAAACTTACATTTTTACTTTATACATATTACATTCTTTATGAAATTAAAAAGTCTTACATAGATATTATCATTTTTTATGTTATCATATATAGGGATAAGCAAACTCCAATATACAATGTTTGTTACAGGTCTTACCTGTAACAAATATTTTATTTACAAACTTTGATTATTTCAATGAATTCGAAGAAATCTTTTGAAGGAAATTTTATTTTATTTTCGGATTTTCGGTCGTAGATCATTGAAGAATAAAGGGATTTTATTATTACATTAAAACACTTGAAAACATTTCAAAATTCAAAATTATTTTCAAACTTCAATTTTTTTAAATGTACCAAATGCCACTTATATTTTGAAACAAATTATTTATTAAAAAATATTATACTTACATTATATTTTTGAATAAGTTTATTATAAATCCGTAACTTTTATTTTCTTGTTAATGACAATAAAATGAAATAAATAAAAAATACTCATTTCATTTGGATAACAAAATCAATAAAAAATGTAGATGTTCCATATCTGTCAGGTATCCCATGCCGGTTCGACTTTTTGTTTTTTTCCAAAGTAGAATCGACTTTTTTCTGATAATTAAAAAGTCACGCCTCTAGGGAAAAGAGCTTAAAATTTATTTAATAATTTCCAGTGCAAAGATCCAATATTTTTACAAGAAAATATTTTTCAATTACGTCTCACTTTTTTATTATCAACGCAAGCGCGTGAAAAACCTTTCAACTTATAAAATTAATTAAATTAAAAATAGTTTACGTGTAAATGCGTATAAAAGTAACTCACTCGAGCTCAAATTAGGATAATACAATTACAATTTATAATAGCTTATAATATAAGATAAATCATATCACCTTGTTAGAGTATAGGCAATCGTTGCATCATAGTATTTTATAATCAGGAGTACTTAGATTTGGTGAAAATAAATGTATAATTAATGTTGACTAATAATCGAACAATTAGTAAACATTGATATAAAACGCATTTTATAAAAAAACATTGGAAGCTTTGGTTTCAATCTCGGAAGCCAAAACTGCTTTCGGTTTATGTTTTAAACTAGTAATTATTCTGAGTTCTAACAGATCAAGTGTTTCTTACAATATGTAATAACATTTATCTCAAATATATAGTCTCCGCTGCATCTGATTCCTACATCTCCAAATAAATATTTGCAAATTATTTATTCGTATGTATTTATACAAGGACGGTGCAATAACTCTAACAGTGTTCTGAACCCAGAAATATTTCCTCTATTTGCATAGCCATTACGAGATAAGGACTATTTTGTATTTACAAAAGCTGCCTGGATGTTGCTAGAACAATTAAACTTGTTTGTTTATTTTTACGTGTTATTACCCTATTCCGTTGTTATCATGTATACGGTACAATAATAAAGGAGCCATTCTTGTCAAAAAGGTTGAAAATAAAACCGCTTACATTTTTATAGAAAATAATTTGGGAAAATTCGTGGAATTATATTATTAAACAAAATTACACATGTATCTATTTAGTTAAAATATGAGATTATCTTTTACAAAAAGGTAAAAATATCAAATATTCTGTTTCATACTGAAATAAATTACATGTGAGCGTGAGCCACAGTAATTATCAAGACGCGGTCATTTTACCTATATTTTAGGCAAATACGTAAGAATATATATATATATATATATATATATATATATATATATTTATATATATATATGTATATATATATATATATCTTATTAAATATTTGGAGATCAGACTATGTCTACTTGATGTCTACTTAATAAATGGAAAAATATGCAATAATCCCGTATATACGTTTATTAAAATATTAACAGTTTTTAAATTATTCACGGATCATTCCTACTTGTTTTCAGCTATACACTGCTCTTAAAATAAATTAAAAGAAGATCTCGTTTAAATATAAAAATTAATTTAATTTTCGTTTTATAAAAAAAAATTTGGAAACTATATCAGATTCCAAATGATATGAAAATTGAAATTCATACCACTATTATAAAGGCATGATTTTTTGACCGGGTTCTTTGCAATGGGTTATATGGATGATTGCTCATTTCATCAAGGTTACCTCCCAAAAAAAAAACAATTTGAATTTTTATTTGAAACGAAAAAAAAAATTTTGTACTGCCAGAAATAGAATAAAACATTAAGGTATATATGTACGATAATAGAAACCATATTTATTATGATGCCTCATAAAGTCATGAGTACACTTCAACTTTTTTAGTTTGGCAATAATAATATACAGTCAGCTATACAAGAGAATAATGTAAAATAATATACAATTATGTTATTAAAAGAATTAGGTTTTTTTTGCTTTCAAAATAACTACCTCACTTAAGTGAACCAAAATATCACTTAGGACTGGTTACATTCCAGAGTAAATGTGGATGTGGAAGGAAATGTCATTTACTCCAATGTATTTTAAAACTGTCCATAAAAGAATGGAACTACGCATGCTTGATAAATGTTGGCTGCATGTTCTTCCTTAATCTTAATATCTTAAGCAATAAAATAAAACAATTGAAATGTACCGAGGTGTGGTTTGAACTTGATAATTACAACTCAATATCTCAGATTCGAAATGCGGGAGCAGCTTGTATATAATTAAAAATAACAAAAAATATTAAAACGTAAATAGAATACCCGTTTGGGCTCACAACTACTAATAAAAGTATTTCAATAAATCTGTATCAAATATAGAATTATCCTAGTTTTATGGCTGTGTAAACTCATTTAAAAATCCACCCAAGAATTCTCCCGAGATATGAAGAAATCATTGTTGAACGGTTTGCAGCCAAATAAACAAGAGTTCTAGAAATTGTTGTTTAAGTTTCTGCTAGAGCTTAAAAACATTATCTGGTCAATTTTTTAAAAATATGCAATGTACGAATACAGCTGCTCTGTAGTTGATAGATGGTCCTGAAAGTGTGTGGGAAATTGCTGAAATCCACTGTCTAATAAAATATCTTAAAAATCCGACTTAAAAAAGGTAGGTACTAAAAAGTAAAAAATAATTAATTCCAAATAGTTACATACTTATTTTGCAATGCTACTAGTAGCAAATATTTTTAATCACAGTTGATTTACTAATACCCGTTAAGGAGTTTCATTGTTCATATCCAGAAATTTTTATCAGATTCTGACCTGGTAAGTGGTGCAGTTATTTTGCAAAAATACAACTACCCGTAGCAAATATCTTCAGTCATATTTGGTTTACTGCCATTCGTTAAGGAGTTTCATCGTTCAACTCGGATCTCATCATCAGATTATCTTCATATTAATACGAGATTACACCTATATATTCTTCTTTTATTTAAAAGAGGGTACCCTCTTTTAAATAAAAGAAGAATTATCAAAATCTATACATCCGGTAAAGAATTATCACTGAACGTAAATAAAAAAAGATTCCGACCAATATAAAACTTTTTCCTTTTTAGAAGTCTGTAAAAAAGTATCGGACCTCATCCCAACTTAGCGGGGTAATAAATTTTTGAGCTATTACTAAAAAGCAATAAATTCGCCCCCGAGTGTTACCAAAATGTTATAACTGCCATATAGATTTCACACCAAATTGTTACTGCTTTGTTCTTGGCATATTTATGAAAAATGTACAATGTAAATTTTCGCACAAGCCAGATGCATGTGCGAAAATTCATCATTTAAAAAAAATATTGTTAATTTAATTTTATTTTTAGACGAAGTTGTGGATGTTAAATCACAATACCAACACTCCAGTATAAACTTAGCGCAAATCTCATTATTTAAGACATATAAATGCACAAAAGCTGTCAACAAACGAAGCGTAAACCATTGTAAATTACAAATTTTCTGACAGAATGTATCATGTTCAAACCGGTGATATATGATTATTTGTGAAACCATTTTCTAAATAATGAGAGAGACTGCATAATATAACTTTGTAACTTTAATGGAACCTCGTACGTACTTGCAAGCAGCCATTGGTGTGTCAATTTAAGGCTAGCTGTTAACTTTTTTAATTTTCTACGTAAACAATATATTTCAGATATATTTTATTGCTTTATAAATAAGTATGCTTTTTTTAAAAAAAATTTATTAAAGATACGTTTCATTAAAAAAAATCACACACATCAAAATAAAAAGATACTGTTAGTAACGTTAATGATAAAATTTCACTAAGTACTAAAGTAAAATTGGCAGAAGCTAAACCAAACTTCATTAATATGAATTTGTTTGGTGCAGGAATCATAGGCGTCATAGTAAGAGAAATAATTATTTATGACGCTCATGAGTGGTCAAATAAATTGTGTATTCTTTATATTGTTGCATAATTTTCCACCGGGTGGGTTTCTTAAAATCAAAATTACACAATTTAAAGTAAAAATTAAATGATTTTCAGTAACTAAATTCCATGTAACTACCAAATATAGAAGTGTTAATAAAATAAACGCACAGCGCAAATTTAATACACTGGATATTAATTGTGGAACTCTAGTAACTATAACAATGCAACGGCCATCTTTATTTTGTAAGTAAAACATTCAAGTAATAGGAAAACAACTTTTATTTTTTAACCAAATCTCCAAAACAGTTTTTCTGATTTTTACTGAAAAATTAGGTCATTTGAGTATATTAAACAAAATGCCTAAAGTTTCATCTGGTTTAAATCCAGTAAGTTGTTTTCAAATTTTGTAGAACATGCATTTTAATTTTAGAAATTTTTGTCTTAAAACCTGTAGAGGTTTTCAAATCCCGAAATGACTTTTTCATTTTTTTGTTCACAGAGCTTGGTGTTATGTGCAGCAAGTACTATGCAATAAAATAGGTCCGTAGATAACTGAATTATATTTTTAGGGATAGATAGATCTCATACACCTATGAAGAGTACATAAATATATACGAATATACATAGAAATATTTATGCTCCGATGTAATTTGTGCTCATCCACTATGCTTTTAATCTAAAATTCCCTCTATTTCTTAAGTTCATGGACCCTCTACTCTACTAAATGTTACTTTAATACATACATTTTAAGGAAAACTGATTTAAAGTAAATGATTTTATATAAATATACACGGTTAATTAGATAATAATGAAAAGAAAAGACTAGTGGCAACCATACAAAAAAAAATCAATACTGTAATATTATATTGCAAAAATAAACCAGCATTGTAAGCTTAGGGTATAATGATTCTGTAATATAATCAAACTCGCGTTCACTTACAGTCAATAACAATCATAAACAACAGCAATTTAAAAACAAATCATTGGTTAATACAAGTATTTGCAGTAGAGATACACTGGTTAAACTATAATTTGACGGTTTTTATACTGACTTTGTATACACTCAATAACATATAGATGTATACATAATATTGTCTAAAAAAATGTAAAAAATATAAAAATACTTGCATTTTCAGGAAAATTTCCCCTAATAAAGCTATATATATAACGCGTATATGCATGTATGTGCATATTTATTTACTAGGAACTAAAAACTTACTTCCGTTTATATTTTATCTTTTGCACAATGCTATTATGTATTCCACAATAATTTTGACTGTATAACGGTACGTTCCTTTAAAAGTTGAACTACTGTTGTTAAAAAACGTATTAACAAAAAATAAACTCATATCAAGAAACATTTTTATATTTGCAAAAATGAGTATGCATAAGAAAAAATTACGGCTGAATGAATGGCCATAGATTCGACAGTATTTATCTCATTTAAAGAAAAAACGGAAATTAAATTACATCATTTTTGAAATTATATAAATTCTGTTGATTTCATCCAAATGGTAAACGTTACTGATGACATTTTACAAACAAATTTCTTTAGGTTCTTTTTATTATTTTCTGTAAATGAATTTGACATAAAACAGAACAATTTTTAATTTGAACAAGGGGTAATTAGCTGATTTTTTGCATTAATTTCATGAAAAATACGTTGGTTAATTTTGGTGACATCCATTATTGGAAAAAATATGTGTCAGTTTCAATATTACGAATGCAGTAATTTTTTTAAATAATTGCGCTTAATACTATATTGTAAAAACTTACTCTCATTTTTGATTAATCATATTCTGAAATATGCAAAAATTTTAAAAAGAAAAAAGACAATTTTACATACTCCCAACTAAATAAATCTATGTGATGAACTACATCACGTAGTTTAATCACAACTGGGTAATTAACAAAGATCTTTGCTAATTTCTCACCTGAAGATGTTGTCATACAACGAAAGGTAGGTGGTGGTAAAGAATTTAAATTAAGTAGAAATGATACTACATCATATAGTTTCATTTAGTTGTGAATAATGAATTTCTACAAAATTAACGCCAATTATTTTCAAACTTTATTTACTCTCTTTTCTAAGTCGAAAGCCGGCCCTTACAGTTTCAGTTAAATTTATGTCTATAATGATAATGTCATAATTTATAATAATGAAATATTAAATAATATATGACAAAAACAAAAATATTTGCATTTAATACTATATAATACTAAAATGACGCCAAAAATAAAATAATATATAAGAAAATAAATATCTCTTAAGAAGATTATTTATTAATTATAATTTCCCAAACCTATATGGTCAGATTCCAAAAAAAACATACTTTCAAGATACGACCGGCAAAAGAATATATGAAAAAATTACAAATGAGGAGTTCTAACGGAAAGTGTCGTTAAAAGTCTTTCCAATAAAATCCATTATTATTTTTATTATAATTAATTGCAAATTAGTATAGCAAATGGTACAATTTGTCCAAATTTTACGTAACATGAAGGCATTGAATTCTTTTTTTATTCTAATCTAAATAAAACAAATTAAAATTAAATATATTTGTATATTAAATACGTTTGAACAACAAGGAAGGATATTTTTCTTTAATTTTGTTATTTGGACAAATACTTAGTATAGATAGTATAATAATATGGAAAGTAAAAAAAGGAATTATTTGAAAGAAATGTATTAAGGTGAGAGAGATACAATTCTCCATTTACATTGGGGCATATTAAAAGGTTTAATTTTTTGAATAGGAAAAAGTCTACTAATCTTTATTAATAAGGAATTAGTTAAATCTAGGTAATTATGATGAAATATTAAATATACTCATTTAAATTGCTATCATAAACTGACTAGTGGATTATACAACTCTATAATCAAATAAAATATTATTAGGCTGTATGGCGGACTAACTGGAATTCACTCAGAAGAACAAAGTTATGTGAACTTCCTTTTTTGGATGTTTTTATACTTCTAGGTGTGACGTTTTCCAATAGCCTAAAATTTTATTTCATAAAAAAATTATTGCATGTTGATCTTCATCACACAGACTGCATGAAAAATCTATAGAGATCGTTTAAATCAGTTTAAGTGGATGAAACACTACATTCTTTGATACATATATTTTCATAAACCGGAAATTGAAAATGTTTTCAACACAAAAGGACCAGAAGTTGTGAGCAGAAGATACAGTGGAGACTTGCTTGACGTCGGATTCCCGTCGTCGCCTTCGTCTTTCATAAGTGAAAGATGCAGCCAGCGAATTTAAATTATTAATTTGGATGTGAAAAACTTCATTCTGTCAGTTTCTTGTGTTTATGCTCCACGGTTTTATCTTATGCAGGTTATGTCATAGAATCCCTATAAGTTATTTATCCCTTTTATTTTGGTTAATCCTTATTTGTATATCATATTTCCTTGCGAAATATTCGAATTTTACTTTAGTGACGAAATTGTTTTGTTACTTTACGTTTTTGAATATTTGATGTCAGTAAGTGAAATACAAAAAAATTGTTTGGAAATTTTCATAACTTCGTGCTATTAAAACGTAAATAAATTACCCACAGTATCATGTGAAATAACTCCTCATATCAATTTCATTATATTCTTATTACAATTTGCACAGAAACAAAGAAAATATTTTCTTAATCGAGGTGAAATTTTTCTATCATTATATTATAATGACTAATTTAATCACAAAAATTAAGCTTATCTAATTTAGTTCAACGTATATTATATTAATAATTAGCTACCACAATTATTACAGGAGGTTTAAAAGCTATTAACAATTAATGAAATATAAATGATGTTATCAATTGTGCCTCAAAGAGGGAAAGGGAACTCAAAGGAAGATCAGTCATGTGTTTGTCAATTTATTTCTCTATCACCTTTATTTTTATAGGAAATATTTGACGTAGAAGTTGAAATCTGGCATAGGGATAAAAAATACTAACCCACACATATTTCGTCAGTAAATTTTTGTATAAATACTTCGGATGTAGCAAGTGGAGTAATTAAATAAATGAATCCACTTCAGATTTGTATGACATTTTAGTTGTCGACTGAAGGAATAGATTACAAGCGTATGTTAAAATTACTTTAGTTATTTAGTCTATACGAGGGAACAAACTTACATACATACATGTATACATAGGCTGGGAAATTAATAATGTTATATACCCTAGAACTCATTTGTTGAAATCAATTTTGTTGTTTAGTCTCTACTAGCGAACAAACTAACTCACATACATACATATATAGCATGTTAAATTTACAATATTTCCTCTCCTGTACTTGGGTAAAAAAATAAAAATTGAAGGTCACCCCCTTGTCCTCCACCCCCGATAAAAGGCAGTTAAAAATAATAAAAAATACTGGTATACACTTTAGAAATATTTTCCCTAGTTATTTATTTCAGATTGACAGGTAGATCCCAATTTTTGATAGTAAAGGAGTACGACCATTCAATAAAACTATAATAACATTCTTATTTTTTAAAGAATCCTTCTACTGGTATCTAGGCATTTACATAGGTTTATTTATATATTTATTAGACATGTCCCTTAACCGAACAGGCAAAGTATTTCATTGATATTATTAAGGCGAACTGGAATCGTAGAAATGTTTTATTGTCATAATCTTGCAAGGTATCGGCATACTGGCAATATCCAGAGTAAATCCATAAAATCCATCGCGATTTTATCAACAAATGTCAGAAAAAAGACTTAGGAGAAACATTATTTCTAAGTTAAACCTGTATTTATAATATGATGGTTAGGTCAAAATTATTTTGTGAAGCCATGAACTGATCAAATATATCTCAATGACGTTATTAACGGCGATTAGGATAGTGGAAGGTTTGATATGTTTGTATTTTAATTTTGCAACACATGTGCATGACGATGGCCCGAGTAGAGGTCCATTGTAACGAATGTGAAGAAGGAATAGTGTACAAATATTTCCCTTCTTAATTACATATTTATATTTAAAGTATATTCAAATGATCGTAACCTTTGGTAATAATACTTTGAAAGAAACGCTAGTAATCTAATTAAAGTTACATAGATGTTTTTAAACATTTTCCGAAACCCGTTGTTGAAAAATTATAGGACAAGAACATATTTTACCTCACTTTGAAGTTCAATAATTAACAAACTGGATTTAAAATAAAAAATGACATACAATGACATCCACAACTCCAAGACCGAAAAATTTATTTTCACATATTAATCGAGATCTCTATATGAAACATAAACTTATAAAATTTAATTTATGATGGTCTAAAACCAAGGAACCTGCAAGAGTGTAACACAAAGGAGTGGATTATCAGTTATATTTTTTATAACTTGAATGATACTTTTTTGATAATAAATGCCTTAGACGATAATAAATGCCTTAGACCTAACTAGGCCAAAATAATATTATTTTTCTTTCCCTTCAAATCTATTTGAATCTCACCCAGTATATAAAAATGGTTTTAATTTCTTTAGCTCCATCATTAATCTACGTATCAACATTTTCCTAACGCGTAACATGAAGAAGCTATAAAATAGTGTGTTAAAGAGATATTATAATACTACTTGTATTATATTAAGAAAATTATTTATTTTATTATAAATTTAGTAAGAAATATTTTTCCATTACTGCTTCAAGTGTTGTTAATTTTAAGTGTCGTTATTCCATTTGTTTGATTATATAAGACATTCTCATGGAATGTACGGTGTGATGCTGATGTCAGTCAACAGGTTATTTTTCGTTAAAAGAAATAGAAGAAATAAAATCAAATTTTCAATTTTGTCACAATTGGTTAAAGAATTTTTTGTCTAAAGTTTCGAAGAATGGAAATATTGGGACGAAAAAATGAACTGCCTGAATTAAAAAAATAATAATGTTTCTTCAGTTCATTTCTTCCGATTACCAGTTGCAAACTTGTGTTACTTGTATAAATTTCTTAACCCATTTAGCTGATTCCTTTTTTATTTCGGAGAATATACTCTCAAGGTCGTTTCATGAAAACTTAGTTAGAACTTGACTATGGTAATTAAAGATATGCCATAGAATTCCTCAATATTTAACAGCAAAGATGCCGTGATCGAGATTGGATAATATAGGTCTAACGATATTCTAATAACGCGCGCTTAGTCACCTTAATTATTTTGCTATTTAAAAAATTTAGGGTACAGCGATTGAGCCTAAATATGATGACACTTCAGTGATGAAAACCCATCGAGTTTCGATTCCTTTGACTTGTTTTGACGCAGCAAGAAACTAACTAATGAAATAGGTAGGCCACTTGGCTACATAGCATGACTTGACGATCTGCTGTTTTTACATTAGCGTTTTGGTAATAATCAGAGACCCCGTTATTAAATTTCCGGTTCCAGGTCCTTACTTCTGGCACTACAGGAGTACTGTCGTTATAAAATGTGGGACTTGAAGACCTATTATTTTTAAATTTTAATTGTCGATCTCAAGCATAGACCTTGTCACTGAACTCGGGACTTGAAAATCTGATATTTCAAAAAGTGTTGTAAGTCACAAGCAGATATTATTCATTAAACTTTGCATATCAATTCCTCAATCCTCTACTGTACAATACTGCCTAGCAGAACCGTAATACATGGGGACACGCTGTTTTGAAATTATTATTTTTGTTCTTAGGCAGAGACACTGTCATTTAATTCTGGATTCAAACTCCTTAATCCTGATATTCTAAGAGAACTGTTTGTAAACCGTGAAAATTGTGGATCTATTTTTCAATTAATACGTGAGTATCAAGCAAATACTCTGTCGTTAAACTCCGTTTTTCAACGACCAGTTCATATGCCTCAGGATTACTACCTAACTTAAAATTGAAACTTAAGGATCTACTTTTTTTAGATTCGTATTTTGGGTCTCCAGTAGGGATTCTATCGTTATATCCTTTGAACTAATTCCTCAGTCCTGATAATGCAAGAGTGCTGCCTACCTAAACCAGGAAACTTTTAGATCTGCGATTTTTAAATTAATGTCGTTGGTTTCAAATATTAATTTAAAAATATTTGAAACCAACTACTCCATCGTTTAACTCTGGATTCCAATTATTATATTTTGAAACCATGGAGTACGATGAGCTTAAATGGTGAAACTTGAGGATCTGCTATTTTATACGTCAGTATCGTGAGTCTTAAGAAGAGACTCATTCATTAAACCCTGGGTATCAACTCCCCAATCTTCTTCAAAAAATTCTTCAGTTTTAAGACTTAAAGGTCTGATGACCTTTATAATTTAATATTTTGGTCTTTAATTTTTTTTTAATTTTTGATAGTCTGAGAGTTAAAGGCATGGTCAATATATCGGTTCAGTGATAATCTTACAACAAAGTATCTAAAGTTATGACATGACTAAAGGTAGAATAAATCTGCCCTTTAACAAAATTGGCTTAAAATAGTGGAGCCAGGAAGTGGTCACAGAAATTTCTCACTGATGTGAAGTAATCTCATGAATTTTGAGGGTAAGTGTGGGTAACTTATCGAGATGTAATAATACGTGTATCACCTAACTATATCCCCACTTTAATTACATTTTTATATTCCGTATCGAATTCGGTAACAGCACACATACGGTCTCACCTCGGTAATGTAGTCTGTCCTAGAGATTTGAAATTTTACAAAATTTTAATTGTAATCTCGGCCTTTGATATATGAAATGATGGATGGTTGTAACTTAGAATTAATTTGTGTAAATTAAAATTATTTCTATTATAATTCATTTATGTCCATAAATTGCACGTTGTTGACGTTATTACGCGTAAAAACTTTTTTAAATTTTAAGAAATTTTTTCCATTGTATTCTTTTGATATCATCATTTTTTATATTTTCATTTAAAGGAATAAACTATCCGATGTATGAAACTTTATTCCACTTGGAGTAATCGTAGTCTATTCATCATTTCAGTTTTCTCAATTCCTCTATTTTATGTGGGTCACACAATTGGGTCTTATTTTTCATTTATACTTGCAGTATTTAAACAAAATTTGTTAAGTTCATTTCGAAAATTTAAATTGTTGAAAAATTTATTTGAAATTTTTTAAGACTTTTTCATTAACCTTGAATTTAAATATTAAATCTTGAAAGTTTTATAGTTTATTTTTGGTCGTACATACGAAAGAAATGTACGTAAGGGTGCTAATTTTGCATTAAAAAATATTTCTGTTGTAAATATTATGTTATTTTATTTGATGAATTTATACAAGATAGTTTATTTTATTGGGGGCGTTTATTTTAAACGCGTTTATTTCAATTCAGTAAACTGTTAGTGTGATGAAATAAAATTAGAAAAAAATGCGATACGAGAGGTTTAGAGGAAATAAAAATTGTAAATGTACATCATTTTTCCAATGTGTGTTTAGGTCTATAGAGGTCGGCTAGCATTGTCCTTTATGTTTAGATGCTCGTTTGTAATGAAGTGTAATAATCCCATTTTAATCGCAGAGCATACATTCCATATTGATATCGCGTTTCATATCAACGGTATCTAAACGATTTTCTCCTCTACCCTATGTAAAATAGCTTCCAAAAAAATCCATTTAAAAAATATGTGATAGTTAAGTAGTTTAAAAAACGATTTAATCTGTTACGCTGAAAAATAGGATTTTACAAACCTGTCTAACTCTATCTATAGACGCACATATGTAAACAATATTCATGAATTTAAAAAGAAAATCTGTCCCTTATAACTCTTTTGGTCGAGACTGGACATGATATGTAAAATAAAAAAAATAATAATTACCCTTTTACTGAGATAAGCGCAGGAAAATGCATTTTATCATTACGCTAAATGGCAAATTTCCATGTAAATCAGTTTCTGAGAAAAACGGCTGTGGCCGATGGACATACAGATGAATACTTAATCTAATTGAGCAATATTTTGTTTTGCGAGGTACCGAATAATAAAAATGCCTAACTTTGTAATTATAGACAACAATAAGAGCATCATATTATTCTGTGCCCTGTTGCTAATATTGTTTACTCTATTGTTTAATTCTAACGACAACGTTTGAATATATCTACTAGTTTGTAATTGTGAGCAAAGGTTTACACCGCTTTTTTATACAATAGTGACGTATCCGTTAAATGCTTCATGAAAATTAAATAACTAATATCCAAAACTATTGAAACATGAATAAATTAGTAAAATATTACTAAAAGATTTAGAAAAACTACAGAGATTATTCTGAGTATTAAAATTATTGAGAAATGCACCATATTTTTAAATCTACGGAAGATATGATAGGCTTTTTATTTACGTTGTAAAAACGTTATATTCGTAGATTACCTAAACGTTTATACATGCCAAAACAAGTCGTATTACGAGTTCTACTAATTTTGATAGGTTTTTATTTGTGCTGGGAAACGATGTTGAACCGCAAAACTTCCAAGTATTTTCATAATTTTCTAGTTTTAAGTTCGCTTTTCATTATATAGTTTTTAGAAGTCGGTGCAAGGTTTTCATCAAAAAGTTTTACGAATATCAGCAACATCAGCAAATTTATTCAGCCATTATCGATTGGCTAATGTCGGGAGCCTAACGCACATCTGTCAAAAACTTGACGACTTTGCAACTTGGCAATGTTAAGCCATTTGGTTAACAATAAATCAAGTTTTGCTATTATGTATACTCTGAATAAGTTATAAATCCAGTAAATAACAATACAATCATTTTATTATTGACCCACATTGACTGAAGATTTTCGAGTAAAAATCCAGATATCATACCTATTAATTTTTAATATAAATGAAGTACATATTCGAAATACAGAAAACAAGTTCATATTTCAACTTGGAAATGTCAATTATTGAAAATCCATTACAAAGCTTTAATTAGTAGAGTATACTTATTACAAATTGAATAATACTTCATAATTTATCACTGCGGTTGTTTGAAACTTCTGGAAAATCCACATACATACGAGATTTATGGGAAAAAATATGCAGAACTCGATAAATAAATTTCTATTGAATTTGATGATTTTTAGTATTATGGGAAAAAACTGGGTCGAGGTTGATCGCCAAAACCCATTGAAGAGTCGTAAACAACTATGGAAGAAGATTTAAAAATATTTGGAACTTTCCGAACTGATTGGTGCTTTGGATGACAAGCATGTCAACATACCATCACCTCATAATAATGGAATCCAATACTATAATTATATAAACATTTCTAGTACCGTCCTACTAGCTGTCGTGGACGCGAAATATAAATTTGTAATTGTTGATTACGGTGAATATGGACAGAATAGCGATGGCAGCACGGTAGCAATGTAGTGCAACAAAACGTAACAAACCACGTGATTTACTCATAATACGGATTTTATTCGGGGATAAATACCCAATTACTTGTTACACCATATTGTTTTAATAATTATGTACTGAACAGTAGAATAGGGTTTAAACCCTTTGATTTATATACTAAACTTTTCTACATTTGAAAGTAATGAACCTATTAGTGTCCTCCTTTTGCTTGCACTGGATTTATTTTTGATTTTATTGCTGCCATATATGACCTGATTTCTGTTTCTAAAATTTAATTATTGTAATTATATTTACAGTCTAAAGGTATATTTATAGGTAGCATTTTACCGGTTGCACTATTCTGGAACTTTTGTTAGAACAGTGTTTGTGCATAATACGCATACCAGCGAATATATTTATAACCATAGATTACTTTTTTTAATATGTTTTTAATACAACTTTTTTAATTATTCATTTTATTATATGTACAGATAATTTGAATGAGCCTGGTAAATACGATATTTGTTTTCATAACAATAATAAAATATACATTAATTTAAATTGTTTAGGAATGGACAGTTTTCCTTAGCAATCATGATGATTCATTAGCAATGGTGATGATGATGTGATCATTATCATTCAGCATATTTAAACTGACGTTCTTTTCTTGTCTTAATTTTACAATGGATTCATGTAAAATATACATCAAAATAAGGAAAAATGTTAATTTTTCGGTATACAATATTTGTTAAATTAAAGTAGTAACCGACTTCGTTGGATTCTTGAGTACAAAATAAAACACATATAATCAATAATTTTATATAGTAGCTTATTTCGTTATCAAGATACTATATTTCAATCGGTAAAATTGATATAAATTATCTAATAATTAATAGTCTTGCAGTATATACAAGGATTAAGGTCCTGCATTATAGACTTATTGGTTGTCGCGTGGCATTATCAAAGTTATATAGTACAATATTCTGTATAATAGTGAACGATACGAATATTATGTTGCAGAAAGATAAGCCAATTATTCTGGCAATTTGGTATCTTTCTTAAGTTTTGTTTAAATGGAAATTCTGTCCGCATATTTAAATGCCAAAGTAGCGTTTCTGCTAATTGTTTTTAGATACTTATTATAGGGATGTGCAAAAATAGAAAAAAAAAAAAAAATAATTAAGAAAAAGAAATGTTTTTCTGTTATCAAATAAATCAACTTCCCAAATACTTATTAAAGAATTAATATGGACAAGAAGTTTGTAATACTTGGGACGATATGTTTATTGTTCATTTTTATTAAAAATCTTGATCGCGTATGCGATCTAAAACTCGATTTGCAAAGTATATTTGAAGGGGTAAAACGGCAGGGGGAGAAAGGAAAAAATACCCTAAAAGACTTTAATAAATTTTTTTGAAACTAGAGATGTAGATATGTATATATATATATATATATATATATATATATATATATATATATATATATATATGTAATAAAAATGACGCTTTCCTCTTAACTAAGTTAAGTAAGCCATAAAAAAAGAAAAAAAAATGCATTACCGAACACGGCTAAATGCGATTAAAGGAAGTCGGGATGTATTGCTAATGTTTTAAATTATATTTATGACAATTATAAATGGGGGTTCATTACGAATTTATAAATATATTAAGTACTTATGTCATTAGACTTATAATGCATTAAGTACAAGTAAAACTTGTAATAAATCAGTTGAAAATAGTTAAATAAACCGACTAAATTTTGTGAGTTTACTCTTGACACTTAACGTACAAAACGCTGATGGCAGTTTTGAGCGTCTTTTTTCTTTCTTATCTCTCTGGGTTTTTTGCTACGTACCTATTTTCCGTTCTTCCTGCGATCCATTTTTTATATTCAGTTGTTAAAATTAAATGTAGCAAAGATGTTACAAAACGTCGCATGAAGGACTTTGCAACCTTTACTTTTTACTCTTATCGTGACGAAAGAAGTTTCATTCGAAAAATTATTTCTTATATCCAATTTCCTTTTTTCATAAAATTATAATAATTTTATAAATATAGATAAAATTACTTACTAAACAATTAAATTAGTGTTTCTTTTTTTGAACGATTTGTCATGGAACGACAATAATTCCATATGGAATATCATTATAAAAATAATTAAATAGACATTAAAAGAATTTAAGTGATGTCCAACTACTGAAAATGTTTCAATAGTAATAAAGAAAAGTTTAAATATGAAAAAATATTGAACTATGTAATGTGCCTAAGGAGAAGTCGAAAACGCTATAACAATGTTCATAATTGTAAATAAAAAAACAGTCGAGTGTATGTCAGTACACATTTAAAATAGAGCTTTACAATAGTCTATATTTATGGAAATCCTTAATACAAGTTTAAAAGAATAATTTTATTTAAATGATCTCGTCGATCACAAGTATTTCGACTTTTTCTAATTATTCCACTCACGGTTGAGAGATTAAAGTTAAGTATCATTTTGCATATAAATTTAGTGTCATTATTTTATAGACAGGTCCTAAAAATGAACAAAGAACTCTACTTTGAAATGCAGCTAACCAGAATAGTTTTAGTTTAGTTTGACGTCTCTTTCAGGCATACTACTACAGAGTAGAGTAGGGTCGTTAATAACACAAACTCTGTGACTCGAGTTCTGATAAAGGACAGTTATTTTGCGTTTATTTTTGGTACTAAATACTCAATATATATGAAAAAAAACGCTGAAGATATATTGTCTTAAGACAGAGCCAGATATCGGTTCCAAAGATTAAAAGAAAGAAATTCTGTTCTCTCGGATAATCATCATCAGAGTAACCTCTTACAATATATTTATGAAACTAGAAAAGCTTCATTAAAACTAATCCCAGATTAAATTAACAATTTTATGATTTTGGAAAGAAGTAAAAATATTTTTCTTTTTATATTGTTTATGGCTAATTAATGAGCTAATTAATATATCTGCATGTTTAGATGAGGGCTAATGTATAGACGAAGCTATCCAGTTACCATAATTTCACACGTTGACTCAAGTATCTTGTCTACATTTTCTCGCCCGCAGAACTCTCGCTACCACTTTATCTCCAAATATTATGTGTTGCTTAGTGTCGGGTTATAATTGAAAGAAGGAAGAATATACATTTTTTTGGCGTAATTAAGAAGGACGGGCATATACACTATCGCAAGTAATTCAAAAACATGATAACTAGAATAATTATCATAATTTTTCTAGAAATTTTGGTTAGGCCTCTAACCCTGTTTTTCAAATAATTTTAGTTTTAAAAGCTTGGGAATTGGGAGAGGGGAACACATTTTTCCATATTTTTAGGTACCTATGAAAATTTATTACCTAATATTATGAAAAATATTGTTTTAAAACTGATATAATGATACACTATACGCTTCTGTGTCTTGGGTTTTTTTTCATCCCTCAATTACATTTATGGGATGCCAAGCCTAATATTATTTTTTTCATAATTCCATTTTATGACGGTTCATAGAAGACACCTACCCTCCAAATTTCATTTATATAGTTACAAAAGTCTTCGAATAAAGTGGTTGGGATATACGGATGGACAAACGGTTATACGGATAGATGGATATATGGATAGGACGAAATTATAAGGGTTTTACTTTTGCCATTCAGCTACGGAACTATAAATATAGCTGTGACAAACGAGCAGACGGACGCGCGAGTGTTCTTGTAAGGATGTGGTTTTTTCTTTTGGGGTGCAGAATCTTCAAAAATAACGTGAAAGGTAAAAAAAATATTCCAATCCATTGGTTAATTTCTGAAATATTTTAGGTAATATTTTTTTTCTGTAGTTTACAGCTGCTGATTCAGTACTATTTATTATATAGAGAACTTTATCACATAATTACTTTACTATTCATAATTATCAATGTAGCTGCATAGCTTCTTAACTGTCTTCTTAAGTGAAGTAACTTCTTAAGTGCTGCTCAGACCGATCGACTTTGATTGTTACTTTTACACACCAAAGTCGCATAACACTTGACGAAAATACTGTATGACTTAAAATAACTTGTCAAGACTTTCGAGACGTTTTATAAACGCAAAGCCATAGGCTTGTCATTTGTTTTATTCTTTTGTTATTATCAGGTGCGAACCTAAAAGATAAAGGACAATGCTTAACGATGTATGAAACTTTAACTCATTTTGAAAAATTGACGTAAATTTAAACTAAGAAACGAGAAACAATTTAAAGGAAGACACATTTTGCCCTCAAATCCAAAAATCCACTTCAAAGCTGCGTAATAGAGCACCGTCTAGTACTAATATAATTTGTAATCATTTTTAGGGTTCTGTGCTTCGAAAGGAAAAAAGGGACCTTTAAATATTTTAAAAATTTGTGAATAGTTTAATAGCAATATTTTGAAACATTAAATGTATATGTAATCCTCGTATTGCGGGTTCCACTGATGCTTGCCAGTTTTTTTTGTACTCCGTATCCATTTTAATATGATTTAGCTATAACATTACAAATTATTGAAATTTCAGTATTGACACATTCAGTAAAACGAAGAATTTATTAAGTATTAGAAATTCATTAAATATACAAAAGGAATTATACAGTGTACGCTATAGGGAAATACATGCATTTGTTTTAAGTGTGACTAAAATCAGCTGTTAAATTTCCATGGTTTTATCTAAATGTGAAAAATTCAACGGAAAATTAAAAATTAATTTTTTTTCGTTTTCATAAACCACAAGTGCCAATATTTAAAGTTTTTTATACATAGCGACAAGTATAAGGCATAATCTGGGCTTATCCTTTAAAGACTTAAAACACTCTTAAATGTAATTGGGAGCATATTCCATTTCTAACTACCGTATTCTCTTTCGTAAAGCAAATTTAATATAAATCGTATTTACCTACTAGGATATGGATAATATTTATGCTATTAGCAGGTAGGCAGCTTAAAAATCGAATTCCAGTAATACAGTTGAATAAAAGTTCAAAACAGATTATGCCACACGTCATTGAATTAGGAATAAGTACCTATATAAGTTGCATTTCCAACTTTCTGAAAAAGAAAGCGGAATAGAATAATAAATTATTAAAAGCAATTAAATGAAACTACGTGATGTAGTATTATTTCTACTATCTTTAATTTCTTTACCACGACCTAGGTTTCGTTGTATTATAACATCTTCAGGTGGGATATTGTATAATCCACCTGAAGATGTTGTAATACAACGAAACCTAGGTCGTGGTAAAGAAATTAAAGATAGTAGAAATAATACTACATCACGTAGTTTCATTTAATTGCGAATAATGAATTTCTACAAAATTAACGCCAAATATATTCAATATTCAAATTATTAAAAATTTATAACTTCAGAGAAAATACATTCAGAAAAATTTAACCATATTATGTTAATAAAATGGTACAAGATTCATTAACAACCAGCGACGAACAATAAAAGAAGACAATTTTCACTTTTAACTACGATGAAAAATAATATTATTTATCGAGATACTTCGCCATTGCACATCGAATGGAGACTCCATTCACCTTGAAAGGGAAGGAAGCTTGAGAAAGCTTAATTTTCCATTCCCCTTCTGAGCACGCCTTACGATGTTGTTAACGTTGCTTACCTTTCCGTCTGCAGCGAATTCAGTTATTTTACTGTAGTAAAAATATTAAAATCAAATCTAATTATGGTTTAAAAGAAAATATTTTACTGAAGTAACGCAGTAATTAACATCCATCCTAAAAAAATATTCTGTTGTTGTGTTGTTCAAGGAATATTATATTTTTCCACTTACATTCCTATGTATTAGTTTTGATAGGTTCTGGTAGTATATATCAGTTGTGATACGTTTTATTAGTAGTTTTAATACTTTCTATTGGTAACACTCTCAAATTTGTAATAGTAAAGAAATTATTTATTATTATAAGTAATTAGGATTAGCTTCCCCTTTTAACTACTTTCTATTATAATACTCGAAATAGTAGATAAACTTCGTACACATAAATCCACTATCTAATTCGCACCGTCCATTCATTCTTGGTATTAAGCCTGCTATATTACATATCAATAGATTCAATATAAAATTGTATTTTATTTATAAATAATGGACTAAATTACATGCAGTTAAATTACGAAATCTTGACTGCTGGTTTGGTTTAATCCTCTAATAATTTTAAAATATGTAACTAAATTTCTACTTCAAGTTAAATATTTTCCTTATTTTTTGTGACGTCTATTCACGTCGACTATTAATATGGATATAAAAGGGCAACATCAATATAATTAATTTAATATTTTATATGTTAATATCAACCGCATATATCGGTGCTAATGAACGGATTTTTTTAAACACTCAGCTATTTTAAACGGTACTGAAAAGAATCAGCTATGCTTATCTTACGATTTCGCAACAAGTATGTTACTGTGAATAGGCGTATATATTACAAATTTTATACAATAAGTATACCAAAGTTGGAAATATTTATTAAGAAAGTACTGTTTAATTTTATACAAATTTCTTGCATAATTACCGAAAAATTTATTTAAATTATGATAATTTACTACATAGGACAATACTGTAATAATCATTTTCAATTCTCGAGCTGAGATCAAAAAGAGAGCACAGTTATTTTCTTGGCGATTATTATTTTATTATAAAGGTAAAATAATAAGAATTAGCATACGAAAACACAAAAACTAAAGATTCGAAAACTTCAACTCTGTAAGCCTTCAAGTATTCATGAGATTGTAAGCTTTAAAGTATTTGCTATTTTCGACAATATAAAACAATTGCAAATTTAATAAGTGAGCACAATTTTGTTGTTCTATGCACATTCAAAAGCTTTAGTTAGAATGTGAGTTAAAATATTTATCTTAACTAAAAAAAAATATTTTGATAACATGGAAAAAAGTCATTTGTAGCTAATACAGATGAGAATTATTTTATTGACGCTTTTTTTCATTGTTATTTATCAATAAAAGTTGGAAGTTCTTTTCTAACACCGTCCAAAATTTGGAAGCTCTTTAAGTTTATGGCGCGATTTATGCTAAGAACTTAATGACTTTATGGCTATATGTATATAATTTTCTATTGATGTGATAAATATTTTAACTTATTTTATATTGATGTGATAGATATTTTTTTTAAACTCAATGAAAATAAAATATTTTGTCATTTTATTTTGTCGGCGTTTAGACCCGTTGCTCCATCAAGCTACTGTAATATTTATTTACGTGATAAATATTAATATAATATTAATATAAAGCAGCTATCATTCGGAGATTATTTAAAAATAGAAGAGTTATTTAAGTAACTGAAAATATTTGTGAGTTGTTCGATATCGAATATTTAACGATCCACGAGACATTAGATTATTCCATTTCACAGAGCGTAACAGGTATTTCTTTGTCTGTTTTCTCGGAAATTATTCATATTTTTCTGTTTCTAAAAAAAACGACAGAAAATATTGAAAGAAGATATATAGAAGGAAGAAAATTTCCATGATATATTTTGAAAAACAAAAACCAAAAGAAAATTTAACTCTCATGACAATTTATCACAATAATTCGCACATTTTCTTTAGATGGATTTAGGAAATAATAACTTTTTTGACACAGTTATTGTTCGGTAACAAAGTCACGAGGGGCACAAGTTTTTTTCATATCCATTCTAATCATATTTTGTACATTCGTGTGACAATCTATATTAAAAATATAAATCAATTTAATACCCCAAAAATATGCCATTTGATTTATAAATTTCTATCTGTTGTCTATAAGTCAGTAGACTTAAAAATGAATATATTAATAAACATCAGTATACCAAAATTTATCACGACAGTAGTTAGATGTTTGCTGTCAAGATCCATGCATCAAACTTTTCGCAGCCGATATTAAATTGTCTTCAAGGTCGCGGTTTGCCTTTCGATCATTGTCTAAGTTCTCAGCCTCATGTGAATATTGGTAAAGGAATGTTTAGTAAAATACAATTTCTCAGACAATTTCAAAACTTCATACATATTAAAACCAAAGCTCTATTTCAAGGAAAACTTTCAGCACGTTTACTTGATTATGTAGGGGTATGTTATTTATATTTCTCTAAAATCATTCACAAAAACAATATTTCCTTCAAAAAATTTACTTGTTCAGTAATCTTTAAACTTATAATATCTAACTATATTTCCGAGTATAGACCGCAGCTAAGCTGGATGAAAATACGTGACCCACAGAATTTACACACTCTCTCATTTCTTTAGCAAACATTTCTTAATTAAAACATACTAGAAGCAAAATCTATCTTAGTTAGCTCCAGGTTCAAGGTCCTAGGTGCTTATAACCCCGAGATATATCCGTAAAGCTTTTTCTTCACATAATATATTGTTCTATTAATATCCATTGACAGTCCCTTTTTTTGTTATTCTTAATAGTTTGCTATTGACTTAAGTGTACTATCAATATACGCATTCAAACTATGTTTTGAGACATTACATATTGCATAACTGTTTTACCTGTCTATCTTATTTAAAATATTGGAGTTTTCAAATGATTCAGTCCGATTGGTATTGTTGGTTGTGGAATAATATAAAACAAACGATTCATTTATATTCCGTAATCAAAGTCGTGATTCAAATTATAGTTGAATAGTTTAACTTATTCTGCTTCTTTCTTATTTAGCCTCAACAAATTAAGCCTACTATTTAAGCTTACCATCGGTGAGCCCGGCTCGCTCATCGAAAGTACTTGGTTTGAAGTGAAATTTTTATTGCTTTATTTACGAAAATCTATGACTGACATGAACAAATATATTTAATAATATAAAATATATTATAGCGCAATAATTATTTAATAATGGATGATGAAGGATATGTTTGTAAATATATCGTCATGAAAATCTCAGAAACTCTGATATCTGGAATAATCGATAGTTTTTCCACAATCTTGGCACAAGCTTCTAGAAATTCTATTTTTTCAACACTAAGATTAAGCCGTTTCGGAAATAATAGGTAAACATATTATTTCCCTAATTTTACTATATTTCTACATAGTAATTGAAATTATGGAAAAGAGCAATTGAAATTATGGAAAATAACACTTGTCAGATTCTCATAACTAATATTTCAAACGATACCCAAAACTATAGGTGGAATTAATATTTTTGTGCACTTAATATCTTTCTGCGCCTAAAATTGGTATGTAAATATTTTTTGGTTATTATGATATGTGTGACTAATATGGTTTCTTACTATACTAAATTTCAAAAATGACTTTGATAAGGGGGCAAACATACACGTAAGTGATTTTATAATGGTTCTGTTTTTTCCTAAGAAGTACGAAACACAATTATACGGTTCAACTTAAAAGTGAAAAGAAGAGCCATTATAAGATCCAAATTGTGTTTTGATTGAAGCTCAGTTCATAACTGTTTCAATATTATTTAATGTTAGCAGTTAAAATGACCGTTAACTCATTGTAATGGTCACGTTGCTTGTTGCTGAAAGTATTTTTCACACAAATCAATTTTCGAATTTGTGGAGACATTAAGAGCATATGTTTTAAATTATTTTGAAATATATATTTAACTGTTAGTTGAACCACAGCCATAGTAAATTAATTTGAAAAAAGTAATTTACTCGCACGTAGATAAAATCATAATCGTTTTAATATGTGTAAATTTAATGCGCTTGATATTTCAAAGCCTTGTCTATTTATTTGACTCTTAATCTTTCACCTTTAGTTTCTGGTATATAAAGGTTCTACGAAAATAAAAGAAAGGTTATACTTGTTGTCTCACAGAAATTTCCTTGAAATTGAAGATCTTTCTCATTCAACCAAACAACGAGACAGTTCAATATCTTCGCATAGTCGAATAACAATCAGTTAATTTAGGCACGTGCTGCTTTCCGATGAAGTAGGATATTGAATATTGGCAGCACTGGACACCTTTGTCAGACTAGATCTTTACGTTTAAGTACAGCTCTGAATACAAATCTAGTTTGCCGATGTACGGTTTGGGATATCTCCCTTTCAAGATCCCTCCCCATCAAAACGGACAATATGTTTTCTACCTTAGTAGTGAAACTATATGAATTGAGTGAGACAAAAGAAAACAGAAAACTAATAGCTAACAGTTTACAGTTAAAAAAAAAAATATGTATATATATATATATATATATATATATATATAACTCGGTGGACAGACATCGTCTCATTGTAGTTTTATTACGTGTATATGTTGGGAGGAGCTGAGTACGAAAAATATGGATGATTCCATTTCGCTTTCGCTGATGGAAAAGTGACTTAAATTAGAATCTTAAATTAATATGTTCTATTTATTGAATATATTTGGCGTTAATTTTGTAGAAATTCATTATTCACAATTAAATGAAACTACGTGATGTAGTATTATTTCTACTTTCTTTAATTTCTTTACCACGATCTAGGTTTCGTTGTATTACAACATTTTCAGGTGGGATATTAGCAAAGAAGTCTTTGCTTTAAAATTTTCATTTAAATGTTCTATTTACTTTAAAAAGCTAGCAGAATTTAAGTAAACATGCTTTCTTTGAAGAATACCCAAAACATTTAATAGTATAAGCTCAAAAATTTAAGTATTATCTGATAAGTATTTAATTGATCAAAAATTGTTCGTCACTGGGTTGATAATTTCATTTCAAAATTTGTACAGTTTTCACGTACGGAATTTCAGCAATTTCTTTTAAGGATATGTACGTTTCATTTAAGAGCAAATTTTCCGCCCCCCTTTGATATAATATCGGATGCCCTCTTTCTTTGAAAATTCTTTTTCTTTAAATAAATTGTATAATTCAGTACTATAATAATAATTCACAATAGTATTTGCAATACCTAAAAAACAATAAAATTAACTTCATATTATACAATTGTTATTTATGTACATACAAAATGGGCAGTTAATTGAAAAATATGAATAAACTGGATATTTTCTTGGCAACATGAAGTTATGTTACCTTTAAATATTTTAAAATGTTTAGTCTGTAATCAAAATGCGCCACTCCATTACTATAAGAATCAAAAAAATTAATGTGAGAAATTTTTCAGTCGATTTATTAGATTGTTATTTAAGTCATTATACGAAACTGCTAACTGCTTTTTAAAACAGGGTTCACGAAATTTTCTAATTGCCAACGTATTAATTTGGTATCTTATATTTAATAATTATAATTGCCAACGTATTAATTTGGTATCTTATATTTAATAATTCTAATTGCCAAAGTATTAATTTGGTATCTTATATTTAATAATTCTAATTGCCAACGTATTAATTTGGTATCTTGTATTTAATAATTCTAATTGCCAACGTATTAATTTGGTATCTTATATTTAATAATTCTAATTGCCAACGCATTACTTTGGTATCTTATATTTTAATATAAATATATTATTAGCTTTCAATAATTCTGAAATGCTCAATGGGTTTGAAATCATATTTTAATATGAATTTTCTACTTTAATCAGTAGTACTTGAACATGATTAACTGTTTCTTTTCAACAATAAATCTAAAATTACTAATTTTATTTTTGCATTTAATTTTTCATTGTGTTTGATGGATACAAGGCGAATTTAATTACATTTCATTCCAAAATGTGTTTTTAAAGTTAAAAGTAACATAATTTCATCGGTTTTATAAAAAATAATTACAATTTTACAAGCATCACTAAATTAAAAAAAATATGCACACATAGTATAAAAAATTTATCTCATCAAAATTCATAATTTCTTTCCGCTTTTGTTTTAATTATCTTAACATGAAATAGGGTAGTCAAATTTGGATATAAGTAACGTATTAAAAAAAATTATAAAGATATATGGATTTTCTGAGAACAATGAGTTTAAAATTTGGATGGAATCAAAATAAGGACGAAAACACGTGTGATTTTACTTAAATAACGTCTCTTAAAAGTACACTTTCAAAGTTTATTAGAAAGATATAGTTTAATCCCATATATGTATGTAAATCTGAGAATTAACTATATTACGAGTGAACGTTTTAAGAAATGTTGGCTCTATTATCAATGTTTCCTGCTTGATTCCTAATATTAATGTAAGAAGTCAATTTTAAAAACTTTATAAGAGTATCTCTTTAGAGTATATCTCTTAAAGTAAATGATAGTCCTTGGATCCACGGTTTATTTTATTCAAAATCTAAACTTCCCAATGGAAATCCTCAAAGACGAGTCAAATGCACTGTGATTGAATTTGTTTTAACGCAGCTCATTTAATCGAGAGTCAATTGGATTTTTTAATGTATTTTTTTGAAGATGTAATGGTAGCATTTGTATAAAGTTCTATCACTTCCTACACATGTCATTATTTTGTGTTATCTTCTTACCTAAGGTCGCAGGTTTCCGTATAGAAGCACAAGGCACAGTGTACAAATTGCTGGTTTTAACTCTTTGTTACCTTGTAAATCTCCTTATTTTTAAATATATTACTGCATATATTGTACCATTTCTCTTTATTATATACTAAAAATAATGTATTATGAAAGAAATTATGAAATATACTTTGAAGTTAAAATTCTGTAATCTTTGCAGTAGTAACTTATATCCAGCATTATTTTTAGTATTAACATCCCAGCATGACTAAAAATAATATCTACATGGGCGTAGCCAAATCACAATTAACACGCTCCATTTGTTTTCTTTCATCACCTCTATTTATTCATATTTAGGAGAATTTATCTTTTTCGTAATTTAAAAAAAAATTATCCGTCATCAATTATTTTGTAATGTAAGTTTTTTAAACTTAAATCGCGCAATAAAAGTTACATTATTACTTTAATATCTTTAGAGAAAATTAGGTAAGAGCAAATTTGTTTTATTCCCTAAATAAAAACCAAATTAGTATGTATCGGTACGTGCATATAATAAAAAACAACATGAATAACTTCTGTAAATTTGATGTTTATTAATCGAAGTAATTTCATTTGAAATTTCCAATTGTGTGCTAATATCCAGAATTGATTTCTAATTTTTGAACCCTTGGTTTAAAAAATATTTTAAAAATGAAAAATATTTAAAATTTTTTTTAAATGAAGAATGGTAAATAAAATCTCATATTTTATCTTATAAGCCTTATTTAATGGTGTCTCATTCCATCAGATGCGCTAAAAATCGTAATTTAAATGTTTAGTCGAGATTTTACACTTTCAATTATGAATATATTTTAACTTTAACATTTTAATTAAACGCTATTCAAAATATTGAAAACCAAAACTTTTTAATATAGAAAATACTGGGTGAGAAAAAGGTCTATATAAGACATCTCTATAGTAAGATATTCAAATAGTAAATGTCTAAACATAGAAAATTTTAATTTCTTTTAAAATTTTTTTACTATTAAATTTTTGAATGTTAATTACACGTCGCTGACTATTTATTGCGGCCATAGTAGTGTGGATTTTAAAATGTAAAAGTAGTATTTTAAAAACCATTAAAAAATCATTAAAAATACAACTACTTTTTTTAAATCTCCTGAATCACATTTTAGCTTATAAACATCTTCACTCTCTATATTGGAAATATTTCACAGTAATTTGCGCTAAAATTATTCATATTTATATAAAATAAAAAAAAATTAACAAGTAGCCATTTTCTTCCGACAATGGGCTGGTTTGCTTCACGTACACCAATCCATAAACTTGTGTGTGCGGGCTGGCACAGAATAGATAAGTTCATCATAAAAGCAATGTAACTATTAAAATATAACACGTTAAAAATATAACACATGGAGACTTAGTCTGTGGATAGCTTTGTATCTGTTTGATCGTTCGTGACACCTCTTTAGAACGTCAAATTTTTAATACATTTCGTTACACCTTTTTAGAACCTTAACTCGTTTCATAGAGTATGTTTTTAATTTTCTACTTAAGTATCTAACGAAAACTTTTAAAAATAAAAAATTGTAAAATTATTTATTAATAAATTTGTAAAATTCAATTAAGTAAATAAAAATTAAATTTTCTGGATTTATATTGATAAATAAGTTGAAATATCCTTAAATCAAAAATTTTTTAAAAAGCCAAAAATTATTTTTAAAGAAGTGGTATAAAAATATTGTTTGAAAGATTTTTTTTGATAATCTCTTAAATTGTTTACGCATTTGTTTACCCTTTATACGTAGAAAGCAGTGCAAATTTTAATTATATGCGGCGATACTAACTTTTAATATTTATTACTACATAAAATACAAATATATCTTTTTTTCACATATGTAAATAATCAAAATTACAACCAAAGTATTGATTATATTAAAAAAACATAAGTTTAATAATTTCCAAATATATCAAAAAATATTTAAAATATTTTTTGATAATTTTATAGGTATGGATTCACAAACGGTTATTGTGCGAAGCACGATTTGCAAAGAACCGGTTTTTTATTACCTTTCTAAAGCAATTTTAGTAATAAAATGGACTGACACGTTTGGTGGAAACCTTTGTTACGTATTTTATAGCCAGGCAATATAATTTACTGTATGGAGCCCTTATGCATCTTTAATACGATCAATTTAATTCCGGTTCTGATGGATAACAGCTGCCAGATCAATGAAAATTATAAATAATGAAGGATATAAATAATACACATGCCATATTATAGAAATTAAAAAAAATTACATAACATTGGAAATTGGGAAAATTATTTTAGAACAAATAAAATAGTAACTACTCCAGTATTTTCATTTCTTTAATTGAACCTATTACACACTTCATTTTGAATAGTTTGAAAACCCGCTAACAGTTTACTTTAAAGAAATATTCAAGCAGGTCGCTTTTTATAACAAACCATTTCTTGTATTTTGTTTGACTTTAATCTCTTTATATGTGAAACTTAAGTATTAGAAATTAATAAAATGTAAAAAAAGAGAATGAATTGAAAGAACTTCCGCATGCGACATTAGAAATTTGACGTTGGAATTTTAGTGTAAATTGCACGATAAATAGTCAAGCTGTATAATGAAATTGCACGATAAATAGTCAAGCTGTATAATGAAATTGCACGATAAATAGTCAAGCTGTATAATGAAATTGCACTATAAATAGTCAAGCTGATAAATAGTCAATCTGTATATGTGCTTCAATAATAAATATTTCTATCACAATTAAATTTGGATGACACTTAGAGACTGAAACCTGACCTAGATTATGGGTGATTTTAAAATAATTATTTCGAAGTCTATTCTGAGGCGTATATGTGGATTTACATATTTTTATAATTAGTTTCTATAACGTCTATCCAAGGTGTACTAGAAAATATATTTACGTTGTGAAGAATTCTTATCAATAAATAGTTTAGTTAGAGGTAATATGTACACTTAAATGTTTTCAAGTACCTAAATTTGTACTGAACCCTCGTAGAGCTAGTTTTGTTCATGCTTGGCAGGGTTTTTCTTGTTTTTCCAGCTTCAAAACTTAAGAGGGTTCGCACTTTTACCATGTATTAAACAGTTTATTTGAATTTTTGTCTGTTTCATAAAGTCTTAAATATATCGTACCAAAACAATTTTTACTTATGATTTACTTTGATATACTATTTATACGGAAATGAATTTTAAAAAATGCATTTCAATACAGTAATTTTAAACATCCGAAGACCCTTTTTGGAATATTGAGTGAACCTGGAGTGCAAATAAATATTAACCTGAATAATTAAACTACGATATTTAGTAAGACACATATTAAAATATTTTTAAATATAGTGATTAGCATTATATAGCCAATACTACAAAGCGGGTCTCAGTGTTATGACAGAATTTGTGATTTTTCATATATTTTTGCATGGATAAAAATATATTATTGCCGTTATATTACTCCCATAATTCAAATACTTAGTATGTAGTTCTAAAACATGTTGTGAAGTCCTAAAAATCTTGTAAAAATAAACCAAGCACTTAAAAACTCGTATTTTCAAATTTCCTTGAAAATAAATATTTCAAAATTTTCTCATTAATCATCTACAACGTAAATGGAACACTAATTCGTCTTTAAGAGTCTTTAAAAACTATTACTAATAAACTATTACAATATCTTTGCTGCGAAGAAAAAGCCCTCAGCGAAGAAAAATTTTAAGATTACAACTTAGAATAGAATTATCTTAAAAGAAAACTTGATTAAAAATTACACTATACCTTTAAATCATAAATTGTTTAAGGTTGATTAAGATTATGTTCTGTTTATTCCAAATATTCAGTATATTTCAAATCATAAATATTCATGTTTGTCTTGTACTATTTCTAAAACTATAACTTTATTCAAACCGGTAAGTCTAGTTACTATAGTAAGATATATACCAACTATCTTTGTTTTGGCTTTGTTCATAATATAAATAATCATTTTGGCTCAGGTAATGAAGATCAATTCCCATTTTATTTAGAACTGGCTCATGTAAGATGAAAATGTAATTATAGACTGCGGTTTCCGAAACTACATAAAATGCCTTTTTAGATAAATTATTGACTGAAAAAGGTAATTCGATATAACTTGTTACCACGATACGGCTGCTGGTAGAGATTGTAAATGACTGGGTAGAATATTTAATTTCTTCAAGTGTGTACTGAGTAATGTTTTTCGTATTTTTTATAAGCGTAAAACTGAAGATGGGGAAATGTTTTAAGATGTTAACATAGTCAAACACTTCCAATCTTTTCTCGCAAACATTAAAGCTGAAGGCTAGTTAAAAATAAAAATATTTGGACTAAGTTCTCAACTTTCATTTGACTCTTGTCAATTGAAATAATTTGAAAAATATCAACAAATTACACAAGAACATTTAATAACGTCAAAATTATTACTGTTGTTGTAAGTAAACTATTCGAATATAAAGACATTCTCAGCACGCAAATTCCAAGGTTTATGACATTTGAACTGAAACAGTCCAAATGAGTAAGATGGTATTGTCTTAGCAAATGTTATATTGCATGACTTCTATAATATTTTTATACTGATTGCATCTGGCGAGACTACAAAATTCAGTCATATCCGTCAGTGCATCAGTATGCTACAGGTAGTCAAGTAGCAGGAATCAGCAAAAAGAGAGTGAGAAGAAATTAAATGAGTATGACATCGCTTACTTAAAACCTACTTTCTTAAATTTATAAAAATATAAAACCAATGTTATGAAGAAACATAGTTTGAATTTATTTAATTCCTGTTTTTTTCGACAATGTAACATATATTTCTATTTTCTACATCTCTAATCATATTAGAAACTATTTAAAAAAAACGATCACAATTTGGTAATAACTTCGACATTAGAGTTGTTTTTGTATTTCAGGGACATAATCTATTTTTAGTCAGACAAATTACATTGTGCGGATACATTTTTAGTAGCTTAAAAATAGGAATCAAAAACGACACTTATCCATCCTAGCTCTTTAAATTTGAAAATGTTATATAAACACAACTTAACTAATATATATTATAATAAAATTAATTAATTGTCAACAAAAATTCATAATTCCTTGCAAATTTTTCAACTGTTTTTCTGATTAACCCGTCATACGCAAACACTTAGTCAATATTAATTCAATTAAACTTGATTGGGTATTCCTCTCAAAGAATGTTGATTGAATCTTTATTCAATAGGGCTTAATTGCATATTAATTAAATCCTGAGCAACAGAATGTTACTGAAGTGAAAATAAGCTTCTCTTTCTTGTCTTTTCCCATTTTCGGCTAAATAATTTCTTTGAGGCATTGATCAATGAAAATAATTCGTTTATTTATTTTTGGATACTTGCTTAACTCACAATATAAATCAAATTGTTGGTAAAGTTTTCAATTAACAAGTAAATAATATTGTTGTAACGGTTCACAAAACATTTATAATGTCTTAAAATATTATTTCAGCTTTTTCAGAATAGAGAAATAAAAGGCCCAATTAATTATAATCGACTTTGCCCAATACGATATCTTTGTTATTGTTAGTAAACATAATTTCACATATTTTGAAACATGCAAAACTGTGAAAATATTTATTTTCAATTTATTAAATTCTACTCTCATTTCGAATATAATTTCCAAAAAGTATTAAATCGATTTGTTTAGAAAATGTAAGTATATAGATTGAAAATATAAATTTAGAAATTTAAGTGTTCTTCGAGATTTTCTGAAAAACTTGAAAGTGATTTAAAAAACATACGACTGCGTCGACAATAAGGCGGTTTTAGATTACTACGTTGAAGTGTCATACGATATTTTTAACACTAGTGCTGCAATAAGTTGAGCATATAATTAATAACAAAGAGAAAATATGTAAACAAGTATGGTATGCTACTAATTATTTGCCCTGAATCCATTGTAATCTGATTTATTACTAAAATTTACAATAATTTAAGTTTTATAATCACTCATGTAATAAATTCTCGATAATCTATTTGCATATTTTTTAAAGTTGATAACTGAGTACATGCCATTTATAAGCTGTGTTCATACATTCCTTGAATAGACGTGAACTCCGCTCTAAACTCGGGTCTGAATAGCCAAAAATAAAACATAGTCCTGTAAACAATTTTGCTAATATGAAATACCAATCATACGTTAGACTCGCACACCAAACTCGTACTATTTATTAATTTTCTTTTTAAATAAACGTAGCATAGTTGTTAGTCAATAAAATCAGTAATATTGTGTTATTTAGCTTACGAAGTAGTAGAAATATGAATATTTTGAAGAAAGAGTTCCATGTTTTTGTGAAATTATGCGGCGCTGAGTGGATTACAAATACTATAAGGGTTGTTAGACTATGCTTCAGTTTTAAATAAAAACCTACGGAAAACGAATATTTTTGCACGCTTCATATTAACTTTACTCGTATATATACATGCATGTATGAATATAACGGAATTTTATATCAATTAAATTTTCACCCATTTCCAGATGTCGGAATTATTTAAAATTGTACACACATTTCAGTAACCGATGAAAATACAATAATTTCATAACTAAAAATTTAGACAATACAATTAGAGTTAATAAAAATTAAAAAACATGATTTTTTAGCAACATGAACTAAATTATAATCTTTAAATATAAACATTTTGGTCAAGAGCAAAACTATATATTATAACTCGTTGTAACATAATTTTTTTATTAAGGGTAAAAAAGTGAAAAACAAAAGATTCACTTTAACGTAAAAAAACGTAGGGTACTCTCAACTACCATTTTCGTGACAAGCACCCCATATTTTTCAAGTTAATTTATTTGCATTCTCTTTATTATATTTTTTAGTTAAAAAAATATTTATACTCAATTATAATTTCTTATTTCATATTGCTACAAAAGTGTTTTTTTACTTTTTTTAACAAGTTTATTATTACATGAAAGCATATTTTACATTCGCGTACGTTCTTTTTCCCGGAAACATTTGATCTAATTTTGCTTCCACGTGTTTTAAATACTACGTGGGTTGAGTCGCAGGCAACAACTAGCTTCAATATACGATTTTACATTTCTTCGAATGAAATATAATACCTTGACTTATGCTGTAACTATTACAGGTAAATTAACAGGGGTATCACTAAAGTGAGAGACGACTTTAATAATCTCGTAAACGAATTGTATAATTTTTTTTTTTTTAAATAAACTTTATAATGAATGTCGTTTCAGACATTAATAGATACCATTTGCGACTTCATTTGGTAAAAAAATCAGCTTGATTATTTATCGTGCAATTTACACTAAAATTCGAACGTCAAATTTCAAATGTCGCATGCGGAAGTTATTTCTAATACTTAAGTTTTATATAAAAAGAGATTATAGTCATACAAAATACAAGAAATGGTTTGTTATAAAAAAGCAAACCTGCTTGAATATTTATTTAAAGTAAACTGTTAGCGGGCTCATATTAATATAAGTAAAAATTGTTTTGGTACAATAAATTTAAGGCTTTATGAAACAGACAAAAATACAGATAAACTATTTAATATATGGTAAAAGTGCAAACCCTCCTAAGTTTTGAAGCAGGAAAATCAAGAAAAACCCTGCCAAGCATGAACAAAACTAGCTGTGCCCCTCGCATTTGAAAACATTTAAGTGTAAAAATTACCTCTAACTAAACTATTTATTGATAAGTATTCTTCACAATGTAAATATATTTTCTATTACACCTTGGATAGATGTTATAGAAACTAATTATAAAAATATGTAAATCCACATATACGCCTCAGAATAGACTTCGAAATAATTATTTTAAAATCACCCATAATCTAGGTCAGGTTTCTATCTCTAAGTGTCATCCATATTTAATAGTGATAGAAATATTTATTATTGAAGCACATTAAAATACATTATATTTTTAAATGTTTGAATACACCAATTTAATTAATTAGTTCTGTGAAAAATTAAAGTCAAGAGAAAAGGTCCATTGCCGCGGCGGAATGATGTTTAATAGTCATACAATTGTCTCTCCAGACATGAAAACGCGCAATTAGTGTCAAGGGTACGTTAACTAAATTATAAAACAACGAAATGTTATGCCATAACATATCAAATGATTTGTAGAATGTTTATATTTTGAAGGTATCTTTTTTATTACTTGATATTAAAAACTATTTCTCAGAAAGTCGCTGAAAATTACTTTGTGAACGTCCTTTCAACTGGATGGAAGTCAATATTATTGTTAGTTAAATGAAAAGTAATTTCTTATTTTCAAGCCATTCTTTATAGATTCTGATATATATATATATATATATATATATATATATATATATATATATATATATATATATATATGTTAAAAAAATGTCAGCGTTGTTATTTGGTTTATAACATTTTAATAACCTTTTTTTAAAGTTATATCCAATGAAGCAATTTCAACCTATCGTAATGAATTTTACTTCCGGCAGGTGGTTTTCGAAGCACATAAAAATCATATTATTTTACTAGATTTTAATTCAGACATCGTCGACCTCCAATTTAATTAAACGTAATTTTGTAATCTGGTGTATAAAGTTATAAAATAACTGATAATTATTTCTTGTTTCATATACGAAATTACTTTCTTAAAAAGAAGGTCCTTTCAGAATTTCATAAAAATGTTTATCACAATGTTATATAAAATAATTCTAGTGTTATTGATAATTTTATAACTGATAATTGTGGAATTATTTTTAATCCGGTGAGTTGTTTATTTCGAAGTTATTTATAGAATTACAGTTAATATTTTATTCAAACTCAGTCACTGTATTAAATTTTTAAGGGATCCGCTATGTCATTAATGGCTAAAACGGAGACATTTTACTTTCATGTCCGCATATCCATTTGCCCGTACTTATATAATAATATTATTGCTTTTCCAGCTTGAAACCGATTGTATCGAAATGTTTAATGACAATGCACCTAAATTACGTGAATTTGTACTTGTGTCACTAAAAGAAATCGAAAAAAAATAACAGATATATTTTTTCATACCTTTTTTACCAGATTGTTTATGGAGAAGTTATTCAAAATTCAATAAAAATATATATTGGTATATTTATAGGCTAATTTTGTGTGTGTGTTTTATTTAAAACTCTTTAAAAATATATTGAATTATGTTGGAAAAGACGTCATCGGAGAATTTTTTAAAACTTAATATAAATAAATACGTATTGCAATATTTTTTGTGACGATATCTCATTCTTCAGACAGAAGCATTCCCACTTATTTTCCACCGTGCATGTCAAATTCTTACAACATCCACATAACATATTTAGGAAGAGCTTAATTGCAAACTTACGATTGATTTTCACTAATAAATTAAAAAAATGCAGGCCACCGATTTACCTCTATCAGACCTTCTAGAAGATATGCTAGGCGACACAAATATACAGAGAAAAATAATATTAATATTTATAATTAGGTTAATAAAAATACTACGTACAGTTTAATGTTCAAACATTTTGTGTATTAGATTTATTTAGTGAATGTGTTACTTCTATTTAACCAGTTTATGTATCAGTATACATAAGTACGTTTATTGAGTTGAACGCTAAACTTTTTAGATTGAATATTTTCACCAATTATATTTAATAATTTTGTGTAATATCTGAAACAGAGAAAACGTATTAAAAAAGTCTTAAATAGAGATCTCAAAAAAAATGTGTATCTCATTTTATATAACAAATAAAGTATTATTTGTAAAATTTGTTATCACGAACCAAACAATATTTTTTCACAATTTTAAGTTGCAAGTTTAGAAAGATATTCTAAAAAAGATGGTTGGTAAAATCTGACTAGCAAAATACAAAAAACCAAAGCCATCATATCATTCATAATTTCTATGACATGCAAAACGTTTTTAGGCCTATGAAAGATACAATATATACTACGGTTCAGTATATTTACGATATGAAAACTTAATATATTTAAATAGTTAAATAGAAATGCTATGTACGCTTAAATATTTATAAGCGCCGAAATTTGTACCCACTTTTACCCGTGCTTGATAGGTTTTTCCCTACCTTTAAATCCAACTGTTAAAAATAATGCAAAAATAATAGAATTTAATATATCCACACCAAATTCATAACAACTATAAGTTGAACAAAATTCAAATTCAGAACATAAAGAAAGTTAAATCAAACGTTTTTCGTACAAAATGAATATGGTAACATATGTGTCCCGAGTAAACCGAAGCTTGTAAATCCCTAAACACGTGGCAGCGCCCACACAATTATATTGATACTTTGTCCCTTTTTCGTTTAAACACTTCAGATCCACATGTTTAGATGTAGACAGCAGCCTTTTCCACTGAGTTATCTGTCGTGGTGTTGAAAGGATAGTGTTGGTGTTGCCTTATAATATATAATCATTTCTGGTCGTAGTAAATTCGTTTAATCTTTAACAGTAAAAAAATTATAAACTCCTTTTAAGTAATTTAAATAATTATACAGTCGATGTTGATAAGATTTATTGATAGCATACGCATGGAATTAAAAACTTGGATATGCATTAAAACGTAAACTTATTTCGATATTCTGTCGATCAACAAATACCACGGTGTCACTAATATGAAATCCACTACGAAAATGCTGTTAAACCTTTTTTGATAGGTGTCTTTTATGCTAAAGAGGTTTTGAAAAATAATAAAAATAATGTTAAAAATAAGAACTTATTTTTTTGTCAACTTCTGGATATTAAGTAAAATATATGAACAAAATACAGTTAAAATAGTAACATTACAAAATTTAATTAATACAAAAACCTCAACGTTAAAAGTGAAACTTTTTCATAGTTTATATAAATATAATTTTCATAGTTTATATAGTAAAACTTGTTTTGCGCAAAAATATAAAAGAAATTCAATATTCGTTGTATAGGTAATATATATTTTTCAAAGGTAAAGTATAATTTTAAAATATTAAGTATGAAATTCTGAGGCGTTCCCGTGATGATGCTGCCCAGCCGAAAGCCGAAAGTTAAGTCGCGGATAGAAATAAAATTGAACACGGAGAAGCCGCGCCACGCTCTGTGTTTGATTGAACTAATCGCTGCTCATGTCTGCGTAGCGGGCCTGTCCTACGATGAACATCCTCTGCCCCTAGCAGCACAGTAGGATGATGCAGACACGATTGAAGGCTCTTCGCTCGATGCCGCTGCTAGTCTTAAAATTGACCACTCTGCAATTACCTTCCTAACCGGTAAACCGCTTGACCGCACGTCCCATTCTTCATTTAAGCGGAGGCGTGTTATCTTCTTTTTCACACCCACAAAATTACGTTCATTATCACAATGGATAGTGTGAGGTCTACCTCAACGTGATATAATCTATGTAAACACAATATAAATGCATTTAAGTTGACATCACTGACGAACTTCAAATGTATCGCCTTCATTAAGAAGCATGTATGAGAAACTTTAAGCAACATTTTTATAGTTTAAGGAAGGCGAATTCGAATTGAATTATTTAAGATTCAATTTATTGAATTTGAATTTAACAGTTTTTATGTTTGCTATAATTCATTTGAAGAGAAATTTCGTTAAACTACTTTAATGATTTCCATTTCAGTATATCTGTTTTAACGTATAGGCGGGATCTTAAAATTTTGTTATTACTAAATCTAAATGCTGGGGACTCAAATTTAATCTGAGAAATTGAAGATCTAGCAGGTAAATAATCTACTTATAAGTTACTTGTGTTGTCTGACGTTTCATGCTTAGTATTGTTTAAATGTAATAATATATTATATCTATATCCACAAAGACAAGACCCGAGGAAACAACATTATGACGAGTTATGTCCCCTTCAAAGGTAGTTCAAACATAAATTTAATTTAGATATTTTTCTATTTTTTTGGTTTAAAGCTTTAAATTTAGAAAATAAACAAACAGGTTTGTTGTAAGTGAAATTATTGTCACCTGATGATATTGTAAAACGTTTTATTAATTATTTAGCTTGAACATTGTCTTAATTATTTTTAAAATAATCCCGATACAAGAAGTACAGGCGTACTTCACGCTATTATTCTTACTAAAATACAACGTTTCAATTACGTCTACGTGATTATTTAAAAATATTATGTTATATATCACTTCATGTTATATATCATTTCTTCCAGTTGGAAACGTTTACAGTATCTAACTTAGTTGAAATTATATATATTACTAATGTAGCCTGAGGATTAGCTCAACGAACTTAAAAATGTAAAATTGTTTGTAATATTATTTTTAATAAAAAGATGTCTTCTATTAAGTTCATATTTTAATATTTTAATGCTAAATAATGCTTTTATATGGTTATTAAATATTAGAAAATTAGTTACTAGTCGTCATTAGTTGTTTACATTAACATGATTGCAAATGAGATACCCAGCAATTGAGTAACTAATCGCTGTAAATTAAATGGATTTAATTATTATTCTTGGTCCACCCTTCAATGAAGGTAACTCGTTTGAATTAAACAATGAATCAAATGTATTCGTAAATTTCAACCATATACGATAATTACCAAAAATTAGGTAATTTAGTTTCAGATAAACGAATGCTGTCACAAGTTACCCAATTTTTTGAACATTGAATTTTAAGAGATGAGTCATCATTTTTAGGATGACAATAGGGAGAGCTCTTAACAAGTTTTTAAGCAATAGAAGATAAATTATAGAAATACGTTTCAATGGAATCTCATCATAACATTTGTTCGTCAATATCAGAATATAAGATGTCAATCTCAGATTGAATTGAATTAAATTCTTCGTACACTGTTTAAATAGCAGCTGATTTTCTGGTAAGTTCAATAAATTGCAACTCAGATAAAGTGTAAGGTGATATACTTTGTATGGCAAAAATGCATTCTTCAAATTTATTTAATCGACCCTTTATAATACCGCGTTTTCGAATTAAATCTCTTAATAATTTTTTTTTTCTTTTTCATTTAATGATAGATCGTCTAACTTGTTCGTATTCACTATTAAATTTGGTTAAATAATGAATTAGATAAATAATAATCAATACAAAATCGAACCTAAGTCTTCGGCGAGCAATGAACTACGCCGTTCGATAGTCAGGAATGGCAAATTAATTTCCAACTCACGCGCAGGCAATTAGGTTGGCATAGTTCATTTGAAATAATTTGACAGTGTAAATCAGCAAAGATTGAAATAATGTTATTATGTTCTAAGTAACAAATAATAATTACTGTTAATCGAGAACTAAAAGTAAATTTAGGATTATGATTTAGTGGAATATTAATGAAAGTAATTTATTTTAATGCATATTAGTTAATGAAATAAATGAACATTATTTAAAATTAGGTACGATGAAAAATTAATTGACCTTTCAGAAGACACATGTAAAGAAATTATTTCTTTCAAATATGTAATGGATAAACCTGCACTGTGATGCAAATTAAATAGAATAATAAAAGGAAAGTGAAGGAAAATGGGCCCGACTCCTAAACTCTGTCCATTTGATGGAATCGGCTTCCAATCCGTAATTGCAGGTTCGTATTCACGGTCGCCAATTATGTTCGCGCCAAATAGTGTTTTAGCGGGAAAACATAAAAATTCAATATTCATTGGAATTGAAAATGATACTTTACCCTTATAAATAATATCATATAAATAATATAATATCATTATGAATAATTTTCAAATGTAAAGTATAATTTTAAAGTTCAAAGTATAAAAGTGCTGAGACTCCCCGGCGATAATGCTGCCTCATCGAGAACCGAAAGTGGAGTCTCGGGGAAAAATAAGAATCCACACGGAGTAGCCTCGCCTTGCTACGTGATTGGCTGAACTAATCGCTATCCATGTCTCCGTGACAGATCTGACTTAGGGTGGTGTGAATACATAGATGAAAATAAAATATCAGTTGTAAGAAAACAAAGTGCAAATTATACGAGATGACAGAAAGTTATAAACAAAAATTAATAATTGTTTATAATTTTAATGTTTTACTATGGACTTTTTCCAAGGCAATAATTTTTAATTAATTAGAAAGTTAATATTGGTAAAACAAATCTTTACAGCTTTTTCAATTAATGGCACTAGCTTTCGCCCGCTATTTCATTCTTGTGGATTTCAATTAGGGCGGTGGGGTATAGGTTGTGTGATATATTGTCATTTCGTAGAACGAAATTTTTATTTTTGAAAAAAAGATATAGTCAGTATAAAACCCGGTGTCACATTTATTATACTATTTTCTAAGTTAAAAAGAAATTCATAAGTTATTTCGTATGTGAGCAGAGTCTATACCGACTTTCGTAAAAAGTGATATAGCCATTTAGACGAGATAGAATAAAAAACTCTAAAAACCCTTTTTGCTATTTTAATATTTTTCATAAGTAAAATCGCAAATCTGTATACTTCTCTTTCATGGGTTTAATATGCATGCCGAATCATGTGGTGACCAAGAGTTTGGATATAGCATAACTAAATAACAAACAGATAAAAACAATTTGATATTTTCTGTTACTTAATATACCATCTCAAAATCTATTACGGCGATAAGAGCGGAAAATAGAGAATAATAGTATATATATTATTTATATTATTTTCCTGTAATTTATTGTGAATCATGTGTAACTTTCATGATATCCATACTTATCAAATGTATGAGTAGATTTGTATGTTGCTTGTCAGGAAGTCAAATATTTTGAAGATATATAGAACGCGCGTTGCAAGATGTTTGTTTTTCCGAAACAAGTATTTTTATCAGTGATTAGCGAAATTTTCGATGAAAAGAGAAAAACACTTGTGGCGTTATTGTTCTTTAGTCATTATCAGGCGTCATCTGTTGGCAAACATATGTTTTGCATCACAATTTATGGAATAAAAACGTTTGGGTTTACTTAAAAAAAACTGTAATCTTGAAGTGAAGGCTCTAAAAAAATTAACAGCTTTCTTCGCTATTTATTTAATTTTGTTTTAGTATAATTTTATTCTTTTAAAACAATTTTAACATATAGAACAAAACAGATATACAAATTAGGTAAGTGCTTCCCCGTTCTTAGTCACATCAGAGTGATCAGATAGTAATGGTTCCAGGTATTATCACAAAATTCCTTTAGTCTTGTTTCGAGGAATAACGTTTTCCCTTAGTTTGTGTAGTAAAAGCATAATAGAAAAATCATCGATTTTCATTATATACGTCTAAAAGTGAAATTAATTCTTACAAAACGTTATGGAATGAAATAAGTTATTTTTATGCAAGCGCTGCTGCATTTTTTTAAGAAAAATATTTTTTTCCACAAAAGGTAACGTTTTCCTTATTATGTTTTATCCTGATATACTCCTCCTGATTTTTCCTCTACACGATAGCTTAGTGTAATAGACCTCAATTTATTTTGACGGTTTCTTAACTAGCTTTCCAAACTTTGGTCATTATTATTTATATTACGCTACTTTTATTAGGTCTAATAATCTTAAGTATTTATATTATGCTACTTTTATTAAGATATAATTCAAGAATATTAATTTAGCTAAATTACAAATTTAAATTTTGTTCGCAATACTGCCTTTCTCCCTCCTTATTTACCACTAATTCTATCAGTAATATGTGAAATGAAATTATTAAAAATAATTAATGTGGCTTCATGATATAAATTAATTTAATAGCTCTGTTATCGTGTTTTAATTACTGTTTAAAATTATGGGTAAAAATTAATGTGCCACACTGGTATAGAGATTAAAACTTTGTCCTTAGTTTCCGTGAGCAGAATTTCTTTCAAGTACCATTTAATGTGATATTATTAGATTGTTGAGAAACAAGTTTCATATACACGGAATGAATTTCAATGAACTGTTATATTTGGAATTAATTTATTGTCGGAGTTTACATTTTAATTCACAAGGTATTTATTTCATTGCATTTTATTTTATGTTTATTTGCTCCAACTTTGTTTTTGTGATAACATATACTTTTTTTGTTACAGGACTGATTCATCAATGAGTTTATGAAGTAAATTCTATTATTTCATTAGGCATGACGATTGTACGAATGATCTACTAATCGATAATAATTTAATAAAATAATTACATTAAACTTCTTCTTATGGAGAAAAACGTAATCTTTAGAGATATTAAAGAAATAAATACTCTATATCTCATAATGTTATAAGTCGAAATAAAGTATACGTAGAGCACAACGAAGCTTTTCCAACAAATCTTTAAACGGCAATTTAATTCGCTTCTTAAATCTAATTGTTGTGATAAAAAATCTATTGCTGTTTTCTTATAAAATGTTTTGTGAAAACCGGGAACATATATCTTTTATACGAGTTTCGTGAAAACCCGGAGAATTTTCTCACTTTCATTTTATGTGAGTTGACATAATGGAAAAACTTAGTTACTCGCATAATGACATTGAGAAACGATGTATGATAAATAGAAAAAGTTACTTAATAATACATTTGTTGGTAAATGTAAGTAAACCTATTAGAAAGTTGTATTTTAATTTTCCCATCAAAGTTTCAGTACTTTGGTTGCAAAACTTCAGAACATGTTTTTAATAGTAATATACAATTAATAAGTGACAAAAATACGAGAATTTTGAATATGAGTAATGCTTCTTCAAAGTATTGAAATTAATATCTCACAGGTTGTCTTCCCAATATCATAACGAAGCCATAAATATAACTATTGCGTTAAATTCTCAAGTATGCTAGAAATTTATACCGACGTATACATTTTAAAAAAGGCTTTCTGCTTTGCAAATGTAACATATGATGGGCATATCAATTTTAATAAACAATAGATTTACTAGACGTCTTCAAAATAAATTTACTAAATGTCTTTGTCACTTCTGTAAATTTAAAGATCAGGTGATAATTTTCAGGAAGCATTAGACTGTAAACTTCATAATATGAATATTTTGAAAGTTTTTTTTTCATGTACCTCTTCATTTTATATCTTATCTCTATAAAAAAATATTCTGTTTGATTCCGTTTTTATTTCTCATTCTTTACACAAGACTTTTTTTACTGCAGAATATTTATATAATTCAGCCACCAAGTTGATATATTAAGTAGCCCAAATTTAAAGCTTGAAAAAAAAACCAGTGTAAGTCCAATCAATTACGTAAGCATCTTTAGCCTTCACTTATCTCAATTTCTTTTTTTATACTTACAAGGAACGCAAAGAATATTTAGGCCTGATATAAAGAATAAACCACATAAATCATTAATATACTTAAAAGCCAAAGCTGACTTACTTCCAGGAGTAATAAATAAAATACCTAGAAGTTACAGTTGCAGTAAATAGTTGATGCAAAATATGTTTTGTGAAATTTTTACTATTTATAATTTTTGAATGTATTTTTTTGGAAAATTATTAAATTTGCTTCTTTAAATTGATTGCTTTTTAATCAAAATCGCACAGGAAATACAGATCAGCAAGGCTAGAATGACTTTTGCACAACTTTGTATTAAAGTAACTGAAAGGAAAATTGTGAATGTTCCGAAAGTAAGAATTTTATATAATTTACTTCTAGAGCTATTGTTAACCATGTCACAACAATTGAAAAAAATATAGTCCCTACTAACTCCATAATAGCCTAAGTAGTAAATTTTTAAAAAAACTTTCAAGTTTTTCAGAAAATTGTAGTGCAGCAACTTATCACTCAGGAAGACCATTTCCTTGTTTTATGATAAGGTGGGAACGCTGTTAATGGTTACACGTAATGATAATTTTTTTTGCTTCACTACTTATTGAATAAAAGGTGAGTTAAATATTTAAATATTTTCAAAGGTCGATGATCACTGCGTTCATCGACCTTTGAAAATATTTGTTTTATTTACGTGTTTCATTCAGATTATCAATATTGTTTAGGCGTGAAACAATTAATCCTCTTTATTATAAGCTTTACTTTCATCTTCTGCGACTCCGGAAACATCTCGAGCTAACTTCAGAATATTAGCAATGCAAACGCGATCTACATCATCAATTCTTATCTTTCTTTTATGTCTTTGATCGGTGAAAGACCTCTGGTTTTTTAGGTAAATTACCTTAAAAAATTCTAACAACAACTCCACTGACAAAAAAATCGTTTCATATTTTTATGTAATTTTTCGTTCCTTGACGTGGTGTTTGCAATGATTTGATATGGTTTGTAAATACTGCGGAAATGTTATGATTTACTGCTTTTAAATTATACTTGCATGTGAAACAATGAAAGCAGAAGACTATGTTTAAAAATTGTTAAATTTTAGTGTCACTCTTTTGCAATATATGGAAACCACCACTTTTTATTATTGTTTTTTTAAGTTATAAATTAGTACTTTTTATTAATTCATTACATTAGAAAGTAAAACATTCTTACAAACATACTCACAACATGTACAAATGTTGCTACATGACATTCTTACAATAAAAACACAAAAACAAATGTGTTTGAAATGATTTCTTCTAATCGAGCACTTATTTTCATAAATATATTTTGGCCGAATAATTTATTATTATTTGGTACGTACTCACTGAGATGGTGAGGTTGTTACTGAGGCGATTATATATCTAGAAAAATAATTTTAATTTTTATAATAAACAATAAAATCAATATAGTGTGACTCCAGCTTGCGCACTGAAAGTGTATCACCCTTATCTGGGATATTAAGAATTTTAATAATAAAATTATGACTCTACATAAAAGTATGCACATTTAATAAAAGCTGACTGGAAATGACGTTTTCCTATAAATATTTCCATTACCTTGAATTGTTTCTCATTTTTCAATTTGAAATCTCTCTAAATGAGGAGGAGGGTAGGGGTGAATCAATTTAATCGCAATTATTTGCTTAAATAAAAACTATGCGGCACGAAATAAAAAAAAAATTATTTTAAAATATGTAAACAAGACGCTAATATGTGGTAAACCACTTTTAAATTTGAAACCGCATTTTGGACCATATTTAAAAGAAATAAAAATATTTGAGATTTGTTTTCAATAGATGCAACTAACCAATTTTCGCAACTGTGGGAGATTTCCATAATTGTTGCTAATGAAATAGCCATAACAGAAGGCAGATGAGGTACCGAAGTCTCACCGTAACTATTTCGTTTTTACGTTTCATGCACGGAACTCTAAACACCATCTATGGTAAAGAGATACTGTAAATTCTTTGTCGATATAGACTTTATCACTCACGGTTTCCGAGAGGGTGATAATTTTAAGAAATATTTGGGATCCTTGTTAGAAATAATTAAATATAATATTGCATACAATTTTTTTATTTTGGAGAATACAATAAGCTAAAAATCAGTTTTTTTATTATTAAAGTCATTAAATATCCGAATTTCGTAGCTGCAAATTTATGTTCTCAATTTTCATATTGTCGACATATATACATGATAAGTATATGCAATTACCACCATGACCCTTGGACTTTTAACCAGCGCAATTTTCATTAGGCTTATAACGTATTTCATTAGGCATATAACGTATCTATTATTACGATACATTCCACTCGTTTACATAATATAACCGAAAAGGAAAAAATGAGCGAGTTAAGGATAAAATTTACTTTAAAATAATATTTGATGATGTGATTTATTATTCTAGTTAAATAGCGCCCAAAGGAGTGATTTCGTGATTTATAACTGCAAATTTTGTGTATTAAAACAAAGTGTTTATAAAAAAAAGAACTCTTGGTTTCACAAAATATAAATTTATATATAATGAAGATATGTCGAGGCACACAATTGTTTGTTTTGCATTATGATCATATAATGATATTAAAATACTCAGAATTCTAAAATAAACGAATGTAAGCGAAACAACAACGAATTATTTTCACAGATTTCTTTTCATGGAGAGATCTGAATAATTTTATTTATTTTGGGTAACCTAAAAAAAATTATTGATAGTAATCGATATTTCTACGTCTAAATAACTTAATTGTTAGTTATCAAAGAATTAGTTTCAGATGGTTTGAAAGCTTGCGAACTTAAAAAAATATTTTTACAATTTCTTTTATTCACTTTCATTTCTATTATATCTTTGGCTTATTATATACTGTATATGTAAACTTAGTCATTTAAATCTATCTACTCTTGATTCTATAAGTTAAATTTATAAAATATCATCACGTGTAACTATTATATATTTATTATCAAGATTAAGGTTAGTACCTTAATTTTGACGTTTCCCGGGCGTTTTTTTGGAAAAATTTTTGATTGGAGATCCACACAATTCATAGCAGGCAATAATGTTGTTTCTCCATCCATTCGGGCACATTTAACTACCTTCTAATTTACATAAGTTTAGACCTATATAAATCAAATTTTGTAAGTATATGCTTTATATGAAGCCTGTTTAAACAAAAACTATGCTTAAAAATAAAAATCAAGTTGCCTCACTCCTTTTAATATTTCCATCAGGTATTTGAAAAGCTGAAAAAAATCCACATACTAACATTTGGTTAGGATTTACATATAAAATTATTTCAGTTATCAGTTATCAACAATATGCAAGAACATAGACAATTACGTTTTCTTAATCTATGCTTATTCCAATCCAGACTTTATCGGGTTCTTAATATATCATTGGGTATTTTTCTCTCCATCGTAGCAACATGAGCACAAACAAAAGACAAATAAGAATGACGGAAGGCTGCTTGTTAATTTGTTTAGACAAATTATTGTGTTCTGTGCCATATTCCTCGGACTCAGAAAGGAGACCCCTTTCTTTAGTAAAAACATTGTAATTGGGACGCTTTTCTCGGAACCTGTGAAAATTACGTAAAACTTTTTTATAGTTTCTGTAGGTGCATAGCAGATTATAATAAACAAAGGAAAGGATCATTTAATTCGAATTTTTCCGGTTAAAAACTGTAAATTTTTCGGCGAATTTTAATTCTCTTCATTTATTTCAAATATCTTTCAGAAATTATTTTCTTATCCATTTTTTAATTTCGATAATGTAAAAAAAAGAAAAAGTACATATTAAATGATTCATAATATTATAAGAAATATTAAAAAAAAAGAATTTAACAGCTGAGTTTCATAAAAATTAAAAAGGTCGTGAGATTTACTTCAAATGAGATTGACTTCACTTATAGGGTTTTTCTCAACAATTTTTTAAAATTTTTATTTGAAAATAGCTAGTCACTTCGTATCAACTATATAGGCATTGCTTTCTTATCTGAATATGACTATATATAAGTTGCCGGTCCATATTTATATTTACTACTATTTTTATTTAATATATTAAATATAATGTACATGCAGGTGCATATGTAAGTGTGTGTGTGTGTGTGTGTAGAAGTACACACTCCCGCACGTGTATACACGGTAAAAGCATTCGTTCCTGAGCGAAAAGTTTTGTTTAATTGTAAATTGATAATTCTTACTTATAAATAATTAATTTTATGTAAAATTATTTTGCTCTCCAGGATAAGAATATATATCTATTGTTTTGTTTTCATTTTCTATTCTAACTTGGGCTAAAATTTAGTAATATAAAATTATATTACTAATATTATATTACTTTACTGTTTTCACATGTAATATAAAAAAATATAAAGCGGGCTTATTAAGAGAAGCCATTTCTTTTAGTTTAATATAATCAATGTATTATGAATATAAATTTGGGCTGTAAAAATTTTTGTAAAATTATAAACTAGCAAAAAGTTTGAACTCAGCTACAAATATTGGAAGGAAAAGGATTTGATAAAAGGATAAGCAAATATGAATGGAAAGAAATTAGGATTAATGAAATTTGAAAAATATTACAATAGGGAAGAATTTTGAATTCTACATAATCTTCAATAACTGGATAGATTAACATAGAAAGCATACTTTGTTTCGCTGAAAATATCGATTTTATAAATTGTTTCGTGGAATATTAGATAAATTTATCGATTAATGATGAGTTTCTGATCTTATAATGAGACAAAAAATTGGGCAAGGAAACAAGTCTCTTTTTATCATACACTTGTAGATCAGAAGAAAAATAGAACTGAAAACGCTTCCGTCAAGCAACAATTTCAAAGTAACTAGTAATCAGCAACAACCAATTGAGGCTCATAATTAGATTATCTGCGCCTCCGAACAATGAGCGACTAATATGTGATCTACTTATTATTGCGTATGAAACCAATGAAATATGAAATATATTTAGAAATTAAAAACATATTCAGATATTTTATGTTAGGTCTTATATAATTTTTATATTACCATACCCAGAACGAAAATAGTTTATAACGTTTAAAAATAATCTATGTATTAATATGTGAAGGGAAAAATTTGTATATTTTTCAAATATATTGCCTGAGTAGGAGTATGAGATTTGGATTAGTTAAAGTATATATGGAGAATAAGTGCAGTAAGTTAAAATTTAAATACAATATATGTTACAAATATATTAAATTATATATTACAAATATATTAAATTTCATATTACAAATATATTAAAAGACTCATCGTTTTCGTTCATACTCTCGATGTTAAACACACAATGGTCTGTTGTCAAACAGTTGCACAGAGCAGAGGTTGTCGCCAAAGAATTTTAAAAGGTCGGATTGACTAAAAGAGTTTCGTGCTGTGAATTTTGTGTGACCTCCAAAGTTCCTTTTTCAATAGTCTGGGGAGTTTATGTCAAAGTAAAAAAACGTTTATTTTATATTTTGTGTGATAAATATCTGTGTTATAATAAATATGAATACAAGCTGTAATTGTGATTTTTCAACTGTCATTAACATTAAATTCTAAATTTCTCAGGTATTGCAGGAAATTAAGGCAAACGACATAAGATAGTGACGTATTTTTACATACGTTCTCAGCGGACGTAATAACAATAATAGAAGTACACTCTTCGTAAAAAGTATCTCAATAACGTTCAAACTTAAAAATTTTATGAATAACATTCAAATTTCAACCACTGTGCGATCACTAGTGTAAATAATAACATTGGGAACCCTATGTAATACCGAATTCGATGATAATATTAACGATGAAAATTTCTTTCACAGTTTATGGTCGCCTAGTAGGCGACCATAAACCCGTAGGCTACCATAAACACATACCCACTTTTTGTTGATTTTGAAAAATTGTTTTAATTTTCTTTTTCTTTTTCTAGTAAAAATAATTCGATCGTTTTAAAGAATTTCCATATATACATTAAAATTTGAAATACAATTTAACGAAGTATGGGAAATTCGGACACACATTTTCGCGCAACGTACACAGTATGAATTTAGACTGTATAAATATAACCTTAGATTAAGCATGCAAGCAACAGATTAGACTCCATCTAACTCTATCTTCGTTTCAAACAATCAAACTTTATTATCTTTTTATGCCACAAAACTCCAACGTTAATACTTAAATTATAAAGCTTTGCAAAGTTACCAAATTACTGTTAATAATTAAAATTTTTAAAAAGATAATTCTAAAGCTAAGAACTTTGGGAAATATTATTTTTAATATTTCATAGATATTGTAAGCAGATATCATTAAAACTTATGCCAGTTTCACAAACATTGCCCACATTAGATCTTTAGAAGTTAATAAATTCATACGGTTGGGTTTCCGTAATCGAATTTATTTATATGTATTTTTATACATAGGCCACTGAATAAACGCAATGTATTATTGTTCAGTTAATTGTATAAGATGTATTTTATCACGTATATTTCGATAAATAGTTCTAGAAAATGTCATGAGAAGACTCACTTGACCTTGAACAGCAGTCGGCATTTCCGTCTTTCACGCGCAAAAATGCTCAGCGAACGAATTCAATTTGTAATTTTGTACTTGAAAACAGTTTCAGTTTGCCAGTCTCGTATTATTGATGATTTGCTGGTTTAGGCTTTCACGGAAGCCGCCGCGCTCAGGCAACTCCTATAAGTTATTCATTTGCCTTATTTCTCTCATTTGGTTTGTGTTTATTTTAATCTTGTATTTCATTCGGTTTCCTTTTATGTAACTATATTTATTCAGTGTTCACTTTCATTTAGCCTCTGAATTTTTAAGGTTCACCTCTGAAATTAAAGAGCCCTATACGCCAAATTTTCATAATAAACATGCCCTAGGTATATGTGAACCTAATTGCCTTTCTTTTCTTAATTTGCAATAAACTAGGTTTACTAATAACATTTTAGTGCTTTGAAGAGAAATATTTTTTTAGTAGTCCAATTTAGTCTATAGGTTTATTAGTTAATTAGACGAATGGATTTAGTATATTTATAGAATAATGTTATATTCCCTCGTTGAAATAGTTATGTGAGAATTGTGACCAAATCTTTAAAACAAAATTTCTACCTCTAACAGTGTATGAAGTTCTGTCTTTCGAAGAGTTTCACACTCACTTTTGGCTTATTATTGGGATTTTTGATTTATTGTTTATATAGATATAGACATATTGTCGCTGTATGTTTTATATTATTTTGCACGTGAAGCATTATTTTCTATTCATACATATTATATTTTCTAATAGATATAAGGCTCTTATCTATATACACTCTTAATGAAAATATATACTTAAGACTTTTTTTATATTTATTTATGATTCTCGGTTTTAACATTAAAATACTTGAATAACTTAAATTTCAAAATATGTTTCTTTCGTGTAATACCAATATTATCAAATTAACTGTAAGATTAATACACGTAATATCATCTATAATAATAATTTTAAAAATTAATTTTTTTAGAGAAAGTGCCTTTTTATTGATACCTCAAATTACCATATATTCTTTTTAGTTGGGCAATTGCAATTAAATATAGTTTATAAATTACCCCAGACTGAACAAAATCAAACAAAAAAAATCATTTCAGAATTTCTTTTTTCTCTTATTGAATGATGTGAAAGTAAGTAAAAAAGTTTGCAGATAAACGGATAAATATTTCAAAGGCAATAATTTTGTGTTCTATTACTTCGTAATGTTCCCATAAGTAATTTTTCATGAATCACAGGTTTATTAAATATATTGAAAATAAAGTAGAAAATGTTATAATTTATTGAGCCAAAATCTACTGAAATAATAAAATACAATAGATTAATTTTTTTAATTCATCGAGGAGATAAAACAATGAAAAATATTACGTGATAATTATCAACAATGTCATCTACCCTCATGCGTCAGCCTGCATTCGGGTTGCTTAGTTAAGTACGTGCTTGTCTCGTACCACATTTCACTTCCGGCCACGTTTTTTTTTAATATTTATATTCAGGTGAAAAATTACAATTCCTGATTAAAAATACAAGATTATAGACCTGCACAGATAAAAATAAGCAATATTGAACAACGAATTGCATTGAGATTCATGACACGTTCGTTTATATTTTTGAAACGTTTTAGACGAACACGTAAATAGCTAACAAGGCAAGTTGTGATGTGTCGTGCAATGTATATAAATCGGTACAAGCATACAGATTAACGAGTTTTAATTCTATTGGTTAACAGCAGTTGTAACTGAATTACCAAATAAATTTTCGACCAATTATATAATCGAGTAAGTATTTCTTCGGCCGCGAATTCTGGTCCGAATGTACTGTTTCAAGTTCTACAGGCGACTGAAATTCTAATTTAGCATTAAGTAAGTTAAAATGTTTTATTTTGAATGTTACATTCGAATTAAAAATTTTCAAACAATACAGTAAAATACGAGTACTGTTTATAAAAAGTGATATCTGCATTTATTAACTGTATAATTAGACTCCAATCAAAACAATAATTATGTCGATCAAGTTGATTATACAAATTTTGCCAAAATTAAGATAATTTCCCCGAAGTTGAATTTAACAAAAATATTAAAGATTCCATAACGAGTGGATTAAGTTGCTGTCGCCTTTAGTCGTTGAATCGTTAAAATGGTATGGAAAATTTATATCTTTTATATTTGTTATCTTAATTGATGCTTGTGTCTGGAATAGCTTACCTACAATTTAAAAAGGTTGTTTATTACGAGGAGAATTTACATCCGAAGGGTTCCGTATACATTTAGGCACATACAAATATTTCAAATTACATGGTATTTCCATTAAACTATTTACAAATATCTATATTATTTTGCCTAATGGATTCTAATTCCGTGTAATTCTTAAAACATGATATGTAGCAAAAATAAAGGAGTTAGTTGAATTACATCTGTATTTGTGTCCCAAAGGTTTTACTATGTGTTAGTGATTATTAATACACGAAGTATATTTCAAGAAAATCGTAAGCACATCGTTACATAACTTTCAAATATTTTTCTTCAAAATTCTGTTACGAAACTATCTATCATAATTAGAAAATTTTTCTTAATAATTGCTGAAGTACTTTAAATTTTTCTAATATAATTTACGAATGAAAAGTATATTACAAATTAATTTTCAGTTGTTCTTTGTTTCGTGTCACATAAAATATGCATTAAATTTTAACTCAAATTTCAATTATTTAGTAATAAAACGTCCATCAATTTATTTATTTATATTTCATTAGAATAATTTTTTCAGTATTATTTTTTTAAAAAGTCATTGAATTATTTTTGCTCAACGTAATATATATATATATATATATATATATATTTATATATATATATTACTAATGTAGGCCCATGTTGGTGGGTTGACTCAACGGATTTAAAAATATTAAATTTTTTGTGACATAATCTTTAATAAATGTTGCGTCGTGGTATTTTGGGCTTGACCTAAGCTTATTGCATATAAGAATCCTTTGTGGAGTAACTAATATAAAATGCTTTTATTAATAACCAGAGGCAGCTTTAGTTTAATTTTTTGAAGCCAAAATTGAACGGTTTATTGATCTAACTAGTAATTATTCTCAGGACCTACAGACTATGTTTTCATAGAATAAATATCAGCATGAATTACCTCAAATTATGGGATTCTGTATATTCAAATAAATGTTTTCAAACTATATTTTTGTTTATATATAAACTCTTTTGCAAAAAAATGCGCACTTATAGGAATAAACCTTATCAGAGTTTATTTTATTATTATTTGATGCATTTTATATGGCGATATGATAAGAATATTGTATTTATTATTGAGATATCATTTTTACCTTTTTCCGTCATTAAAAATGCAAATAAATAAAAAAGCAATATAAAGTCCACAGACGAGCGTTTTCATACCGGTACATTAAAAATGGCTTAAGTTTATTTTTGAATATTTTTTATGAATTTAAAATAAAATTTTAAAATTTAATAACGAGTATGGCCTCCTCTAGTTAAAATCAATGCGCCTAATCTACTAGGCATGCTTTCGAGGACGTTTTTTATCATTTCCTGAGGAATACGTTCCCATTCAGCGACGATCATATTTTTAAGGCCCAGAATGTTTTATGGAGCTGGTTTTACGGCTCTGACGCGTCGTTTGAGATTATTCCATATGTGTTCTATCGGATTGAGGTCGGGACTGCTAGCTGGCCAATCTAACCGACAAATTCCGGCCTCCTGCATATACGCATCAACGCCTCTAGAGCGATGGGCGCGAGCGTTGTCGTACATAAAAATGGACTCGCCTACTAAGAAATAAGGAATAAGAACCTCTGTTATGTACCTTTGCGTATTAAGTATGCCATTTTCAATAAAAACTAACTCGGTACGGTCATTTGAGTTAATACCAACTCAAAACATTACGGAGCCTCCACCGTAAGGGGTGATCCTCAAAGCACACTTCTACGAAGCGTTCTTCAGGGCTTCGTAAGACTCGCCGACGTCGATCCTCACCATTAATCGATGTGCTTCGATGGAGAATAAAACACTACTCCAGTCTCGTTGAGTCCGTGACGAAGAATCTTGAGCGAATCTCAATCTGGCAACAAGATGCTCACGGAGCAATATAGGACCGCGAGCTGGGCGTCAGCTATGTATATTGACGGCTTGAAGTCTCCTTCTGACTCTCCATAGGTTTACTCGTGTACCTGTAACGTCCTCGAGGTTCTGTTTGAGATCGATGTACGTAACTTGACGATTTCGTAGCGCTTGACTGACTATGAAGCGGTCGTCCCGTAGCTCTGCACCGTTTTCTTCCAGAACCGGGCCTTCCACTGACGGAACCCGTTTTTTGGTATCATTGCCAGGTCCTTTAGACAGTGGAACTGCTCACATTATACTGCTGAGACACATAACAATAGCTACAGCCTTATTTAACCAGCGCAATAATTTTACTAGCTCTTATCATTTTTTTCAACCATACTGAGAACAGCAAAGAGAAGTGAACTAATGCAGCAAACAGCAGAAGAGAATTTTCCTTCAAAAAGAATAAATTTCAAATTTAGAACATTCGTTTTTATATGCCAGAATACACTATATCTGCTAGTAACACTTATAATTAATACAACCTCTTAATAAATAATATTTTGTTAATAATGTTGCAAAATCAAAACCGCCCGTTTTTTATGCAAGAATATACAATAAAAATCCAGTAAGTTCTGTGCTCAAAAATGTTTCCCCTATTTGCATACCGATTACGAGACAAGGAATCTTCATTACTCACAAAAGCTGCTTCATATGTTACTAGCGCAATTTAATTTGTTTGCTGATTTATTATTGTTCCTTTTCCATTTTTATCACATATACATAAGAGTATTATTGAAAGTTCTATTCTTATTAAATAGACTGAAAGTAAATCAGTTCACATCTTTGGAAAACAATTCTTTAAGAGAGTTATAAAATCTTATTATTCGACATCCTTACATCGTGAGATGTTGATATAAGCATGAATTTTGTTAAAAAGCTAAAATATATTATCTAAGTTAGGTAAAAAATATGGAATGTGATTTTTAAGCTCAGAAAAAAAAATTAATAATTAAAGACCACTTGTAACTTATAACGGATGTTACACGTTACATGTGTCGCAATACACTTTTTTCAAGTGAAAGTTAATTGATTAGAGCGTCAACCAAAGCAATTATGAAGGCGTGACAATTTTACTGCCCTTTGTGTGTGTTGTGTGAATATGTACGTGTATGCGTGTGTATGTGTGTTTGTGTGTGTGTGCATATATATATATATATATATATATATATATATATATATATATGTATGTATATACATATGCATGTATCAGTCATGTAATAAATATTCCTATGTGCATTAGAATTTGCAAAAATAATAAGTGATTATTTTGCGAATGTAACTTTAACGAAATTTTCGTATTGAATTTATTAAAATATATTGAAATTTTAAAGTTTTTTCGATGACAATGACAAGTTGACAGTTTTTTCAATGATTTAAAATATTAAACGTAAATATCATTTTTCTTCTAATAAAATAAACAAAAGCCCTTTAAACTGTTTTTTTTTGCTGATTAAAACGAAAACAAAACGTTTATAATCTAATAGTATAATTGGAGCTGTAAAATATAAAATTTTAATATTAAAAACTTTTATGAATTTTCTTCTTAAAATCGTTTTCGATGAGGTGTGTAAAGAAGGTCAACTCCACTAAACATTTGATCGATGGGAAAACTCGTGGTCGTGTAATTAGAGGAAAAAGAACTCACACTTTTGCTTCTTCACTTTCCACAATATTAAATGAACCTTATAATTTTCCATATGTTTTTTCGCTGAATGTTACGCAATTTTTCGAATAAAGTGCTGTATAAAATTTTTAAAAGCACATTCATTAGGTGGGCTTTCTGTGAAAGAAGCCGCGGTAAAAAATATTAGATTTTCTAAATGTGAACTGCTACGATTGTGTCCTCGTTTCAAAACTAGAATCGTATGTACAGAGCGTTGATAGAATATATCAAATTTATCAATTTATTTATGTAAACTCGCAATTAATGGAACCACTGATGATACCGAAATATAGACTGCACTTGTTCTTTTGTTAATTTCTTCAAATGGGTTGAGTCAACAAACCAGTTTTTCCACAATCATCTACTGTTATGAACTAACTTCATAAGAGTAAATCATTGTGGAAGACAGGATAAGTCCTTGTTTTTCAACGTGTGCTCTAACATTGAAAATATGCTGTCTTATCTTATAACATTTTGAGATCTCTTTGATCTTGAGTCTTTGTTGTAAAATGAGAAACTAATCTTGAGCAGAATTTCATTTACGAATTTTTTTTTCATCTTTTAACAATTCGCGATCAACGTAAATATCGCATTTTGCATCTTAATCCCTTTTTGATAATCAGTTGAATTTTGTGAAATATTGTTTTTGTACGTCAATGTCTAGCAAGCACAGCAAGGAAATAATTTACTTTATATTCATGCACGCCTTTCTTACAAAAATTCAATTGATTTGCTAAGATGACAAAATGTTGGCAATATTGTTCCCAGTAGATTTACTATCATTAAATATATCTGTTTAAAATGTTATCATTTTTCTTTCCAATTGATCCATAATCTTATTATAAGCATATATACTTAGCACTGATACTTAAGAAGATGTCAATGATAAACAATTTTTTTTTTCAAGAGCCTTAGTCATTTCCATAATTTCTTATTTTTCTAACTTTTTGCAGATAAAGCAAAATACTGCAAGATTTTAAATTATAGGATGGGCAGCGTTGTTTTATTAGTCTCATAAATCGAAATTATTCCACGACATTAACAGGTAAGTCCTCCATTGAAATAATTTTGCTTATTAAATCCACAATTAAATGAAACTACGTGATGTAGTATTATTTGTACTTTCTTCAAGTTCTGTGCCACCTAGGTTTCGATGTATTACAACATCTTCAGGTGGGCTATTAGCAAAGATTACCTCTTAGGAACTTCTAACAGTATTTATATATTACACAAAACAATAAAGGAAGCCGGGTTTGTGTGGGTTTTCCCACTACTTACGTTAATGAGTTTATTGTAGGGCATCAGTGTAGTTTTTATTATACTTTCGAAAGTGATACAATATGCAAGTATTTTAGTGTGGGTAATAAATTAAATTGATGTTATTCTGTGAGGTTATTAATGCAAATATTCCGGTGTATGTAATAAAATTAAATGGATATTATTCTATCTGATGGTTAAAACAAGGTTATACCACTAATTACCCACATCTCCCCTTTTTTTGTTAATTAATTAATTTATTGATATATTTTTTATTTTTTTTTTATATTTTCTTTTAGATGTGTAGCCGGGCTGAAACAATTTGAAGCGTACTGCAGTATGAACGTTGTTGTCTCTTTCATGTCTGTTTCTTTTTCTTTCTAGGATATTAAGTTCATTGCGTTTTGTTTTTATTTGTAATATAAAGGGGGCATTGTTGGTATGAGGGTGATGGTTATTTTCAAGTGTTTTGCAAAGTGAGATGTGTCTGGTTTGTTATTTCGCCAGCATTCTTCATATATAGTAGTAAAATCTATTCCTGTTTGATTTATATACCCTCTATTACAGTCACGCTATTACATGTTACATTTAAGTTTATAGATACCATTCTTTTTACATTTATCAATTTTTTCTTTATTAGTAATAAAGGTTTTACCCAAGTTATTTAAAATATGTAGTATTTTACATAAATTATTTTATTTTATTTACCGGCATATGTGGTATTATTTATATTTTTATTATTAATTAAGAGTTTTCCTAGTTTAACTGATATATTACCTATGTATGGGATAGATTTATAGTAAATTTTATTATTATTTCGTACGACTTCTTGGATTAGTACTTTTCGTAATTTATTATGGTAGAGTTTTGTGACAATTGATGTGTAATGATTCTAATTTACTGCGATTTGTTTTATAGTTATTTCTTTACGTAAATTAGGTTTTTTAGTGGAATGATTAACGCTATGTGAGTCATCAAATGGAAGGCTGCTAACTTATAGGACAAAGGGTGTTGTGAATTACCATTAATTATGGAGTCGGCAAATGTGTCTTTTCTGAACGTATGACATGTATATTTATTGTTTTTGCGTTCTAATATGATATAAAAAATGTTTAGTTTATTATCAGATCCCACTGCTAAAGTGAATTTTATAGTGTTGTTTAGGGGGTTGGCAAAGTTAACAAACTGGTCTAACTGTCTCTGTATACCTTTGCAGCAGATAAGGATATCGTCTACGTATTTATAATAAATAGTGCACTTTAGTTTTATATTTTGGTCTAGGATAACTATAATGTTGCCTTTATCTGCTTTAGCTAGGATGAGTTTACTTTTATTAATTTTATTTTGTAAATTATGTTGTGTCAAAATGTAGGTTTTGGCTTCAGAGTATTCTTTATATATTATATCAGCAGCTTTGTGTTTTCTAAGTAAATCCTAGTTACTGAAAGGAATCGTGGTCTCTACTACTAGTGATTCTGTGTTTTTTCGTGAGGGTGTGGTAGGAATACTATATTTAAATCCTTAATTTAAAAGTTCTATTTCTTTATTATTGAATGTTGATTTTGAAAGTTTTACTGTTTTAGGATAAAATGTTTGTTTGGGTATAACTTTTGCTTTCTGGATTTCGGCTCTTAGTTTTTTAAATTTTGTTTAATTGTTTATGTGTTGTTTTTCATTGTGGCACTGAAATGATTTCTAATTTTATAGCCCAATGTATCAAATTATATAAGGCGATGGAGATATGTTAAAGAAGAGTATATTACCTTTAGGTGGAAGTTTACGTTTTCTCGTTAAATAATTGCTTCCCGAACTTCTTCTTTCAGCCAGGCCGTGACGGCTTTGGCTGTTGCTTTGTGGGCTGCTCGAGTTATTCCACTAGTCTTGATGTTCACGTGACTTGGTGTAATTTTAAACTTTATGCACGTTTTGTTGTACCAAATGCTTTAAATTATCTTCCGAAATTTAATTCGGAAGCGACGGTATAATATCGCCAATGTAGCTAATCGATGAAATATTTTCTTATATTGAATATATTTGGCATTAGTTTTGTAGAAATTCATTATTCACAATTAAATGAAACTACGTGATGTAGTATTATTTCTACTTCCTTTAAGTTCTATACCACGACCTACGTTTCATTGCATTACAACATCTTCATGTAGGCTATTAGCAAAGATTAACACTTAGGAACTTCTATATGCTTATAAAATCATTAGCCATCAGAAACTTGGTATTGCTTTTATCCTACTGCTTAATTATCTTGACATAACCAAGCGAATATATCTGCTTTAGATCATGTTAATATACTTTTTACGCATTTTTCTAATTAACTATTCTCAGTTACATGCATGGATTTCAAATGATTTTTCTCAGCGATGGATTTACACCTACAGCGCTTATTTTTAGCACCAGACAATATAAAGTTAGTTCAAATTTCAATAGATTTATTAGTATATTTAAAGTTTCAGAATTCCGGTATAAACTTTTATGCAAATATGATTTCGCTCATTTTAATGCACTAAGTTATTTACTTTTGAAACGTAAGCCATTATGTATTACACATTTGCCCGCAGAACGTGTCATAAAATTTAATCAAAAACATTTCCACTAAAAGCTATGAACGCGTCGTACACTCTTACGTGACAACGTAATTGAGGGTAATGGATTCTAATTTACGTTAATGATTAGGTCATTATTCGTAAAATTATTTCCTAAGGAATGGGGCCGAGCACATAACATAATTCTGTAAGCTAATGGAACCTTATACATATTTGTAGGTAGATATTAGGTGTTCATTTAATATTAGAATTTGTTGGCGTTTACACAAATAATTTTTTTTTTTAAACAATATATTTGAGGGACCATATGTATTCTATTAGAGTGTAATATTTCATAAATAATGGTTTATTTTAAAAATGTTTTGGGCATATCATAAATAAAATAAAGAATATAAGTCGAATTCAAACAATCGGTTTTAGCGGATACCTGTTTAGACAAAGCTTTTTTCAAAATGGAATTTTTGAAATACAGAAATCATAAGGAATTGATCATGTGAATCGTATGTTCTTCGTAATATTACATAATGTGAAATTATCAGCATTGGCAACTGAAAATAAAATTTGTTTTCTTTTAAATAAAAATTAATTTATTGGAGTAATCCGATCAAAAAAAACAACAATTAAATATAGAGGAAAATCTTATCAAAATTTAATACATTGAACTCTGAAATATCGTAAGCAGAGCAACGACATATTTATTATATATATATATATATATATATATATATATATATATATATATATATATATATATATATATATATATATATATATATATATATTATATATATATATATATATATATATATATATATATATATATATATATATATATATATATATATATATATACACATATATACACATATATTACCACAACAAAATGCCTGAAATTCATAGAATTCAATAAGCTTTTTTAACATTTGTAGAAGAGGTTTTCAAAACCGTTACAAAAAAGTTTGTTTTTTCGCATAGCAATGGATATTTAAAAATAATTTTTTTAACGATTGTAAAGTGACAATATTATTTATACATAATATTGTCCACAAAAATTGTTTTTATCTTATTGTAATGGGAACATCATTGAAATAAATATTTTAAGACATCACATAAATTCGAGCAGTTTTAGGAAACTTCCGTAAATAAAACCAAATACATGCAAACACACGCACACACCTACGTGTATACTTTTATATTAGGAAAATAAGCATTAAGTTGACTCAAAAGTACTAATCTCATCTAAAGAGAAAACGCAAATTGTAATTACTTTAACCGTCACATTAATTCCGAGGACTCCTTCCTGGAAGTAAACGTAATTGACAAGGCAATTTTGCGGGAAAATTTCTTTGTTTTTTCTTTGTTACTTTGTGTAACCTCCATCCCATCTACTTTGCATAGTACGGTGCGCTGAGTTTGTCTTCTTTTATCCCGATCTGAAGAGATTATTATTGAGTACCGATTTAATTAGTGTCAACATCGTTTCGGAAGAGACTACGTTATTAAATTCTTTATAGGTTCAATAGAAAATAATGTATATGAAAAGTTTTCTGTTCCCTAAATAAAATTTCAAAATTATTTGAAGGAAGACATAAATTAACACTTTTATGTTTGGAATTTTTTTTTATATCATTCATTCTTTTTAGATAATGGGGACTTAAGAAACCTGAAGTAACACACTTTTAGTACATATGACCTTTCTGAATTTTGTTCATAAATTTGAAATTTCGTGGTATACTGGACAATTTACTTATAATCCAATGATTTTATACCAATTTTAATTTATGTTAGTCATGAAGTTAGAGAGGAAATCTAATTCCGTTTTATAACGAAAAGTCTATTATATTACGGTCAATGACCGTTGTTGATTGTATTTGGTCTTCTAGTCGAAAAAGTGAATATATATATATATATATATATATATATATATATATATATACATATATATATATATTTATATATATATATATATATATATATATATATATGTATTCATATTTTGACAGGTAAAAGAATATGTGGCAGATGGTAGAGGAGAAATTGTCTATAGCGGATTTTGTTTAAATTAATATACGAGTATATGCATGTTATAGAATTATTTCTAACATATACACAGTAAAGTTTCTTTTTTACATTTATTGTAAAATGACACCATTTCACCACATATCACAGGGATGATATAAACATACATTATTTGAAATTAAATATAATATTTAGTAATTAAATACTTGAGTATTAAAAAATAGCATATGGTACTCAGACAAATATTTATTATGCACAGTATAATTTACCCTTTAATTATGCTAGGATGCGAAGATTGTATTACGAAAAGTATTAAAACAGAATGTAAGAAATGTTCACTTGAGAGAAATACAATACCCCACTGGCCTGTGGAAATATACCTAAGGGTATTTATTTCAATACTTGTGTATTTTAATAACATTTCTTACTATGAATTTTGATAAGCCTGCGTTTAATAAAATTCATAATAGTTGAAACTCAAACTATAACATGACGAGTAATATACTCGTCGAGTATATTATTAGTATATAGAGCCAAATTCAATACATTATTACTAGGTAGAATCGCAAGTAAAGTGGAATTTGCTGGCCCAGGGGATAATTACATTGGTAATAAATCGGTCACATCATAATGTTTACCTTAATAGACTACAGCCAATAATATAATCCGATAATTTAAATTTAAGTTATCGGAAGGTATTCTTGCATAATTACTGTCAAACATTTTATAACATATCTCAAAGTTAATTATAAATACAAGGCGTCTCAAAAGAAAGTTTATATTTAGTGGGTCGGTTAAAAAAAAACCGTTCATCGAAAAAATGTTTTTTAATTATTAAAGTACATAATTTGGGAATTTATTTCTTAAAAATAATATCGTTCGAATTTGAACCCTCGCACTGGCAGCACTTATTTAATCGAACAGTAAAATTAGTTATGATGCCATGTTCGTAAAGTTTGCAAACCTGGAATTAATGTCTGCTGATATTATGAAACAATGTGCTAAGTTGTGGCATTAATTGACGAATGACATTAATCATTGTGCAATGATAAATTTAACAAAAGCCATAATTTGTGAACATTATGATTTATTTATGAATTATAATATTTTATTTATGTGTGATAACGTGAAAATTATGCTACATATTTTAATATTATTAGGTAATATTAAAAAGGTTTGCTAATATAATGCGCTTTTCCAAGTTTAGTGTGAGACCATACTATTAATTTTCACGATGGTTTATCAATATTTCTATTCTATACGTAACAAATCAAAGTAGATTCTGGTTTAAGCAAATGTAAAATAAATATTTCTATAATATTATATGGTTATTAGCATACGATTTCCATTTGCAGAATTATTGATAAAATCTTATTGTTTTAATAGATTTCTAAAAGATTTAAATACGAAATCGAAGTCACCTCATCAAAGCGATCTGATAGATGGGTATTTGCAAAATAGAGATACGTAAGTTCAAAGTGTTGAATTGAATTGAATGCCCTAATAAGTCCAAATAAACGGAATGTTACATTTTCAACTTCAGTTGAATACAAAGAGGATGTAAAATTTACCATTGTATGTAAATAAATAAAGCTAATTGGCTAATATAGTTTATAAAGGAACTCTTCACTAGTAACTCTTTTTTTGTTTAATATTGGCTATTATTTATAGAAAACTTTACTCAAGTAAATTAAATAAATATTCCTGACCCTCTTTTATCTAATTAACATTTAATACCAAACATCATATGAAAAAATACACATGTTTTTTTTCCTTAATTTGACTTATCCGTGCATTCGATTATTATAATATAAAAAAACTACTGTCCCAAGTACGTAAGTTTTTTATCTGCTACTTGAACTCGACATTATGAAATTTCTAATTATTTAATAAGAACAACTGTTTATTGTTTTCAGTTTTACAACTGTTTATTGTTTTCAGTTAGTTCGTTTTTATTTAATTTTAAAAATGTGTGTTGAAATATTTATGTTAATTTAATTAAATTAAGTAATTTAGTACTTGGAGGCCTCCCGGCATAAACATTTCTATTCATGTACGTGATTAATTGAGGTGTTTGGAAACTTCTTAATATCGTAATATGAGTGAGACTTAAGAAAAAATACCAGGTAAAACAAACAATAATAAATTCATATTAGTCTAAAATAGTAATAAACATTTAATGATACATTGCTTATAGATGCAGGAATAGCTGAAAGAAAATGCTTTGGTATCAGGTTTCGTCCGTACCCTACACAAGTTGCAAGTTAAATTCTCGAAAGAAATATATATGTAACTAGCATAATAAAATAAAGTTGCAAATAACTAAAATAAGATAGTTGCTGGACAAAGTACAGAGGATCACAGGTAAAGTCTGCAGTAAGAAACTATTTGATATATTTACTCGTAACCGTGAAATGGCAGAGTTATTTAAGGTATCTGCGTTTAAAATATGAAATAATAATTAAATGAAAACTTTCATTTATTATCTAAAATATAAAATTAAAAAATGTTTACTTTTGCTTCTATAATGGTTTGAAAAACAATTTACGTATTCCGTCCAAATGTTTTTAATTATATTTAAATATTATGATAGCCGTTTTTATTAAATAGTATTTAAAATTTCTTATATCTACCCAACCTGGCCACTTAAATAATGAGTTAGTATTCTTGGTTGACGAGGTATGACGAGTGTATATTTTGTACAATTATAACACTTAACTATGACTGTCCAATCGAATATCTCTTTTACTTACAAGTTCCATACTTTGGAGATGTTTTCATGTATGTGCTACACCTACAGTGGTTATTTAATGCGTCATTGGGCTAAGATAACAATTATAAATTTGGTCATCAATTTAAAAAAAAAAAGAATTGTGTTTTACTTGGCAATCCCTTTCATTTTTATTTATCAGTGATATATAAAGTATAAAATAATTTCTTGATTTAATACGAGAAGCAGTTTTTTTAAAGACATTTGTCTATTTTCAAGCAAAACATTTAATACTATATATTTATGATTCATTTTATTTTTCTAATGACAATGTTTCTGTTTTAATTAAATGACAAGGTTTCCGTTTCAAAATTATCGTTTTTCAAATAAAAGGAAAAGCCAACCAGGAGCGAGTACATTCCCCATTATCTGTCTAATTTTGGCTCCATTGGTTTTTCCTGCATTTGCTTTATTACGGTTATGGCGATAGTGGCCATGTCCCATCACTACTACTGAAGTAAATACGTGGTCAAGGCAAGTTTTACTATTTTCTCCATAATGTTATTTCTTATGACAGTAAAGGCGTTAAAACCAGATGAATCTGGCTGGAAAAAAAATATATGTATTTATATTTATACATAATTTTTTTTTTATATATATATTTTTACTTTGCCTAATTAATCAGTTAGGCATGTGAATACCTAAGTGATTACTTAGCAAAAAAACGATATTTGCGTAGTTTATAATCATTATCATACGAATTACGAAGTTCGTTTTCCATTATTTTGGAACATGTATATTTACTTTCATGCTAGATAATTTTTTATTATTAACTTGTTCTGGAATATATCATTTACCGAGTTTAATAAGAATTCTGTTTACTAGATTATATGACAAACATTATAAGATCTGAGGATTTCAGGATTATAAGATCAGTCAGTGGTATAATTAAAGGAAATTACACTGACTTTATTATAATAACATTTAATTTACATTTCGGAAAATTGATTGATTCCAAAACGAAGTGATCTGTACATTATTAACATTAGAACAAGCACGGATCGAAGTCGTTACCTCGTACGTTAAATATGCCATTATTAATAAAATAAATACCCATAGCCATTTGGAAAAACGTCGAATTATTAAATTAATATTGTCCCACATTTTGTTGTATTTGCATTAAATGACTTGCCTATAATAATTTTAATTTTACCATTTCTTCTGATCGTTGGTTAAAGTATCTAGGTGGGTTTTATATAACGTAATCGAACCTCATATTTGCTTTGCAAATAGTAAATATAATTATTATTGCACCTTCTTCTTTTAGGAAGTTTGCTGTTTGTTTTCTTTCTCTATCTATAATTTATTAGGTAATTTACTTATATAGAGCTACACGAATATCAGAATTATGTTTACCGGTACATTTCAGTAAAAAGAAGACTTTTTATGAAACGCATAACAAATATGAACTTTAGGACGCAGGTTTTTCGGGGTAACCTCCATTCATATAATTTTTTGATTTTAACATTTATCTTGTAATTTAAATATTATTGATAGATATAATGAAGAGTGTAAATCGCTGGTTATACTGTTAATTACATCCATCATTTTCCAGTTGATTCCTTCAACTTAAAGAAAGCTACATGAACAAAAATATTTAAAAAAGCTTCAGAGGAATTTAAAAGGATTATTATGAGGACTTATGTAATATATTTAATTAGATAATTCGGTTTACTGTTCATTTTAGAAACCAATTCATAAGAATTAATTGTGGATATATTTTTTTGTGTAATGATAACCACTCTATTAAGTACGAAAATATTTTTCAACGTTCTTTTATGGCAAAAGCCTCATAAGGTAAGAGTTAAAAAATTAGTACCACAATGCAGTAACTCAAAATTACCTACAATATAGATAATTTTTACAAAGATAAATTTTGCGAACCTGCAATTAATGTCTGCTAATATTATAAAACAAAAGGCCAAGTTGTAGGATTAATTGGCATATAAATCACTGTGCGATGAAAATTTAAGAAAAGCGATAAAATCGAATTGCTTTAATAGATCTAAATATAAAATCTAAATGGATGAAAGTTATTGTGCGATTTGACAGTTGAATACCCGTAAAATATAACTGCGTCTGATTAAGTATTTTGTAAGTGACTTTTCTAATGAATGAAAATAGAGGGAAAGTACTATTTTTAACTTCAACTGAATACAAAAACGATGTGATTTTTATCATTTTATAAAAGAAAAAGTGAGTTTAATTTCTAATATCGCTTATAAATCTCTCTCCACTATTACCTGTGTTTTCGTTTATGGCAGGTTATTATTTATGTAAAAGATTTCCCAAATAGATGAAATAAATATACCTTATCATCATTTATTTAACTCGCATTGAATACTAACAATTAAATGACAGACACAAGAGACTACTGTCATTATTTTGAAATCTCCGAGCATGGTTTGATTCTGTCTCCGAGCATATGAGTGGTACTCATTGAAGTTTAAATCTGTAAGAAATCTATATATACACCACTATTGTAATATGTTGCCCTATTACGAGTGTAGTCCGCAATATTTGACTACACACCGTCGGGAAACATCGAACCAGAAACAACTGTGCCATTCTCATGACAGAAACAATTATTTTATATATGTGTAATCAAACAAATCTTCATTTTACATCAGCGTTTTTATAATTTTCTTCGTTTAATTTTTTTCTACTCGTTATTCTTGCAGTTCCTTCAACTGACGTTTGATTATGGCTCGAAGCGAAACGAAGACCACGTAGATTTTGGGTAACTTCGTTTGCTTTCCAAAAATAGCAAAAGTAAAGATTCCATTCAATATCGGAATCATACATCATGTAATAATAGAAAAAAAGAAAATAGTACGTACATCTAAGAGCAAATGCGTACATACATAAATAATGAAGTGCCTACAGATTAAACTCTTTGAAACCCCCTGAAAAGAATAGATAAACAAAAAAATCATCTGAACATTTTGTCTCTCATACGTTCACATACATGGGTGCTCCTTAACAAAAACTTGTACATCATTTTAAGCGTGATTTTTTATATAATGTTATAGAATTAAGTAACATATGGAAATTTTTTTTTAGGTGGACAGAAAACTTACGTGGACGGACGAGTAGATAACTTTATAATAACTGTAGATTTATATTTGAACCAGTCGTGTATGGATTCCAAAAAAGAAGGAAAGTAATATCACAAAAAATACGCACGAATGGAAGGGTAGAAAAAATATTTACAAACTTAGGGTTATATTTGGACCCTTCGTTTATGGATCTCTAAAAAGCCGAAAATTAGCGTTACTAAAAGTATAATAGGCAGATTAAGATGGCAGTGATGAGCGTTAATGAACGTTTTCCATTATCGAATGATATGCTATTGAACTATTCCGATAATCCATGGTAAGAATCTCTCGTAATAATATAATAAGTAACAGCAATTATTATACTTATACTTCATTCCATGGTACCTTCCATTCTTTAATCAAATAACATTAATTTAATATGTGACATTTGAACCAAGACCGTAAACAGCCACCTTTTCCTGACGTAGAAAAACAAAATAAAATATTGTAGTTTTTGTTTTCATCGCATATATTTATTCAGTGTTACTCTCTTTAGATAATTTATGTTTTTTTTGGTTCATTTCATTAAGACACACGATATTATTCGCAACAAAGTACGTTTCAAGGGTTTTGATCCATAATAGATCAAGGCGTGGTGACTATGAAGGATTACCTGTCATTTTACGGTCATATTAACGAAGCCAGTGAGAATACCTTTAAGGCAGACCTGAAATAGGTGTTTTCATGCGATGTTTGCGAAATTTGAATAACTACGGTTTTCTCGTGACTTAGTTTAAGTCTATTTTCTTCTCTCCGAACTCCATTTTAAGCTATATATATATATATATATATATATATATATATATATATATATATATATATACACTCATGTCTGTATGTATGAAAATTTTTTTGTTCAAATATTACAAGACTTATGGTTATTGGTTATTATCTACATTTATTCTTTTCACATTTTGTAATGGGTACAGTTGGAATAAATCCCTTTAACAACTACGGGAACTGTTCCCGATCATGCATTTTTCGATTGTTAAATTATTACAGTAATAATCTCTCGGTGATAAGTTTCCTAGCGTTTTATACTTCATTTGTCTAGAGTACATATTACTATCGTACAGCGTTCACCTGTTCCGGGACTCATATTAATATACATGGTATTGCAAGGTGAGCCTAGTTAGGATATTTTTTTTCTGCTTCATTGGTGGTATTATTTTTTTATCTTTAAACAATTTGAATTTGTGATATTTGTCTATATCTAACAAAAAGTTTCAATCAAGCCAGCCTTAAACTCTATTTTGAATATTGATTTGTAGGCAAGTAAATAAAGATTTCTAAAACAGGAAAAATTATAGTTAAAACCCAGCGCATTCTTATATTAAAGCAGTATTATTTTAAAATATGAATTGCTATCGATTGACATAGAAGTAATTACTGTGATTAACTTTTTATCCCGATTAGTGTATCGTCTGATTTCAGGTTCACCCTATTTTTATTTTATAAAATTTCCCATATCTTAAAATTTTCCATATGTTAAAGTGTTTTAAGATTTGAGTAATTTATATATCGATTCCATAGGATAATTACTATTGCCGCTGTAAATTTTTTAAGTGATTTCATTAATGTTATGGAAACATCTTGAACATTCCTGGTAGAGTATATAACGGTGCGGTTTTTCATCTTCTGTTTAGTTAGCAACTTAGTTTTAACGAGTAAAGACATACACAACACGGAAATTTAGAAAATAAAACTAGCGATTGCAAAAAGCAAGGGAAGTGACAAGCAATAGATGCACAGTGGGTGAGAATACGATTAGTTTTATAGCACGGTCAATCGTGAGTTTCAAAGGTTCAAAAAATAAATTTTTATCATTTCGATAATTCTTATCCACAGTGACTACCAACATCAAATTAAGAAAAATAAGAAAACATCATAGATCAACTAATCCCAGATTAAATTTACGCTATCTGACAGAGTTTCATATCGTAATTGACAAACGAGTTTATTCTTTGGGGAAGAATTAAGAATATTTAATTTGGTTACTGCATGAGCTAACACGGTGAACCAAGATGGCGAGTTTATTACTTGCCAACCTTAAAATATTTCTTCTACACTAAAATATTTCTTAGTTAACTACATTAAAGTATTTCTTCTTGAATTCTCCATCGAAATTGAGATTAGACTTAAATTTTAATTTCACAAATAATTAACTGTTAGGATTATTAAAACAAAAACTCGACGATTTTTTAACTGCATATCATAGACACTCCGTAAATTATTTCCGTGATGAACAAGTGCTTCATATTAAAATTTATTAAATATATTTCGTTACCTGTGTGTAAAGAGTCACTCTTGGTATGTCCGTATTTACCTTTCATAGCGAAAAAAACAATACTACCCTACAAAATTATTTAGATGATTAAATCATGCCCAATGGATCCAACTATCACTCATCACCACATTTGTTAAATACACGAGGATTTTCAGATGAGGAAACGTATATAATAGGATCTTTATTTTTTTATTGTTTAGACAATGATATCGACATTTAGGCTTCATTTTGATAAAGTCTTTGAGCATCTGGTGAATATGTTTGATTTTTGATAATAGAGCCAAATTATAAAAAAAATGCACGTGTTTAGAAAAAGCTCTTACAAAACCCAGAATGGAAATAAATCAAATTGGTTAAGTGTGAGAAGAAAGTTCTTTTTTAACTGAAGCAAAAATCTCACATGTCTTGCTCAAGAAAATCACAACAAAGTTATAATACACATGCAAATGTAAATGTTGCTTAAAATGAGCCTAAAAGTTTAAGTTTTAGACAATAAGCTAAATAAAATTTTAATGCTATAATTTAATTTTTATATATAGTTTTTACAGCCAAGAATATGAAACAAAAAAGAAGCAGTGTGCTTAGGATTCAAAAAGAATAAAAGTTATACATTTTTTTTCTCCTGATAATAGTATACAAATATCATGGCATATAAAAGTAGAGTAAGTTCTGTAGATAATATATTCAGCCAATCTCCCATTGATAAAACAATAAAAAGACAGGCATATATTTCATAGATGAAAGGGGCTATCATCTAAATCACTACACCGATAACTAATTCAATGAAAGACAATGTAACTTCCCTCGTTAAAAGCTTTCCCCACTTTACATTACATTCATTAAGAATCCAACAAAATATATTTAGATAGTAAATTTACTTATAAAAAATATATAAGTTGCATATAAAGAGGTATGAGGAACACTATATAAGAGGATGTTACTAAGTTTGTAAGACAAATAAGATGTTGTCAATAAGAATATAATATCTCTTTCCATGTGCTGAAAAAGTTAAGGAGCAACACCTCACCTCTAGAAAATTGATCTAAATGTATATTAATAACAACCTGAGTATCACATTTAAAAGTGCAGACAAATTTAAGGCCCAGTCCAAACCATTCGCAATTTATACCGTGGTTTTATTTCCAGAAGATTAATAATGCATCTAATTGAACTAAATATATTGTACTAAATAATAAAACTGTCAGCTTTCAATTTAGTAGTTTTTGATAACGGGATAATAGAAGCAAATTGTTTTATGTGAGACATACTCGTAGTAAACTCGAGATTAAGAATTTTGAATTATGGTCAGACGGTTGCACCGATCAGAATCTTTACAAGATATTGTTTAAATCGGTAAAGTATTCAAAAAGAGACACATACATTTATAGAAAAAAGTGCACTTTTTATTATACTGATGAAAACATTTAATTCATGGCAAAGAGCTTAATATTGATTTTGTACCGATAATTTAAACTGATTACTTATGGAAAGTTTTAAAATTTATTACTCACATTTAAAAAATTATTACTTTTGCATTTTTGATATCCACATATCTAAATCAAGTTATTTATGTTTTCATTAATGTTTTTTATAAATGTGATACCTATTAAATACAAAGATTTTCTCATTAGTATCAAGGGATACTGCAATCTTAATTAAGCATAAGTGTCGTTGATTTATTGCAGAAAATGAAAGCGAAGCCAGTAAATAAACAAGATTGACAGTTTAATTTATTCCCTTAGTTGATCGAAAAGATAATTTTTACTTTCGGAGCGTTAAATCCTTTCCAATTATGACAAGTTTTTTGGATCAATTACATTTAGAGAAATGTTATAGAAGATTAACTTATTGCTTCAACTATCGAGAATATATCGTATTATAGAATGAATGGACGCATAAAGGTTACAAAATTAAAATAAAATATTTCTACTTTGTAAACCAGGTCTGACTAAGAAACGAAACAAACATATATATATTAATTATATATATATACATATATATATATATATATATGTATATATTATATATATAATTATAATTGTTTTTACAACTTTTCATCCACGTATAAACAAATATGTTTGACTCATGTTTTCTTTTCGAATTACTATTATAATACTATTTCGAATATAGCACAATAGCTAATTACCTCATAAAGGATTTTTAACCATGAAAATACTGTAAAATAAATAAAAACCCCTCTTAGTTATTTGACAATGAGTTCATAAGCCTTTCAAACTTTAATAAAGTTGTTTTTTATTGTTGCATTTTGCACGTAGGAAGCACCTTTAGAAAATAATTTGATATATTGACAATAAATTTTAGAGAAAAAAGAAATTGAGAAAAACAATTTGGCTACAATTATTATTTATTTATCTACTTTAATATGTCTAACTGATACATATGGCGGACTTATTGCTACAATAGCAATCCCTTACAGCCAACCATAACACCAGTCTCCTCGTTCGACGAATGGCCGGGAATCAAACCCGGGACCCCGCGGTGCGCCGCATAGTCAAAGGCAGTATGCCTTGTGATCAACCAAACACACCATAGCGACAACATAATTTTAACACTAGTGTAAAAATGTTTGATGGAAAATTTACTAGCATTACTATAAAAAAATTGAAATGACATGAAGGAAACAAAGATTAACGAGAAATGAAGAAAAAAGAAGAGTTTGTTTTTTATGCTTCACGGGACTCTTTGACTAAAATGATATATTTTCACTTAAAACCAACCGTCATAAATCCTATATCTTATGATAATACCCGTATTAAATCCATTATAATGCTTAGAATTTCAATAAAAGCTACACATTATGACAATTTATACGAACGAAAATTCTATAAATTTTTGTTAGAACAATGAAATTGATTTTTTATGCAATTACAGAAAAATAATAAACATTTTCCAAGATTTTATAACGTATGGAATTTTTAGCATTTTTCTTTAAACTTACTTTATTTTACGGCCATGATTTTACATTATAATATCATAACAAGAATATAGATCTGACTGACTTAAAATAATAGTTTCCAAGGTAGAGCCTTCTTTCCTGGAGAGTAAATTCATTACCATAAGGGTAAGTTCACTACCATAAGGGTAACTACTGAAGTTTAGATTAAACGAACAATACTTCGACGCGATACATATACCAATAATAAGCTCAACACATGCCGGTTTTTTGTTTTTTAGTTTCAGACACTAATACAATCCGACTTCTATATCTATATTCTTTATAAAATTATACTTTTTAACCTGTATTAAATTTAATCATGTATTATATATGTCATATATGCTCAAAGTCACCGAACGTCACAAAGTACGATTGACATATTTTTAGATAGTATATTCATATATAATACACATATTCATAGATTTGTGTAAGTTCAATGAAATATTAATACCAGGATCTTTAAAACATTCTCGCCTCGAAACAGAGAGGGTGCGAGTATAACCAAATTCCCTTTATATTTGTTAGGTATGATCTTTTAAAAGAAGCCTAGTTGTATTTTTGCAGGCAATTGATTTATGAACAAAATTTTCATATTTTCTGAACAATTCACAAAACTGAAATTTAAGTTGTTTTGAAGTATTTTATTTGGAAGGATTAGGCAACAATGAACACACAAAAGAAATAGATTTCACTTAAATAAACATTTCTTTTTAATTTTTATACATCTATTCAAAAGTGACATATATCTGATGGCGTCCAAAATCGTCACGGCCGGTGAAATTGTTACAAAAATCCATAATTATGTATAAAATGTTATGCGAGCTTACGAATATTAGGAACGTATTAGTAGACCGTATTCATCAGATTTTATATGACGTTCTCTGTTTAAAAAATTACCGCTGATATAGAGTTCCACGTTAATTAATAGTCGACAAATGTGTCTGCAGAATCACTTCCCAGTAGTGCTTTGTCTTTTTTAATAAATTTAATAATTTAAATTAAGGTTTATAACAGTGGATAAAAAACAATTTAAAAAAATGTAAGAAGTGTCCCAAAGAAAGCAAAAACGGTCCCATCTGTGGATAAAGTCATGGTTCCGGGTTGTGAAATTCTTGGTATTATGGCGGGTCTACCTGAAAAAAGGTAGGATGTCATCGTCGATGTATGTTACGCATTACTATTTGACCAATTGAATTGTGCTACTTGGGCTAAATGTCCATATTTTGCCAAAAAGTCGTTACTTTCCATCACGATATTGCATTTAATTTGGGGTTATAGTTTTAAAACTTTACTATTTAATCTTTAAGATTCATCTGAACGTACCATATTTCACTTCCATAAATTACTCTCTACTCTATAAAAACGTCTGACTGAACGTAAATTAATTTCAAACTGAGACGATCACTTATTTTGCAGCGTTGAACAAATCACATTATACTAAGGATATGAAAACATTTGAAAGTCTTCTGTCTAAATGTATTGTTTTGCAAGATGTTTGAAAATCAAAACAAATTTGAAAAAAATATCACTTCAAATACGATGGATTATACATTTTAATCACAAGAGTATGAATTAGAATTAGATTTTTATAAAAACAAAATTATAAGTAATCTACTATTATGAAACGTGCATTAAGTCACTAATATAATGTAATAAGTGAATACTGCCCTGTATTCCTTTACAATCGTAAAGAAATTAAATATTATTTTCATCACATCCCGTTTCTCTAGTTCCATTTGGTAAATAGATATTTTACATTAGAGTAATTAGTGCGGTTTAGGGTATCGTCATTATTAAAGTGTTTAAATAGAGCTTCACAGGGTAATTTTATTTTTTACAAATATAAAAACCTAAAGTTTTAGTCATAGAGAGATTTTTAAATTGAAGAGATAAAATGTTATGCTATTATCAAACTCATAATCTTCACATACAATTTGATTCGGTGGATTTCAAAGTAAATATGTCAATAAATCCAGGTAAATGAAGCACTTAAAAAAGAAACATTTTGATAATATAGACCGTAAAAGAAAATCATTCGTACAGACCAGAACTTTCATATTTAGACTTGTTTTTAATATTATTTTTTTTTGTATACAGATAATTTTCTGAAGATCAATATTTATAAATTTTTGTACTGAAATCTCAATTAAAAAATTATAAATTCTCAAGCAATGTAAAAATGACAAAAAATAATAAAATGCTCATTCAAAATAATTCACGCATATTTAATTAAAAAGTAAGATGCGCTTGTTCGATTTTTCATTAAGGAAATTCATTATCAAGCAATAAAAACTGAAGAAAACATTAAAGGACAAGTATTAATGGACAATAGAATTAATGGGGCTCTTAATTATAAATGATGAATAAGGAACTATAGAAAACGTTTTCGTTTCAAAGAAGATCCGGAAATAATATTCCAATATCTTGATTTTATTTAGATTAAAAAACCTATGTATATATAAATTTTTCATGTCACTAGTTTCGAAGCCACGATGATAAGAATGAAAGCGTAAAAAAAAGAAAATCGTTTAAAGATGAATATCCTTTATACACATTTACTAAATATATATAACAGGAAAGTAATTCGAATACATAACAATGTTTACCGAAAATATGTAAGAGATATTGCCTAAGAAAGAAATTTTATATTTAACTCGCACAATAAACAAGTAAACATTAAACAAGTTATGAAATATTAATAGCTATATATGGTGTGACATACGCACTTATCGTTATCTAGATATCAGTATACTATTTTTGAAAATTACATATTTTAGTCAGTTGTATTCATTCTATGACATGGAAATAGGGCTTCAAAATGACGGCTTGGATGTCATACTTTCGTCAGAAGCTATTTAATACTCTGATGTTTTTTTACATAAGATTCTGGAGTATTGTTTTTTTTTTGATACCGTTATGTTAGTGTTATTGACCTTAAGTGGCTTTCGGCGCTGGACATTGACAGATACTAGGAACCAAACATGTTACGTCGATTTCAGTGGTAACTAAAATTATAGTCCAGTCGTTAATAGATTTTGTTTTCATATTCACGTGCTTAATCAGGAAAACATTTATACATGTTTTTGTAAATAAAATAAGAAGGTCTGTATAAATACATATTGATCGAGAAAATGATGAATATTTGAAAGCCGATTATTTATTAGATGAGTCCGTTAGAAAGGAAATGGGAAACTATTGTTATTATAATACGTTATCTCTTGTTTTTATCTATATATTACATGAATTTGAATTTGGGACTAATAAAAAGCAATGCATATAGTTTATTGTTTGGATTCGTATACATTCTTAGAGTATTTCCGCTATTGATAGGTGTATTTCCCTAAACATATAAGTCCAGTTTATATTTTATGAATTTTATACCTATATGAGAATAAATAGTATGAATTTTTTTTTGTTTAGCAATTTTGATATCCGGGATAAAGGAATAAAATATTAGCAAGGACTAGTGTATCTATTGTCACTAAATTTTACTCTCTTTCATCATATAATGATACAAGAAACTGCTCTATTTGGTGTCGGAATACAAAATTAGGGTTTTATATTAGTGTATATCATTTGCTTGATGCAAGTTAAACGAAAACATTTAATGGTAAAATTCTGATCGAATGTTAGTTTTAGATATCTAAAATTTATGAAAAAGTGGAAAAAATTAGAAGGAAGATATCACAATGCATGTCATTTTGAAGCTTAATATTTATAAAACGATGCATAAAGAGGAAAAAAGATAATGAAAATATGGATACATGTTTTTTGGGTAATTTGCAGATATGGGAAGGCGCGTAAAAATTAATATTTTGCTATATGTTACCCTCATATCAAATGTACAAATTTCCTTCACGTACGGAAGATTTTCTTCTATGAAAGTTTGACAATATAATCCTTCAACTGATTGCAATTTGATCTTTTTTATTTCGACTACAATGAAAAGCCATTTTTTGTCCAAGATTAAAGCAAGCATGTCCCCATATTTATATGCGACCTTAACAGGTAGGTGCTTTATGATTAAATGTGGGAATGAAATGGCGAACCTGTGTCCGATATCAGCGAGTGTCCTACGGGGAAGTGTACTTGGTTCATTTCTCTACCTACACCTTAAACTAGCCCGTATGCCAAATAATCACCACCGGAATATGCGCGGACGATACATTTATTTTGGCCTCATACAGCAAGCCAAAAATTGCAGCAAAAATTCTATAAGACGGGCTAGATAGTGTAGCTATTTAACTAAAGAAGTGACGGATTAAGGTGAATGACAAAAATCGGTCAACATCACCTTCACGATTAGATGAGACATCTGTCTACTAGTTAGGCTAAACAATGATGAAGTACGTTACCTTGATATATACCTGGATAAAAGACTAACTTGGCAAAAGCACATATTCATCGAACGGAACTTGGTCTTCAGCTCAGAAAGTTCTATTGGCTCATAGGGAGTAAGTTCCAAATGTCATTGGGAAATAAGCTTAGGCTTATTCCCAATGAAAACTTAGGCAAAAACTGATGGATAATACCCAAACCAAATGCCGCTTAAAACGTAGAACACCACAAGATGTGTTACAACAACTGGACATAAATATAAAATTTGGGATGCGACATAGGTTGTCCTCCTAAACATATACTAGCAACAACCGACAAACTTACCGGTTATTGTCTCAATGTGGTGACAGACTGCAGTATAATTAAGACAAACAAATTTTGTTTTGTCTAAACAGATTTGTATCGATTAAAAAAATTCCGTCTTTTTGATAATATACAGTCGTTAATATTTTCCTATCAAATATATCCTCTGTCTATAATTTATCGCGAAAAATATTTTTTTTTATAAATTATGAAACAACAAACTTTCGCTTATTTTTAAAATTATAATTATCGCCTTTTTTCAGTTTTTTTTCCAAAAAAATTTTCTTCTTACATTTCTTACTAAACAAGTTTCATTATATTTTACCATCAATAGTATATTTATGGCCTTCATTTTAATCACAATATTTGTTTTTAATTTACGTATACACAACACTTGTATAGTCATATATGATTATATCTATAAGAAATAAGAAAATCTTTCTGAGAATACTTTTTAAAATATGAATGAAGTACCTCGTAAATGTCTCATACTTGTCACATTTGTAATATTTCAATCGTTCTATTCTTTGATACAAATTGGAAAGAAATTTGTTTTGCCAAAGTCAAACTCTGGCGAACATATCATACTCGTAGATGCAAAGATGGCTTATGCGAATATGGAAATCGTTGAGTTAGACATTATTTATATTTTAAATTTGGAATACATGGAGACAATGAATAAGAATGAAGAAGAAAGTTTCAATTTCTAAACAGTTGAGCGATTCTTTCAAGTTTTCTGTACAAACTTGGGAAGTATATATTTAAATATTGATTTTAATACAGATATATTTGTACATTATTTTATTAAGCCAAACCCTTAAACAGGGCCAATTTTCCCTAGGTGCTTGATATATTGTTTGTCCTCTAACCTTTGGTTTAGGACGCAAATAGCTGTGCAGCTTATATTTAAATTACAATCGCTCTGCTTTGTACGGATATTAATATTCAAATGACAATTTCAATATAGAACAAAAACTATTAAATGTACACTATAATTTTCGTATCATTTTAAATTGAAGGCAACAAACATTTTTAGAATGCAAAAATAACATTATTTGTGGCCATCTTGGCCTCTCGGTAATTTGGAAATCCATGCCGTATAACCTCGAAACCTCCCCGATACTTTGCTCTCCGTATGCCTTTAATTTCCATAACGATGTTTTCCTTCAGCAGATCCGAAGTGACTGGAATATTTTTATAGGCCGTTTGTTTAAGGTAGCCTTCGGGGTTTCATGGGAAACATTTAATATCTTCTCTTTGCCAGTTTATTTTTCCCGATAAAAATTTAAGTAAGTTAATAAATTAGTCCATAGACCTTTTTATTAACATTTTCCATTAAGGTATAGCTGGGAATACAATTCAATAGAAAGTTAGATGAACATTTCTTTGTTTAAAATTTTGCAAGATTGCAACCTATTTTTTTGGTCATGATAATTCTACAGACTGTGTGATAATTTTTAAATCACACCGATGTGAAAGAAAATATACGTTCTTTCGTACTAAAAGAAATGTGATCCAATAAAAAATCTTGGTAGTATTATAGCTTATATAAAGATATACTCACATGTAAATGTTTAAATTGGAAGGCTTTGTTCAAAAATTCTTGAAAAGTATAATATCGACGAATAATACACGCATAATATCGACAGTATATATGAGAAAATATTTTTCTGTTTAACAAAATACATCTAAAAAGGACTTTAGTGACATTTTATAAGCAAAGTCTTTAAAAATATATCAAGAAAAAAAATTAGAATGAGAGAAGAAATTATCTTTTTTATCGAGGATTGGTTTTACACTAGAATCGATATTTTTTATTGACGTAAGCATTAAGATGGAAATTCACCTCGTCACTTTTACAACTTGTTATTTACTAGCAGATGCGCGTTATTAAGTCTAAATTATTTGAGTAACTGGATCTTTTAAATGCAAATTGTAGTTGCACCTTCCTTCTGAAAATCCTTTGAAAATCTGTACCTTTCAAGTGAAAAGCCTGCTTCTTTTGCTTTAATTATAGTGGATTTCGTTTAATTGATCCACGAACTTGATCGATATCTTTAGCATCTTCTCTAACATCGAATCGCCTTTGTTTATGATTTTTCTAGCCATCCAGTAATCCTGAACACAGAGTATACAATGTAACTATTCTTGGATCTCAGACCTGATTATTATTATTATTAATAAATAATATTAATCATATTTGTGTTTGAAGTCACGTGAATGTCTCATAAAACGTGTTCACTTCAACACAACTGCCACGTGAAAGCTATCCATTTATATTTTACATTACAAGTGTCAAGAAAGTTTCTACATAATTAAACAGCTCTAAGGTGATTAAAAATTCCAGACACTATTGCATTTAAAAAAACGCCCTTCATATCTCCTCATGCCTGTGAATATTCGGAAATTTACTGAAACAAAACGTCATCAGAGTTTATACCCGTTCGATACCTACAAAAAAATACAGATGCAGTAAACCAAAAATGACATTGTAATTACAATTAAAATTAATTAATTTAATTTATAATAAATTACAATGTTACAATTTATTCTGTGACGGTTAGTTGCAATGGGATTTGTACAAGTTAATTCAAATATTTAGGTAATTAGCAAATTTGATGGAAAATTTTAGTGAGTAAAATTTAATTGGAAAAGTTTTATTACAGATAATGTAGAAGAACATATGAAAATTACACGATAATTACATTTCAAAAGAATACTTTTTGTAGCTCATATTTTTAGTTACTGGTTTAGAAAGTACTAACTACTATTAGCGTTCCTATTATTGTAAGTATTTATTATGTTTTCTTTTTGGATAAATTGCTTACATTTTCTAATAAATTAATACTTCCTGTAAAAAATTCATCTGCTCAATTTTTTGAACACATTTAAGTAAAAAACATGAAGGCACTTCGGAAATATTAGTTTTTGTAATGTAATCATTGTTGAAAGTCTAGAGAGGGCGCAAATTCTTCTCATGTTCAGTCTAAATACATTTTGTGTATCTAGTATCTTTATTAAAGAATAAAATCTTAATTTGTAACCCTAAAGCTATGCTTTTTGATTTTATCCAAAATTGTCTGCCATTAATGTGGACTTCTGACTAATAAGTCAGCAGAGTTAAAAAATGTATTTTCTTATAAATGTTGGTGTATATTAAGTTATTACAAGCAGAAGTTTGTTTCAAGATTTACACATGAAACTTACCACAGCTGGTATTAAACAATGATTACTTTTTGTTCAAAATCAGTAATCTAATGATCAGTAAAATATATTATCTAAATCGATTTCTAAAGCTCATCACAATCCGCACCAAAATTTCGCTTTATCAAAAATTTCTACTACATTTACTTCACTACAGAGACGTTTAAAATTACTTACATAATTTTTTTTTAAATTACTTATGTGAATAATACTTTCTTCGAAATAATCACGAACTCAGAATATCTGATCATGTCTCTGGGGTATAAACCGCAGCTGAGAATAATTATTATCAGCTGCAGGCTCACGACACGATTATGTCATCTTGTGATCCACATAATCTACACAATGTCTCCTTTCTTTAGAGTATGTTACATAAATCAAACATACTAAAAGCAGTTTATCTGTTAACTCCATATTTAAAGTTCTGTGTACTTATCACCTTGGTGTTTCATCCTTAAACTTGTCCCACCACCCTCATAACCAGACATATTACCTCGTTCTATAAATACTGATTGGCAGTGTTTAATTAGGGTTTGCTTTGATACGAAGTATGCTACCGATACACGTGTTCAAGCGTCGTACCAGAATATAACCTTCCTAGTTGATTTACATTTTTGTCTTATTTACCCTTCTAATACATAACAATATTTTAAATAATAATTTACCTCTCTATTTAATTCATCTCTCTATCTTATTTAAAATATTGGAGCTTTTATATGACTTGGTCTGCTCAGTACTGCCAATTGGAGAAACCGTAAAGCGAATGATTCGTTCTTGTTCTTTATGATTCGAATTATAATTGAATAGCTATACTTACTGATTGTCATTGAATCGAATCTTGCCATCAGCGAATATAGCTCGTGCGTTACCTAGTTTGAAGTGAATAATTTAATTAATCTATAAATAAAAAACTATGACTGATATGGACGTAATATAGCTCAATAAATATTTAATAATAACTAATAAATTAAAAACAGGGGGGTGGGATGGCGTTGATTGAAAATAAATAACTGTAATATTTCAATAACAATGATATGTAGTATCGTCGTTATAGGTTTTCTACAACCGTTGCGTAGGTATTCAAAAATGGTTGTGAAAAAACGAGCAAAGGTACATGTAAGTGATGTTATGAGAGTTTCTTATTCCATTTGAAGTTCAGATCCCTTGATATGTCCTTTAAAGGAGATTAAAATATTTTAACTTACCTGGTATCCACTTCTATATATACCATATTTACATATGCAATATTTAAATTATTTATTAGAGATGAAACGAATATCCGATAACTATTCATTATCCGGTCTATCCGGCCAATTTTTTCTCTCCGGCCGGATATCGAATAGTAACCCACTATGCGGCCAGATACCGGATATGAAAAGAAATTCAATAATCTCTTATTAAAACAAAATAAATCATACCACAGTGATTTATAAATTCCATTTATTTATAATTAAAGGTACAAAGTTTGATTACTGACATTATTCAATTGTCAAAAATATTATTATCAGTTAGTACTCAAAATTAACGAGCGGTAACTTATAGTGAATAAAGACTAAATTTTCAGCATTTGATGGTGACAAGTAAACCAGGCCAGCTTCAGAAAATAGTCTTTCGCTATAAGGCTAGTGTCAGGTGCTGAAAGACAAACTCTAGCAAACATTGCTAATTGTGATTACGATCAGTCCGAAATGCCTCCGAGAAATAGTCGATCTCGCTAGCAATTGGATTTTTTTTCTTGATCGTGACACTGACTACTATTCTCCTTTGCCACTTCATTGGAACGGTCTGAAAAGGTGTCATGGGTTTCACGTGTAATATTTGATCCAGTTTCATCTATTTTATTTCATTTATCAACTATTGAAGATGACGATGAGCTGTTAGTGCCAGAAGATTCATCGTAAGACATGTTTATATACTCTATAAAGATTTTCTGTCGCGATTTTTCAGTTTCAAGAACCCCTAAATAGTCTGACTTGAAATTTGGGTCTAAAAAGGTAGTAATGAAGTAATTTAGATCTTCTCCTAAACATTAAAACTATCTTCTAATTCGGTTTTTAAAGAAGCTATCATACAAGTTAAGTCCGGTGTTATTTATGCAGTCTCGTTCTTGTCTAAATACTTTTTTAACGCAGCAACACGCGGAATTACCTCAGATATAGCGAAGAGGCCACTTGTAATTTTTACTATTTCTTCAAATGTTTTCAAAAGTCTTACGCATTGCTTCATTAAACCCCACTGTTGTATCGTCAAATTAGTGAGTGTGTCATGTTTAGTTACATAAAGAGAGATAGCCCGTTTTTGTTCCAACAGGCGTTCTGCTATATAGATGATAGAATTCCACCTCGTGTTAATATTCTGCACTACATGAATCAACATCCCAGCGAGTAGCAATAGCAATAAATTCATTTGCTATGTTTTCTCCTTTGTGAGAACCCCGAAAATGGTTTTATAGCAAGAACTCCGTGTTGCAGCTGAAATTCTGGAGACAACCAATGTGCTGTGAAACTCAAGGAGATGGAACTTTTGTATAGACAGGTTCAAATATCAGAAGTGACAGAAACTTCAATAACTTTTGAAATGTTTGTTTTAATTTTGTCTTAAATTCTATTTTAGATATCAGGAATAATTTTTTGAGGAATACAAGTGCGACTTGGTAATTCATAGCAAGGTATGACATGTTCTAGAAGTCTTTTAAACCGGACCCTTTCTACAATACTTAACGGCTCGTTATCCAAAGTAATAATTTCTGCTATGAAATAATGATATTTTTTGGCCTTGGCGTCATTCACATCCCAAAGTAATTTTCTTTCAAACGATTCCGACAATGTTAATTGTTTTTCTGCTGATGTTGCAGATGAACTTGTACCAGGGATGGCATGAAAATTTTAGCAGTTTTACTTTTGTTTATTGCTTGAAACTCCTATGGATGTTTGGATTTTAAATGATTACTCATGGCTAAAATATCTGATAAATGACAAAAATATTGATTGATAAATGGCACAATAGGCATATAAAAAAAAGGCTACGTCGAAGGCACAAATTTCATAAAATGCATGCATTCATAAATTGGTATATGCCGTTTTAAAGTAAGGCAATAGTAGTAATAAAAATGATGCGTTGTCTAAAATTTATTCTGGTAGGTTATTTATCAATAAAATCAGTCTGAGAAAATAACAATATTTGTACATTCTCATTTAGTTAATAATAGTTGAGACAAGATATAACTTTTGATACTCACGTACCGTTCTTTTTTCCTTCACCACCTCAAAAAATTTGAATCCGACACAATAAACATACCGCCAACTTGTTATTCTCACTGTTAAATTAAAATATTTCCAAATAGGCGATCGCTTTTTCATTGATGACATTTTTTGTCAACCAAACAATACAATAATGACAATAAGTGAAAAATCAATTAAACTAATTACGTAAAGAATTGACGTATGCTGCGATGCGATGACATCCAAATGTGCCCGAATTTTTCCGTGCTCGTTCGCAGCACTTGTGCAGCGGCGTGATTCAAACCAAACTTATCACATGTAACGCAATAAAGGGCCGAATATCCGCCCATTCGGCCTCGAAGTTTGCCAAATATCCGGTATCCGGTATCCGACCAAACTACTATCCGTTTCATCTCTAGTATTTACGAGTAAGTTGTTTCCATTCAGTATTACCGGGAGGCAACGTCATGTTAGTTACATATTCAAGTATCTAGTTAATGTTAAGCTAATTTATCATGGTAAAGAACTTAAACAAAATTTATAAATTACAATGGAGTACAAAATATTTATTTGAAACCAAAAGTTAGATATTCTTGTAATTTATTATTTTACAATAACGATTCAGATTCACTATCAAACAATAATTAAATGGATACATCCGTAAGTGATTCTGTATATGCTTCACTAGATTCCCTGGGTCGCTTTCACTTTTATTTTATTACTTCTAATTTTAACTTAAAACTTTTTGTAATTTGGAACCACCACATAATAAAAAAAAACAACAATTACTATGTACTATTTATTCTAATCAAATATGATTGCGTGGCAACTAAATTTCTGTCAATAACTGCTTCGATGTCACTTAATATCAGCAGTTTATAATGGTCGTTACTTATTTGTAGTGGGCATTTATACTTTTGTTGACAATTTTGTCATTTAATTATATTTTCATGTTATTGTAATGTTTTGTATCTTAGGAATATTTACTTGAAATTGGAAAAAGGTCTCTCTCAGCTCAATAATAACACAATTAAGCAGTTTTCACACAGACGACTCACAATCAGTCACTTTTGCCAGGTGCTGCTTTCCTATGAAGATAATAAAGATATTGGATATTGGTAGCACCGGGCGTCTTTATTAGACTGAATCCATGTGCTTGACTTACGCACTGAAAATAAATATAGTCTCGCGATGTACGGTTTGGAATCTCTGACCTTTAAAATTTCTCCCTTTCAAAATTAACAATGCACTTTATTTTTGCGAAATGGTTGTTAAATTACGATAGTGCGCATAAACAGTTCATTAATGTAAAATATTAGAGAATGCTGCACATTAAATAAGAATTATAGCCATAATGGCATAACCAAAGAATATAATTTACATTTATTCTAAATTTAAAAGAGTGATTGAGGAAACGCTGTTGCTACTTCCGCTAGCAAATGTAAATATTTTTGCACTTACCACGCTTGCGTAGCCGCGGGTAAAAGCTAGTTAGGTATAACTAATCCAATTATTTAAATCGAAATTATAACTGAAGTGTTGACGATAGTAACAAAGAATGTATATTTTAACATAATTTTCAAATATGTAAAGAATATTTAAAATATTTTTTGATAATTTAGTAAATCATGGAGTTATTAGTATGCTATATACACGGTTATACTAATAGTTACTGTGTGAAGCTCGATTCGAAAAGAATCGTTTTTTGTTGCCTTTTGAAAATTATTTTATTAAATTAATGAAACCATGAAGTGACATGTTCAGCAAGAAACGTATAATTATAATTTTTCAGTAGCCGGCAACATTATACAGAGTTTTCATATCTACGAAAATAAATGAAGTAAAGAATAAACAAACCACGTTACCGAAATTGACAAATTTTCGACCGGAAATCGGAAAAACTACTTTAAAACAAGTATAATATTTTCTTCACTGTTTCTGTTTCCTCATTTCAAGTTGTAATACACTTAACTTTAAATATTTTCAAAGTTATTTATTTTTAAGAAATATTCAAGCAACTTATTTATAATGCATCTTTCTTTGTACTTTTTCTTCCTTTAGAGCTCTTTTTATTTTCCCAATAAACACTTAATGCATAGTAGTCCGAATGCCAAATAAAAGAAATTAATAAAATGTAAAAAATGAGACAGGATTGAAGGAACTTTGGGAAGCAAAGATTGAAATTTGTCATTCAATGATTATTTATAAAATAATTTTTTTTTTATTTGACAATGACGCAAACGGCTGTTACGATATTCATCATAAACTTTATTTTCTAAAAAATATGAAACAGATTTTTAATGAAGTGAAGAAGTTATGAAAGCATTCTTTCAATTAAGGGATGCACCTATCAATACACATGTTATAATACAAGCCAATGTACTGGATTTTATTTCAAGGAATTTAAAATGATATATGAAAATTAATTGTTGTTTGCTACTTACTCATGTGGAATTAAAAACGTCAAAATTGCAATCAAACTCAATTTCGCCTATGTAAATAATACGTTCCATATCTAGTGCTTTTGTAAAGGAAGTTCTTAGTGTAATTATTATATGAGAAAACATTTCTATTTATTGATTAACTTTGATGCATATTACATATGACGGATTTTTTGCTATTTGAACAATCAAGAAAAAAAACAGTATTTATGCTGCAAATTATTAACAGGAATTAGCATGGGAAGGATAGCAAAGGACAATAGTACAAAGAAAAGGAATAAGGAGAGGTAAGACTTTTCCATTTGTTACTTGAGGGGAAGTAACACTTCTGGAAGGAGAGGTAACTTTACTTTTTCACTTTATTTTTCATTTAATTGTGGACACTTGATACTTGAAAATATTTAAGGACGTGATTTTCCTTAGTATCAGGATCCAGGTGATTCCAAATTTTTGCTGCTTCGAAAGTAAAGGACTTTTGGTAAGAATTAGAGGTACATTTGAGAATATGTGGGGTGATTAAACTTTCAGATGATAGCCCAAGACCGTGCGCAGATAAATTTTTAAATTTCCCATTAAAATAACTTGGGTTCTGAGGATGTTTTACTAATCAATTTTAAGCGCTTTGAAACCAAGTTATCGGAATATTCACTTTTAAATTTATTTCCACAAAACTTTAAATTGTTTCTTTTCAGGAAATTTAAAAGAACCATTTTCTTTTAAAGCTTGGCTTTGTTAAGGTCAAACACTTTTCAGGTAATTTTATAAGATTGTTTTCGGACTACACACTATATAAAAATATAAAAATTATTTAAAAAATAATTCCAAATATGGCACAGAGATATAAGGAAACCAATTTTTCTAATTGAACTAAAATATGTGGAAAGTCTCAAACAATATGCTACAATGCGGACTTGGGCTGCAATCTTATAACTACTTTATTAAAGAATGTTTTAGTAAGTGTCAAGGTTAAATTTTTAAATACAAAATTTACTTCTAAGAGAGTTTCTTTACAGAAATAATTTTTAAGATTTGTTTTTGGGTATATAGTGTACTACCAAAAGTAGAAATGCCTTCGGTACGATCAGTCTAAGTCATAATAGTAGACAAAAATTAAAATAAATTGCCTACAATACGCAAAAATTGCGATGTTCCCAAGTTTACAAGCACACAAAACAAAAACAGTAAAATCATATAATTAGGTTAATTAAACGCGTATAGTGCAAAGGAAAACCGTTCATAATATAAAGAAAACAATATTGTTCTTTTGAAACTTTCTATGTATATGAGAACTATACCGTTTTCTATATCATTGTCACGTTTTTATTAAAAAATACAACAATATTTAGTCTGGAAAATTGTTAAAAGTCGTTGAAATTTTTTTATATGAAGGGGTAAACTCAGATCGAAAAGATTACTGTACAATTATAAAATTAATAGTGGTACGGTTTGGAGTGTTAAATAGTGTGAAGCAATGAATTTTAAATTCGAGTAACTGGGTATGAGGACATTTTAATCATATTATTTAAAGTTAAATTGGTTTACATTCACGCTCCCAAATTTAATCCACCTTTATTTTAATTAACTTAACATATACTTCTAACCAAATATTAAAAACGTCATTTACACTTACTCATGAGAGAAATTCGTTGTTCAAATGCAATTAAGCATGTTATAATATTATGTGCTTATATAAATATATGTAATCAAGTGACTTAGAAAAAGATTATGGTCGAAAAAAAAAGATTCACTGTGGTAATAAAGGTTTAATAGTAATATAATTCTAGTCTCTCTTGACGTGCAAACCCTCAATTAGTTCAAGGGTACGTTCCTCTAGATGTTCTTCTTTCGTAATTTTGCAAGAGAAAATGTTAAACGCCTCATTAGTTCAATAGCAAAGTTGCTGAAAACAAAAAAAATATCACTGCGCCTATTAAGCATAGGATATAAGATCATTTCTGAGTAAAATCAATGTTTCTCCTTTCAAAAAACTCTGCAACCTGAGGACTAAAATTTGGTCCATTTTTGCACCACGTTTAAAAAGTTTTGCGCCTAATTATTATAGTTTATATAAAGACGAGGCAACCATTTTGTTAATGACATTTTATTTATTCCAGATTGCTTGAAGATGTTTGATATCTTGGCAATAAAATTATTGGAGGCAATTTGAGTAGACGTCGAATAAGTGATAAAGACCATTTAGGATATACTCAGGTAAATATTTAATTTTTATCGGCTAAACTTAATACTCTTGGCTTCCAAGAGCGAATTACGAAATTAATACCGGTTCGCAAAAGTAAATATTAATGTCGTTAAAGGTGAACGATATTATCTGAACCAATAAGTTACAATTACCTTGATATGTAAATAAATATCTATCGTATTAAATTTTAAATTTTGCCCAACATGAAATATTAAATTTAGAAATTTCATTTATATTTGCCAACCTTAATCATTAAAACTTGGTATTTATTTGATAATACGATAGATCCTATGCGATAGGTTAATAGTATTTCATTTGAAAAATTTATGTGTAAAATAATCGGTAAATAATTGATTTACAGAAGACTGATTTTCAGAGTAGTTAAGGCAGAAAATGGAATTTGATTTAATCGTTAACTACGATTTTGCCCATTTAAGTTTAATATATTTTTCACTTTATATTTCGTTAATGAGCGGTTTGTTCTTTTAAATTAAATAAATTATTACGAAATCAAATATAAAACCATGAAGACTCGTGGTCTAAAAATTATGAAATAGCTTGCTTGAAAATTAATATGAGTATATACTATTTTCTATAATACTAAAAATAATGATCAAATCTATTTATAAGGTAATTCTAAAAAATAAAAGTTATAGATTACATTAACTTTCTACCCTGTTATCGCTCAGATGCAATTAATTATGTTCAGTTTTTTTATTTCATTAACTGCTACACGCTGTAGAATTTCTTTGTATGTAATAGTGAGTGCTTTTCTTTTAGAAGACAACACAAAAAGAACGTTACGGGAGGTTGCGCTTGAAAAGTTACGACACATTGTTTTTCAACTGAAAAGCACTCTACTAGTACTTGGGAAGTCTTAACATTCTCAAAGTCTCGGGACGCGAGACACACGTGGATGTTTTCGGACGTGGGGGACTTCAAAACTTTTCAAAATTAAATAAGAATCTGTTTAATTTTTGACGAGATGTATAAATAAAGTTGCCATTTTATTAAAAATTAACACTTATCAACATTAAATCGATTTCGAATATTTCTAACTTTACTTAAAACCGAAAGTATGACTAATTTTCATAATTGCAGTTACATTTTTTAAATAGTGAAATTTTATAATTATAAACGAGACACCCTAAAATAATCACACTAATAATGTAATGTCTAGTCATTAGTCTTAATTCTCATGGTCACTCATTAATTTTAAGGTAATAAAAATTTGAAATATAAAACAGACTTAGGAAATTAAACCTACTAATCACCAATAATCATAATATCTAGTCGTTATCCATAATTCTCATCATTACAAATTCATTTTTACACTAGTAAAATCTTCTAATTATAAACAGACTCATTAGACAATCCGTTTGTGATTTTTGTAAATATGGCGACTTGACCTATATAAAACTCTCCCGTTTTCAGTAGATGTCGCCTTTATTGTATCTTAAACTTTATAAGGACTTTCAAATTCCAAATATGTTTTGCTTCAAATAAATGAAATTTTTTTTTTATTTTCCGGTTACCTTTTCTATATAACTTTCAAACAATTTTCCGGGTTTTGTTAAATATGCGGAACTACTACTAATAGATTTAGCATCCATTGTTTCCAAATGTGGTGTAGGCGTAAGAGAGTTATTTCCAAAATTTCCGGTATTATATTCTTCCAGAAAAGTAAGTGCTGTTTTATTTACATTTGAAATTAAAAAATCGTATTTGGGGACTGTGAGATAAAGTAGCCCTTTGTGTATATCTGTACTAACTGCAATGAAGTTATGGTAGATTAAAAAAAAGAAGATTATATTCATTCTCATCGTCTAACATATTTATATTAAACAACGCTTTCTTTACGTAATTTTTTAGCTTCAGAAAATTTTCTGTCGTTACAATGTTCCAATTCCACCACGTTTTGATATAGAAAAGAAAACTGAGTTTTCTCCTAGTCTAGTGGACTTTTTGCAAATCATTTCACTACTTTATCACACTTCAGTGAAATTGTTAAAAAAAGTCCACTAGACTTCTTGTAAACAATTTCACTAGCAATCGAGTTTAATCAAACCCTTTTTTAATTTAATGAATTGATCGTAATAGACAGTTTGTTTTCTAACCCGCGTTGCAGTCCTCGTCTTACACATAAAACATTTTGGTCTTCGTGATTTTATTATCACTGCCAATAGTATTTTGAAGGACAAAGATGCGAGTGTGCCCGATGTTTTTATAAATTCAATTGAAATATTTTCAGTATATTTTCGATTATTTATCTGATGTCTTCGGCACCAATTTCATGGGTAAGTAAACATATTAAAAAAAGCAGTAAAGTAACATATTCGTCCACACCATGCAAATATATGTTAAATTACCTCCAATTTCGAACACTTGAGGAGGAATAGGATTTTTAAAAATCATAATCATTTCTGCTTTTTTCTCAACTCATTGTGAATAAATTTAACTTTCATGACATCAATTTTGTTCATAGCCACTTTGTAACTCTCTACATTATACATTCACAAATAAATCTGCTCCGTGTGATGATCTTTATTTTATAATATTATTTCAGGTGAAGACTTTTCGCGACATATCCTGTTGTTACATATTGCTTTTCAGTTGCAATATTTCCTAGGCTGTATTTTTTTCTTATGTTCTTATTTTCATTCTTCTGGTTAGTATACTAATATTAACGAACTTACACTTCAGAGGTGCCTGTTACGACCTGTAGTATTCAACCTTTGGCATGATTTTTTTTAGACATAACGAGCATTATTCAGTTAATTCCTTAGTTTTTTATTATATTTTCACACTTTTACTGCATATTACGTGCTAAATGAATTGATATCTTTCAAATGTTTTGAAATGCTGCAACAATGTCATTAATAAAAAAATTATGTTCACTATTATATCAGTTCACTTTAAGGTAACTAATCTTTTTCAGTATAAACTGCAGACTGTAATAAAAAAAACATCCGAATAAAAAGCCTGACATTGGCGGACAGAACTGGCTTACACCAAGGATTTTGGAAATGCGTTCACGTTTACCCAGTAACAAATATCACTGTCCTCATTATTATACATCACAAAGTAACAATAGGCGATGAAGGCATTTTAGTATATTTACTGAGTAATTTTCGTATGTAGGAGTTTCAAATAATTACTTATTAGTCAAGCAGATGGGTTCAGATGGGATCTCAGTTATCGAGTGTGTAAAATGTGAGAAAATCAAGCGTACTTACTAACCAAGAGACCTTCAGTGATTTCCCACGACATGAGACAATTAAATTTGGAAAAATTCCGGGGTTTTGAGACTTTGTACTATGTCAATAGTCATAGCAAATGAAAATTTTACACAAAACTTCAAGCGTTTGAATTAAAAAGGTAGACCTAATTATATTATAAGATTTCAATGAATTAACATGGTATCCCTAATCCCAGAGTTAGTTAAAATTTTGGACTTAATCAGTTTTTAAGGATTTTATTAGGCTTTTACATTACATAATTTGGGAGGATTACGGTTCTTAATAATATAGTACCAGATTTTGTGGGAAAGGTTCTTAATAACATAGTACCAGATATTTTGGGGTTCAGAAAGTTCCAGTACTTTGTCCACAGAATTATATACTTGAGTTGGTGCATGGATTTTGAAAAGAATTAAGTTATTGCCTTTTCCTACTTACTCGCTGGTAAATGATAAAATTATCCGTCTTTTGAGTCAAGCAAATGACTTAGTGTTTATAATGTTAAAATATATTTCCTGATTTTAAAGTCCAATATAATCAAATGTAGCGAAAAATAAAAACAGAAAAGCATTCACTTCATCAAAGTTCTTACCTCTCTATTTAAATAGTAAAATATGGCAAAAGTCATTAAAAAAAAACCTTTACAACCATCGAAAGAAGAATTTATTTTGCACAATTTTTTTCTATCAAATGTTTCAATAGAAGTCTCCTTTGATATTAGAGTCTCATATCAAACCCTTAAAGAACAGTCCCGTACGAATTTATTTGTATTACTTTTTGAAATTGCTCATGCACTTGTGCTATCATGATTGTATACTTTGCAATTCGCGCGAGCCTTTTGGTCTCTTCTCAAAAATGCAGATATGATACCAGATGATGCGACAGCTAAAGCTATTATACCAAAGTTTCTTAATTTGAATAGCAATAGATTTATTAAAAATGTTTAATCGAGCCTCCTGAAGTACCGGACAAATATATTTTTCTTTCGTTAGTATTTATGGAACACATTAAAATATCACATATTCTCTTGGCTCTATGTTTACACAATGTTCGACTTGAGTGACATCTTGTAACAATATTGATGGTTCATACAAAGTATTTCTTAAATATTTAACATTAGTCGCATCCAAGTTTATTATATTTACCGGTATCAATTAGTCTACAATTTTTTTTTATTTACACGAAAATAATTTCACCGTTTTGTTTAGTTCAAACAAAACTTCCTCAAATATATAGTAGTCATAATGAATGTCAGTTGTTTGATAGTCCTAAGTGTTTTTAAATCAAAATATATTCTGCCGTATTTTTTTGAAATTTCTTTTCTAGAATTAAACAGTTGGTTACCTGTCAATATACTACGATAATGGCTAATAAATACGTCAAAAATCTTGATGAAAAACATACAACAGCGACCATGTGTTGTCTGAATGTGAATCGTCCTCTAAAAGAAACATCGCTTTGCACGGTGCTTAATAGATATATATTATAAGTAACTATTTATTAAGAGTTACTTATCAACTTATGATAAAGTTCCAAAGTTTCCAAAAGAAACAGAGCCTTTAATTGAGTGAAGTAACATCCTCAAATAAAAACATTCGCCATTGTTAGGATGAACTTCATAGACTCTGCAAAGGACTGGAAACCTTTAAACCAAGGCACTCTGCCTTGCTTCTTACGTTGAAACATCTTTTAGCATTATTCTACGTGTAATAACTTGGAACTTTGTCATTTGCAAAGGTTTCCAAAATATTGTCTGAAGCACCGAATTACTTAAAAAATGGCATTAATGTTATAGCCCGTAGATTGTTTTCAATATCATTGATGTTGTTTTTGGTAAAATATAATATTGCACATTTTTTAAACGAACAATAAGGTGAGCTCCTCCGATCACCTCTACCTTACCGTTTAATGAACAGTAAGAGTGATCTTAGGTGCTTGTTTATGCATAATAAATGTTAAAATCCATCGTACCGCTTATGATCTCCAAATAATTACGACAACGTCCGGAATAATATTTTCCAAATTTGTTTGACGTTTATATACTATAACGTCAAACTAATTTGGTATATATTAATAAGAACGTTGTCGTAACTTAATGCTCCTTTTATTTATGTTTTTAATAACATATTGGATTGATTTCATCCAACTGTATAGTTTAAGGTTAATGTGAGCAGCGAACATTTTTGGAATTAGGGAATCGTATCATACTATTCACCTTTAATCAATTTCGTACAGTAGCAGTTTATCCATATTTATCAAGTGAAAGACAACGATATTTAAGGTAACCGTTGCGCCAATGGAGTTTAGCTTTGAAGTCGCTTTAGGATCTTTTGTTTGCATGATTGCATCATGCCCTGCATGGAAAATTTGAATGAGAGCTGTGGACTAGTTTTTTTCTCTCATTTTCATTAAAGCTATCAATTTGATACAGTTTAATGTTGTTTACTAACCACAATGGCATATAAATATGCGATAAACTACGTATTTACCACTGAGTAACAAAGGTGTCTTGAGAGTGAATGGCTGCATCTGTAGGTTTGTCGCAATGAAAATAAACGTTACAAATTTTAGTTTTGTAAACTTCAACATTGTAAACTTCAATATTCCTTTGTTAATAAACTCATCATCAAATCATTTTTATGGTCTACAAATGAAAATTTGAAATTGTTTTTATTCATCCCTTTTTGATATATTGCCTCATTCTCGGGTATTTCTTGATTTTTAGTGATATTCCGAGAATATCTCCCTTGACTTATTGTTATATTTTTTGTTATATCCTGCATCTGCTCTAAATGTTTATTTTTCTGTATTTTTTGTGTTTTAGGGAAGGGTACCAACAATTTTTTTGTGTATTCATATAATAATTTGTATTGCATCCATTAAGTATAGCTTATTAATTATATGACACTGTTGAATTATTTCCTTTGTTAATCTTCTATTTGGAAAAAGCATCATTGGAGGAGTAACATTGCCATTAGCGCCATTATTGCCATTAGCATAAATATTGACATTAGTGTAAATAAAACAGCCAAGGTAGAATTTGCACAGGCCTTTTCTTTCTAATTTATATCTTTATTGCCTTTATCACCATTAAATGCACTACTGGGGTCAAAAATAATATCTTAAAATTGGTTTTCTTTTAAACTCGTATCAATGTCAATGAAACAACGTTTAATATTTTGCTTTGCAACAATTGCGCAACCAGTTTTTAGAGCCTACGGAGTTTTTTATAGATTTCCTTGTCAGAATGGCTGGTACCACATTTTCCCTAGTACATCATCTTTATATGAATCTCTTCTATTAGATTTTTTTAAGAATTTAGCTACATTTAACTGTAAATCTAATTTTTGTCAAGAAAAACTTTTTGACCGCTATCTTTGAGGCATGCCACTAAAGTGTTTCTTTATTATTTTTTAGAATTGGAGATTGACCTTGAAGCTTTATATGATATTAACTTCGTAATCTAAATTGAATTGTTCCTCTGGGTACTATAAAAGATTTGGAGGCTATTTTCTTTGATATGCCATATTTTACAACTTCAAGAGCTGTTGTCAAATTTATAGCATGGTATGTTTTCTGTAATTTTTTTTAATTTATCCATTTTTAGATTTTTTTGTGTAATCATATGGAGCCATCGTATCTGAGTAAATAAATTGAATAAATAATATTGGCATTAAAACCAACAGAAGGCTAATATTTAGACACTACTGGTATTTCATTTACGTCAGTTACTAGCATTGGTGATAATAAATTGCAAAAATCAAAATTTTGAAATAAAAAATTGGCACTCCCCAATATAAAAAACAAGAGATATAACCTAAGAAATATGTTTCTAATTTAAAACATAAATTTTTTGCCAAAGCGATGCCATTATTTCCGTTTCAGTATAATCATAGACTTTCGATATATCTAGAGTTTAATTGATAGTTATTTTTATATTTGCACAGAGAAAATGGCCGCTGTTACATATTTCACCGACCCGGACAAATTTGACCGCGTATCTTTGCCATAAGTTGTTACTGTTGCAAGTAATATTGTCAACATTTATAAGATGTGTGTTAAATTTTGACTTACATCTTGTCAACCTTAAATATTGTTTTAATAATATTTACCAGGGGTATAAAGTTATGAGTGTAAACATATTAATATCTGTTGGCATACATATAGTATATAGGTAAGTGAAGTAGATATGTAAGTTAGAAAATATTTTAAAATATCTTTATGCACATAAAATAAAAATAAGTTAAATTTAGATTAATATTTAACAATTTCTTTAAATTTTTTTTTGGGAGATACAGACAATAAATTTTTGGCGAATTATTTTGCCTATGAAGTAAAAATATAAAAAGAAAATTATTCCGATTTTTTTATTTTAGAATGTTTTTAAATAATATGTCACAGCTATAAAATTGTTGCCTTCTTATAAAATTTTTGTATCTTTTTGTCTATAATTGGCTGGCTTCAAATAATTATATGCACGATAGAAACAACGACGAAGCATTAAATTAACATAAGATCCATTACATGATATTAACCAAGAATATATATTTAAAGTAGCGGGTATAACAGCGGTGTTTACTTTCGGCAGTTGATACAGATTATATGCCACTATTTATAGCAATACGGCTGTTCGAACCATTGCTAATGCGAGACTGTGCTTTTTTTGAACAGAAAAGTTCAATACCGCACTTAAAACTTTAAAGAGAGAATCAAGATTTTTAAAATATGAAAATCTCTTTTTTACATTGACATAAACATGTACGTTGTCCTTGAAATGCTACAAATATTAAAGTTTCCGTGGCATTGATTTAAATTATCCCAAATCGGTGACGACTCCTCACACCCATAAACTACGAGGATCCCAAAACTATTCTAGACATTTTCGTAATATGTATTGCTAAAAATATTCACATATGTTAACCTTCTATTACTGATGCTGCTAAATTCAAAATAATGAGAAAACAACATCACTAGAAATTTATTGAAGTTTATCGGAAAACTAGAACGATGGATTCGAAATCTCATATTTAGGAGATCTAACGATAATGTCATATCCGTTAAGAATATAATAGGCATTTACATCGTTTGAGATAAATCAGATTTGTAGATAAGACGCTTGAGCTTCATAATTGTTATATTGTATTACTTCTATTGAAGTAATTGATTAAAGTAATACTACGATATGATAAGTCTTAGCGTAATTTTAAATGACTCATAAACTCAAACGACACATGTAATTGAAACATTATATGTGTCGTTTTAGTCTCGACCACGAATTTTAGTGAATGGAGGAATTCATTAAATAACCCGTTACCTGAACTGACTACATTTTATATTAATGTCACCTAAATACAATCAATTACCACCTTAAATTTCTATTATGTTCAATTGCATTTCCCAAACTGGCTAACTGAGTGCCTATAGCGGCATTAATAAGTGAATTTTCTCCTTGTTTAGCTCAACACGGTTTTACATTGTTAAAAATACACGTGATAAGTTTGCAACTATTTAAAAAATAAGTGTCGGCTTTACCCTAAATATTGTGATATAATACATTTAATATTCTAATGGAATATATTTAAGTAAGGGCTAGTTAACATGTATTTTGAATAATTTAAAAGCAAAAACGAAATGAACACCGTTATATTATTAATTATTTATTTCATAATTATTTGAATACCCTCACAATTTTTTGTTAGTATTTTTTTAGTTCATTGTTTACAACGATGAATATCATAATTTTTTAATTTAAAATATTGGTAAGTTACAACGAATTTCATAAAACATGCCATAATGAAATTCTCGAATAAAGCATCTGCGATAAGAGAAAAAAGTTTTATACTAATATTAATTCTAGCATAAAACATCTAAAAGCCATTTTACTAGCATAGTTAAAAAAATTATAAAACCAGATAGAACGCACTATATATAAAAGAAAAATCAACAAGGAATGAAAATGAAAAGGAAACAGTTATTTCAAATTTATTATGTTTTATACCATTATTTGAAAGGATTTGTCTTGGTTTCAATTAAGAAATAATATGTTTTAACATAACATCAACAGTCAAGAATGTTGTATTCTATAGTAATACCCGTGCTTAATTACAACACTCCATTACGACGCTTAGAGTTTCAATAAAAACATTATGTTATTACAGTCTGCAAGAAAACAAATTATTTAGGTGAATTTGTAGCAATTGTGACAGAATTTGTCAAAACAACGAAGGTTGATTTTTTTACTAAAGAACACTGTAAAAGCGCTCAATGTAGCCTTTCTATTACATATATGTAAATTTGGTGACAATGGTTTGTGGGCATATTTACATAACTTAATTTTCCAAATCTAAAATATTTAAATGAATATTTTTAAGCTTTACCGTATACGTGTGGGTTGGAATATTTTATCATTATGCTAAATTTAAAGTTTTTACGTAAAGCGTTTTCCTTAATATATTTATCAACAAGATACGTAAATATGGAACATACCACCCCTTAATAAATGAATTTAAATAATTATTTACTTGTGAATTATATTCTTAAATAAATAACAAAATTAAGGGTATTCTACTAATAATAAACATGAAAGGAATAAACATTTGACATATTTGTGCCTTACGACTTAACGAGTGACTACGTCTCTAACGTACATACATAAGCATAATAAAGTGAAGTATTATATCTGGCCACATTCCGTTTATCCAGTTCTATTTGGTGAAAAGTTTGTTTACGTTAGGGCGGTTAGTGCGGTTTACGGTACCGTGATTTATTAGAGTAGTTAGAAAGTGCTTAGTAGAGGAGTTTTGTTTTTTATTTCTAAAAAGACGTATAGTTTATCAAACAAAAACGTCTATTTATTTGTCAAGTGTCGGCGCAGTGAAAATATATTACGCAATATTATGATAATAGAACAGAGGTAATGTTTTATAACACAAAGGAAACAAACAGGAAAATACCACGTAATTCGGAAATGTTTTTGTAGCAATTTAATTTTATAGACGAGGAAAAATTTAATGTTTTTCTAGAGGTACCTTGAAAAAAAAAGATTAGTTTTTTAGTATGATCAATTCTATAAAAGGACCACTTTTAACTTACTGCAAAAATGGAGGAGTTTCAAAATTCGACGCATAAAAATGTTGTTATGTATCTGTTACTACGAAACGCGTTAACCAGTTTTCACTAATGTTTTTTTCCCCAATAAAAAAATGATCGGAACCTGAAAATGGACTCGGGTGGTATCCTAAGGAACGCTTCAATTAATGAGAATACAAAACCCATTTGAAAAAAACTATTACCGAGTTTGAACTATTTTGACCTGTCTTTATAAGTACTTTAATCATATATGGTGATCAGTGTCTGATTATGGTGTTGGAAGGTGAATTCATCCTCATTCAGGTCATTGAATTTAGGCTCATTCAACTTATATTGACGGGCCAAATGGTTATAAATAGTGACTAGGATCTGATTATGGAGTCGGAATGTGATGACAAAAACTCCTCAATGGCGAAGAGTAGATTTTTCCTTAAACACTTTCTTTTCTCGGTGAGGCTTTTACTCTCAAGTATTGGTCAGGATTCGATGATAGAGACGAAATGATGGTACAGTATTCCTCCATCGTGAGGAGTAGTTTTATCAAGTTTGGATTAGTTTGACTTATTTTAACAATTTATTTTGTCATAAAGAGTGAAGAATGCTTGTTAATGAGGAGAAGTTCATTATATTTACGCTCGTTTAACTTTTCTTTACAAATTTTCTGGTCCAAAGTAATGACCAGTGTATATACAGAACAGGCGGGTGACAACTGGAACTCCTAATAGCGAAAGGTAGATTCGCTGACTTTAAGTTCGTTTCATTTATGTGACGAGTCTTTTAGTTACAAGTGGCGGCCATGATCTGCTGACAGAAACGCCAAGTTATAACTGGAACTGCTTATGGTAGGTTCATCGATTTTGGGTCCGTTTAATTTGTTTGAAGATTTCTTTGCTTCCAAGTGGTGGTCAATGTCTGATGATAGACCCAAAATGTAGTGACAGAAACTTGTCAGTGGTGAAGAGTTAAGCAACATTTAGACGACGATAGTTCGTGCGACAGTTACCATCATGGCAGTGCTTGTCACTACCACTGCTATCAACTATCACCGTATATACAACTTATGACAGTTACTGTCATTGGCTGACTGCTACCGTCGCGCTATCAAGCGCGGCTATGGTTGTCCCGACTGCCACGACATTGTGCGCCCTCGACGTCAAAAATGGGAATTATTAGTTATAATTTTCTAGATTGCGATATGTTATTGTTTTGTTTATTCACTGTCGTCTTATATACAAATTACGTGTATATTTTGAGTTTATATTTTTTTAATTATTTTCTATATGAATTATATGATGTGATATTTTTTTTTTCAGTCCCTTCTCATTTATTCGTCCAAATACTCCTAGACTTCTTTTTATTTTTTTTTTATATTTAAACATCTCTCTAATTTCCATTACCGCAGCTATTTGCAGTTATACATCCATATCCAACTATAAATTAGTTCAAAGAAGTTAAAAGAAATTCAAATAATTTTGTTCAAGAAGTAAATCTAAAAAATTTAATTGATTTGTTTCAAGTAGTGCACTCTTATCTCAAAGATTTCTAAAAATCATAAAAAAACAACAGTTGTCACATATGCTGCTGTCACGGCAGTAACTTCTTTGTGTATACAGACAGACTTCCACACCGTCATCACAGAACACTACCACGACTTCTGCTGAAATGTCACCGTGTAGATGTACCTTAAACTCATTGAATTTGAATCCGTTAAGCAAGAAAACGTGAAAGTAAATAGTAAGTATTTATGTGCAAGTTTAAATAAAGTAACATAGATATTAATAGAAATATAGGTTGGTACCTAAAAAAATATTTAAAAAATTGCAGTTATTTTATAAACTATACTTTGAATCATTAATCACGCAATGGATATATAAAATATTATATTTCCAGTTGCTAGTAGATACCAATTTTCTTCATAATTCCTCAGATACCAATTAATCATTAGAATTGGGTAATTAAATTTGAAAAAGTCTATGTAATTTAGTAAAATATAAACACCATATATCGCTGAGTAGGAATATTTAATTTGATTAATATTTTTAGGTCACTATCGCCATAAAAATTGGGTAATATCATTGATATGTACTTATGTATGTTTGCGTGCAACCATGCATGTACATATTAATTTTAAAAACACCGCAAAAGTCAGTCCAAATTTTAGTAAACACCTTATTATTAAATTATTAGTGATTTCGTGACTTTCTGAGTAAGATATCATGAGAATTAAAAATAGAGAAATAAAAGCTTTCATAAAAAAAGTTTATCAATTTTAAATAACTATTCAATAAGGAATACAACAAAAATTACAAAATAAAAAAGTTATTATCATTAATTTAGCCATTGATTTGAAATCTTGTGCTTAAATATTTTTTCCAGATATGAATAATTTAAATAGACACACTCACACACCGACACATTAGCACCACATTGGTCAATACTCATCATTTGTCAGAAACTCAAAAATACCGTCGCATTGACTAGCGTCTCGAAATATTTGAAGAATTCGACGGGAGTCAACCAAATGCTGTATTCGATATTATCACAGATGATGAAAGCTAGATATAGCGTTATTAATCTAATACTTATGGGCAAATAACTAAGTGGGTGTTTCCGTCTGAGGAATTGTCAAAAGAGTGAAGTCAGGACAAAGAAGTGAAAACAAATGGTTGACTTGTTCTTCAGACAAAACTGTCTAATTCCTGCAAGTATATACCTGAACAGGTTTATATTAATGTTAAAGATCTTAAGCTTAGTTTCCTGAGAGATACAATGAGAGAGTTCAAATGGCGTAGGTAACAAAATTTTAAATATGGAAGAAGAGACCAATTTCATTTTATCATACTCCCAAAAACACTGTATCTGATAATACGTTGATTTAAATTGAAAACGTTTCAAAAAACAATGTTTCCTTATTCAATCCGAGAAAAAATGGGAGAAAAGTCATATAACAGGTAAGATATTATAAAATATATTATCTAATTAAACGTTTTTAATTATATTGATATCATTACGCTGTCTGCCTTTGTTTAAATATATAAATAATGTATATTATTAAAATAAGTCTATTAAATCTAAATTTAATACATATTTCATATTGCGTTAATATTGAGGAATATTTAGTGTAATTCGTTTTCTTGTCGAACGCAAGACTTTAGACAATAAAACGAAATTTTGTGAATTTCCATTACGAATAATTGCAAATATCTTGGTGTGATATGTTTAATTACCCAAGAAAATAATTCGCAGAAATCGTTGGAGTAGGTTAACGTAGATGAATTGGTGAGAAGACCAAAGGTTACTGAATATCTCCCTGATCTTGAAATTATTTGGTGGGGAAACCGATCAACTCTTTCCATGCTTCCATTCTGTGGCTTGTCTCAGAGTGGTAGTGAAAAAAGTCTCATGTTTGTTATAATCTAACCAGACCAGGGTTTAGAAACTCGGCCATGGCGTTTTCTAGCCTCCTACTTTTTCCGTAACAACCAGTTTATATAGATTATCTGGATGACTCAAGATACATGACCAAAGGCTACCATGGATCAAAATGATTTCTTTCAATCAATGGCCTAGCAATGGGTTCCCTCTCAGTCCTCTGTTAACCGAGCTCTTCATGAACAATCTAGAAACAGGCTTCTTAAATAGTAATTTAGCGACCACTGCAGGATAATATTATAGATACATAGACGACATCCTTACCTATTGGCAAGGTACAGAGCGACAATTAGACCAGTTTGTCAACTGTGCCAACTCCATACACAACAATATAAAATTCACTTTAGAGGTACAATTCGATAATGAAGTAATTTTTTAGATATCATATTAGAACGCAAAAATCATATACATAAATTTGGTACATTTAGAAAAGACACATTTGTCGACTACATAATTAATAGTCATTTACAACAACCTTTATACCATAAGTTAACAGCCTTCCATTCGATTATTCATAGAGCATTAACCGTGCCATTAGAAAAATCTAATTTATGTAAAGAAATGAAAACTATAAAAGAAATCGCAATAAATAATTAATATAACCCATCAAGTGTTACAAAACTGTATCAGAATAAATTACGAAAAATACTAATCCAAGAAATATACCCGGTAGTACCAAATAATAATCAAATTTACTATTAATTCGTCCCATAATAATCAATTAAACTGGGAAAACTCTTAACTAATAATAAAAATTTAATAATACCAAATATTATACTATGTTAAATAATTTGGGTAAAACCCTTATTGAAAATAAAAAATAGACAAATATAAAAAGAGTGGTATCTATAAACTTAAATGCAACACTCTAATAGCGTAAATATAGGTCAGACAGGAAGAGATTTTACTACCAGATACAAAGAACACATTGCCACCTGGCGAAATAACAAACCAGACACATCTCACTTTGCAAAACACCTCATTAAAAATAACCATTACTCTCATATCGACAATACTCCTTATATATTACAAATAAATACAAAAGGCAATAAAATCAATACCCTAGAAACATTAGAAATAAACAAACATAAAAGAGACACCAACGTAAATATATTAAATGAATAACTCAACACAATATCATCACCCATAATTAATATCTTCTAGATATTATATAGCTAGACACATTGATACTGTAGTACACTTCAAATTGTTTCAGCCCTGCTACGCATCTAAGCAGACACGTCACAAAAGAAAACAAAAAATTTGAGATATGTATAATTAGTTGTATAACCTTGTTCTAACCATAGATACCCTTTTTATTATATAAAATATTATTGAGAATAATATTAATTTAATTTTATCACATACACCGGAATTTTGCATTGTATAACTTTCGAAAATATAATCAAAACTATTCGGACCTCTACAAGTAATAGGAAAATCAAACCCCGCTTCCGCTATTGTTTTGTGTGCATTAAATGCAGTAGGAAGTTCCTAAGAGTTAATCTTTGCTAATTGCCCACCTGAAGATGTTGTAATACAACGAAACCTAGATCGTGGTAAAGAATTTAAATAAAGTAGAAATAATACTAAATCACGTAACTTCATTTAATTGTCAATAATGAATTTCTACAGAATTAACGCCAAACGTATTCAATAGTTGTTATTCATTTAATCAAAATTGTGAATAAAAGAAATTAGCCTGCTTGAATTATTTAAAATTTTTTGCAGAAATATTTCCACATAACTTGGATGTAAAAGGCAGTCAAAAATACAATTTACTAACTTCCATTTATTTATTTGTTTATTACAAATTAAGTTCTCTAGATACAATATTTGTTGTGCGCATTTTAACTAAATAGTCATATTAAAAATACAACAATTACTCTACATACATTTTAGGCCGATTTACTCAAAATGAATTAAATTTAAAAATGGGTACGTTTAAATGAATATAATTAATTAAAATACTGTATTAAAAGAAATGTTCAATTAAGTTTTAAAAAGCCTTTTCAAAAATCTTCACTTCAAGAGGTCCACGAGAAAAAATATCCTTCCTTCCGAAGTGAGAAAACTATGTGATAACCCTCAGAAGAAATGATAAAAACTTTTTCTTTATTTCTATACTTTCAAGCAATCTTAAATCGAAAGAATTGTGACTTTGTAACATGGAGACGGATAGATAGATTTGATGAAATTCCAAGACTGTATCTGAAATAGATGATCTGTACAATTAAAATAGTTAAATTCGCAAACAACAATGTATTATATTATTCATTATGGATTACTGTAACGGATAGTAAATAAAACTACAAAATAAAATATAGGAAAAATACTAACCAAAATTTAATTGATATCGTTTGTTTGCTCTTTGTTTTAGTTGATATAATTAATTTAAGAGATTTTAGAAACGGTTTCCTTTTAATGAGTTTTATGAACAAAGTTATTCAATTTTCCGGTAGTCATCAAATCAGACAAGTAAAACTATTAAATCACGACTGTGATCATATTGTCTTTTTAAAAGAAATTTTCGACCATAAACAATGATAGCCGGATTATATTTGTTTACGGACAAACTCATTTTACGAGGTCATCAAACGATTGGGCAAATATTTCATGGATATAGTAGATTGATACAGCTATTAGATAGTAAAAGTTTCTGAGAAGTTGTACATTTGTCAATCATCTGTATATAAATAATGTCTAAAGCAAAATTTCCTTCCAATTGTCGATAAATTTTGACAATAAGGGCGACAAATTACTTTACTTTCAAGGTACACATATGTATATATTTAAAGTATGTTTAAAGTATTATAAACCTTCATAATGTAAATTTTCAGTCCAATTAAATTAAATTTCATTCAGAGATTACACTGACTGTTAACTCGTTACATTTTTTTTTATAATCATTGTCATTTTGCTCCTTGATGCTTTATGTAATATGTATTAAGTTTAATAAATATTAATTAAAATAAATTTCATATTTAGTGTTTTTTTTTTACATCAAATTAAAATTTTCTTTATATTACACATACGAATCCCATTAATTTAAATTAAAAAATCATTTAGGATTTTAAAATTGCCAGCTTTAAGTTTATAATTCCAATTGCGTCTTATGAGGATTTCATTAGAATTAAAATACAATCTTTTAAAATATACTAATTATATGAAACCAGTGATATATTAGCTTACTTTATTACGAGATACAAAATTTTATCTGTTTATATATATATATATATATATATATATATATATATATATATAAATATATATATATGTATATATATAATACAATGATTTTTCCAATAATTTTAATAGATCACATAGGCAATAAATGTACAGCTTCAAATGTAATTAAATATTTCTTAGGGCATATTTTTGAAAGGGGTAACGAAAGTTCCCTTCATTATATAGTTATTTGAACAACCTTGGGATAGAAAGGTTACTTTATGACAATTGATTTTATATATATTTACTATAACATTATAAAATATTTCAGGCGAAAATCGGAAAAAAATGACACTTCGTTATTGAAACTTTGTCCTAAGCAGATTCTTATATTTATTAAGGAACAAAATTTACACTGCAAATTCGTCTTATTTAGTGTTTCAGTTAGAGTAAAATGTAAAATGTTTAATATGTAAAGTATGAAATCGGTCAATTGTGTGTCGGAACACGCACAACGCAGGGTTCCGCAATTTTTCTATCGTCTTAATTTATTAATGCAAGTTAACCGACGTAATTTAGTTTAAAATTCCATTCTAATATTAGTTTCTTAGCTATAGATTTATTTTATATTTTTCAACCCTATAATTGGAAACTTGTACACGAGTAGTTATTGAATTTATTATGAAACCTAAATTTCATGTTAAAAGACTTTAAAAATATTCGATTTTCTTTATTATATTTTGCAACGTATTAATTCCTATATGAAAAATGTTATGCAGAATATAATTTAGGTGGTTCTATAACTGTCAAAAATTCAAGGATGTGATAGAGGGGTTTGGACAGACAGACGTGATGAAATTATATGGATTCTGTTTTTGCCATTCCCCTAAAAAATCATAAAAATCAAAATATTTTAAATTAGATAGTACACGTTATAGATACCTATAACGTATACTATTCATTGTAAATACCTATAACGTACTCTATTTATTGCTTTCTTATTTCAATCTTAAAAAAGGTTTTACCGGTTAATCCTTGCACCTTTTTTCCCAAGGATTAACCAATAAAACTTATGACTTTAAACCTTTGTTCAAATAATTTTGTTTAAAGGCTAAAAGGTAAATTACTGCAATCTAGCATATATGAATCTTATCATATATGAATCTAGCATATATGAATCTTTTAGTTTAATTCAGTTTGAATATTAAAGGCACCGGCACCGGTATTCAGAATTGTTTTTTGTCATGTAGTAAAATAATAAAAAAATTTATTTACAAATAAAAATAAATTGGTTAAAATCTAGTTTGAGAATGAAATTATGCAAGGATCATATTACGTACGTTAATTTAGAACATAAGCCGTCATATATTTTTGGCTACTAATTATTTGATAATTATCAATAAATAAAAATATGTTATTTAAATTTCCGTCAAGTTGGAAAAGTTATTTATTTAGTCTTCAGTGTTTTTCAATATTGATGCTTTTGTAAAACTTTCATATTTATTTTACAACGACAAAGAAGTAATTTTTAAATCGTGAAATGTTTTTTTTATTGGTTTGTTTATCTCTTAGTAAAAGGAATCTTTAATATTTTCGAAAGGTATCCAAATATTTTTAGTGAAAGTAAACTTATTTGCTCATATGCCTACGGTATTATGTTTTCTCGTTGTCGTTAGACTAATGTTATTTTAGTGAAAAATCATCAAATGAAACAGTGTTCTTCAATAAATACAAATTCCAAAAACATGTTCAGAACTTTTATTAAGAATCTAAAGTCTGAGTATGAAACACTATTACCTTTGAGCTTCGTTCGGGATAGTGGTTTATTGTAACTATGTAGTATTAAAAGGCCGTTAACATTTTCAAATATGCGTTAAATTAGCATGGAAAACATGTAACAATTTTTTTTTCCCATAAAATATTTTGACTTATGTTCACATCAACGTATTCCTTACGTTGGGTTTACTTATGGGTACGGAATTATAAGAACAGCCAGTCGTATTAAATTTAAATTATAAATCGTTTTATAGATCAAAAAATAACACGAATAATATCTTGCTTAACAAAACAATAAATCAAAACTATCAAATTTCTCTATATATTTAGTACGTAAATATTTCAAAACAAACGGAAATTCTTTACTCTGACCGTAAGTTCAACAAATCCATTTATGTTAAATTTACATTAGTAACGTTGTTTTATGGATTATGTAACTAATCTTACGAAATATATTTCTTTCGATGTGTACTTGTGTTTGGCATATTTTACTTTTTTGTGTAGATATTACTAGCCATCCTGTAAAAGAGTTCTTAACCGTATTTTCTTTTAATCGCTTTTTTGTTTAACAATTATGTACGGTTCATTAGTCTTCTCGAGAGTTTAATTACTTATTATGTGTTCTAATTGTGCGAAGAAAAGTGCGTACTTATAATATAAATTCAGTGGTGTTGATTTTTATCGTAATTCTTTCAAACATGATATATCGAAAAAATATGGTTAGTTTGTCGTATAAAAGTATAAAACGAGATTATTTTGTCATGGTTTAATTTGCCTAAGTGGAAAATATTTCCATGGTACCATTTAGAAATAAAAACAAATCATAACAGACAGTCTGTAATATTTATCAATCGTTGAAGTTTTTGGGGTATTCTATTATTTTATATAATTTCCTCAAACATTATTTTGGTAAAGCTATAACACACGGTTAATTGGTTTTATAAAAGTAAAAAACATGACTAGTTTTTCACTGTTCAGTTTATTTAAGTTTAAGTTAAGTGATTTTAGCAATGTTCGGTTTAACAATAAAAATCTATCATGTATAAATAGAAATAGCAATGCGAGCGTTCTGTAGAAATTGAGGCTCTTATAAATATTTCAGACTACATATTATTTCTAATAAAATATTTAAAAATATAAATTTTTAGCAACGTAAATGTATTTCCAATTATATCTCTCACAGGCCTAAGACATGTTACAAATTAAATAATATTATTTCTCACCATAGAAACATATTCTTCATATCATTCTTTGTACGAACATTAAGTTGGTAGACTGTTAGATGTAATCTAGATTTTGAATACTTTTCAGGAAATTGAAAATGAAATAAAACTTTTTTATTCATTTTCAATTTATTATGGATGATAGAGGGGTGCCCCATTGAATTTTTTTGAAGATTTTTATATTCATATTTGTGTATAATTTTTTAAAATATTATATGCAAATGATGCATACACATATATATATATATATATATATATATATATACATATATATTTATTTACATATATATATATATATATATATATATATATACATATATATATATATATACATATATATATATATATATTTTTTTTTTTTATATGTATGTACGTACACAGGTTGTTCCATAAATCATGCACCAACCAGGAAAATAGCTGAAAAAACTTGACCTTATTATAGATACAATTCACTACTCTACGTCGATTGGCGCATCAAATTAAGTTTGATTGTCAATTTTTTTATCATACAGTATAACTGAGTAAACATTCTTTTTCAATTAGTTAAAAGATTTTACAATTTTTAGGGTTCTTTCAAAAAAAAATGTTTTCAGCAACAAACAAATTTCAAATCACACTTAATTTGTGACCATGGCATCAAAAAAATGACCTCAGATTAACGATTTTCACAAACTGAATAATTTATCTCGAAAAATAATAGATTTTTACTTACACTGTGGGTGCATTTTGCATATAAACATGTCGAGTTTGATTAAATATCAGGTCAACGACAACCGCACTCAGTCCACTGCTGGACATAGTCGTCTGCAATGCGTGTTTTATTGAAGGTAATAAACCCATAAAAGCCGCTCTGGGCAGGTAAACCGTTTTATTTAATTTTTTTTTAAATAGTTTCGGAACCATATTTTTTTTTCAATTGGCAATTCCATAAAAAAACATGAAATGAAAACTTTCGAGTATTTTCCTTATCCTTCAAAATTTTTCCCATAATTTTTTTAAAAATAAACTAATCCGATGTATGTAGGGTTATAATGCTTTATTGATATACCAAATTTCAAGGCTTAACCGTTTCTTAGAACATTTTTGTTGACACTTTTGACTAAATTTTATAACATTATCTTTGACAACATTATCTTTCATAAAATTCTAACAAAATGTTTTTGTCATTCTTTCAATAAATATTTTAGGTGATGGAAAAAATTTAAAAATTATTTTATCTGGTACTTTATTTCTGTTCTCCAAAATTTCCTTTTAAATATTTTTGAAAATTTTCTATTGAGTTTGCCACATGTATGTTAACACGCTTTATTATTTTACATCTATTTCAAACGAAATCATTTAAAATAGTGGCAGTGAAAAACTGTGACAAATGGACAGATCGGACAGGCGAAGGAACCGCGAGTGTTCTTGTCAGAAACAAATTACTCTCCATAAAAATATCACAAAAAGAGAATGAAATATACGCCACGGCTTTGGTTTGACGTATACACCTATTAAAGTTACTTTTATAAGCTATTTTGTGTTTATAATGCCGTTTGATAGAAGAGTTAACGTATTGACACTCATTAAAACTCATTGTAACGTAGGGCGCTATTCCAATCTTTACTTTCGTTCCATTTTTTCTTAAAATTGTCTGTCCTAATATACACACAAATGCATGAAAATAACTTCTGTTCAAAGGTCAAGTAAAATGGAAATTAGGAATGAACCCACTACCAGGATATAATTAAGATTAAAGTGAGATGTGGTTTAGAATAAATTAATAAAATTGGATTCTATTTACATTGCGATAACAAAACATTAATGAATTATTAATGATATTTTGAATGCGGAGAACGAAATTGAAATTATGTTGTCGATTTCTATACAATACAATTCAATCCAAATCTGACACACCTATCGTATTCAGAGTCCGAGCGACGTGATTGGTTTACGGAGATATCCTCAAACAATGACCAGATTTCCAAACAATGCGTTGTTTGGAAAATGTCTTATTTGATTACAACGTAACAATGGACACGTGGACAAATATACAGGAGATTATTTACGAGTAGAAAAATGGTTAACAAGAATAGATTCTACTGTTACTTTGAATCATGGTAAAATATTTATTTGTCATTTATGATACATCCAGCAAATATTATGAAAGAGTACGAGACACCTTTGTGTTTTTAGTAAGCAGAGGGTAGCTGATTTAAATGAAATAATTAGTGGAAATTATATGAAGAGATAAGGGGATTAGGTTTATTTTAAAAGATTATGTTTACTCCTGACATAAACAACATTTTTGGAACGAAATTACCCTTTACAATTTTTTGACATTTGCGTATATCTCTTCACTCCTATAGTGACTAAATTAGATATTAACATTTTTACTCAAGAGCACACTAAGGTTAGGGCATATTTCTTTCAGTTGAGTGAACAATTTTTATCCTTGCTAATTTTTAATAATAAGTAATAAGGTAATGACGGCAATAAGTCGGTAATCTGAGATGATCAATCAAGAGGTGGAAAAATATGTTAGTATGGCAACATGGCGACTATGAATAATATCGAGCACTTTGGAAAGCAAATCGAGACTTCACAAAGTCTCGATTTTGAAGCGTTCACGTTAAGTTTCTTGATGCTTAGGATCAAACATTTATGTCTTTTTATTTTCCAAATCAATCGATATTCCTTTATATTAATATTTTATCTAATCTTTTAATGTTAATTTTGTAAAATTTGGATAATTTTTAATTTTTATGAAATTTATACTGTTTTAATTAATATTAAATGTAGAGATTTTATTTGTAATATATTTGATAAAGTACGAAAAGGTAAAATCAATAACATCTTAAATAATTTGCTTGCTTAACGAAAGCTACTATATTAATTTATATACGTAACTACGCATATTTCCTATGCGTTACGTTTGCAACATTGACTGAAACTGAGCAATTTCAGTGAATATTTAAAATGATTTCCTTGATCCTTTGTAAAATCATTAAGTTAATAATAAATTCACGTAACAGGACTAAGCCTGGTGTACATAATAAATACAGTATGGTTCAAATTATGCTTAGCAAATGTTTAATTATTCAATATATTTGACGTTAAATTTGTAGAAATCCATTTAAATTTAATTTTTTACGAATGGTTTCTACTTTATATTTCTAAAATATTTACAAATTGCTCATCTGAAAATGTTGGCAAACGAGACCTAGGTCGTGGTAAAGAATTTAAATAAAGTAGAAATAATAATACATCACGTAGTTTCATCTAGTTGTGAAAAATTCAATTTTTTTTAAATATTGAAAATTACATTCCTTAGAATTTGTAAATTATATATATATATATATACACACACACATATATATATATATATATATATATATATATATATATATACGTATATAAATATATAAATACAAGTCAATTAGTCGCCGTTTCTGAGGGATAAGTTATCTTTACGAAGGTAGTAACTTTGTTCTCGTTTCATTTTGAAGATGAATACTTTAAATTAAAATGATGAACTCGTTTGTTTAACACAAGACAAATCATAATAACGATAGTAATTTAATACAAAGTTATTAACTGACTAAATATATTTCCTAAACCTTGGCTATGACGGATAGGGCCGAGCATTATACTTTAATTTCTTGATTTATTGAACAAAATGTTCATAAATTACACTTCTTGAAGTTTTGGTGTCGATGTTTTAGACATTTAAATACATAGGGCAGTAAAATGGCAAATTAAGAGTATAAAAGGTTAAGAAAATCAGCGTATATTTTTATACTGGTTATATTGACAGTTTAATTTTTAGTCATGCATTTTGGTTTTGTTCTGTATAATCTAAAACAAAATCTATGGTTTTTCGGTTAAAAAGATATTTGAAAAATTATAGTTTTTATTGACTTTTTGTGTAATATATTTAATATAACTTTATAAAACATACAATTACGTTATTTACGTGCTGTTCCTATTAGTTATAGGAAAATATATTTATTCTTCAGGGTATTTTAGAAAAAAAATCGTCTGTCTTTACTTTTGCCTGGGTTTCAATATGTACTTTTTGCTTGGTTGTTTTGAAAAAGTATATGTTATTTCATCTAATTATGTTGAAAATGTATGGTATTTCTACCCTTGATAAGTTTAGTATTTTTAGAAGGCAGAAGTTATAAGTCGGTGCAAGTTTTACTACACTGTGGAAAGTCATTGAGAAGAGGAGATTATGTTACAAACTTCTGACGAATGATAAGTTTGTATCAGAATTTAAATAACCTGCAGGTGCCATAGTACCCAAAAATTACAGTGCTGGAAATATTATCCGTAGAAAAGTTAAAAAGAATTAACAAATTCAAAGGATGCTTTATTCACCACCAAAACCTATTTAGGTATGTTATCATCCATTAACTTAATAAGGTTTACTGTTATAAGGTGTGTTTGTACACAAACACCAGATTATTATTTAAATCCTATTTTTTTATATTCCATACGTCGATTTAAAATATGGCAACTAATATTGAAGGCCATCAAATTTTAATTCAAAACGGGAAAACGTTTCATCCTAGCTAGTTGGTTTGTTGCTATTTGCCAATTTGTAAAAATCTCACTTTGAATTCATGAAGTTCGTGAAACAAAAAGTCGGTAAAAGTAGTTTCAATGGAAAGGGAAGATATATAGAGATAATGGATTCTAAAAGAGATATTGGCTACTATAAAAATTAATTCCACGCAAACCATGTCTATCCTAAAGAAAATATTTCCGAAGATCAGTAATTGGTTGCTTTGCATTCCGAGTAAATTTGTTAAATGTGGTACAAAATTATGAACGCTGTTCTATAGTAAGATATCATTGAGATTAGAAATGCACGTTTATACAGAAAATAAACCAAATTTTGCTCCAGAGAATAATCGAAGTATGTGTGTGGTTTGTGACTTAACTTCTGTGCTCCAGAATCACAATATTACGTGTAATATTTTTTCTCTTTTTCCTTATGAAATATATTCAATGCTAAAAAAATTGGTAATGCTTTATAAAAATAAGCAAAAGTTTTCGAGAAGACTGTTCCAGGTTATTTTTAAGTGGGTCAACTGCTGTTCTAAATTATTTAAGAAAGAATAATAAGAACATTATTCTTATGAGTACATCTTACTGATAATATATCTAGTCAAAAATGATGACAACTGATAATATGTCTAGTCAAAACATGATGAAATAACCTCAGATTATATTATATAATAAACACTGCGGGTAACATGGATAATGCAGGTAGTGGAGAAAACCAAAATAATAGAACAAGGGGTGTACGAGTATATAGAATAATTGAAAGAACACGTTTATTAAAGAAAAAGTTTTCTCAGAACAAAAAAATTTTCAATATCAAACCATTCTCAATTTCATTCACAATTACAACTATTAAGCAAGTTCTTTACCGATATTGCTTATCAAAAAATGAAAATAAAGCTTTCATAAGATATGTAGACCGCAACAGATGTACATAATATACATGCAAAGAATATATTATATATTTATTTTCCAATTGGATATTAATTGAATGGTGTAATTTAAAATTGTGCTATTAGTTTTGAATATTTATATAATTTTTTTATTCTCTATTTCATTGGTTATCTTAAATGAAATAAAACATAAAACAGTCTTTACCTTCTTAATTTGACAATTTATTCGATAAAGATTTAATGATTTGACCGATGCAAAGAGATGGAAAATGTCAATAGAGAAGCAGGTTCAATTTATTAAAAGAATGTGAATTGATTTTGGTGAGATATTTGGACGAACATATTAAAAAATAATGAACTCTTGAATTCTGTGGCTCACAGCCATCATGTAAAATATCTTGAAATTTCATTTAAGTGACTTGATTGTCGTTCATGTGTATCCGGTAGACGACGCTTGATTTTGATCTGTTTTTGGTGTTATAACTGTGAGATACTTTTTTATAATGTTAGTATATGGAGTCTCTCATATTAATATAAATACCGGGGTATCGTCGGGAGTAACGGAACCTTAAATATACTGATAATATGGCAATGTAAAAGTTATTATATTTTTGTAAATAAGTAACACATTTTAATAATTTTAAAGTGTTGAATATATTTGGCGTTAATCTTAACTAATATCCCACCTGAAGATGTTGCAATACAACGAAACCTAGGTCGTGGTAAAGAAATTAAAGAAAGTAGAATTAATACTACATCACGTAGTTTCATTTAATTGTAATTTTAAAGTATTCAGATAATAACTTTTTTAATTAAATAGGCATGTTGCAAGAAATTTCACATTACTTTTTGTTCATTAATTGTCAAAAATATTGTATAAAAAATAACACAAATTTGCATAATAAGAGGAAATTCCATGTCACCGCTTAGGTAAACTTGATAATTAGGTAAAATGAAGGGGCGGTTGTTATTTGCTATTGTGGCTCTAAAATCAAATAACTGAAGATCTCATTATTTTTGAATCGCGTGTCATTCCTAATCGCTTGACTATCTGCGAGTCTCTCTTTCAAAATTGCGTCGGTACTAACTTATCGAAATGTGGTATTTCAAAATATTGCATAACCATTTTAGGCAGCTAAAATACTGTGACATTTCTCGTCATGAATATCTTTGATAAAAATATGTATGAAAATTTTGTATTGCAAAATGAAAATCAAACTAAATATGACATGAAAAAAGTGATAATTTTCAAAATGAAGTTATACGTATAATAAAATAAAACAAACTGAATCCTGTACACCAAAATGATTGAAAAATAGTAATTAATTTAACGTAAAGAAAGATAATAGAAGCCAAAAAAATGTTTATGGAACTTTGTCTCTCTGTAATTTATTCGTCAATAACACAAAATCTACTAGGTGTATTTTGATGAAATTGGGTTCTATAATAATATATCGAATTGTATATTATAAATAAAATATAAATAATTTTAGGCTAGTTTTGTATCCAGAAAAATTTATATTTTTTTCGCATTAATTTATTACACATATAGCACTTTTTCTGAATTGGAATAACATGTTTCATGTTTTATTGTTAAATTATATGACATATAAAATTATCGTTTATTCGTGACTTTTCTCTTTTTATATTACTTAGTACAAAGAAATTTATTTTAAAATTATAAAAAAATGAGCAAAGAATGGAAAAATATTTAAGTCAAATTGTCTACTTACAAAAATATTATATGATTTTCAAGCCCTAAATAACTATTGAAAGAGTATGTTAATTTTTATCAAACCAATATAATGATCATTTAAACAAAATAATTACATTAAACTCAAAAAGTTAAAGCAGAATAAGAATGAACCGATTAACTTAAATCAGTGCAGTCAGCTCGAAGTAATTAATAGGCCTATTAAAATAATCTACCAGGTACGTTTGGAATTATGTACAAATGCATATTTAAAAGTAATTCTAATTATCTATTCAACAATATTAATATTATTTCTTTCGTATTTTTTACTATTAGGTGTTTAGCCTTTTTATGCATTTTTTATTTAAACCCAGGATATGGATAATATCACAACCGTACTATAGCTTCCTACATAAAGTCGATTTTGAAATAGACCCAGTAGTAATATAGGTTTAAAATTGGTTTTATACTAATAAGTAAACAAACATTTAAATATAAAGAATTATTTAAAACATACATAATATATCCTACACTTTTTAATTACTTTTTTTAAGAATAATTATTTTTTCACTAGTAAAGTGTAATAAATGAATTCTAGTTTTATCCTAATTACTAAAGCACAGACATTTTTATTAACAGTTGCGTCTTTAATAGGCTTCTGGATAATTTAATTTAAATTACTAACTTTTTAAAGTATAACAGAGAACACACTTCAAAACAAATACATCAGTATGATATAGCCAAAATACTGAAAATTTATTAACAAAATTTTAAATTTAGTTTTCAGTGAAATTATATTAATAAGGTTCAAATTTTATTTATTCATCTCATTATTGCCACAGCACCCAAATTTTACTATCTGCCGATTATAATTCTTTAAAACAAATTAAACTAATGGATTTGCTTCAATAAAAAAAATGTAACTCGACATTTTTTCATGTATTTCATAATGTTTACTAAATTTGACGAGAAGGACTTTTTAAAATCAAACAAACTATTTAAATATAAAAATTACTACTCATAATGTTTCCTAAATTTTTATTTTACAACATGTATGAATTTATAGTCCGTAAATTATTCTTTGAACATAACTAAAGAATCCTTTTTGCACCTACTTCAATAAACATTCAGTATTTTTTGTTTCTTTTCATTTTATACAATAGCTTACAACATGTGTATTGGTTTTGAAACAAAAAAACATGTATAATATTACCATTTATTAAATTCGATATGGCCATTTATAATGAAATGCTATATTTAAAAGTAAGATTATTTTGAATTATGACTTCCAGTTTATTCGTTTAGTATTAGCACGCCATGATGAGTTTGAAGTTCGTTTTGACGTATTTGAGTAGATAGAAACCAAAATTTCGTGAATATTGAAATTGGATGTAAGTTTTAATGACAAATTTATTTTTATAAAATTTTTATATATTCACAAAGCTTTGCGTCACGCTGTATTGTAAATTTGATATGATTTTATGTAATACTAATTTCTTGTAACAGTTTTCCCGATTAGATTTGTCTTTTATTTCTTCATGAGCAAATATCAAATATGCTCAAAAGAAATACAAACAAATTACATAAAAGGAATAGGAAAAGAGATTTTTGGGGAACTATATTTGAAAAACATTACCTTAAATAAAATAGTTACATATATTGGAATTCGTTTTTTTAAGCAAAATTCCTTATAAACCTTTTTAGTTTGAATGCGGTAATAAATTTTATAAATTAATGGGAAAAAATATTAATGTGTTTTTTGTTTGGGCAAACACATTTTAGGTCATCCATCTTTTCAAACCTTTGGAAAATTTTTAACAAAGGTTTGAAAAGATTAATTTGTTTGCCATCCATATGAATTTACATGACTGTAAGTTCGAAATAAGCAAACCGCTGATACAAAATTCAGTCTCGAATTTCTTATTGTTAGAGGTTTAATTTTTAAAATACCTTTCAAATTTCAAGTTTTAGACTTTATAATTACAGGGTTTCAAGATGATTCTATGGTATTTTGTTTTATTTATTTATGTAGATTTAGACATGTTCCAACCCAATGATATTTAATACAACACTAATAGTTAACTAACAAACAATAATTGGTTTTAATGTTATACATTTTATTTAGTAAATTTTACTGCTTATCTTTAAATTAAATCTTTTGTAATTTTTCTCAGTTCAAATTTGGTGCTGGCTATTAAAATCGAAATCACATTCTAGTTTTTAAATTAGCTGATAATATAGCTCTTTTAGTCGCTAAAGTCTAAATGCTCTTACATTTATTTCCTTCAACCAAAATTATTTCATTATGCATCAATATTAAACCCTAAGAAAACGCAAATTCCTCAAACCCAATCTTAAACCCTTTAACAATATCCTCGTCTCAAGTATTACAAATAAACATATTAATGCACTAATGTTTCCGTTATGTTTAACACAATATTTACTTCCTTATGTATCTACATGTCTTTGATAGCACCCTTGGAAAATTTCCTTACCCTATTCATAATGGAGTTATCTTCCAACTTTAATTAGTTGAATAAGTTTTGTGTATATCAACTCATTAAGATTCCCACGAGTTACCCTATCGAAGTTTCGCACTAAGTTCACTGTAAATATGTGGCGGAATATATTAATTATTATTCTTGGACAGCCGTGGCGAAATGTAATTTGGATCCCTGCTTATCCCTTATGGAATAACGTTTCCGGTGATATTATAATTTGACAGAATATGTAACTGTAGTATCTACGATATTTCATAATTATCAGAAATGGCAAATGACACAGAAACATCGATTCGTTGTATGTGTTGTGGCGCTGCGTGAATAAGTTTTCATGATTTCAGAAGTAAAATAGTAATGGTATCGTAATGATAAAATTTTACAGGGTTTTTGTTAAATTACAAAATATGTTGTGGTTTAAATAATATATTCAAATGAAATAAGCGTCACTCAATACGAATATGTGAATTTGAGCTTTTTACAATTATGCTTCTTTTGATATTGAATTTTTATCAATAAGTATGTCTGAGTAAAAATAAAATTAAAGTGTCCAAATGAGTTCTTGTTTGCTTGAATGCGGTGATAAAGAATGGCGGTAGATCCCATTTATTTTGGGAAAATTTTGGATACCATATCGTTACTGAAGTGTAACATTAGACGAAGCAATTTTTACAAAATCCACAAAAAAGTTTCTTGGAATTTGGAATTTGAATTCTTAAAGGAATTCATTTCATTCGTCTTTGGTAGACAATTTTATTTGAAAAACTTTAATTTATATTTCTCCTATTTCCAGGAAGGGTGAGAGTTACATATAGATGGGTGCTTAGGAGGACAGAATTTTATCAAAATGTCCCTGAAGTCTTTTATGTTCCTTCTAGTACACCTGTTTGTTTTAAATGGAAATGGTAACAATAAATTTAATAATTATAATTTGTAATAAATATATTATAATATTAATTAATTTTTAATAAATTAATAAGTTTTTCATTAGATTTAAATGTTAAAAAAATATGTTCGGAATGAGTTTTTAAAAATCTCACTTTAAGATAACAAACATTATAAAAAGCATCAGATAAAATAAGACGACACACCGGTGTCTTATATTATTTTTAATTGAACGATATGATTTGGTACGTATTTTTATTTGTTTGTGACTTAAACATTTTTTTATTGAAAAGTTCTTGAAAGGTTTTGAGTGTTTTCTGACTTATCATCATTAATTTATGATACCCAGACTCGAATTTAGTGGATTAACATGGACTGAGTAAAATCTCGATCTTATTGAATTTTGAAAAAAATAATATGACATTGGTTCTTGTTTGTGATAAAAAACTGGGTGGTAAATTTTATGGAAAGCGTATTTGATGTAAATATATTTAAAGTAGTCTAAATATAAATTTAAAATAGTCAGTAAATACAATATTTAAAGGAGTCTGTTTCCAAAACGACTTTATTTTACCATAGTTAAAGAATATATTACTATACATAGCAAGAAAATTTCGATAGAAAGCAGATATGGTAAAGATAGTTTTGAAATAGTGTATTTTTTCAAAATCATTATACGTACTTTAGTCTAATAATATATTTTTATATTTCGATATGAAACACGTCAAAGCAGAATATGTTTTTCTGGTCGGAATGTTCTCTATTTAGGAAGAAAAGTGAATTAAATATAACTGTGGGAAACTGGCACTGCATTTCAAAATAAAAAGAGTCGAAAACGTCAAGTCTACATATCATAGCAAAAGAATTATAATAATTTTCGCGATTTTACTCGGTCAAAACTGATTAAATGGAAGTTACGTTTTTCATCTAATTTTTATTATTTGGAGTGTACATGGCCAGGCCGAATTTTATTATAAGGTGTATATTTTTTATATTTAGAAGTAGTGGGAGTGTTTAGATATTTTATTATTTATTGATATTTTGTTAAATTAATATTTACTTTTTACCAAATCCACTATGTGGGCGTATTTATTTTTCATTATTTCTTAATTTAAAATTTAATAATAAATACAATATGGAACAAAGATCAATATTTAATTTACAGAAATAATCGAAGCGAACCAGGGCAACGAAGCGGCATACCGAATTTACGAAGTCGAGTACTTGTGGCATCCGTTTGGTCGAGCGACTAACTTCATACGCGGTGAGAGTCACAACAGGGATGAGACAATCAACGTTGATCCAGAGCCAATAGTAGTGAGTGAGCCTAATAAATACAAAAACAAGTATATGGACAATGCTGATGATCTACAGAAGCAGTTAGATTTCGAGAAGAAAGAGAGAAATAAGCATATGAAAGTAGGTAAAATGTTTATCTATATCTAGTATTGAATTCATCCGTTCATAGCAAAATATTTCATTTACAGATACATTTTTTGTTAAGTTCCGTACTTCAAAAGAAAAAAATAGAACTCTCATAAGATCACTGTCTGTCCGTTCACGCGTCACAGCCGTTTTTCTCAGAATCTGAGGGAGAAGCTTAAAATTTGGTATAGTAATAAAATTTATTAACCCTTATATATCAGGTAAAATTCCAAATAATTAATTTGGAAACTTTTAGGGAAAATTACGCTAATTATAAGGATCTCAAAAATATTTTTTCCTAATTGAATATATTGTGTCTTCCGTTATATAGTGAAAAATAGGGAAAAAAATATGTTTCGTAAAATGTATTAATGAGCCGACTAGAAAAGAATAAAAACAAACTTTAAATTTTTTTTAAGTTTTACGTCATGCGAGATATCATTTAAAAGGGCTTGTGACGAAAAATATTAAAAATAATTTTTTAATTCTTTTCATTTGCATATAAAAAAAAATTAAAGAAAATTTGAAAGCATTTTCCCCCCTATTTTCGAAACTAATGAGCCAAAAATTATCAAAACATGGGATTGAACAAATCTCATTGGAAAATAACGGAAAAGCTGTAGCAATTATCCTAGATCCTATAATTTTACAGATATTAACATTTTTTAAATATATATCATGTCTTTACGCCTGTGAAATATTTAGAGACAATATATTAACGATCTGAAAAACTAATATTACTTAATAGTTTAATAGAAATACAATATACCCTTAAATATAAACATTTATCTGAATGTACCGTACACATAACTTGAATCTGCTGTAACCAAAATAATACAAATTTTTTCGTGCTTAATACATTACGATTTTTCGGTGATGAATTGATAAGGCAGGTCCATTAATTTATCTAATGAATCTTCTCATTCATTCTATATTAGCTTTAACCCCCGACTTAACTCCTGTACAGTTAGGTTAAGGCACCGAGATTTATCTCTAGTCTGATGCTAGTGTAACATATCCCAATAAATTATAAGGTGGTTAAGTAGGAACCTTATGAAAATTAATCCAATGTGGACACTAAGCTTCAGGAATTTTTTTGATTACTTGACAACAAGTAGCCTGTGTGTTTATTCCCCCTGTAGTTTACATTACGCGACATACGAGGTATTAGTTAAGAGCCAGAAATATGCAGAATTCCAATGACAAGTTTCGTTAAAATTAAACATATTTTTAGGATTATTTAATAAAATTCTATCGTTATTTTAATTCACATGATATTTGGTCCACATTAATCTTATATTCATAGTAATATATAAGACAAACTAAACGTAAATAAATTTATTTCAATAATAACACAGAAATTGGTTATAACTTCCTTGTACCATGAAAATAAAGCCCTTGGTATATAACCGACTATTCTAGTTATATAGTTATACTATATCAAAATATCGACACTGGTATTTCCGGCTTCAGTAGGAAATAATGTCTATTACTTATATAAAAAGGACGAAACCTCCAATATTCTTATCAATAAAATAAAATATGTGCTCGTCAACCAATTCGTTTGGACATGTATTCGTAAATACGGAAAAAATTTAATATAGCCAGAAAGTATTTAAATTTATATCAGTATGTACGCCATATGTTGTTAAATTGTTATATCGAGCCGGTTTCTATAAGTTAATGATAATAAAGTAGGAAAATTACAATCAATATTTTTTCACATCATTTTCCGATTTCAAGATACACTATTTAATTCCTTAGGCAAGGGTTGCATCCTGCAATGCACTATATCGGACGCCGCGCGTTATTATCAATTGAGACGTAACGGTTTGCACCGAATATCTTATTCGGCCTTGAATGTTCAGTAATAAGAAAAATCGATTATATCTTTCATTCTGATTAGATAGTTTTGATTGTTAAATGATTAAGAAAATAAAAAATGCCCGTCAAATTAAAAATTTCTTTGTCATATTGTTGAACGGTTCCCGAAATAACAATTCTAGCTGTACCAACTTCTCAAAACTCCCTATATTCAAAAAGTTAATAAAAATTAAAGCAATACGTATACGGACGTTTAACCACAGTAAGAACAAAAATAATGAATGCTACAACAAGTTAATATTAATAAAAATATACTGTACGTCATTGCATATTTGGCATTATAAACACTAAAATCAAAATGTGCAATGTGGTGCTTAGATTTAGTTTAAAGGGTGTATATACAGTTAAGATGGTAGGAAGATGCTGGGTCTTACAACAAGTATATGAAATAGGACATAAAAAGTAGGCTTATTGCAAGACAAGTAATAAAGTTAATAAAAAAAACTGAGTTTCAAAAGACGCGAACTAATAATTTTTTAAAAATTTGATTTATACTTGCATTTATATTAACAAAATACGAATTTAAATTACGTAATATTTCATATTCACTCAATTTTAAGTTTCTTAATGTTACTTGGGGTAATAATTTTTGCTGAGAACTAAAGCAATAATTATGGAGAAAGATAAACTAGAATTCCGACCAATTCACAACTTAACTCGCATATTACCCTCACATTAGTGCAATGTTATAGGCACCATTAGGCTGACCTCATTCGTACCAATTTGGAATGCGATAGGAATATAAAATTTGATCGAGTAACCAGTGCGATCAGATTGTTTCTTTTTATATATTTTAATTGTACTTGTAAATTGTACTTTGTTTTTGTACTTTAAATGCTATATCAAAAGTAAATTTAAAATAGTTTTCCTTGTGTGATTTTTCTAATTTCACCATAAGGTCCTAGACTAGCGTCAAATACAAATTCATTTCTTTTAATGGTCATTCAAAATATATATATTCTATATATGCGTTTCTATACTTTCCTTAGTTGTTCTAAGTCATAGATTAAGTTTTATTGAAATGTTTGATGAATTAATGATTAAACATTCTTTTATTTAAAGAGCTGTTTACGAAATTCACCTAAAATTTTATTCCAAATTCACGTCCGCCCTCATGAATAGGCCATAGTGTATTTTGATAGACCATATTTTTAGAACAGCTTTTTGTAATTTTGGAGTAAGTTTTGATAAAAAAAATGTAGAAAAAATTATTTTGGTAAAGTGTAAATGAATTATACAAGAGTTTTAAAAATGACAACGTTGACAGATGTGAAATTAAATTGTCATTTCCAAAATAAAATATTGTATGGTTGCATTTTGATATCGTCATATTTATCATAGTTAGCATGTCTATCGTGATTTAGACCACATAATGAGTGGGTTTTTCAATTTTTTTTTACCTAGCATTTTGTAATCCAATACAAACTTTAAATCATATGTTTGAACCATTTTATATTTGAAATGTACATAATTATTATCAAGGGAACATAATTCTTAAACGTCGTTTTTGTTCATACTTTTATTTCGAGGATTTAGATTATTTACATTGTTTTCAAAACAATAATATTTACGTATTTTATATCTTAACATAAGCTCAGAATTTAAATTACAATCTACTCTAGCCTCATAAAATGAAAGAAAATAATTAGTTTTGCTCGGTGAAATATCTTCGCTTTCTATTTATGCCAATACAATATTATTGCTAATGTGTTTTAAAATAAAATGAAATTACGTATACTTTACGTCGTTTATTTGTATATTACGGAAAATATTTTATTTGGATACACCAAAGTGGTCAAAAAGTATAATTTTTTTTAATATTTTTTAACACTGAACCTTTAAACCAATATTTTTCTTTATAACCATTGCTGCAATCTAGCAGAAGTCAAAAATTATCATCGGGAAAAATACTACCACAAACCTCATTCGAACAAGTAAAAACTGTTTACGTCATATGCTAATTTTTAATTTGAATTTTAATGTCCAAAATAAATTTATTTCGATTCTAACGTAAGGCTGTGAATCCATATATTTAAATTTACCGATCTCTTAAATTTATATTCAAAATAGCATGGTTCATTATCAATTTAAGTTTAAAAACATTATTTTATTGCGTTTTTGCCACAAATTACCTAATATTTACTGTCTAAATTTATTGTAACTTACAAGTAAAGTGTGTGAAATATTTTAAATATCAATAACACGTAAACCAGGCCACACTCCAAGTGGAAGCTCTTTTGCGTGAAGGAATTTGGTTACGAGCGTTGACGTGTTCCACATGTTAATATATTTATGGATGTTAGCAACCATTCGGACTAATATGAAGTCCATTTATCATCTTGGAGAAATAATAAAATAATTTATGACGAATTTTAGATGAGTAACGCTAATCTAATCTTAACACAATTAATTAGTTTATTAAAAAATATTTAATCCCCTATAATTTGAAAATCTGATATTATAATATAATAATTAAACCTTTGGTCTAAGGTAAAGAACTGATAACGTTAAATGGGTTTAGATTCAAACGGTATCAATTTATAGAATTAAATAAAAAGAAGATTACTTGAAATATTTATTGAAATACAATAATTGCAAAAAAATTATAAGTGGATAGAATTTACTATCGCCTCCACGTACAATTTTATTTTATAAAAAGGGGTCTACATTTATGGGGCTGTTTTGTAAACCGTATTTGAATCTAATAAATTTGATTGAAAATTTATTGACATTCATAAGGAAAATGAGTAATTACGAGTATAAAATGATAATATCTCAAATTAAATCTAAACTCGTATGTATTATGATGTGTTGTGAATCAAGAATGATATTAAATTGTATCACGTTGCCATCAAATAAGCGTTATAGTTAGTAGAGCTTAAATTTAAATGTTAAGATTATGATATGTAGATAATATATAGAATAAAAGACAAATTTGATTTTTATTAATAAAATTATATTTCCTTGAAAGTTTAGTGTGAGGTTTTATTACATTTTTTTTTCTTCTTTCAGCTTAAAAAAATATGGAATATTAAATTTTCTGCCAAACCGGAAAAGCGACGAAATCGCAAGAAGCGCTTTGTGAGTATATTCACTATTCCTAAGTACTTCGAGTTGCTTTAAAAAACGAAAAACTGAACAAACTTCTACAGTGACTTATGTGTGGTCTTTCACCATTATTGGTATAGCATCAAGTAGAGAATAACTTTTATTCCCGTATAAATCTTATATCCACAGTGTGTTTTCTGTTTTAAAACCCCTCTGAAATGACATTAATTATTAACAGTTGTATTTTAATACTTTCCAAAGAGCGCCCTTTTTTAGTTCCCTATTTATTTCCTATCTTGATATGCAATATATTTTGGTTGGTTTTGTATGTTACACAATATTACAACGTTTTGCCAGCGGCTTCATCCGTGTGATTAGACTTATATACATTTAAGTTCTGAGCTTTCGAGATTGTTGGAACATATATAAATTTGTTAATAACAAATATTTTTAATCATTTATTAAACTGCAAAGACGAAATAAGCTAAATAATTCTTCATTTGTTTTGTTAACTATCAGGCTATAAATTCTAAGTATAATTACCAGGGTTTACATTACTTTGAATATATTGTTTTGAAGGACATCTCTATATTTTGATAATTATTTATAATTTACTAAATTTTTTTGACGGTTGTCATCACATTGACTAACTTTTTGTCTTGAAATGATTTTAGGAATGTTAAATAAAGGAAAATATTAGTATAGCTAACGTTTGTTAATTTTTTTTGCATTTATTCTAATAAGAACAAACATTTGGAACACAATTTCAATAATCAAAACTTTCATAAATAATCACTTAACACTCAAGTATTATCAATAGTATAAATAAAAACTATATTTAACAGCAATAGATCTCAAGCATAAAAATAAAAAAAAATTAAAATGTTATCATAGTTAAAAATAAAATTTAAAGCTATATACATTTAACATACAAGTAATTTTTTTTTATTTATGAGCTCTCCAAGAAAATTTCTAGATAAGCGCCATACAACGGCATCTTCTCGCTAGCAAATGTAGTGAAATTCGTAAAGCTACAAATATCGATAATACATAAAATTTTAATAGTTTTTATGCCTGTTAATGTGTCTTCAATTGGAATAGAATTTATTTTATTATCGAAATAACATTTGGAAAAACTTTAGGTAATGATTGAATGGATAAATAAATGTTTGATAAATTATGAACATGTTGTCATTATTATATTAAGGTAAGATTAAAAAAAAACTTGTATAAAACGTACTAACACCTCTGCCTATATTTTCAAACGCTTGCCCGTACTTCCGTTTATAAAATGTAGGGGTTAATTTTCTCCACTGAATCAGGTGGTTCCCTGTTGTATAAATATCTTTGCGTGACTTAATGAATAGTTAATTTTTTAGTTCCATTTCTTTTTATTGCAGTGACTTTGGCTACAAATGAGCATTGGAAAGGAAACGCTAAAAGTTACGGACTGTTTTCGTTTATTTACGTCATCTAATTATGTGAATATTTTGAAATATATCTGGTTTTATTAAATTATATGGTTTTTTGTTCTACGCTTAATATTGTACTTATCCGTTTGGGACGTCACTAAAATTATATTAAATGTAATGAGTTACACTTTTTGATATGAGCTGTAAACCATAGTATCATGTATCGTGTACACACATACACAAACACACATATGTACACAATGTACGCACGAAGGCGCGCGTGTGCGCGCACGCGCCAAGCACGTTCCCACGTACGCTATTACGCACGCAGCGCATTGTTTTTTACAATTTCGAAGAAATGTCATAACGTTATTATTAAAATGGTGTCAACTATTTGGCTGCCAAGATTGAAGTGTCGTTTACAAATTTTATTATATTAACTTATTGGCTCAAATCTCTCAAGCTATCGTGGTGGCGTGGCTACTTCGCCCACTTTCGGGGTGCTAAGTCCTTTGTAATCCATTTTATTGCACCTTATGAATAGCAAAAGTAGCGAAAATAATAAATGATGTGAGACCAATACATATTTATAGTGGCCTTTCCATCCATACTGATATTAGGCACATTAGGGTTTTCCAACTTCTTTAGAAATAAAGATTATTATTTTCAATATTTCAAATTTAAAACACTTGTGTTGTAAATTTGAAATATTTTAGAAAATACAATTTTTAACAATGATTGGAATCGTATTACATAAAGATTTTCTGAAGTCCCGAGAATGTTGGAAAATAGTTTATTATGAATATAAATTTTAAATATTTTCTTTATAAATAGCCATCATATTAATTTACTATCTTTTAAAATATTTCATAATATAAATTTGTTTTAATATTTCTGTTAAAATTCTAAGAATTCTTTACCTTATCGGGTTCAATAACAATAACCGTTTCAAAGCAATAACCGTCACATTTAAAATTGGTTCAAGAATGACAACGACATCATAAACAAATTTCTCACATGGAGAAATAAATCATAAAAAAATCACTCACTTGGCTGGAAACATGTTGAAAGCAAAAAGTTATTAATATTTAAAGTTACGAATAGAGTCGCGATTGAAACATTGTTGAATCAAAAATTAAATCTATTTACGAAATGTAATAGGAAAAAGAATGATTAAATAAACAAACTACGTTAATATTGTTAATAAAAATATTAAAGTTTAATTCGGTATTTAAAATACAAATAAAATGCTAATAGAAAAACTTCCATCAAATATTATCAGAGTATAAATTTTTAGTAAAATGTCGAGTGGATTTTTTATTAAATGCATGTAGATTACAGAGTAATTTGCAGAATGAAAAATAAAACTAATGTAATATTTTTTTCAAAAAAGGAAATAAAAATATTTCATAATTACATTTTCGTCTGCACATCATTAAAATGATACCGGGTATATTGTTTCTATTTGTCACAACACACCAAATACTTTTGTATTAAAATGTACACTCTAAAGATAATCTCATTCTTATTGAGCGTATTTCGGCTTACCAAGTTATAATTTGAGGATTGTACTCCTAAACTCCAAAACTCGTTGAGACTTACGTGACCTTAGGACATAAATCAAGGTAAAAGGGTACGTGTACTGTATTTAATTTTCCTTAGTTAATTACACGCCATAGTAAACATTCATTCCGTAATTATTTAATCAATCTAACTTCTACAGCTGTCTGAAGGAGTCTTAGTTATACGTTTAGCTAAAACTGTGCTTTTAATAAAAGGCGGCAGAAAGTAATGTTGCAAACAGTTCATTTCTCTCTTAACCCGCATTTTATGATTCGCCGTCAGTTACCTTTCAGCGTATCCTCTAAAGGAAAATTAAGTGGAAAATTATACTGTAATGAAGAAAAGGTTAGATTGGAAAAAATTAAACAGTAAATATTTTAAGTGATTTTTTTTTAGTTTTATACTATTTGAAAAACCAAAATATATTTTAGTAAGGTATTTTTATGACGTTACTAAATTTAAGAAAATAAAAACCAAATTATCTGGCAACTTAATTTATACCGATGACCTTTTAAAAGTAAAAAATATATGTATCTTAAATCTAATAACGACACTGTAAATTAACTGTTAAACAAATGTAATGTAACAGCCGTGATAAATTTAGGATTAAAACAAAAATATGAAGGTAAAGATTTTCATACAACCAAAGGGAAAATAATACTCGAGGATATAGTAACAGAAGGCACATGGCCTTAAAATTGAACTGTAAGTTATGGTAAATTATATTACTTTAAATTTTTTTTCTGCCGAATACAATAGTTTATGTCTGAATTTAATATAGCTTCCGTAATTAAAATTACTTCAAATATAAATTTATAAAATACTTTTTATTTATTTTTAACGGATTAATGACGAAATTTTAAATAACAAAAACAATAGTAATAATTTAAATTTAAAATTATAAGGAACAGAAATATAATGAGAAAATTATTGGATTGCAACAGCCAGTCATGAACCTAATTTTCTTGTATTTTGAAGTTAGCGCATGATGGAATCTTTTGAAACCGCTATAATTTATTACAGGGCTATGTGGAACGATGAAATAAAATAAATTCTATTATTTAAAATTGAAAAACATCAAACTAAAAATTCGACTCTTAAGATGACGGGGCCTCAAAACAGGTGATGAATAATTCTGTCCCCAAATTATCTTTCTTCCAAAAAGGTTAATAATATTAAGAGAATGCTTACGTGAACATCTGTACATTTTCTGCCAATACAGAGCATGTGACTTTCTTATTTTGTCACCACTTTCTTCTTTAGCATCGATAATTTATAAATAAAGATTTATTAGTTTATAAATTTGTTTCCCAAATTATATTTCTTCACTCCCATTACTCTCCTGTTGCATATATCATGTCCTAAATAATAAATCGTTTAAAGTATTCGAAATAGCTGGTATGAGTTACAATCTGCAGTGTCACAGGAATAACAAAATATAATCGTTTTGGAAGACCTCTGATTTTCTAATTGTTTATCTACCTTTGTTCCATTTCATTTCAAAATATTTTTTAAACAAACTAATTTTATACGTAAAGAATGGTTGTCACGAATTTATATTTAATTAGCCGACGACCATACGTTTTCATATTTTTTATGGCAAAAATGTTTCAATGATATACTATAGTCTAATATTAACACAATAAACTGTGTCACTCTTTATGCAGGTATTTACACTAATACTATGTACCGCTATTTTACTAAAAGTAACAATTTTTAAATTTGGAGGAGAATACGAATTAAACATGGTTTTCGTTCACAGAAAATACAGAAGTACAAAATATTTGAAATTCTGACGTGAAAATCTATACTCAGTGCTATTTGTTACACGTTCTATTCGTTCAAAGTTTCTTGCCTTGTATTTTATTGTGACTTGTCAATGTTTCTTTATTTTTACTAACACTTACAAAAGTATGCTTGCAAATTTGTTCCTTGACATACTTTTAATAAATCCAAGACAGGAATAATATGTACGTTTATTTTTGTTTGAAACATATAAAATTATTCCATCAAATTCTTTTCAGTTAACATATATTTTAATTAACCTTTCACTAAAGAAAAAAGAAAAAGAAGATTTAATTGAAATAAAATTACTTATTTTTCGTTTATTTATTTCTTTTCATTTCCTGTTAAGTCGCTGTGAGCAAATGCTTGAAGTTAAAGTGAATAGGATTGTTGAATTCTTTACAACATTTTTGCTACTGAAAAGGTAGTTTTGGAAATCTGTCAAATATATAAAATATTTTTATTTATTTTGATGAATTAAGTTAACATATGAGAGTCATTACGAAAAACAGTGAGAAAGTTACTCATAATTATTATTTTCAGACCTTAATTTTGAAGATTGTAAATAAGGTAGCATAATAAGGTGGTAATCTTCAGTCCATAAAGGACGATACCTCCAATTTACATTAACTCTCAGACAAGTCTGTTATTAATTCTATTTATTTTTTCTACTCTGGTCAGTAAAAACTTTATCAAAAAAAATGTACTATTTTATATGAAAAATATCTCCTTTGATTAGAAGATTAATAGTAGTACCTACTTTTAAAAATCTAGAAATATATGCTTTCCTTGCCGAACAATGTTTTTTAAACTAAATTATTGCATTGGTTTTGTATAAGTATATACAATGTGTGAGTAGCTTTTTTTTCCTGATAGAATTTTTTTTATTTTCCGTTTCGCATTTTTAATAGTTTATTTTGCATAAACCTTAAAAATAAAATTGAATGGAAAGTTGTGGATAAGCAGATAAATACCAGTTTATTTGTACGCCCTTTTAATCTATCGATGAGAGGAGCTACTTTTGATGCGAATACATATAATTTTTTCTCTGAGTTTTGAGTTCAAGTCGATTTTCTTTTACAAAAAATTATTTTATTTAATAGTTTCAGTTCATTCTTTATTCAGGGACTGTTTTAAGTTGATCCAATATTTTTGTTAGTTTTATTTTTTTAATTATGGAGCTCATATCCTATGAATTCACGAAGAGTTCAATAACATCTCATTTATTGAAATCAAAACAGGTATTTGGGGTATTAAATAAACCCCAAAAATATTACCAAGCGGAAGAACAGAGGTAGAGACTATTAACACTTATTAAAACCCGTCCAGTTCTTTTGGTATTTCCTGAAAACAACACGTTCGTGTATTTTTAGCCAAGCTCATTGGCTGAAGACAAAATATTTCTTCTTGACGCGAATGATTGTGACAGAAACTTTTATCAACTGTCAACGTGGCGTGAAAAATTAATAGAAGCCTATGAAATTTTAAAGACTAGATTTTAACTCTGACTTTTGACACCATTTAAAAAAAAAATTAGTATACCATTTTCTTTTTTCGGAAAGAAAAAGGCCCATCTGATTCACCATCATCACTAAAAAGACATCAGAGTTCGAAATGAAAAAGACCCATTAACAAGTGTCAAAGCAGTAGAACACCGAACCGGAATTCCAAAATCTGAGATAGGTTACATATTATAGGGAAAGAGATATTACGTATTCCCCATCACTAAAGTTCAATAATCGGATCAGAAAGATAATGACGGAAATCCATGATTTTGTCAAATGATATAGAGAAGCCAAGAGGGAAGTGAACATTTTTTAGACTTTATATTATGGATACAAATTCAAAGCAAAATATAGTATCAATATTGGGTTTGATTTAAGAAAGAGGTAGCTTTAACCCCTGTCCAACCTCAGAATTTCTGAACGGGAGTTATATATACAATTTTAAAGAAGCATTTCAAATGGGTCCCTAGAGGATGTATATTTACAGATTTCCAGAGATATGATGTAACAAAAATTATGATGAATCTTATCAATATACCAAGAACGTAAGAAATGATTTCCGGTAAACGAAAGATTACCCCGGATATGGATAGATTTAGCAGCTTAATAGCTTTACCTTCATGGTAACCTGGCTTAAATAAATGTTTAATGTGGGTTTACCAGGAGGAGTTTATATAATCAAAAAAGTCGTACTCTAAAAGTTTTATAAAGAAATCTAAAAGAAATCGAATAAATAATAAAAAAATAAACAGAGAAACGAAAGAAGATTAAAATAGCGGTTTGTGTGTAATATGTATATGTATATAACACACACACACACACTCAAAACTCTTTTAATCGACTCGCTCTTTTAATATGTATACAAACTCCAACACATATTATAATGAATTTTGAAGTCGAGAGCAGCACACTATTTCAATAATAGTTGCGCATCCAAGAAATGTTTCGATTTTTTTTACTACTACCAACATATTTTTATGATATATAGTTCATATGTAGCGTTGGTTTCCTAAACTTTTTCAACCCACGAGAATGATTCATGTACTCAGCCCAGTAATCATCCTCAGTTACGTGATTGTAGTTAAATATACGCCGAAGAGATAAAAGTTACGTACACATATACGCCTGCACGAAAATTTGTCGACTATGGTTCAATTTAACGAGTATTCAAATTCTATATTCGTAAACTTTGTCTAATCTGTCTAAATATTTGCCTAATGTACCGTGAGAGGATTCCAGTCAAGCGACCAGATTCCATTTTAAAAGTTTGGGATTTGATTTGTCAATATAAAATTAATGAGTCACAATTTATAAAACTCAGGGAAATATTTCAATAACTTTGATTACAACACTTAATAAATAATAGAAAAAAATTATGAAATGCTTGCTAAATGTAAAAAATAGTTGTTATTTGATAAAATAGATAAAACCTCAATCAATTTAAGGAGACCAATAACGAAATTAACAAAATATATTATTTGTTTTAATATGAAGCTGTATAAGAGTTTTGGAAATAAAATATAAGAAGACCACGATATATATTAATATTCGTAAAATATGTGAAAATTGGGAAATTTAAATTGCAATGATATACTATAAAATATTTGACACAATGGAATATCTTATTGTAATCGTTATAAATTCAATGCAAGTGGTATGCGGACGTCGGCATTAATACGAGTGGTTGGAAGGTAGAAGAATGAGGAGCTGGGGATCGCTCTCCGGGCACGACTGCTAGCTTCTAATGTCAGCATGATCATACTGACTTTGGAATATATAGCAGTAATAGCAGTCGTCCTTAATTCCAAAATATTGTCATATTTTTATTATATGTGATATTTATATTATATATTATATATAATATTTCGAAACCATTGTCACACATATTAGTCGAATAAAAAATTGCAAATATACAATAGTTTTGGACGTATTAAAATAATAATGCTTTTAATAAATGCATTGAACGCAGAAAATCGTCTTCCCATGTCTTACGTCCACCAAATTATGGTAAAATTTGTAGCACAGGAAATATTAAAGGTTACAACAGTCTGTGCAGACAATACATTAAAAAAGTCAAAATTACAAACACCAAATATATAACTTCTACGATAAATATACTATTGCTCACACAAACTTATGTCGTTTTTTCTTATGTATTTTGTGACAAGTTATATAATGGATATTCTACAGACTGATAATCGATTTCAGATGTTGACCGAAAGTTAAACATAATTTTTTTAGTAATTTGTACGTAAACAAAGGAAATGTGTAATTTAAGGAACTTCCAAATACGATGCAGTGGAAATCGCCTTTCCCTATTCCGCTACCATACATTCCATAATCTCTAAAGCACGGCTAAAATAAATAAACAGGAGTGGAACAGTGTTTCAAACGTATGCAGGATATCAGATATATCTATAATTTCTGGAATATTTACTGCTCTCGTAGCAATAAATTCGACATATATATCAATTTTGTACATTAAAGTAGGTATTTAAAAAAAGTCAATGAGAAATTAATTTGAGGAATTTGTAAGAAACAGTAGAGCGAATTCAATTCACCTACAGGTTCTTATATTTAATATAATTTTGGTGTGTTTTTATTTATACATCAGATAAAAAGCTTTTATATCATTTCATGACGTGTTTCCGCTGTCAAATAATAAGATTCGTAATTTGATATTTAATAAAGTTCAATATTTTACACGTTTGTCGAAAAAGTATTGCATACATAACATTTCGTTGTTACTAATTACTTTGAAAGTGCTGTTGAATTGCCACACTAATAGCGGGTTTGCGTGTCGTGAGATAGAGAGCTACGTTTATTTCATTATTAGGTCATTTGTGGCCACGGCGAATCCTTTCACCCGGTAGAAAGCTCTCCAAGCAAATTTTTGAAAATGATGTGATAAAGTTCATTACAAAATGAAGGTTAAAAATTAAAGATTTACCGCAAAATAGTTTTTGTCCTCCAAATAATTTTAATGACACTCCATATTCGTAAGACGCGTTAAACTTTAAATAATTTCAGTTGCGTTTTTTGTAGGAAGCATGAATATGGAACTATGTATTTTACATCGAGTAGAATCAACTTTTAATGACATAAGTAATATGAAAGTTGAATTATCACGCTGGTATTTTAATGTATTTCATATAATCATTGTACTTGGCGGCATTACGTTTATGTATATAGGTGACAGGTTGTAACTTCTCAATATAAAAAAGCAAGACAAGCAAGATGACATTTGTCAATCATATAATATACAAAAAAATCAAGATCTAAAGGCGTTTTCTGTTTTTCTCCTGGTTTAGCATTTAAAGGTACATGTCAAATTAATCAGCACATTTTTTTTGTGCAAGGTAGTCGTTTACATAATTTTTAGTTTCATAATTTGAGAACACTGGGTACTCTAGCGAAGACCGTTCTTGAAAGCAAGTTATTTATATAAGAATATAGACAATAATACTCGCAATATTTTATTTTAAAAAAATAAGTGAATTTTTATAAAACAATATTAATTATAAAATGTGTATATATATGTGTACATATACATATATATATATATATATATGTATGTATATATATATATATATATATATATATATATATATATGTATATATATATACATACATATATACATATATAAATTAATTTTTTTAAGAGAGTGTAGTGCGTTTTTATAAATGGATGTATATTGTTTCATCTTTAACTGGCTAGCTTGTTGAGTCTGCAGACAGCGTATTTTAATTGACTACACACAAAGATATTTCCACATAAAATTATTTGACACTGTGTGGAACAAATAGTTGAAAGAAAAAGGACATCCAATTGCAATCGAAATCTGAAATATTCCTTATTAAGCTGTTAAATAATTTTTGATTTGTGAAGTTGGGTTATATTTCACAATAACTGCCATTAATAAACTATCTAGGGTAATGAACAATACCATTTTATAATTAGTGAAAGCTTAATATTGCGTGGAAACTGTGTTAATTGGAAACAGTTTCAAAAAAATTGTTGAGAATTTTCCTCTGAATAATTTTGAATATACCTACTTTCATTTGGATCAGTTGTATTCATTTTGAGGCCCAAAAACTCCTGTAAATTTTGATTTTAGAGAAAAAGTTTTTAAAGTATAATGGAAGAATATATACCTGTCTGCAAAATAATCTTCGTAATTGTTTTCATTCGATAAAGCTTTTAGAACATATACTAATGGACGTGTTTTTCAAGATGATGCTTTTCGTTTTTTTTTTCGTTTTACGCCATGCTTGCTTAGGATATAATCAGAACTGAACCCATATTATTCTTAAATATGAAATAATTACCGTGGGCCATTTTTTTATTGAAGCCAGGACCATACTTAATGAACAAAAAACTGCGATGGCCATTTTATAGGAATCGGCGGCCAGTAATTAATTAGTACCATATGATAGAAAAGTCGTTGCGCTATCATAAGAATGAAACTAGGAAAAATATTAATTTTGTGCAAAAATTATTGAGACGTCCATAAAATAGTTGTCTTGCTATTTTGGTGAAGGCTGCAATATATATATATATATATATATATATATATATATATATATAGATATATATATATATATATATATATATATATATATATATATACATATATATATATATATACATACAAATATACATATATATATATATATGGTTTGAAATTCTTTAAAGACAGTACTAGTTTAAAAGGGTAAACAGTTCCAGCTAGAAACCAAACAATGGCATTTTCTTGGTCTGTTTTAGAATTTCCTGTTTAGAATTAAAGATAATTTAAAAAAACACACTACGGATACTTTTGTATTATACAACATTTAACAAAGCTAAAAAAACTTGCATAAAATATGACACTCTCACAAATCTTAACCATTCTCTTATTCAGATGTGTCATTTGAATTTGAAATTTTACCTAAATAGAAACAGAAAATAGGTATGACAATTATGCATATTGATTTTTCTCTTAATAAAGACAACCAAATAAATATTTATGCACTGACGAATAAAATCTAATTCATCATTAGGAAATGAGTCAACTCATTGGTAGAAAGTGAAAAAAGTTACCTAAAAATTAATCCATTCCTTAAAATATTTCTGATTATGATTGATCTTAGCGTTTCGATTTACGGTAACCAGACGAAGAAGATTATAAAATCATTTTTATTATGCGATTACAGACTTTATATGAAGATACATTTTTTTTTACAATTAAATGAAACTACGTGATGTAGTATTATTTCTACTTTCTTTAAGTTTTTTATACAATCTACCTTTTTTCGTTACTATCCCTAACTTGAATTTCAAATATATATTAATAAGAAAGAAAAATACAAAGCGCGATTTCAATGCAATAAACGAATAACACGCACCCGGCAAACAGAGATAAAAGGATTTGCTTAAATCCAGTCATAAAATATTTCTTCTCGCTGAACAAAATAGAAAAAGGTTAAAGGTCAATAACCCGAACCATCACGGTATATTCCTTGAATATACCAGAAAAAAGACTTTAAATTAATATGCAGTATTTATTTATTTCGAATTTCAGTTCCGCTTTTTAATTCTGATATATAATACGACTTTCATCAAACTATCTTATGAGAATAAAATACGGAACATTATTTTAAAAACTTTTCTTTTGATGGTTAAAAGCATCGACTATAGAGATTTCCACTCTGCAACCCTAAAAGGTACAGCTGTGCCAACTTGTTAGAAGTAAGCAGAGGGAGTTAAGTCTTCATTCAGTAGCTGCGTTAGTCCAACGTATCTTATATACCAATACTATAAATTAGGAAGTTGATTTACAAGTTAATTTTTTTATTATTTTTTTCCACAAAAAAACAGGACTTCTCATTATATAAATCGATAGCTCTAGATCGTAAAATGAGAATACCCATTAATTTATCTTGTAGCTAATATAATTTATGTACTAACTTTTACGAACATCAGCTGAACAGTTATGTCAGGGAAGCATGTCGCATTTGTTTTTAGGTTAGGTTAAGTTTGTCTTTTTTTCAACAAATTAAGTTATGTGTAGACTTTCGTTTTTGTACTAAACGGTTTATTAGTCTAGAATACATTTTAAACTTAACTTGCTCATAGTTTGTCTCAGTTTTAGCATTAACGATTTTAATTAATAAAAAAATACTATGTTCGAACTTATACAAATTCATTTACGTATTTCCTCTAATATTAATCTAATAAATCATCGTTTTTAAATATTGCAGTAGTATTAATTAGGAGTTAATTCTACATTCCTCTCAAAGAATTTAAATTAAATATTTGCCTAGTTTTTCCAATCTTTGTCAGATATTTCATTGATCTTTGCTAATCGTAACTCAATGTTTTAATAAGATTCGGGTAAACGTCCGAATATTTAGGAAGAAAAATAAACATATACTTTCCATTTTTTTTATTTGTTGCTGAATGATTTACATTTGGAAATAATAAAAAGAGATAAATATTTTTATGTTTTTAGTATATTAAACACTCAAAGTGTTTTATATTTAATGCCTTGAAGTACGACCGATATTAATTACATTAATAACAGCAATTGCGTTTCAAAATAAGGTTTATACTATATATATTTATATGTACATACAAACACACTAAAACGAACGCATAGATGTTTATTTTTGTGAGTGTGCACAAACGACTTAATGACTTCAAATATTTTGAGTATTTTCCGGAAATACAAGAACTTTTCAGACGCAAATTAATTAAAAAGAAAATATATTCTTTCATTATAATCTGACAAAACGTTTTTCGCCGGTAATCCGGGACGAATTAAATTAAAATGTCGCGAATTTCAGAGTTCTAGATTTCTTCATTTAAAAAATATACTTCGAAATCCTCGAAAATAGGTGAATTATTGCTATACAAAAATAAATTATTATTTATTAATTGGACACTGTTATTTTTTATGACTTTATATAATAAAAAACAGAATATATATATATATATATATACCTATATATATATATATATATATATATATATATATATATATATAAATATATTTGTGTGTGTGGGTACGTGAAAGAAGTACGAATACTTTTCCTGCTTATTCATGTACAAGTGTATCAAATATTAAAAAAAGAAGGATTAAAGAAAAATTAATCCCACTAAAATGAAAATGTATTTAGGTTCACCATACATAAAGCAGATGTATCACGAGTTGCATGTTGATACTATTATTCATCAAGGCTTTCGTAAAATAATTGTCTTTTAACACGTTTATAGCTAAATAAACCTTTCTAGTTTACAAGTGATAGTTGACCGTGAAGGTGGGATTGTAAAAATTTCCTAAAAACTTATAAAACTGACTGAAATTAACCGTAAAAATAATTTTATATTTTAAAATATCATATTTATAATGTGCGTATTCATTCCAATTTCATGCCCCTTGCTTCACTTTTAATAATTTATCATTTTTAATGACTAAAAGTGTTGAATTGGGGACAAAAAAACACATTGAAGATCATTATATCCATGCTTTGCATTAATATAAAAAAAGTAATAAAATTTAATGAAACAGGAATAATTGTGTAAAGAAAAGTTACTAATTTGATGTTCGACGACCCTTCCATCATACTAATAGTATCTTCAAGTCGATTTATTATTAAAATTATCAAGAGCGGAATTCCTTTTATTACGTACGTTACTTTTTATGAACATTCCGTCATTTACAGAAAGAAAAGAAGCAAAATTATCATCAAGACCAGAACAACATTGTATTCAAAATACGACATTTAGCTATTAGGAATTTCCAGTTTCAGAATTAAATTCACAATTATTTCTTTTTTCAATAAAAAATAAATTGGATAATTTCACTTAGAGAGTCTATGATCTTACAAATATTCCTGTTACGACGAAAATGCATATTAACAATATTGCGCGCGCGTATGTGTGTGCGTGTATATGTATGTGTGTCCGTTCGTGCGCACGTGTGAGCTCGTGTGCGCGAGCTAGTGCGCGTGCGAGAGCGCGTGCGAGAGCGCGTGCGCGTGTGCGTGTGCTTCATTATAAACTTACCGGTCACTTTAACGCCAGGGGACACTTAAGTGGCATATTAAGAAATTTATATGACATTGTCCCTTTTCAGCCCAAAGTTTAGCCGTTTGAAACCGGAACGAGTCATTATTGATATAAAACCGCCAATTAAAAGCTCTGAATGAAAATATTTTCTTTCATATTTCGAACTGTTCTTTTAATTAAATTTGAAAAATTACTACGTAAAAAATCTTTTGAGAAAAAGGTGTGATAATTGTAAGAGGTATACTTAGTAAGGAGTAGGCATAAGGACAACATGACATGAAGAAATAATAATTTATAAAAATTTAATAACCTGACCGTGAAATTTTCTGTATCCGCCAAATATATAGGATAATTCTTTTTATTTACTAGAAGTTGAAATTTTCAACATGTTACCTGTTAAAAAAAATATTGCCCCAGATTTTGACATGTACACGGCACCAAAAAATAGTTTTTCCTCGATGAATCCTACAAATAAATGCCAAAAATAAACCTATGTACTAAATTAATTAAAATATTTCTATTTCTTTTTCAAATTTTTAACCCAAATCTTTTAAATTTTTTGCAAAATTAAGTTTTTCCAATATTAAGTTTCATCTTAAGAAATAAATTAAGTTTTATCATTTATTTTTAAGAGTGAGCGAATAGTATCGATCTTATTCATTCCCAACAAATTACTCATTTCGCTTATATTTTAATAGAGGTTTAAAAATGAATTGAAATTTAATAATTGCGAATGTAATAAATAAATAGAAAAATTATGTTAAGCTTATCAATAGTTTGTTGCCTCGACCTTGTTATATTTTATCATTTCATTGACTTGATATTTTTAACAGTTAATTTTGGTTTCTATTGTCATTACTAAAATATAAATACCTCCGACTGACTACGAGTGTTAGTCTAGTACCATTAGTGATTGATAAAATCTCGTTCAAGTTCCAATTAACCATTTATCCGTATTGATAAATTAAAAAGATTTTTGATGTAGGTGATGAAAAAATTTAAAGATAACTTTTTAAATGTTGTTAACAATTGAGTTCGGCTACTGATATTATAAATATTTCGTTCTTCAGTTAGTTTTTAGACTCCGTCTTGAGACGTATATAAGTAATATTTTTGACCCGAATAGATCAATTGGCCATATCATAAAGAAATGTTTTGTCTTCAATTTATGAGTTTGAATTGACTTGATTGACTGAAATTATCAAAAACCACTAAGCATATATATGTTTTTTGGACAGGTATTGATACGCTCTACCTATGTGCTTTTACTAGACATTATTATTTGGCACATAAATATACATGCATATACCTATATACGTCATAATAGCTTTACTCTTAAAATATTTAAAGTTAACATCAAAATAAATATTTCTCTTTTTATAATACTACCCCCTACTGATATAGCTGAATTTCCCATTACACCCCATAAATGCTTAATATTTTATGTATTAAATTAGGAGGGGTCATGGGAAGTTTAATGGCAATCAGCGATGATGTTATAAACAATAATATTATTATTTTGCTTGTAGGTTGAATGGTGGAAATGTTAGGAATATATATATATATATATATATATATATATATACATATATATTTACATATATATATATATATATTTACATATATATAAATTGACTGCCTAGAAATGGAAATTCATTAGAATGACAAGGCCACACAGATTAACCCTTTTCTAATATTAATCTTAGTAAAAACTGCTCGTGAGGCATTCATATGAATTATATGAGTCAGAAAATTTATGGAAGTTTAATTTTAAAGAAGACAACAATATTTCGTGATCTGATTTAATTTATGTTATTGTATTTAGCTGCCAATTTATTAGATCAAATAGATTGAACTTTCAGTTCGAGTAATAGCATAGGACATAGTTGTTTTAATTTTGATATCGCGTTTTAATATTATTCTACAACAATGTTCTGCTGTTTTTTTACGTTGTTTAATATAAGTCATCTTAAAACGGTGATAGAGGTTAACAAGTAAAGAAAAAAAAATAGTTTGTGAGTATCATCATGAGAAAAAAATATTATGGCGCGCCATTTTAATAAAATAAAATAGGCAAAAAAAGTTAGAAAAATATTTGGGATTGTTTGAGCATAGGATAAGCAATAGACCCAGAGAGGTGTGTTATTATATCCAATGCAGAATTATTTCAAAGATGGAGTCTATTGCCAAGGCAATCCATATCTTTTACGGCAGATTATATATGAAAATATTCGAAATGGAAAGATTCGTCATAAATATAAAGGTATGGCTGGAAAAAAAAGAGAAAATTCACAACGGAATATAAAAGAGTTGAAAAATACAGGAGCTTATTAAAAGCCCTTCCAAGGTTTCACAAAAAAAAAGTTTGGATACTCCTTTATCTACGGTATCGTGTTAACGATACAATTCATAAGGAAATTCTACACCTGGAAAAATCAAGGAAGGTTTATCTTTTGTGAATTTTTAATTCATCACCTTCATCATCACATCTCAATTAATTCAACACCAAAAACCATTGAAACAAAAATCACTTTTACTGTATACAATGAGCACAGATCACAATTTAATTTTAATCTGAAATCCTGATTTTAAAAGTTTCTTCCATTTAATATAAGGCCTCAATATAAATATTTTAGATTGTTTAAACAAGATACTGACTAAAACAACTAACTTTTTAGAATACCTAGAAAAGAAAAATGGAATCCTCATAAGATCACTTACGTGATTATCTATCTGTCACAACCGCTCTTCTCAGATAATGCGTAACAAAGGAAATTGAGATATGACGTAGTAATAACAGATATCGGCCCGTACATATTGCTGCAGTTAAAACTCAAAAATATTTATATGTATATTTTATGGAGGGCAAATGAAATAATTGCATTTTTTTAAATTCAATTATAGCATGAGATAGCTTTGCAAAGTTATAATAACAAGGGCCCGAAATATTTTTTTAAAACTTTAAAGGGTTTACCTTCTTAAATGTATTGAAAAATACGAAAAACAATATATACACTCAACCGATTATTGAAACTATTCCATATAAAATTATGAAAAATCAGGGTTTTTATCTTAGATGTAATAATTTTTTTAAATATGCGCAATGTTTTAACGCCTGTAAAAGATGTAAAAGGCTATAAATTCAAGCTGTAAAAAAATTATATTCGCAAGTATTTTAACAGAAATTTTATGTACACTAAACATTTACATTTTCACAAATGTGGACGTCTCGTGGGGATTTTCTACCCTAGCCCGACTGTTTTTTTTAAGCCAATCAATTTAAATTTGTGACCAAAATGAAAAATTTATTGTGTATTTAGAAACTGATATAAATCCATATATAAATATAAGTTTCTTATTGGTCCCTGAAGTTTCGATACAAACCGATGTAAAGGTTAAAACTTGAAATTGTTTTTAATAATTTCGTTATTATTTATATTAAGAAACAATGATTATTACTAAATTATATTAGGAAAATATATTTTTATAAAACATGCATTAATATGTAAATGTGTAAATAATAAGTAATATTTTTGAGTAACATACATCTCTCAAAATTAAAATAATTTTAACATGTCTTGACATTATTTTAAACGTGAGAAATATGTTTTAGTTACACTCAAAAACTAATTTGCGTTTTGAAATTAATTTACCGTTTAATGCTTCCCTGGATTCTTTTAGTACTTTCTTTTCTTTTACATGCTAAATAACTCAAAGTTATTTTAATCACTTTATATCACAATTCCCCAAAAAACTATAACGAATTTATATGTTTTTTTCAACAAAACTGAAAATCTACTACTTATTTACATGTTTTTTTTTTAAACTGAAGTCGCTACTAGTACTTTGCTATTTACAGTCTGTCTCACAGGGATCTTGAAGTCTGGGGGTGGGGAGTGATCTGGGGGATCTTGAAGTTAACAATATATTTTATATAAGGAAATTTTAATTATTTTTACATATTGGCCGAGAATGTTATTTTTTTGTTTTCGAAAGACCTTTATTTTAAATATAACTATCAACATATATAATTAGCCCATCTTCGCGCTAAATTTACTTTTTGATAGGAAAAACAGACATTTACAGGTCATTTAAAAAGACGCAAACAATATAAAATTATCATTTAGCAGCTTAAAAATAGTTGTAAATTAAGTTTCTTTCTTCGTTGAAAAATTAATAATAAACAATAATCAACTCATAATTAGTTACACAGTTTTGGTAAATTAAAGGGCAGAGTGTATCTAATTACTAAAAAGAGTTTAATATATGGTTAAATGCCAATGTTATTCAAATTCGATATCTAAAAACCACTACTAGACCCTCACCATAAGATTTATTTGTCAACTATTTTGTAGTATGTGAGCAGCAATAAATTAATGTATATGCACTTTTTACAAAAATGGATATTTAATATCATAAAATATTAAGAGTGAGTTTTGCCAACAATCCCACGTTACATTTAGTTAATTTATTTTAGTATTACTTACACACATGTTTTTTATTAATTTTTTCTACTTGGAATTAACTAGAATTCTCAAATTTTATTGAAATATTGTAAAGGTTTTACAATTTGAATACATGAAGATGAATAATAGGGAAGCGAATAGAATTTGTTTAACGGCTCGATATTTTTATTTGTCACTTATTGATTTAAGTACCTTAATGTATGTAATTGACACATATGGCGGTTTTATTACTACGAGAGCAATCTCTTACAGCCAACTAGAACACCAGTCCAGGCCTGCTCGACGAGCGCTTTTGAATCAAATCGGTCCCCGCAGTAAGCCGCACAGTCAAAGACCTTGTTATCTACCCAATATACCACACACATTTTTTAAAATTATTGTATTACAAGACCAAAGAAGGTATTTGCATAATTTTTAATATCATTTATATATATATATATATATATATATATATATATATATATATATATATATATATATATATATATATGTAACTTATAAGCTCCTACAATTCTCAACCAATTGTCTTTAACTTTCCCAAATCGGGCCAGGTTCCTACCAGTTTAAGGTTATGTACTTAGCTAGTATAAAATAAAATATTTTCTTTAAAGTAAAAATAAAAATATAATTTTTCTCAAAGCGATATTCACCTAATGGTTGTGGACGACTTTTGAAGTTTTATGTTTAAGTTTTCGTTAATTTTCCTATGCCTGTCAATTATTTTTTTACCAGTTAAAGTTCATAAACTGTTATATTTATGAAATATTTTGGTCTATTCACATTAAAATAAGTTTATCGATTTTACCTATGTAAATATCTTATATCCATTACAAGTTATCTCACACAACGGAGATTTGTTCAAAACAAATCAAACCCTTGAAAATTAAAAGAAATATGTTATGTGTTAATAAAAACAAATCAAGCTTTCGAAATTTAAAAAAATAAGTTATGTGTCAAAAAGGCAGAACATTACCTTTGATTTACAATCACCTATGTTGTGGAGATAATCTCAGAATCACACCGAAGCCTGTTATTTTTGCTATTGCCAGACTACAAGCAATATTTTAATGGAGACAATATAAATTATGATGGTAGTATGATTCAAAGACTTCAAAGAAAATATTTTATTTTATACTAGCTAAGTACATAACCTTAAACTGGCGGGAACCTGGCCCGGTTTGGGAAAGTTGAGGACCATTGGTTGAGAATTGTAGGAGCCTATAAGTTACTAATATATATTTATATATATATATATATATATATATATATATATATATATATGTATATACATACTTTAGGATCTTTTAAAATCTTTTACAATTAGTGATCACAAAAAAATCAGTGGTATGATTTGCTGTGATTGTGACTCATTAGATGATATTCAGAAATTCTTACTAAACCGTCTTTGGGAAACGGTATTAGGAAACCTTGTACTTACTTTAATGTGTAATAAGAGAGAGAAAGAATATTTGAAAAAAAAATCAAGATAATAAACACTTACTTGAGAATAATTAAAAACCTAATAAAGAGAAAGAAACCTTTTTTTATTTGAATCGAACAATTTTAAACGGCGTTTCATATTCCGGTGGAGAAAAGACATTTTTTGCGTAGAGCATATGTTCAAAAATCTAAATATAGGGAAAAAACTTTCATATATTTAAACGTAGGTAAACATTTCTTGAAATAGTACGAGTTGTTTTGTCCTTGGAAGGAATAAAGCATTCGCATTGAATGAATAAATTATAAGCAAAAGCTGTATTCGGAATTCTTTCAAAGAGTTGCAGATTTTTTTTGTAATTTAATTTGGAATCTCCAAAACGACACATATATATTTGTACTTTTTTCACTCAAGACTATTTTTAGTTTTATAAATGGAGCAAAACATTAAATGTTTTTTAAAAGACATGTTTTAAAGAGATGTTCTTTAAAACGAAGAATGTTTACAATATACCAGTATATATTATCAACTTTTTTCGAATATCATAAATTAAGTATTACGAAAACCCTATAGTGGTCGATGATTTGTATTATGATCCTATCATATACGAAATTGTTTGAAATTGTTGAATGCCAAGATTGAATCATATATTTGCTAAGTGAATGAATGTCCGTTTTTTTTAAATCGTTGAAAATAAATTGCTGGAAATTATTTTACGTAAACTTAAAAGGAATCATAATTGGTTACTTGGGTATTGCAATTATTCTATTACGCATAATGACATATTTTTAACTTAAGAAAATTATTACAGGTTTAAGCCTTTTCAATATTGGTCCAAATTTGTATTTTTTATTGATCAATGAATAATGAAATTTGCAAAAGTAATTATAAAATATTGTGCCAAAAATTACACTTTAGATCTGGTCATTAGGCAGGATATCGACAGTAGTTCACATCCTATTTTCTACGGGTGTTTGTACACTGGGTGGGTAGACAAACCAGTCATAAACGCTTAAAATATCACGTGATTCCAGGTTTAGACCGATTGCAAAGATGGAACTATTGCGTTTTATTTATCAAATTGAAATATTGTAAACACAAAAAACAACCCAATGAGTAAAATGCAGTGTTACCTGTGGATATAAAAAGATGAAGATTGGTAAAAGTAGTTCGAGTCGATTTAATAAAATTATTTCAAAACAATTTTGTCTCTTACCTGGTCTCTATGAATATTCTCAATAAACATGTTTATATACATATACCTATCCATATATATACATATATATATATATATATATATATGTATATATATATATATATATATATATATACATATATATATATATATACATATGTTGCGTGTGCGTGCGCGTGTGTGTGCGTGCGAGTGCGTACGTGCGTGTGCGTGCGCATGCGAATGCGCGTGCACGTGCACGTGCGTGGGCGTGTGCATGTACGAGTGCGTGTGCGCGTGCGTGTGCGGATGCGTGAGCACTTTGATGAAACTTACCATTGTAATAATCTTTCACGCAGATACAATCATTTTAGGAGAACATTTCGGACAATCATATTTTCCTTTCTATAGTCATTATCGAGAAAAGAGATATTTAAAAAAAATAAAATATCAAGTTTTGTTAACGTGAACGGTCTTATTATCTTTCAACCCACATATAAATAGGAAGCTTTCTTTTGTATAATACTATTTAAAGCAATAAATAAAAAATAAAACATTACGTCACAATTAAATGAAACTACGTGATGTAGTATTATTTCTACTTTCTTTAATTTCATTACCACTAAAAATTACGTGTTAATTTTTATAAAATGTGAAATGATTACCTAAACCCAATATGCAAATTTATATGTTATTTTTTGGAAGAAAATATAGCACATATACGAAATTAAAACAATACAGATAATAATGGAAACAATATCACCTGGCAATCCTTTTAAGAAAACACTTCGTAATAATAGCAGATGTCCTTTTCACCTTGCAAGCTCCCAGCATAATTCTTCATAAGTAATAAATACTCTATTGGATTTATTGGAAAACGATAAGCACGCAAATGTTGGAATAACTTTTCTTTCAGAAAAATATTTATTTAATATTATCACGATGCGAACTATATTTTTTTTATTTTTGTCTGAATTTAAAATCAATTTTTAGATAGTAATAAAATCACAGCAGTGAACCATTCATAGCTAACGATACCAATGTCTTTACACGTTTATATCCACTTATATGCCGTTAGTAAAAATGTTATAAAAAATCTTTTTTTCCCTTTATACATCCTCATTTGGCATCTCTCTAGATTAAGGGATATTAGCATTTTTTAATTTCTTAGAATTCTTATTTGTAAATATTTGTATTTTTAAACAAAAAATACAGCGAATATACTTTGTTAGATTGTACTTCAATTTTACATGTAAAATAAATTAAAAGTAAAAATACCTACAACTTTTTTTTTCAAGTGATTAAATTATCTTCTTAGAAATACATTTAAACTAGTCGTTTATTATATATACATTATTTATTTTATTTATTAATATGATATAAATCATTTAGTTTATTGATCTCAATATAACAAAGAATTTCTCCGCACGCAATACATATAATACTTTTTTTAAAAGTATATGAATTATTATCAATACAGTCAATTAATATTTTTGAACTACAATATCAAACGAAAATAAATTTAAATTGAAAATAAACCTACAAATGTATTTAAATTAATTACTTTATTACTATCATATATAAATTACGAGCTGCATCAAACCTTAAAGAAGAGAAAAAGATAGTCTGAAAAAATTGTAGCGGTTTAACTTTCACGAAATGTATATTTTAACACAATATTTTTGTTAAATTTTATGTGCAGGAAACTGTGTAATGCTCAATGAAAGGAGAAAAATAAAACAGAATGTAGTAAATTTGATATTTTATAAGTAATAATTAAGAACGTTACATATTTATAAACCATAATTACATAGAGTAAATGTTTCATCATCACATTCAATTAATTATAGAGATATATATTAGAAGACTTTTAATAAAATCGGAAAAAAAATGTAGAGGTTTCTAATTGTAACTTGCCATTGATACCTAAAACTGATTCCATCTTAAAATTTATACCACCTTCTAAAACTGAAATTTTCATTTCTCGGAAATAAACTCTTTCATAGATTTATGTTAGCAATATCAATCTAACTATACACGTAGCGCAAGTTGTTGTTTCATTTATTCACTATCCGTTAAGTATTTGGATATCAGCTCTCACTTTATTAGATTCTAAATGTTTTGTAATAAAAATAGATCTGTATTGTTATACACCTATGAAAACAACCATTCATCATCTATATGTTTTACAAACGATTATTTTGATATTTGTGTTTTAAGCCCAATATTTAATGGATATACATCGAATATTTTGAAATAAATAAAATGACGTAAGGGTATATGAAACTGTCATAGGTGATAATGATACATTCTATATTTGAATCACTTTTGCAGATGTATTCGACCTAAAATAAGCTACATGCCTTTTGAGTATTGTGTGGGAGTTAGAAATTTGTGAATGTGCAGATTGTAACTTTTGAGATATTTATTAATTTTTACTTTATTGTTTAAGAGATTTTTACAAAAAGAAAATGTATAAAAAGTAACTTTAGGCTTTACATTTTGACAGATTTTTTTGAACGTTCCTATTTTTAACTAAGTTTCATATTTGACAACTTTCCTGCATAAATTAATATTAAAACAGTTTGATGGTAATAGGCATACAACGATAAATGTATTCTAGGTCAAAACAATTTGTATGAAATTTGTCCCTTTTAAGACGTAGCCCAAATTAATTTATGAGAAAGTCAAATTTCTTTAGAATGATTTTGTATATAGGAAAACTACAAACTCAAGTTTTTGTAACCTATGATTTCAGGAATAGAATGGGATTTTTCAAATATGCAACATGGGACTTTGTCGGTAATCATATATAATTGTTATTACAAAATAGTTTTAGAATATAAGCAGAAAGAATTGTTTATTATGCGAAATAGTAATTTTCTAATTCGTTGAAAAATCTATTGATACGCTTAAAAGCGTGTATTACATTTTGTATCAAAACAGGAAACTTGATTCTAAGATAGTCGCTTTATGAAAGTTAAGGGTAGCTAAAATTGTGATGAAAATACAGTTTAACATTACAATTTTTAAATTTCGATGATCAATAAACTACTGAAGAAAACAATATAGACTTTTGCACGTCATTCATGATTTTTCCCATATGTTAGAGATTCAGGTTAGAGCAAAAACAAACACTTTATGTGTTTTAAAAATATGTTGGTTTATAATATTTATTCAGCAACTAATTATCCCATCGCCTCATTTTAACGCTGTTTTCTGATGTGGATACATCTAAAGAAAATATTTCCATTTCTTTTCCAAAGCACAATTTCTTTTATTGCAGCATGGAAGCATGGAAGGAACTCTGCTAAATAATAGAAACTTAACTGCGTCAACTTAGAATATTTGGAAGAAAAGCTCAGTTGTATTACAGGAGTATACAACTTTTCTCATTGTTGTACACATATTAAATGTTTCTTTGTGCGCAATTGAATCCCTAAATGGAATTCCTGAAGCGAGAGCCCCATAAAATCCCTTCGAGAAATGTTTCTGTTTTTTGTTTTGTGTTTGTGTTGTTGCCAAAACTCTGTTCCTACTAAACAGAAGCTCAAACACTGAGCTCTTAAAAAAAAATTCTCTTTTTGTAACAAATATGTGGTTTCATTATGAAAATAAGAATCTGAGTGGAAATAATTTATTTTCTTATTTTGAGAAAGCTACATTTACCTCTTAATTATTAGAATGTGAAACATATGAATATTTTGTTTACATATTGCATATTCATTAATGCAGAGACCTAAAGCGAGTTTTCTATGTAGACATTGTTAAGGGACACACTGTCACTTGAATATTTGGCTTCGAATCAAAACTTTTATTGTGCGAAAAATAAATATTTTCTCTGTGAACAAAATACATAAAAGGAAATCATAATACGCTTGCTGGATTTGTATGAAAACCCATTAGCGCTTTTATTTCGACGACTAGACGTAAAAAGCAAATTATACGTCTGGTGAAATATTTTTGTAGCTAAATTTTCATGGAAATCGTAGTTTTCCCAGTGTTCTTACGTATTAAAATACAAGAGATTTATTCTTTCTCTTACTCTATTTATTCTTCAAGGATTTGTTTTTTTTAAAGGTGTGAAATAATTTTCTGCAAATAGTCCTTATATTGATTTGTTATTTTGGGTATTTATTGTAATTAATCATGTGATATAACTCACTAGTTGCGAGTTCCGGTTAATGTTACTTGCTTTTTTACTTGATGGTATTTGCTATATTTTCTATACATGAATTCTCTATATAATAATTTGCAATATCCCATATTATCTTCCTATACATTTGTGCAAGCCTAATTTCAGCTTTACAGAATTTACAGTTCTGGAGCTGTCGTGATGGGTCAGTCAATGAGTTACATTTGACTTATATATATATATATATATATATATATATATATATATATATATATCTCCTTCTTCCTCTTCTTCAATGGCTTGGCATACCACGATGGGACCCTGACTTCAGCAGAATCAATTCGCAAGCTCTCCTGTTTTTGGCCAGAGACATCCAGTTCGTTACTCTTAGGATTTTAAAGTCTTTTTCCAGGCCACCTAAGTTTCGGTGTTCCCCTTTTTCGGGAGCCCAATGCTCCGGCTGGGAAGTTTTTTTTTGGTGCCTGGCTGTTGTCCATTCTGCTCAAGTACCCTGCCCATTTTATTCTCTGAATTATTATTGAACCGATGTATTTGAATACTTTCTCTTAATTTCTCTAAAAAAATTTCTTCTTAAAATAATTTGTAAAGTTCAGAGTTAGTTCTTCTTCTCCAGATGTTGTTACATTTTAGACCACCAAAAATACTTCTTAAATCTTTCTTTCAAAAACATGGACGTTATGTTCAACTTTTTCTGTCATTGTCCATGTCTTAGCAGAGTAGGTAAGTATGGATCTAATTAAGCTTTGTATATCAGATCATTGTTTCTATACTGGTAAAGCTAGACTTCAAGTACTTTTTAAGACCGAAAAAACATTTTTTAGCTGTTGTGATCCTACTACGAATCTCAGGCATAATATTATTGAGAGTATTCACTTCTGATCCTAAGTATTTAAAATTGCTAACGGTTTCAAATTTGTAATCCTCAAATTCAAAATAAGGACTGTTATAATTGGCACAAGTCAGATACTTAGTTTTATTTTGGTTGATCGCAAGAGGAATTTTGAAGACTGCAGCCTCTAGTGATGTAAAGTCAATTTATTTTTCGTTGAAGAAATAAAGCATGAATTCCAATTACAATGATCAAGAAACCTTCAAAATGAACTTATGTAAAAAGTATACTAAAATATAAATCTGCGTTTCCCAAAATATGGTAATGTCAAAACGTTTTCAATAAACTTCTACACTGATATTAACATAACAGTAGGAAAATAGAACATTTACACTAATATTAATTTGAAAAAAAATATAATTCACCATAATTTTAATTCTTTGACCATAATTTTTAAGATAGTAAATAAAATAATGTAGTAAATATCAAAATTATATAATACAATAACTTCACTCATTTCGAGAAGTCAATATTTAATTCAATGTAAATAAAAGTAGAAAGTCCATTGTCACTAAAAACCGGTCCAGCGCGGGTGGAATCCGCATTATGAGGTTTTTGTAGACATTTATACAGTTATAATGGTACATAGTATTTCTATTAAACTAAAACTTCATAAAATTTAAATTTTTTAGAATGAAAATCTACTACATCTTTAACAGGCGCATATTTGAAAAAAATATTTTTTACATGGAATAATTACAGATTAACGAATTTCAATTTTTTTCTTTTACTTGTGTTATGGTACCTTGCTTCTTGCCAAATTTAATTATTCTAGGTCAAGGAAAATACACTATAGGTTTTGATTGATTTGCGAGCCTCAAAAGGTAGGGCATAAATGGCCGTACTTTTAGGTTTCTTCTTGATTTCGTTGATTTAGAAACTTGACTTTTTTACGGCACCATAGGACCGTAGACTTAAATACTTGATATTAATTCAACTTGATACGTTTACGCGCTCCAGAGCTCGTTGCCGATCGATAGACGGTTGAAGAAGTGGTTCTATAAGGATTCCTTTTTTCCTTTTTAGGTACGTAACCCTACAAAATAATTAGTCTTTACATCCAAGCACTTCTATTTTAATGATTACATATTTATATTCACTTAAAATAACTCCACTTATTGGGAAAAGAGTTTATTCCAAGCTTTGTAACTTTGCATCCATGCATTTCTGTGGTAATAGTTCAGTAAGGTTAGTACTTCTGAAATAAGTGGATATATAATAAGTGAATATATTTATATTTATTTAGTATATCTCTACTTATTTAGAAAGGAGTCAATTACCAATTTTTTTATATCACGGTAGACAGCTTATTACAGTGAACAAAATAGTCAGAGTTAGGTAAAATTTACTACCCAAGCGCTTTCTCTTTTAGTTGTTATGTATTTATACTTACTCACAGTAATCACTATTAAAACAAATAACAAAACAATATTGTTTAAAGTTTGCTTAGCAGAAAGTCGTTTAGCGCAAAGTCCAACTAGCCAAAGACAAATGGTTATTACTTTTTACCTCAGTTTGTAATTATCACAAGGTTGAGATAAACATAAACGAGGGTACTTGAAAACCGTTTCACTTTCCTTTTTTTTAAATATTTACCTACTGAAGACAAATCTGTTATACCAAAGTAAATTTTCTTGGTCAACTACAAATAAATTTTAGAAATCAATAGCATCGTATACATAACTAAAATATATCTAAAAAAAAATTATATTTATATGAAAAAATAGTGTGAAAAAGGTAGGAGACGTAAAAAACCATAAGGTAGAAGGGGCAAATATAATTTTTGCAGCTTATGGCTTCGTATGAGTAACGTCTAGTTCCTATCTACTAGGGTCTCAACAACATTTACAATTCAATGGTAACTTCAGCAAGACACGACTGCCGGCGCCGAAATGAGTACCGGGGCTTAAAAATGTCATAATTTTCTTATGGGAAACCATCTAGGACGCGATTTAAAATACACAGTCAGACTTATTGCCTATTTCAAGTAGTTTTAGAATACGGGGGAAAGACAAGGAACGTATGTAGTCAACCCTTTGCGTTTCAGTCAATGATAGTTTAGCTCTAGTAGAACGAAGCTTTGGAACTCCACTGACCAATAACTGTAGTGTATTGATCAAATAACACCTCAAAACGAAATATTGTGTAGATGGTGTCATACATCTGGCTCTTGAATTCAAAGTAGTGTCATGTAACTGGACCCCAGTTTCGCACTTTTATCCAAATAACATTAATGTAAGTTATCTCATGGTTAAACTAAGTTGGTCGCTACGTCATGTTCATCAAGGTAATTCAACACGTCGACTCTTCAACAGAATTCAATTATTTGCATTTTCTTTACATGTATACGATGTGGCTTTGAGAAGGAACGTTAAGATTATGACAAAATGAGATATTTTTTATTTGTTAAAAAATACTTTTTACTTAGTAAAGAAATTGATAACAATTTTGCTAAATCTTTCCAGGTTTGGCAAAATTGTCATCAATTTACATATTGTAATACATATTGTAAGTTCTTTTTCAAGCCGATTTAGTCAGAAAAATAAGGACATGAGTATGTCTCACCTTAAACTGAATAAAATTTGCTAGGAAGCCTTCCTTTCTTGCTAACTGTTACCTCCTAGATTGAACAATAATCACCTAGCTAACTGATATAATAAAACGATTTTACCTCAAATAGCATTATGAATAAAATTTATGTACATGTGTATATGTATATGTATACATATACATATACATATACATACATATATATATATATATATATACATATATATATATATATATATATATATATATGTATATGTATGTATATGTACATGTGTATATGTATATGTGTATGTGTATCTTTGTGTGTGTGTGTGCGTTCTTTTGTGTTTGTATAGATATATATGTAAGTATATATTAAGCACATATAATATGAAATTAATAACATACAATACATTTAAGTATGTTGAGGTTTCGTTGAACGAAAGTTTTCCCACCTTGAGATTTAGTTTGCCTATATTTTAGTTAAAAGTCTTAAAAATATATAAAACATTTGCAATACCTCAAAAAATATATGCATTTTAATATAAATGTATTTACTTAATTCTTTAATTATTTACTTCTATTTTTGTAAATATTAGGTGTACAGATTTGAATCGCGTAATTTATTCTTTCGCAGTTTTGAATACAAACTATAATTATGATTTGTTTTTTCGTATGCAAATTTTATTTAGTAGGATTGACAGTTATAACTTTATTTATTTGGTTGGCAAATATATAATAAACATTTAAAAAAAAAAATAATTATGTCTCAATTGTATCATTATTTTCTATTGCCCATCTCCATTTCTTTTGATAAAGAATTGATAGCGTCGGAAGTCGAATTGGAAACACGTAGATTTATTCATACAAATCATTACTTAATTACCTAATAGTGGGATACGCGGCGCAGAGTCTACATTTCTATATGTAAGCCGAAGGGTGCAACGTCGCACAAGACCACAATATGGGGATAAACTGGAAAGTGGAATCATTTCCCTTCCGACCCATTTTTGATGTAGTTCGTGTCTCAAATTTTGAAGTTGACTTCAGTATATAATTTGCGTATTAGTATCATTACTAAGTAGTATTTTCCAATATATGGTTCTATGGAAATTCCATCAACCACAACAATATATTTTCACGATGTGGTTAATATCTTACTATTGGATACAGACATCCTTTTGACTCAACTATTACCGCTTGCGGTTTTCATTCACGTACTCAATTCACTACTCATTCCGTGTTATAAGTTGGTTGACGGTTGGATGAATGCCAAACAGATGAACTTTGTGTATGTCTCCATGACAACTGAGTCGATTCTGATGCAACTCTGTAAGTACCCAAACACTATCAAACGGTCAGCCACAAGGGAATCGGTCAGCCGCAAATGAATTAATTTCAAACACAGCATATACAAACTACTCAAACACAGGTAAAACTCATAACACTTGATTACTTTACATTTTGCGTTTACAAGAAAACAGTGTATTTGCAATATATTTTAAAATAAGATTATTGAAATTGTCGTTACTTCGAGAAAGATTTATCACTCTAGCCTAGTTATATATTCCGAAAGTAGGTTAGCTAACATAGAGCTTCGGCCGGTATATATATATATGTGTGTGTGTGTGTGTGTGTGTGTGTGTGTGTGTGTGTGTTTGTGTGTGTGTGTGTGTGTGTGTGTGTGTGTGTGTGTGTGTGTATACATGTGTGTATATTCGTGCGAGCGTGCGTGCGTGCGTGTGTGTGCACATATACTTACATACTTGTTTAGAATTCCATATAAAGAAAATAGTTGCAACTTAATGCTTATTTTGATTGTAACTTTATTCCCAGGTAACACATTCGCCTAAAAAAAAATTAGTTCCTTTTCTCACATTTATGTATTTGATAAGATGACTTATACTCTTTACCAACTTTACCAACACTAGTTGCATCAGCATTAACAAGTCAGCCAACTTTACATTTCAGAAGGATTGCATGTTGTATCAGTATACTCAAGTTCTAATCGGACAAGACCTCTATAGATAATACAACAGGTTATTCTTCTTCTTTATCTTTTTTCAGTTGCCCTTACGCGCTTTCAGTGGGGGAACTTTTGCAGATGTCAATTTGAAGCACTATTTAAACTACACTGATCAATTCATTCCCTGGATATCTGTAATTTTCGTACGGATAATAAAATTAACTGCCGTATGAAAAGTAAAGAAAAAACTTTAACATTGCTAATATCACATAAAGAGCTATTAAAATTAACGAGAGATGCAAACATGTGAATGAATATATACACAAACCCATATATACGAACAATTGAGGATAATAAACACTTATGGATGTATATATAAATTATTCTAATAAATGATAAATTACATAATGGATTTACTGGAGATTAATAAAGTAAATCTAATTTTTATGGCAGCTTGAATACAATAATTTGGTTATTTATAAATTTACTGGGAAATTTATCGTTTAATTGACATACAAATATGAGACATTGGAGATCATCTTTCTTTATGCTACAAACACACATAGGAGACTGTCTAGTGTGCAGCCTATTAAAGTAAACAACACTCGAGCAATATCCCAAACGTATGCGGTGTAGTAATTCCCAGAAAAAGTTTGAAAAAAAAATTCAATTCGATATATTTATGATGGAATTTATAGATAGTTAATATTCACTAGTATTCCTAAGATAGTTCGTATTCGGTACTACATACATGCGTATATAGATACAAAATTAAGTATTTATATGCAAAAACTATGTTTATAAAGCGTAAATAGATTCAAAAACTAAGTAAGTTATAGAGATATTGTAGAAAATGACTATAAAGTGTCGTCACCCTTCTCCATTTTTCAAACAGCAGAACTTAAAAAAAGTTATGACTGGGAGAACTCGTATATCTGAAGTATATTGGAATTTTGCAGTGATAATTCCAAATATTTTTGGAAAAATCACAATAATTTTAAGTTTCCGAAAGGTATACCAATTAATATTTCTATATGATGAAAAATAATGCACAAACGCGTGCAGAATTAACGCGTACAAAATTAACAATGTAATGTTTGCACCGCCTTAATACGTACGGAACGGTAATGCGAGTTGTAGTCACCACAAGGTTTTTTTATCATTACTATATTTAGTCCAATATTATTTGTTTTCTTCACATGTCTTAATTTATGCTTCAGATATACAGCTGTTTCATATAATATATTGAAAGGAAATAAAAGTACAAATCGAACTGCTAAACCACATAATTTAATACTAATTAAAGTTTTATATTTTACGCGTATCTCGCAAAAGAATTACATAATCTTTCTTTGTTACTAATTTCCTTGAAAATATCGCCAATTTACTACACTAATAGCGGGTTTGCGTGTCGAGATATGGCAACTTTTATTTTTACGACGAAAGCTCTACCAGGCCAATTAACGAAAATGATATGATCAAGTTCAATATATTGTGAAATTTCAAGATCAAACATTTATGTCAAAAAGTGTTCTTTGGTCCTCGTGCAAGTTTTGATGACGCTCGGTATTCGCAAATCACGGAGATTTTTTTAAAATTATGGATATGAAACTATACAACATATATTGCTAATATTCTGGAATTTTGGCGCCAATATTTTGTAGTATTTGATATGATTATTATATTAAAATGACTACATGTAGTCTGATTTCTACTCAAAATAATTTGTTTAATTACACATTCTTGATAAAATTTCAGCCCTAATTTCGTTTTCATAATTTTTAAGCTGTTTACATAAAAAGTGAATATATGTATATTTATATAAAATATCAAAATAACAGCGGATACACATACGTGTTGCCAGCCAGTAAACATAAAAAGTTTACAATTTCTTATGATAAATTCAGACTTTCCCATGTATTTCTCGTGGTTTGTTAAAAACGAATTTTTCACTGTAGATTGAAAAGTTTCGAACGGCTTTGCTTGTTTTATGTTAAATATAAAATAAGACACTAAAGACCTGATAGAGCCAAAATGTAATAATTAATTTATTATCTAGTGTTGTTAACAGCAAAAAATGACGAGGTACTGGTTAAATTTACAAGACACGGTAGCACTTGCGTGACTTTTATTTGGTGTCAATAAAAGAAAGAATCTTGGTATTATTAACCTTTACATATACCATATATGAAAAGAAAAATACTTTATTGATTTGCTGTAAAAGTATGGTACGATTGTGGACTGCAAGTTTAACATTTCCGTATCAGGCCGTTAAATAAATTTCGATACTTGAATATGAGTCGTTGCAATAAATGAACCGTAGTAGGTTAGGGAATGTTCAAATGAACAGAGGTAGTTATTTTATTGAAAGCGGTAGTGTCTGTATTTAATTAGAAACATGTAGCTGGAACTTCCAAAAAAATTAATTATTTTGTGCAAAATTTAGTGAGACCTTCATAAAGTACTTTTTCAATATTTTGCTGAAGGCTGCCATAATTTCTTTGGTCCTTAAAGGTAGTATTAGTATTACAGAGTTAATAGATTTATCTGAAGGACAAACAATAATAACGTATTCGTTTGTCCCTGAATTTTTCATGAAGAGATAAATTTAATCATGAAGAGAAAATTAAAAACATATGAGTTATATCATATATTTTGTAACTTCTTACTACGTCTAAATGAATTTGTGCAGAATCTGGGAAACATAATATGCCATATATTAAACGACTTTTGTGTAAAGTCGAATTTTTTTCTTCCACGAGACAGTTTTTCATGCAGATGTATCATTAAATTTAATTGGGGCTTTACCTGAATAAAGACGAATAAATTGCGTGGATAATAATGTGCGTTTTTTATAATGACAACTAAATAAATAATAAAAGCACCAACGAATAAAATCTAACTCTGTAATACCGAATTGACCTCATTTGAAGAATGTGAAAACTGCTAGCTGAACATTGATTTATTTCGTGAAATATTTTAGATTAATTTAATTTACCACAAATTCAAGAAAATGTTATTGGAAATTTCTGAAAAGACGATAAAGTGTTTAAATCATGTAAAGCTTTTGGTTTGTGATAATTTTTTTTATTTTTATCATTTAGTTTAACTTAAGCTGATCAAAAATACTTTTAGCATTAATAATACATAAATGCTTACAATATTTAAATGTAATTTTATCCTTACTGTCCTTAGAAAAGTTACCATTTTCTCAGACATATGCAAAGTTACCAATTTCTCAAACATATTTTAATAAAATAGAAAAATATAAAGCACAATATTATTAAAATAAACGGTATGATGCAACTGGAAAATATGGATAAAAGGATTTGCTCCAGTGGAGTTGTGAAATAATTCATCTAGTAGGTTAAATATAAAAAGGCTTAATGTCAGTAACCCGACAATGCGAAAATATTTCTTGAAAATAGTAGGGAAAGTGGGTTATTAAGGTCGTGAACGATATTTAGTTCATTTCTTATCATATATTTACAAAAAATTAAAGAATATTTTTGCATTTTTGTTACAATATATAATATATTGTTTATCAATATATTTTAAGATACGGGACAATTTTTTTACGACTTCCATTTTGGTGGTCGTAAAAATGGCAGTGATGGTGATACGTACTTTGGAACCCTGTAAGACTTCTGCCTTCCCTTCTCGTTGCAATAGCGCAAGGGTTTTAGTTTTATTTGAAGCTGGCGTCATCATAATCGAAAGCAATACCTTCGTCCAGTGCTGGATGAAGGCCTCTCCCAATGTGCGTATCGTCGGAAGTAATGCCTGTAATCGCCAGTGGTAATAACAATCCCCACGTTGCGGCTGACTTAATCCCAACGTATTCCATATACCGTTACGATATATTGGGAAATAGAAGAACAAAAATAGATATTATGAATTTCATTCTGTTTTTCTTTGTTTTTGTTACTAAAAATCTTTTGTTAACATATATTTCGCAGGTTATTGGTATATCATGTCACAAGGAAATAGGCGCAACAATTAAATCACAAAAGTGCAAGAAACGGATATTTAAACAAGTAAGTTCGATTGTGTATTACAACATCAATTTTAAAACAAAACTATTAATTACTCATAATTTATTAATTTGTGACGTAAACAATTCCAATTAATTAAAAAAACATGAATGTCCAAATTTATTCAAAATCATTCGCATAACTCCTCAAATATTATATCAAATAATTCAACATTTTCGCATACTTCAGCGATAATAACTCAGCAACCTTAACCCATTTAATAAAATATTTGCCCAGCTTTTCAAATCTTTGCGCCAAATCTTAAATTTATCTTTCCTAATTAAGGCTTAATTTCTTAATTAGCTATTAACAGTAAATGATTTAATATTTTGATTGGAAATTAAACGTCACCTTTCCAATTTTTACTCTTCAGTGTTAAATACTTAATCAATAAAATGAGTTATCTCCTTATACAGTAATTGTTTTACTTGATAAAAATTCAAATGTTAAGCTTAATACTTAATTTGACTTTTCTCCTATGTACTACTTTAAACTCAGAAAATATTTTATACAGTCTGTTTGAAATAAACGCAGAATTTACGAAACATATTAAGCGAATTTGTTAGATAGTTTTACTTTTTGAGACATAATTTTAATTATAGCATGTCGAGTAGGTTGGATGTTTTTAATATATATATATATATATATATATATATATATATATATATATCTATATGTGTATATACATACAGTGAATACGTAAAGATTAATATACTCTTAACTACTAAGGGCGTAATAAAAATTGAGACTTATCTATTAGAGATTATGTGTAGGTCCACCAGTACGTAATTGGACCTTTATGCTATTCTGATGTTCTACATAAAAATTATTTGTAAATAAATGGACGTTAATAGTTACATTTATTTTTTTAGAAGGTTCATGATCCTTAGTTGTATTGATAAGTAAATTATTATGGATTAAATTGTCATAACGATAAAAACGTATTCAGATATAACATGAAATTTATAATTTTTTAATATGTTTCGTCTCCCAAGGTAATTTTTGTTAGAAAAGGAAATCATAATCTTATGTTATATTAATTAAAGATCTATTGGAAAGACGAAAAGTTACTTAAAGAAAATAAAGGCAATTGCACTATAAATTATTGTAGTATAATTTTATGTCTTTAATTTTATTCCTATAAATTAAATTAAAAGGTAATTTTATTTCGGTTTGACGCGGGTTCTTTTCGTACATATAATATACATTTACGGCGAAAAAGTTAATTTTCGCCGTAATAGGATACTGATATTTAATTTTTTTAAATTCTTGTTATAAGATCATTTGACATAAATATCGAAAAAGTTATAAATTTTTTTTCCTCTCAACAATACGTCTGCTCAGATAATTTTTTATCCCATTACAGAGAAGTGTCATATCTAATAGAATATTAAATCGTTTAGAACTAGATACATGAATGCAATCGGACAAACAATATCTTCGTTTTGGTTTCGCCGTATTTGTCTGAAAAATATTAATAAATAAACTGGGTAAATGATCCTCGTTCACGAAATAAACTGGGTAAAAATGATTCTTGTTCATAAATTTAGAACAGATTTTTAATTTTAAATAAAATTCATATTAAAATTGGAAATCATAAACAAGTTTGCTGTCGAGACGATGTTGTAACTTATTATACACGGTTGACTTCACTTGATTTCAAAAGAACTAAATGTCGTTACACTTTGGTTAACAAACATTTCAATATAAAAAAGTTGCTTTCAGCCTAGACGCTTTTTGAAACACAATGTATAACTTATTTCTTTGATTTAGGGTTTAATTTTAATTGTAGTGTAATATAAACCATAAAAATGATTTGTATGACAACATGGATTAGGATTATCAGGAAAATTGCCTATCAGACTTGAAATAACGTCCTTTATCTTCTTTATGGTGAAAACGGTTATAATAACGATTTTATTGTGAAAAATTTAAAACCCCATTTTAATTTAAATAAAGATGAAATCAATTTATTTTAATTTTTGGAAGCTTTATTAGACTTTATTGAAATTATAATATTTCGATAAAATATTCGAGTAAATTTCAATACACTGTAGGTAAATACTCTCCAAACCATTAGTCCCTTTAAAATTTATATTAATTTTACGATCAGATATTTAGTAAAAAAAATTATTAATTCAAATAAAAGAAACCGCATGTATAGAAAAAATTCATTGTTTAAATGTTATGTGGTATTGTCAAAACTAGCGAAAACATGTATTTCGTGTATTTGTGCACGCGTGTTTATTTATATGTTTATTGTATTCATGTGTACGTGGCTATAATCAAAATATTAACTACAAAAAGACTTTGGGTATTGTGGACAACTCTAGCAGGTGGTGGTTATAACAGCAAATGTTTAAAAAGTAGCCATAATTTAAGGGATTTGACCAAATAAAAAACACCAAAATAAAAAATTACTCGAGAAAAAAATTTAGCGGGCTACTTTTAAAAATTTCAGTATATTAATGATGCATTATGACCGTATAGAAAAGGTAATCGCAAAAGGTAATAATCTATTTGGAAAAAGGGTTAGCCAGACCACAGGCATGCACGCTTTAGATTAAGAATGGAGATTTGAGCTCATTTTCATAAAAGATTTTCCAACTTAAAGAAAATATGAAAGTGGTATGAGTGGTGTATTTATAATCCGCTGAACTGCTAGCCGTAGCCAGTAATGAAGTTTTATTTCCCAAAATTGAAAGCTTAGATAAATTTACAGAACTTCAACATTTGGAGTATTTTCAGTCTGTGTATAAAGACTTTGTAAGTTTTCAACATAATTAAAGTGAAAGATAATATAATAAAATTTCTAATTACTTGCGGCCATAAGATAGCCAGAATAGAACCCCACAACATCAGAATATAATTGGCTTCACAATTTTTCATACCTACAATCGTAACAAATGGATATTAAGTTACAAAATATTGTTAAGTGCTTTTTTCATAATAAAATATTAATTAATTAATTATTAAGAAAATAAAATAAACGTGAACTAGATATTATGATAAAGGCAAGGAAATTAGCGTTTAATCCCATCTAGACATATAGGTAATAGAAATTCTTCCAGATTATGCATAAATTTATTGATCGTGTCTACCGCAGTACTTTATTTATTAATTCTTAAAAACTTTTTATTTCTTTTTATATATATTTATGTAAGTCATACCAAACCGTAACATTTTTCTCTTCTGCACTTTGTAATTTTAAGATAAATAATTAAATATAACCGTGTTATATTTTGTTTACTTGGTTATATCTATGTAAATACATTTTTTAAATTGTGGACTTCCTTCATATCAATTTTTCAATATAATAGAAAACGTACCAAGAAATAATTATTTCAATAGTATTTTTTTAGGCAAAGTACATAACGCTGAGAGCTTTAGCCTATTTATCTTATGATGAATTTGAGATGCAGATACATTACCATAAATTTAATGAGATGCCCATTAAAATCTATATAATAATCGGACGAGAATGCCATCTAAAAAAAAATAAAGCAAACAAAAAGCATATTGAATTGACACGGGAAACGACCAGACTTATAGCCAAATATTGACAAATACATGTCATTTAAAGCAATAATGTGAAAAAGGTTAAGTTTCTTTTTAAAAAATTAGCAGTGAAAACATAAAAGTAGACATTTTCTTTTAGGGTTTTGCTAGAAACATTTATCTTTATTGTCTTATAGTTTTAAACCTAGATTTCGGAATATTTATCAAACATTTATCACTATCTGAAATTTATGTCAGACTTATATTACTTTAACAACCAGAGTTATGCAAGGAGAATATTTTATTGGTTTGCGCCTATGCAGATCAAAGAATATGGTGTACATTTAATTCGACATAACTCGCTTCTTCTTAACTATAACCTAAAGATATAAGCGATAGAACCGTAGATAAGTGGTGCAGATTCAAATCTTACTGAAATTGAAAAGTATTGCTTATGTTAAGACGGGTTCTTCATTTGAAAATTAGTTTTTGTGTCAAGGAAATACTCAGGCCAATTTATGAAAAAACTAACGTAATATCTTTCACTAAAAAACGCTGTGTAATTTCGAATCCTCAAAGCATTGTACTGAACTCAAGTATAGAACTCCAAAAATATAGAACCTTCAAATATGCAAATGTATCATTTAGGATACCAATGAATGAATCATTGTCCGTTGGATTGTTGGTTGGACATAATTATAAAGTGTATGTTACCGTATTTCTGAGTTTAATAAATACGCAATATATTTCTAAGTTGCGTTAAAGATTTATAATATAAGTCTTTCTCAAGAAATTTTAAAAGATTGAATGGTATTTGAATTAATTGCCTTTCTGATAAAATGGAAGGCGTTCTTCTGTTTTTAAATTTAACATGGTTTTATTTTTTACAATATGTAGGCGCATTATTCAAATACAGTGGTCGATACGCGACTGCAATATCTTAAATGTTTTAGTTTAAACCTTATTTGTTTACGTAAGACTCGTTTAGTCAATCCGATGTTTTAAAGTTCTTCGGCGAAAATCTTTGCTCTGTGTAAGTATTTGACCACAGACTTATATTTTTGGCATTGAGAGTATGAACTTAAACATTGAATATTTTATTTTTGAAAGCGAGCAATTAATCGCTTAGCGTATTGCGTATTTGTAATAAATATTTTAATGCATTTGTAACATATTGTATATATGTATATATATATATATATATATATATTATATATATATATATATATTTATATATATATATATATATATATATATATATATATATATATATGTATAAACTATATATATACTATCTCGATATATACTATATCAAATCTCACACACCTTCCTGAGAGCAATATGCTTAAAAAGAGCTACAAAGTTTTAGCTTTACGTATTAATAATACACATATGATACATAAATTTTAGCTTTCTGTACTCCTTCTGCTGGTAAAGATTATTAAAAACTATGTCAAATACTATACTCCTCCATTCCCCCAGTATGCTTAAATAGGACTGCAAAGTTTTCTTTTCACGTAATTATTACATAGATGCATTAGACTTCTTGTTACTTAAAAAGTTTTAAAATTGCGATGGTGTGCGCGTGCGTGTGTGTGTGCATGCGTGTGTGCGTGCCTGCGTGCTTGCGTATGTGCGTGCCGGCGGGAAAGCGAGCGCGCGTGCGTGCACGCGTGCGTTTGTGTGTGCGTGCGTGTGTGTGTGTGCGCGCGCATCTGTGTGTGTGTGTGTTTCTCTATCTCTATCTGTGTGTGTGTGTGTCTGTTTGTTTGTGTGTGTTTCTCTCTCCCGCCCCCTCTCTCTGTGTGAATGTGTGTGTGTTTGTGTGTGTGTGTGTGCGTATGTGTGCGCGCGTGTTTGTGCATGTGTGTGTGATAATAGAAATGTTCAATGAAATAAGGAGATGAGCAATCACTTTTAACTGAATGCGTGGACGAAAGCCACATGGTACACACTGCCGAATTTCAATAAGTATACGCAAATAAATATGAGCCTCACTTCAGGGTTCTGGGATTTCACAGATTTTTATTTTGTATTTTGAAATATTGTTCATGCTTGAAAAGTTTGTAAAATGTTTTGAACAAATAAATATCATAAAATTTATTGCTTTTCTGTGAATTTTCGTCTCAGCGTTTTTTATTATAGCTAGAAATTAACTCAATTATCGTGTCGATAATTGCATTAATAATTGTTTACATATTTTTTCTCCGAAGCTTGTTACTTTAAAACTACTTAGTTTTATACAATTGTCAGATTTTCTATGTATGGATTGTACATTAATTTATTTTCAATTATTGGGTTATTTATTTCATCAGAATGGCCAACTACTTGATCATTCAGTGGTCGATTCTTTTTAATTTAAATCTTGTTTTTTTTCGTTTAAAGTACCTTAACAAATTATTCGTCATGGTTATGTATCACACCAACGATTTTTTTGTGAGGCAAAATTCAAATTATACCAGATTTTTTGCTCTAGGTAGCTTAAAATCCATTTGAGTACGGTATATTGCTTCATTCTTATCTTTTTCGGCGTTTTCAACATAAATGTTTTTTTCGGGTTGTTACAGCTTGATACGGGTAAATTAACATTTTTAATTGTTAATTTCAGAACATGTTGAAATACTGAGATATATTTATTTTTTAATGCAATAAAATTTGAAGAAATTAAATTATTTACATTGAAAATATTTTTAAAAAAGCCATTAAGTTAACGCATAGAAATATAATAGACCCCAGAATTTCTTTTCCACTTTTTATATCGGTCTGTATGTTAATTAGAGTGGGTATCACGCAAAATATATTTTGATGGAATTTGGTACGATAATAAGATATACCCATGGGCAACATACAAAAGAGAAAAAAAGCAAAAAAAGTGTTTTTCCTAATTACACCCGAACGAAGTCCTAGACACAGCTAATTTCCAATAAGTCACGACTATTCCATAGTTTAAACAGAAATATTAGGGTAACAAAAAATGGTACATTGGCTATTATCAAACCTATGGATCGATTTTTGCTAAATAATGAGAGATAGGGAATCATTCAATAACTTCATAACAATATAGTTAAAGAGGTAAAAATATGACGATTAGGTTCCATTCTCAATGCTAAGTTAATGTAAAAATCCAAAAAATAGGCGAACGTCATAATAAAGCTCTGTAGGTGGTATGTGAATTTAGTAACTTAATGACTAAATAACAGTTGACTATGAATCATCTTTAGTAATGGTAATTCTCGAATTTTCACGATCAAAATAAGTTCTCTTAGAGTTAATGAAAATTACAAAGGACCGTGTCCATTACAAAACCTAAAGGAAAGAATCCAAAGAGTATTTTTTTCTAAGTAATAATATTTTTATGTTAAGGTTAGTATATTGTTTTGTAATTATAATTGACACAAAAACAATAATCCATAACTATTTACTTTGTGCAGAAACAGGGAGACTACAGAAGTCTTGCGTGTACTAGTAATTAATGAGTTAAAGAAAGTTACCATGCGCTCAGTGTCGTCACCTTTTTAAATTATAGCATTTTAAACGTTTATGCTTATAAAATATTACCTAAAAGTTTAATAAATGATCATAGTTATTATTAGCTAAAAATATTTGGAGCCGAAATGGTAATTGGAAGAAAAAAACTAAAGAGAAAAAAAATATGCCACACATTTTTCTATCTAAAGAGAAAAAAAATATGCCACACATTTTTCATTTCTTCGTTACAGTAAAGTATAACTCGTAAAAGGTTTCATTCAAATTGTCAAACTAACAATGCACTTTTGTTTTGGGGTGTTGTTTAAACACGTCACATTTCAAACTGTTCATTGATTCTATTTATATATTTTCGCTATTTTCAGCCAAACAAACATTTAAAAAGTTTCTCTAAATTTTGCGTTACTTCCATTATGTCAAATAAAACGCATCGCATTTATTAAGAATTTCAATATAAGGAGAGAAATAAATTATTTCGCCCCCGAGAATCAAACAGATTTTTTCTGAAACTTATTTACTTGAGAATGAGAGCTTACAAAATTTTAAGGGGATTGTCATGAAAATCACCATAGAATACTTTTAAGCTTGTGAATCAATACTATAAATGCGAATGCGGTATTCTCTGTAATTACAATTTTTTTACATATGGCATTGGATGCAGGAGGGGGTTAGTGAAAGTGAGGGCAGAATGGTGTTTTCAAAGAAAATATTAATCAATAAGCAATAATCATATCAAGTCAGTGTTACGTACGCATGAATTTTTGCGTAATTTTAAAAGTTTATAATATTCAAAAAGAGCATCCAATTGATTACGTACTCTGTTTTTTTGACAGTACTCATCGAAACAAGTCCAACGATAAGTTTCCAACTCGCAAATTTGTTCCAAAAAATTGCAAACCATTCATATTAGTCCAAAGATAGTATCTATTTGTTTTTATTTATAATCGGAAAGTATTTCTGGAGGTGAAGAAAAAATAGATTTTTTATATTAAAGGAAATTACTAATGATGCATTTGCAATATGACAAAGATAACAATCGTGTTAATGCTGTTACTGCGGTTAGGTTTTTTGACACCTCAGATTCTATAAGGTATTCTTTTCTACTATGACTCAGATAAATCTGCTACGCTTAGTGTGAAACGATCTTTATGTAGACAGTTTCACACTAAGCGTAACAGATTTATCTGGGTCGTAGTAGAAAAGTACGTGCTTTTATTAGTGTTGTAACAAAATGAAACAAAATTTTGATTAAAGTATTAATTGGCCCAATTTACGCCTGAGCGCTATTTTTTGACCTCATATTTACGTCAAAAATTACCAGCCTTGAAATTGTTCCTACAAGTGTTATGTGCCATAAAAAAGGTAATTGATAGGTGCCACGTAAATCTCAACATTTCTTTTTTATTTCAAAGGAATTTCCTGTTGAGGATAATAGAAACAATATAGACACGCATTCATATTTATGTAAGGAAGTTGTTATCATAGTGTAATAATTATCTTAAAAATCATCTCCTTGGTTACACCATTATTTTTTAGTGTTCTACGTACATACATATTTATGAGTGGGGTTGAGCATCAAAGCTAGTTTTTTATTCCGCGACAGAGAAATGAAATAACATACGCACGTAATATTTGTTTAGGTGAAATGTTTTATAAATAGTTTTTAATTTACATATATTATAAAATTTCACAAATTTCTCTTAATTAATATTAGTAAGTACTTATTTCTAACCTAGCGATACAAAAATATTGAATATGTGATAAAAATATTGCCACAATTAGTGCATGTATGTATACACACATACACGCACACAGACATACGCACACACACACACGTGTGTGTGTGCGTACGTGCGTGTGTGCGTACGTGCGTGTGAGCATACGTGCGTGCGTGTGTGTGTGTGTATTTTTATATATTTTATATTATTTAGATTATTTTTATGTTCCGTTACCTATATATATTTTACTAACATTTTTAAGTAAGATTTTCCTTATAATAATAAAAACTTATTTGTAACAAAACCTTTTCAATTTTTCTTTTAAGACTGTTTAAAGTTTGTTTTGGTTTAGATTTTTCAATGAAAGTTTTGTTTGGACTTTTGCATAAAATAAATGGCACCTTTACTGACCCACTTCACATTAATTAGGTTCGTATATCAGTTGATTCAGTTGTGATGAAATTAATTTTGTTTCTATCAGTATCGTACATTAAACTAATAGTACGTTTTTGTCAGAAAATGTTTGCTACATTTCTGGAATGTATGAAATGTAAATTATGTGGAATCAAACTAAATATTAATTTGAATTGTAGTTTGAACACCGATTAAGTAAAAGTAAGTGAAATTGTTTTATCATAATTTCTGTTATTTTCAAATACAAGTTGTTTACAGTCATCATTTCACTGGCTAAAGCAGAATGTTATTTTTTGATGTTAAACATTTTTAATGAACAATATTTATTAGATATTACAAAAATCTATATTGTATATGTTTAAATATGAAAATGTAATTTGTATTTGGAATTAAATGAATGGATAAATACAGTGGAAAAAATAAGAACTAATAATATACTGATCCTGCATTTATTGTATGAAGCGCATATTTAGAAAAGGACATGTTGAAATCACTGTAAACTGGTATGCAAAAATCTTGCAAAAATTTTTTTAGTGCTGAAATTACGAGTTTGCTTTCCATTATATTAATTTAATTCTGCACCAAGAAGTAGGATGGATTAAATTTAATTTTTTTTATAAGAGTGTCAAAAAGACAAGATATTAGGCATTTTGTTCTTCATCAAATTGGAGGTTTCCGCTTCAATATATACTAAATAATCTTTCTTCTATATCTGTCATGGTTACTGTGTTTGAAGATTTATGCCAATATTTCACCATTTTTTTATTTATATGCACTAAAAGAAAAGGGAGTTATCCGCTTTTCCACTTATGGCAGATTTAAAAAATACAGGGTTTTATATGGTGTTATCATTTTTTAAGTAAGATATCATTTTCTGTAAGATATCATTTTCTTTGCAAAAAAATTAAATTAAAAGGAAAAGAAATGACCTCACTATGAAACGTATGAAGTAATGGTTTCACAAATAATACTATAGTTTGATTATTTAAGAGGGAAAATATTTTATTGAATTTAAGAGGGCGAATAAAATTAACACCAAACTTTTTAGATAAAATAATTTGCAGTGGGTGGTATAAATTATCCTTGAATTTAACAAGTTCTAAGTGACTGAGAAAGCAGTCAATACCAATGATTTTCTAAAAAAATAAATAGAAAAGTTGCGTGAAAAACTAAAAATAATAAATTCCAAAAATATACACAAACCGGTTAAGGTAAAGTGTAACGTAATATGATAAAAGTGAATTCTAAAATATGGAAGTGCAAAGTTTAAATATATTTTTAAATATCTTTGAACTTTACACTTAAATATCGACAAACAAAAGTGATTCGAAAATCGATTCCGGTGCTCCATAAAAAATGGGTCCAGGCCATTGAACAGCTTTACGAGGAATTTTTCAGTTAGTGTAAAATGTATTGTTGGACATTTATTCCATAAGGGACCAATCTGAATGTTAGTATTCTCATTACCTTTTAGTAATAAAAAGATCGCCTGACATCGGATAACATTACTATTACAAAAATAACGAAGCTCTCTTGATAACCAAAAGTTCGGACAACAAGAGGAATCAAGAGTTAGGACCACCTATACCAAAATAAAAATGGATGCTAGAAAATAATAAGATCCGACAACAAAAATTCAACGTAATGAAAAGTTTTGTTACAAAATTTGAGGAGAAGGTCGCCACCAATTGAAATAGTAAAGTCTACAAAAATTGGAACAAATTAATTAGTTGGCCACATTGCGCTTGCAAACCGAATGCCAGGAAAAAAGAATAGATGAATTAGAAAAAAAAATCCGCGGGAAGAAATCTTGTCTATATGGTATAGAAGGTAAAAATTTTTATTTCCAATTACAAGGGAAGTTCACAAATTTAGCAGAAATTTTCAAAATTAATATACAGAAATGTGAAGTGGAATCTATACGGAGATTGGGCAAAAGGAAAAATGACACTAGTTCCTTAGCCATGACGGTAACTACAATAGGAATTTAAACAGAAATATTAAAGAATAAAAAGTGATTGCAAGGGACGGGTATCTATGTTAGACAAGAACCCCAACCAAAAATTCTGAAAATTAGGGAATAATTAAACGAAACAACAAAAACAAGAAACAGACAGAAGGAATCAAACACTTAAACCTTATAATAAACTAATCGTAACAGAAAACGACAGTAAACCTAATAGTTCTCATTCGACACAAATTATAAAATGAATATAGAAATTTTTACTAATTAAATCAATAACAAAATCATGACATTCGTGGAAAGACTAGTACATGATAGAAAGAATTAGAAAAAATTAGCATGAAATTCAGAGTTATGGAGGGCATAACTAATCATGGTTAAACCCTCCATGGGATACGAGAAAAAAAGCGCAAATGAGGAATCTCCTACTTAAATATTTATACGCTTAACAATAGATCCTCAGCAGACGATGAGAGAAAAGCTGAATTGGCACATGCTATGCATGATATCAAATGAAACAACACAATTAACGCCATTCAAGTTTATTCATCTATAGGACAGATTAAGAAAAAAGCAATACAATATTTTTACAATTATCCTAGAAGGGCCAGAGAAAAAAATGACGAACCATGGAATAGGCCTTCATCAAACACTGGCACCCTAATAAATTGAGTATAAATATTATTTGAAGTTTTGCGAAATTTTGTTTGAATACAGAAATTATAATAAATACTAACTAAATAATTACTACATTTTTCGCAATCACTTAAGTAAAAGAATATATTTTTATTTCTTTTGGGATATGAAGATTTTAATAAATAAATAAGATTAGTTAAAATTTCCAGTATTATCCTAATTATAAAAAGTTTGCTCTAGCTGACATAATGTTTTGTTGATAACAAATGGCATAAAGAAATAGTTTTTACGGATTAACAAATTATTAATGATTAATCTGTTAACATTTACCCTCTGGAGGCATCACGTTGGTGTCACGTGAAAAATACTGAAGAAATGCCAGTTGTACAACATGATAAAAGAAATCAAATAATTACACATGTCATTAAAATTTCACAAAAAGTGTGGTCAGGATTAAAATTATTGAGATTTTTATATTTAATTTACATGTTTGACATTCAAAAAACTCGGAGAAAGGTGTTCGATCTACGAAAGGTCACAATGCTGCCAGATAAAATAATCAATATCCCATTTGCAAACAAAAAATCGTGTCGATATTAATACTATTTTTTCGATTACATTCTGGAAATGTATATAATTGAGGTACTCATTAGTGAACTTTTTACCTGATTCAGTTTTAATGCGCAAATGAATATCCCAAAAAGCTACACACTGCAATCGCCAAGTAGTCTGCTAAAAGTGGCGATTATTGGTATTAATAAATGTCAATAATCGCCGCTTCTAATGATACGCGAAAATCCAATAAAGACAAGCGCAATACATTACTTCAAGCAAAAGAGAATTCTGTTAAAAGTGACGATTATTGGCATTAGTAATCTCTAATGATACGAGAAAATATCACGCGCCATACATTACTCCAATCGAAAGAGAATTATCTACTTATCGAAGGTATCGTGGTAACGAGTTGCTTCAATAGCTCAGATATTTATCACACTTATGGCTGCCGCAAGTTGCTTCAATACGTCACAATAATCAATTTACCTGTCCATGTATATAAACATATATAAAACTTAGTATATAAACATATATAAAACTTCATGTATATAAACATATATAAAACTTAGTTCGCATGATGAAGCATAATTTCTTAACACTACACCACAAGCACGCGTCTTAACTAAATGCTTGACGCAAAAGACTTGTAGCGGACGAGCGGGACAATAGTTCTATATCTCAGTGCTTATTATGGTAACAATATTTCCGTCTAATCAGTGCATAGTCTTAAAAAATAAATTTATATGTTGTGTTCTTTGAAACTATATTCCCTAAATTAAACTATGGCTTACGCGCGTTAATTACGCACTTATAAGTAGACTTTGCTAAAATTAATGTATTCGTTTTAAAAAATGGTTAAGTTTTGTGATATTTAGATTTCACCGTCGTACTTTGTCATTCTAATGAATTTCCAGGGTGTCAATTTATTTTTTTCCAAAAATGGAATAATTGATGCGTGAACAAGTAACAGGAGTTCTAGTGTTGATTTAATTTATATGTATTTTTAATGAAATAAGTACCAAGGATATATTTTTTACTGCTTGTTTGCAACTTATCAAGATGGATTCTGAATAATATTGGTAAAATGACAGGTAAATTGATTATTTTTATTGAGTAAAGCTGACAGCAGGACTGGATATTCGTCCAATTTATTATATTATTTCTTCCTATGCAATAAAGTCGTTGGCGAAAGCAATAAATTTACTTTGCAATAATATTTTATATAATTTGAATATTAAAAATTAAATTGAAATAATTGACTTTTGAAATACCGTATATATTTAATTTGAAAAAAAATTTAATCTTCCAATCATCAATAATTATCAACTAATCTAGAATTCCCTAATATACATTATTTATTCTAAAAATATATGTATTACTTGACGTATTTTCGCAGAAAAGAAAATCTTATACATTTTATTGTCAGTCCATTACTCGTAGTAAGAATGACTAAGAATCGCTTATATTTTTTAAAAAAAGGTATATAAAAATGATTTTTTCATTAGATATATATGTATTCAACAGAAATATGTCAAGAAAAGAAAGCAATTAAATAAAGCTAGTGAGATTTTTTAAACATTGTACATTTCGATTCCTGAAAATAATTAAGGAGGTACCTAATATTACCCTAGTCTATTCAATTTTCTATCCACTTTTCGGACAGCCATGGGTAACTAGAGCTACAAGTTTTTAAGCCTCTTAAGATTTAAGAAACAATCAAGTTGTGGCAACTTTGAATAAGCCAATGGTATAATTTATAACTGTATATATGTATATATATATATATATATATATATATATATATATATATATATATATATATATTCCAAACCCTATAACAATAATTCTTAAAAGTGCAGTTTTCTCCAATACAAATAAGGCTAGATATCGCTCAGTTTAATATCTCGGGTGCCCAGTCTGTATGAGAGGAAATAACTTCAAAAGAACGAAAATACAATAACTATCCAAAGACAAAAGCAACGTAATCATTTTTCACATTTCATGTTTAAATTGTAAGCATAAATTTTTAACGGTAACATAAGTTTATATATTATATTTACAAAACGTTATAATCTTTTTAGAATGAAATATCTTCGGAAATTTCAGGTACATAAATGTTTTACAATTTATTACAAATTACCTCTAGTCGATGCCGAATCGTTATATCAAACTTTGTAAATTTTAAAACCAAGTTATAAGTTTATAGATATAATAAGTAAAAAAGATATTAAAATGAAGGACACATAAATTTGATAAGTTTTAGTAAAATAAATTTGTTTTACGATAAAGAATATAAGTCACTTTGGCGATCTCTCAGTCTTATGAGCCCTCACAATAATCCATTAAAGTATTAGTACCCTATAAAATTAATAATGACTGCCGTTTATTTATACTACACTATAAAATTTTTCGGAAATGATAATGGTCGGTCTTCATTTTGCTTGGGTTGTTCTTTCTTCTTTAGGAGCCACTAAAGCATAATTTTGTATTTAATTAGACAATATTCATTCTTCGCCTCCGGAATGACGTATTAATGTTTCTGAGCAATATTAAAAACTGCTGCGACACTTTACACACACACACTGATGTTTTTCGCAATGAATTTCAAAGTCATAAAAATGTAATATTATAAAAACCTATACAGTTAATAAAAAACAAAAACAAGGCCGACATTTATAATATTCTGTACTAAATTTTTAAGACATGACTGTGTTTTTTTTATTTCCATCAATCTTAAAATATTGTAAGGTTCAATCTATAAGCAAATATGCATGTTTACGTATGTATGCAACAATTTGATTTTCAATTGATCTTTTTAATTTAATTTTCTTTTCTTATATGCATATATATATATATACAGGTATTTACTGCTAATACAGCTATTAACTGTACTAGTCTTGATATTAAAAAAAAACTATTGTTCTCGTGGTAGGCTTCTTAAAATTCAAACTTTGGTCCTAAAATAACTTGAGAAAAACTTAATAGATTCAAACCGGGTAAATTCCAGTCCTTCCGCTTTTTGTCACATAAATGTTACCTCACGTTTTTGGTTAAAGTTCGTGAAATAGTTTCAGATATACTTCAAGGTTATTAGCAATTTGTGAGCTTGTAATTGAAAAGTGGTTGTTGTATTATTGGCATTGCTGTGGTTACCTTGTTTGAGATATGTATACATACTAGAATTTAAATTATGATTATTTTGTTAATATATCGTTTTCTGTATTTGGTTGTAACTCGCAATTTATTCAGTAAATTAGTTTAATTTTTAGCAAGAGGAGTTATTGTTAAGATCGACTCAACGACAAATTACATTTAATAGAGTGTTGCATTTTAAAATATTAATTTGAATTAATTTTACCCAAGTTTTTTTCATGTGTAATATTATACACTGTTTCCTATTTTACAAATTATATTATACCTCGTGTTTCTTTTATTTCTATAATTTTTAAATTTTTAAATTTCCTTACGATAAACGTTACTTTGTAACGGTATCATCAGATTGCTAGTCATATAGATGTTTATTTGAGAAACTGTTTAAGGAAAATTATCTATATACTGTTTTATATATTTTGACGTATATTATTTCCCTATGCTACGTACTCTTATGCTAGGAAGAATAACAAAAATTGACATTGTGAAAGGCAGGCGACAGTGAGTCTTCGTTGCATATAAATGGTTATTTATTTCAAAGCAAAATATTTAGGAAGTAATTAAATATATTTTATGTTCATAAATTCTTTAAGATAAAACTTGATTCGGCATAATCTGAGCATTATTATAAGTCACAACAAGATCCTGAGGGTGTTAAACGGGGCCTCACTACATTCAATGGTATTGGAGCCCGAATTGTGAAAAGAACGAAAATAAATAGACAAGGTTGGCATTTATATCAATGTCATATTCAAAGAAAAATAAAATAAGTTGAAGGTACTAAAAATTTAAAAGTTATAAACCTTTAAATTTATATTACCTAAAAAGAAAAAAGCATATAAAGAAATAAAATTCTATCGACTTTCACCAGCGATTGTCTGAACCAAGTCTAGTAATAATTAAGAGTATGTTTCATCATGTGAAATAAAAATAGCTCTGTCTGGGAGTTGTCACTATGAAACAAAATTGATAAATGAATTTTCGCGAGGTAGAAACATAATTTTTCTCCGCGAATGCATTTCCTTTTTAATACTTTGCTAATTTTGAATGTGATAAACTTAAATTAAACAAAGGGATTGAATGTAAAATTATGTAATTCAAAATCTATATATCAAATTTAAAGATATTTTATCTAATAAAGATTTAATTAGCGAACAAATTTTTTGGAAATTGTATGTTGATATTTTTCATCATCTAAAGTAATATTTGTAATTTTTCATTGACCTAGTAACTTTATTCTGTTGTTCAAATAGTACTACTAACGTATAATCTGAACCGCTCAATCATATAATTACATACATATGTAATATATGATTGAGCTGTTCAGATGTAGTATGAATAACAATAAAATTGATTTGAAAAACCGAATAGCTCGAGTAACATTTTGTCAAAAAATTTATTCATACACAAACCGTGCATTCCCGCGTATCTATTTATCTTTTTCCCCAGATTGAAAATCCCTAAAAGACTTCACTCTATTTTAATACTCCTTGGAAAATGTATATTTTCTAATTTTCTAAGGCTGATGTAATCTTGTTTCATATAATTTTTAATGATCCTTCTACCGGCCGTGTTTCATTTTATATGTAAAAGTATATACGGAATAACGAACTTTTTTTTCTGGAAAATTTTCCAGTTATTTGCGTTTATTTATTAAATTTCTGTTCATCTGAGGCCATAAAATATAGTTTTTTTAACGCTATTAATTACGTTAAATGAAAGCCTTTAAGAGAAACTTGAAAAGAAAAAAAGAATTAGGAAGTTAGTATTATTGTGTGCAAAGTACACACTTCGGTTAGAATTAGCATTTACTGTACTGTTAATACTATGCCCACATTCAGTTGACTTTTGAGGAATAGTCTTCAATAAATGTAGTATACTCAGATCCAATTCAGGAAGAAAATATAACGTTATCTCAAATTGATTACGAAACATTTTCAAATTTGAAACTCACGAAAATGTTATGCTAGAGGCGACTTTTCAAAATATATCTCGCGAATATTGAATATGTATCGCGTGAAGCTCAATTATTTATTGAGATATGCCTGTCCGGTTAACTACCAAGAGTTCAATAAATATTACGTAAATATTACAATTTTAATTTTTTCGTCTAACGTTTCCAATTTCTCTGCCGTTTTTAATAGTCAACAATATTAATCCACAAGACTTTATCTGAAAACCCAGTATGGTCTGAAACTAAGAAAAGTAAAGTTTCGATTAAAGTTCAGTGTTAATAAAAATTTAGTACAGCGATATTTCATTCGATAATATATTTTCTTTTGATTTTGAAATTAGATAATAACAGATAGAATAGTTCATTGACATTGTTCAATTTTGTAACCTCTTAGTTACTTGTCTACAGAACAAGATTTCATTAATCTAGTCTGTTTTTTTTCAATATTAACTACTTCAATATTAAGAATTTCGGTAAATTAAATAAATAACTTTGTACTAACGTTATTTAAAGAATGCAAATATAGACATATTATGGATTTATTTAAGAATACCGATGATGTGAAAATATAATTCATTACGTTTTTCGCCCTAGAATTTCTAAAGCCGTTTAGTTTATTTGTTTTTTTACTGTACGATAGAATTGAATTGAAAATTTTAATTCAAATTTAGAATTTGTCGCTTGCCATAATATGGATTAACTCTGCAGGTAACACCATAGAAGTAGTAATATTTAATTTCTCGTTCAAGAACAGAATATTTTGGAAAAAGGCTACGAAAAAAACGTGTTTTAATGATAAACGGTTTTTAAAATGGCCCCAAATTAAGGTTCATACATATTTTGAAAATAAAATTGAAAACCAAGTAAAATTGGTGAGTTAGCTATGAAAACCACAAATAAAGATATGAATATGCATGTACGTGCTATGTAATGGTATCCTTCCGGTTGCTGTACGACTAGAAATATGATTAAATTTCTGAAGCTAAAAACATAACTAATGCCTGATATTTAATTTTTTTTTAATAATACCGTATTTCCATAACAAAGCAAAGAAAGTAAAAATGTGAGATTATGAAATTTTATTTTTGATTGAATTAAATTGACGAAAGACTTTAAGTAATATATCTGGCTGTAAATTTTGTAATTACAATCGATAACATAATACTTGATCAACCAGTAGCAGATTATTACCATCGTATTACAGTGAACTTAAAATAAAATATTTGTTTCAATTTGAACACAATGTACTGACACCTATAATTATAGTTACAAAGTCCCTCGCTTATGGCTTCTGCTTAAAAAATTCAAAAGTTGATTTTCTTCAGCGAATCAAATAGGTCTCTTCTGCATTAATAATAAATTTTCATGTTCCTTCTACTCACGGGTTAGGAAAAAGTACGCATGCGTGACTTAATGCATAGTTAATTTCCCAGTTGCATTTCTTTTTATTACAGTGATTCTGGCTATGAATACGCGTTGGAGACAATTCAATAAAAGTTAGAGAGGGTATTTATTTACGCCAAAAAATTAAGTATATATTTTTAAATAAATTTGGTTTTATTAACTTTCATGGTTTATTTGTCCAAAGTTTACATATCGAGCAATATCGAGAGTTAAGAATATATGACGAGTATTAAAAAATAAGCCAAAACAATGATATGCACTTGTAGAACTGGAGCCGTAAATTTGTATTAGAACTGTATCCCCATTATATATAGATATTTTCTCTAGATATTTCACCGTGTCGTCACCGTGGTGTATAGGGTTGATCACAAGGTATACGGCCTTTGACTGCGAGGCGCACTGCGAGGACCCGGGTTCGATTCCCGGCCGCTCGTCGAGCGGGGCTGGACTGGTGTTCTGGTTGGCTGTAAGAGCTTGCTCTCGTAGCAATAAGCCCGCCATATGTATCAATTAGATACATTAAAGTACACAAATATTTCGATTTGCTTGCCACATTATCACATACATTTGTTTGTCTTCGTCTATAAGAATCTTGCTTTTAATAATTTATTGTGTCCGTAGAGACTTAGTTGAGTAAAATCATGCAATTTTTTTTCCATTGTTTACCAACTAATTCTTCGGGAATTCTTGTTTGTGTGCGCAATAAACAGCGGCTGATAAATAATTTACTGATTAACCTGATGAAAGTTTGGTAATTCAAGGCACATTTTTGGAAATAAACATGTAAATTATAAATTTTTGGAATTCAAAAACGATTTTGTTTTTCAAAAAACATTTTTTAATTGAGTCGGTAATATATGACATACATGGAGAAGATGTATTTCGTTTATTTGTGAACAATGTATTAATATACATTGTTAGTTTTGAAAACAGTTGGCACATAAAACTGCCTATTTTCATGGAGTTTTATGTGCCAAGTTTTACAAGTAGATTGCTACGTTCTAGAATTTCATTACTTTTTAAATGTCTACTTCAGGAAACGTTTTCTTTTTTAGGTATCGAATAAAATCTTGTATACCCATAGATTTTTCTAAAATTTTATTAAAATTTTCAGTAAAACCAATAGTATTTTCATTATTTTTACTTCTTTCATTAATCACAATTTCTAGATAGTATAAGGTGCTTAAAATTTAATGAAATTATTATAGGCCACATCTTGCATGACTATATAATCGGGTTATTTGAACATATCTCGTTGAGATAAAAAATTGAATTTGGCATTTATATAGTAAATTGATATTATTATAAATACTTGAAAAGCGTCGTCGGCGTCGATGTTATTGTCGTCGCCACAGTGTGTTAAGTTGATCACAAGGCATACGGCCTTTGATGGCGCGGCTCACCCCTGGGACTCGGGTTCGATTCCTGGCCGAACGCCCAGCGGGCTGGACTGGTGTTCTGGTTGGCTGTAAGACATTACTGTCGTATCTACAATACGCATCATTTAGACACATTATATCAGATAAATAAATAAATAAAAAACTTGCACTACGAAGGAATACTCGTAGATATCTGAAAGATCTTTACAATAGAAATTACAGTTTTTCCTTATAAACTCAAAAATTGGAACAATTGAAAAAATACGTACTGAGTATATGCATATTTTGTTGCTTCTTTAAGTGAATTATTGGCAGCGGTAAAGCATTATAGTTTATAATCGGAAGGTATATCAATAAAATCTCGTGTGGGTCAAGGCTAAGGAAACGAAAAAATACAATTTTAATTTGTGTTGGGTGGAGAATCTGTCCTGGAGTATTTATATCGACAAAATTACATTATATTAGTCTTACAAAAACAATTCTTAAATTTTTATATTATAAAATATATGGTAGATACCAGAATTAACTTTGCAAAATAATAAGCTAATCGAAGACAAGCGCATATTTACTTTATTTTTAGTATATTTGTTCGATGGTATTGGAACTAAAATAAGAAAAAGGGTTTTAGAATGTAAAATATTAAGACCAGAGTCAAAGAGACAAAATCCATCACAATGCATGACATCATTTGTTCTTTCTATTTCTCTAATATTTTGACAAAGAAAATTTTATGAAAGAGTGAACTCAAAAAACGAAGTAAAAATTAAGAATCTGTTACAGTTACAGACAAGATTTTAAAATATCTTCTCTATATCTGCATTAGGAAAATTGTCACTTTTAACAGTTTTGAAAAAAGGGAGAGGCCAGTAACTAATAAGTTATAACATTTTTATCGGTACAAAAATGCATTTCTTACGCTTTAAGATTTAATCATACAATTAAAATTAAAATAAGATACCAACAACAGACACATCTGTAAAATATTACGAATCAAAGCACCAATTTTAGGTAAAATATTAAGTGGGTTTATTAACTGACAGAAGTGGTTTCGGTAGTTGCCAGAATAAAAAATATTATGGAAATATAAATCTTATTAACAGAGAAATATCAAAAATACTTAATATTTAAAACTTCTTCAACAATTCTGACTGTTGCGCTTTACCATAATAATAAATATACTACGCAATGTGCTTCTATTTGATATGACCCAATTAATATTTTTGTAACAAAATGGACATTCTAAGGTAAAAATATAAGTATTTTAAGGTTCCAAACCTTAAGTTATAATTTACAATATCCAACTACCCAAGTTTGTTAAGTCTAACCTATAGTCTAACTATTTGGACATACATCAAAATAAAACGACAGCCCAATTTATTTAATTGTCCTTAGTCAATTACTCAGCAAATGAAATGTTCAAAGCATAATTACTTAATCAACCTAACTCCACAGCTCTCTGAAGGAGTTTAATTATATCTTTAACTAAAACGTGATCTTATTAAATTTTAATAAAAGGTCGTGGAAAGCAAAGAATGCAAAGCAACGCGTCTTAACCCGCCTTAAATTAAAATATTTTTTCAGTAAACCTAGGTAAAACCTAGTTAAAGTTAAAATTTGACAAAAATTGCCAGTTTTACCTCTTTGTATTATCCAATAAGATTTGGTACCATCCTTGTTAGGTTTTACTTTCGTAATAATACCGTTTTTAAAGCCACCTTTGCTGTTAAGCTACAATATTAAGTGAACGAATATCAGTTTTAATTAAAATACATATAGAAATATATTTAAGAGTTTAAATAACGTTCTCGAAAATAAATTTAATTTGTAAATTTTGCTGTCCATGCAATGTTATTCCTTGTAAATCTCAAGGTGAAAATATTTTTTTTGAATGGAGACTATTCAATATTTTTTGAAGCTTCAAGTAAAGAAATAGTTACCCCAATGAACTACTAATTTAAATAACAATATAAGATGCAGAAAAATAAATGTAAATTAGCAACACACATAGAAATGTTTTTTCAGTTACGTTATTAAAAATATATTTCAAATATTTACTTTCTCGTCAACCGTTTCTCATATATAGGCAATTACTACATCAAGCCGAGAAAAAAAATAAGTACTCTGAAATAAATCGTAAGCATTCATGACACAAAAACTTACGATACAATTTGAATTCAGATTGATGCACAGGAAATGATTGCTAGAATAAAGGAAAATATTATCAAACTATGCGCTTAATTTATTATTTGTTTTTCACTTGATATTTTATGAGCAGTAATTATGAATGTTAAAGATTCATAAATGGTATTCAGATAGACAGATTCAGTCTATTATGGACCTACTGGTATAAGAATTTTACCCAAATAAGAAAAAAAAATTTTGTAATTTCAATTTTAACCTAACATCGATAATATAATATTTCGACAGTTATTTCACCATAGAATTCGAATCACTTTTTGATATCAAGAAACATTATTTTATTAGTAACAGCCACAATAACCTAAATGTTCTTGCTATAAGTAATTGACGAGTTTAAAATTGGAAGGTGTAACAATAAACTCTCGTGTGCATCAAAGCTAAGAAAACAAAAACATGCAATTGTTTTCTATAATTTTTGGCGCCATTTATAACGTTTTCAATATAAATCAATGAGTCGCATTTATACTTGGAGAATCCATCTTGGGATATTTACATAGAAAAAAATTACATTGTATTAGTTTTGTAAAACATTCTTTTAAATTTTTTATTTCAAAATATATAGTAGATACCAAAATCAACTTTGCAAACAAATAAGCTAATCGGAGACAAGCGTGTACTTTATTTTTAGTATATTTGTTTAATGCCATTGAAACCAAAATAAGAGGAAGGGTTTTAGAAGATAAAACATTAAGGCCAGAGTCAAAGAGACAAAGTCCAGCACACTGCATGACATCATTTCTTTCCATTTTTCTTTTAAAATATAAGTAGAAATTAAAAAAAAAATTTGAAATATTTAGTATTACTTTAAATGACAATGTTAATATTGTATTAATAGTCCTCTTACGGAGGTACTTCCTCTCCATATTTTTTAAATCATTGATTCTATGAAAATTGAGAAAATTTGTGGGTGTAGTTTCGATGAATAGATTTAATGTACACGTACAAATTTTAAAAACCAATATAAGTGGGTGTAATTGTATGGAATGCACAGTATTATTACACTCATAATACACGAAACAATGTTAAGGTTCTAAATACTTTATGCTTTTGTATCGACTTAATATAATTATTAATTTGAACTTGAAATTCGGCTCGCTACGTGGCATCTACAATTATAAGGCTGATGAAGCAAAAAACCATTGTGGAAACTAAATTTTGGGTTTTCTTTTTCTTGTCATTTTCAGTGAATGGCTTAAATGCCTTTATTAAGAGGTAAATTAGAATACGAGTCTATTGTCTGCAATTAAAATGAAGCTAAGTATAACCGAATATCTAAATTAATGTTTGATAATTAGTTTTAAATATGGTACAAAACTGCCACTTTCCATAAAGTTCTAAATGCAATATTTTGACAGAAATTTTTTTATGAAAGAGTAAACTCAAAAAACGAAGCAAAAATTAAAAATCTGTTATAGTTATAGACAAAATTTTAAAATTTCGTCTTTATATCTGCGTTAGGAAAATTGTCACTTTTAAGAGTTTTGAAAGAATGGAGTAGTACCAATAAGTTATAACATTTTTATCGGTACTAAAATGCATTTCTTACTCATTAAGATTTAATCATACAATTAAATTAAAAATAAGATACCAACAATAGATACATCCGTAAAATATTACGGATCAAAGCACAAATTTTGGGTAATGTATTAAGTGGACTTATTAATTAACGGAAGCGAATTTGGTAGTTGCCAGAATAAAAAATAATATGAAAATATAAATCTTATGAACAGAGAAATAATAAAAATACTTAATATTTAAAATTTCTCCAACAGTTCTGACTATTGCCCTTCATTATATTAATAAATATACTACGTAATGCACAACTATTTTATGACTCGATGAATATTTTTGTAAGAAAATAGACATTCTAAGGATAACTAGATCCTTATTCAGCTAGTTTTGATTAATTAGATTATAATATGAGTGTTTTGAGATCCCAAACCTTAAATTATAAGTAACCATATCCATATCAGTGCCCAAATTTGTTAAACTTAACTTGATATTTAGATATATATCAAAATAAAACGACGGCGTAATATATTTAATTATCCTTAGTCAGTTACTCAGCAAATTAAATGTTCAAAGCGTAATTATTTAATCAACCTAACTCCACAGCTCCCTGAAGCAGTTTAATTATATCTTTAGATAAAACGTGATCTTATTAAGTTTCTAATAAAAGGCCGCGGAAAGCAAAGGTTGCAAAACAGCGCGTTTCTTTCTCAACCTGCGTATAATGATTTGCCGTCAATTACCTTTGAGCGTATTCTTGTTACGAAAATGACAATGTAAAATTTTATCATAATGAAAATCGTTTAAATTGAAAAAATTAATTAACTGACAATTAGTTTTAATTGGGAACCTTTTTTATTTTCTACTCATTTGAAAAGATCAATTATATATATTCTACTCTTTGTAAAAATTAATTAATTCTTCAACATTACAACTGGCTTCAAAATAATAATTTTTCAGTAAAATTTTAAATTAAAACATTTTTTCAGTACACCTTTCAATTAAAATTTTATGAAAAACCCTTGTTAGTTTTTACGTTCGAAATATTTTATTAAAATACATATAGAAATATATTTATGAGTTCAAATAACGTTCATAAAATAAATTTAAAAATAAATTTAATTTGTAAATTTTGCTGTTCATGCAATGTCATTCCTTGTATATCTCAAGGTGAAAATATTTTTTTTGCATGAAGACCGTTCAATATTTTTGAAGCTTCAAGTAAAGAAATAGTTAATTTAATGGACTACTGCTTTAAATAACAATATAAGAAGCAGAAAAATAAATGTAAATTAACAACACACATAGAAATATATTTTCAATTACGTTATTAAAAATATATTTCAAATATTTACTTTCTTATCAACCTTTTCTCATATACAGGCAATTGATACTATATCAAGCGGAGAAAAAAATAAGTACTCTGAAATAATTCTTAAGCATTCATAACACAAAAACTTACGACAAAATTTGAATTCAGTTTGATACACAGGAAATTATTGCTAGAATATAGGAAAATATTATAATCGAACAATGCGCTTAATTTATTTTTTTTCACTTAATATTTTTTAGGCAGTAATTATGAATGTTTAAGATTCATAAATGGTATTCAGATAGACAGATTCAGTCTATTGTGGACTTACTGGTATAAGAATTTTTGCCCAAATAAGAAACAATTTTTTTTTGTAATTACAATTTTAACCTAACATCAATAATATGAAATTTCAACAGTTATTTCACCATAGAATTCGAAAAGCTTTTTGAAATCATGAAACATTATTTGTATAGTAACAGGCTCAACAACCTAAATGTACTTGCTGTAAGTAATTGTTCAAGTTATTTAACTGAATTATATTCGGAAATCTTCGAAAATCTGAGAAAGTGTTAAATGCAAACCTAATTCGTTAAGTAGGTGTATAACTTACAGGAATTGTACAAACCTGAAAAAGCAAAATAAAGCTGGCAAACTGAAGCTTTCATTAGTTCGAAGTTACAAATTGAATTTTCTCGTAGTAAAATTTACTTCTGAAATATGAAGTTGACTACGGGAATGTCAGGTCAAGTGTTAATTAATATTTTGCTAACGACCGGTATGATTACGCTAAAAATTGTTAGTGTACATTGGTTCAATAAAACATACCTTATACTATATAGTCAAATTCTCAGAAACACATGCAATTGCTTGTATTTGCTCTGTTGGAAGAAAAATAGTAATGGCAAGAATGCAAATACTCAGTTCACTGCCGTGAACGGAAACTCATGTTACTCTCACAATGGTATAGAGGATCTCCTTTCTTTGGTTTCCACTTGGATGCTCTTTGATTGGCAGACCGTCATTAAGAAGATCATCCCTGATTCTAGAAGCGGATTACTTACAGATTCAACTGACTTATGCTATCAAAACCTGGACTCTCAAAATAAATTTTTGATCGAAGGTGATCTCATATAGAGAAAGAGGTAACTAAAAAATATTTCGTTTAATTTAGAAAATAGATAAATGTGATTAACAAATTTGAAATCCTGAAAAATTACGTGAGATTTTGAATGGCCTAAGCCGAATTTTAAATTTCTACTGGAACAACACATTGCTAATTTTATTTCTCATAGGCTGTGAGAAATATTTTTTGATTTATGCATTAAAAATTAGTGAACAGTAAAATGTTTGCGCAAAATGCTTTGCGCAATTACTCGAACCGCCGCTCCGCTCAAGAATGCCATCTGAAAAATTGGGCCAATTTATCCTTCTAATTTTCTACTTTCAAGCGAAGAGTTTGTAGTCACTTGTTACAACTTTACAAGTGGATTACAAATAAAACCAGCTGTTTACTTTTCGTCCTACCACTTTGAACTTAATATTATAGTTGTGTAGTGCGTGTTTTGTTCCTTCAAAGTATTATAAATTATAATTAATTGTAATCAATTAACAATCAGACTTAATTTGTAGTCGAAGCACCCAAAAGATCGACTTAGAAAAGTGAATTTCAAAAATTTTAAAATGTGTATATCTCGCAAACTAAGATTTTTATTAAAGTAAAATTTTGTACATAACCCAGTAATAGCTTGATCTAAGGCCTTCTTTTGGTTGGTAGATGATTTACGAGATACCTGTATATACATGCATATGTATTAACTTTGTCTTATTCAATTATCTAATTTTATTTTATTAATCATAATTTAAAAACGTTCGCCTAAAAGCCACTTTCTTAATATAGCAGAGATATTCGTGCATCGTTTGTATACTCCCAAAAATCATTGAAAATAAATGATAGGTTTATTAACTGCCAACCTCCTACATTTTAGTGTAGATAAATATCTAAATAAAAAGATGCTTATATTTTAAAATTATTTCTCATAAAATAATTTAATATGGATATTATATCAAAGAAGTTTTGGTAAAAAGAGTTTTGGTAAACTAGTTTTTTTATTTTGAACGCTTCAAACAAATCCAAAAACTTTAAGTTTTATCTGAATATGAGAAGATATGTATGACTTTGTAATATAATTATATCGATGTTTTAGAATATTACAATGATTATGTATATACTACGCTTCCACACTAGTATTTATTCAGCACGTAAAAGTTTTAAAGAGTTCTTAGATTGTGGATACTTGAATTCGTTTAAAATAAGATTGAAACAGACTGTATCAAATATATAATGTATTTCTTTCGTATTCATTAAAATGTGAGTCTAGAAAATTTCGTGGAAAGAATTTTACTGCGACTTTTTTTATAATTTTTTTGAACTTTCGTAAACACATAGTTCTACATTAAACAAAGAAAGAAAATACAAGGTTATTTTTTGCTATTATAAAATGCCAAATCACTTGAAAATATTCTTGTCCACTATCCTGCATAATTATATGATAGTGTATCTTGTTAGTCACCATATGGTAGATAAACCCTTCACGAAATATAAAAGGAAAAATTGGGCACGAATATAAATATGTGTTGCTTTGTTTTATTTATATTTATAGTGCCAGTGTTCTGTTAAGTCCTGTGGGTAAATGTGTGAAGTATTTTAAACTGAACAAGTTTATTGTTTTATTATTCAATACACACACCGTTGGAAACGCATTTGTCAAGAAATATTATTGATAACGCACTTTGCAAGCTTCGCTATTCAAAACCCACTTGTTGAAATCTGGTATTAGTACTTTGATGCATTTTCAAAATATAGAGAAACATAATGAAAAATAGTATGATATAAATGATTAAACCTTGTTTGTAATTTCTCATAGTTAGATATCGTTCATCCATATTTTATCATCTGAAACTTGACAATCGATTTTGAGTAAAAACGCGATATATAGTTCAAAAATAGTTTTAACTCTAATAGTAATATTTTAATATATTAATAGTTCATGGAATTTTTAAAAAGAAAATAAAATGGGATTACAATAAGAGGCATTTATTTAATATTTAAAATTATTCATTATAAATCACGTTTGCTTTATTAGACTTTAATTAGACTAGTGAAAATGATTTAAAAACGTATACCACGTCTAATGCATCTGAAAGCTAGCTACAGCCGTAGGTCTATTTAATATAAAATACTAAGGCAATGGGTGGGAGTTACAAATGTGTTAATACTCGGAATCTTCCTTCAAAGAAATGTATTGTAATTATATTTATTATTCTTTAACACATTGAAACATTATTTCTCAAATATTTCATAATTTTTTATACACCCAATCTATTTTTTTTAAACTGTTAATTGTAGAAATCTATAAATTTTTGTAAGCTTCGATTTCTCTTATTGACAGACTCTTTAAATTTTTCTACCTGCAACGCGGTAGAATACAGAAACATTTAAAGAAATCTATCAGTTAAAGTCGTTCGATATATTCTAAAAAAAAATTTCCTATGTAACCTATTATGTAACCTACGACCTTAGGGATCAATTGAGATTTTTTAATAATGTCACATGGAGGAACATTTTTGACAAACTCCTATAATTATGGGACCTAACAACATCAACTGTTCTTATTACGTTGCCATTGATGTACGCAGATAAACTTTATATTTGTATGATAACTGTTAACATATTTAGTATATGGAATTGTCTGGAGTAGTCTATGGCAGAGAGTATGTAAATTGTATTTCCGTCACCGTACTTCCTTTTTAACATATCTTGCTCGGTGACATAAACAGTTTTACTGGCTATTTATCCGGATTCCACGTCAAAGAATCTCAACAATCATCCACGCCGTTCCACCAGTGCTAAAAGGATTCAGTAATAACTATACGTTAAATAGCTCTTATTTATTCTTATTTTACTAAGTACTTTAAACTTATCTTTGAATATATTAAATGCACATATTATTTATTTAATTGATTCTAATAAAATAAAAACGAAATACTATTGAAACTCCACAAACAGTATTTTTATGTTCTATTAGGACAAAATTTTATTAAAAGCAGACTTTAAAAAAATATTTCAATTTATTCAAATCAATATATTCAAATCAGTGAAACACGAGTGGTGTAGTCATTATGGGTTTTAGAACTAAAAAAGGACTTTTCTTAAAGGATGTTTTCGAGTTTGATCGAAGGTAGGAATGGAAATTCATGTCCAGATTTATGACTCTTTCTAAATAGTTTAACGGGAAAAAGGAAGGAAAATTATTTTATAAGACCGGCAATCTGGTTACGTGCCACTAAACGACAGTTTGGATATACAGGAACGAAGCTTTAGAATTCAATTGATCCGTAACTATAGTAGCAATTCTCCTAAATAAATATTAAAGAGGAAATATGTGTCGGCGAACTTGTATTTGAAAATGATTTCATCCTATCTGAATCAATTTTGCACTCTGTTTTGTAAATAGCGACGATACGAAGTTTGAACACGAAATGCATTTTACATCGTAACGTATGTTTTATTTTTGAGACAGATTTTATAAAATAATCGTCTTTTAGAAAATATGACAGTTTCGTACTTCTATTATTTTCCAATAAGATTTTGAGTTAGTCTCACTTTGAACTCAATGAGATTTGACTGCCCTAAATGCGCCTTAGTGAGCGGTTTGTACTTAACTAATAGTTACCTCTTGAACTGTTGAATAAGCCCATGTTTCTAATGTTTTAAAGTAAATCTCTCACGCACAGTACTGTTACTTCCCTATATGAAATAATACAATTAAATACGGTAAGATTAATAAAAAAGATATCAGAATAAGTATAATTTTTACAGTAATACTTAATATTAAAACATATCTAAGTGAAATAAAATATTAAAACATATTTTGATTAAATAGATGTTACAATATGTACACATATGATTAAAATGATACATTTAAAAAAAAATAGTCGAAATTAAAAATGCGATCTTATTCGATTGTCAACGGAGCTTTTGTGCTATAACCCGTTTCCTGAGCGAGTTTTCACCAGTGCTACTCCCACGATATCATCATCTCCAGAAAATACTAATGGGATGGATGTGATAGAACCATTGCGCTGATTTGGATTTCCATTGGCACTTTGTGCTGCTATTTAGCCCAGGTAATTAAATGGTTTATATACTCATTGTGTAACTTATTCCAAGAACGTTGCTTGGTTTGTCATATGCGTTGCCATGATAATAGGGTGACTGATTGATCAGTGAAATTCGTATTAGGGATGTTACTAAGTAAATCTTCTATCACGAAGTTATTTACAAACAATCCATTACGCCATTTTTATGTCATATTGGTTTAAATAATTGGACCACACTGTCTAAATTGCTTTTTCTCTAACAAAATTTGTAAGGTTATCAGAATATAAATTAATCGAATAGTCTCGAATTGCTAAAAATCTGCGCAAAGACCCGATGAATGAATCAGTACTTAAATCATTTGTACTGATTCATTCATCGGGTCTTTGCGCAGATTTTTAGCTATATATATATATATATATATATATATATATATATATATATATATATATATATATATATATATATTGATATAATTCTTTACTTATCTGAAAGATATTTATAATATTTCTTGCAATTAAATGAAACTACGTGATGTAGTATTATTTCTACTATCTTTAATTTCTTTACCACGACCTAGGTTTCGTTGTATTACAACATCTTCAGGTGGGATATTAGCAAAGATACTTTGCTAATATCCCACCTGAAGATGTTGTAATACAACGAAACCTAGGTCGTGGTAAAGAAATTAAAGATAGTAGAAATAATACTACATCACGTAGTTTCATTTAATTGCGAATAATGAATTTCTACAAAATTAACGCCAAATATATTCAATATTTCTTGCATTACATTTTTAATAATATTTCTTTTGCTGCTACAATTCTTAACAAATTTTAGTCGTTTGCCTCTTTTCTCTCAATTTTTTTTCTATTTTCTTCTATCCTGTTTATTTTTTGCTGCGAAATATTTAAATTTTTCCTTAACTACAATATTTCTAAATTTTCTAGTAATGTCTTTAATATTTTTACTTTGTAAACTACTTTATTACTGGTAAATAGTTCTAATATTTTATGTTACTGTTTTATGAGTAATTATCACATTTCTGAGTCTCTTAAAATCCTTTCCATATTAAACATTTTTGTTTTTATGTCAGACAACCTGTTTTGCAATTGTTTTAAATACAGAAAAAAACTAATCGAAATACTTTCGGACAGAGTGTTAATCTATTGAAAAGCGTTATAAATATATTTGATCAAAATACCGTTTAATGAAAGTATGTACAAATATAGGTTACACCTCATTCAAAATTTAATTCATGATATATGTTGATTTATCAAAATCGATAGGTTTAATGCTTATTTAGAAAAACTATCAGAAAATACTAACATTTTCAGGCATCGTTATTAAGGCAAGTCATTTTTCTTAAAAAATTCAAATTATACACGTAGTGCGCAAGTAAATCTCGATAACCTTTCTCGCACATGTATATGCTTACATGCAATATTTAAACACCATTTGACAATTCTGTTTCTCTAGACTTGTTTTACAATGTCAAAACTTTACATCAGAAAAGTACTAGACTTAATGACACAATGCATTTTTAGATAAGTAAATTTGCCTTTTATAATTCCTGTCGTGTATACCCCCAATTGTTAATATGCAAACATATAACAAAGAGTTAGAAATTGATGAAGGGTGCATTAATTTGAGTAAAGTTCAGTTATATTGTATTAGGTTAGGATAGACTCGTTCAGATTGAGCAAGGTTGGATTTGGTTTCGTTAGATTGGGTATGTTGGGTTAGATTGTGTTACGTTACGTTAAAATGAATTTGGTTCGATTAAATTGAGTTATTCTGGGGAAAATTTGATTAGATCAGATGGTATCTATTAGGGTAAAGACCCTAGTTTTCCATTCTCAATAAAACATCGGGAAATTCCATCAAAAATTCGCACCCTAAGACAGAGCGATTTCTCTTTACGTCATCATATTTCAAATCAAAATAACCATCAAATTCCAAGTATTTTATTTATGTGTACCAAGTTTATATTGTAGGAATAACATATTTTTGTTGATTTTCAGTTCAAATGTGAAAGTTTCATTGTCTCCTTAAAAATTCAAATTTCGACTTAATCTTTTAATGGCTATTTGAAGTCAACATTTTTTGCAGTTAATACGATAATCTAAAATAAATTGCCCTATTTTTTTGTGTGTCTTTGATTGAATAATGTTTACTCATAAGAGACGTGTCAAAAGGAAAAACAAAACGCAATATCTGTTTAACATGTCTTAGAAACAATTATATCCCAACATATGTTTTTTAATATATGAATATGAAATATTAACAAGTTTTCATTGCTATACATGGAACAAACCTTTGTTTACTCTATATAAAACAATATATACAGTTTCTTTACTAAGCCGTGAAATGACAGTTTTAAGAGGTGACATTTCAAAGCCAAAGAGAGTTCCGTTTTTGTGTGTTTGAAAGCTCTTTGTGCACAAAGAGCCGATGGTTCGGTTTACTGTTAAATGTGGTAAACATTTTCAACGTGTTAATATAATAACTCTGGCAATAAATTATAGTAAGGTTTTAATAAACTGATATCATTTACATAAAATAGTGTCGTTATCATTATAGCGGTATCCAATAAAAAATGAAGGCCTGCGTATCGCTATTCCGGGTACAACTATATCGTAAATTCCTCACAGATAATAGATATAAGCAGAGAACGATTGTGTCCACTTTAATATGATTTTTAAGTAAAGTACCGTATTTAAATGAGATAATTACATTCACATATTTATTTTGGATGTATTTTAATAAAATTGCAAGCGAATTTGGCTAAAGAAAAAAAAAATTTCGATTATAATGATATAATAATTGAAAAAAGCTGTCCTATTGAAACGTTCAATAAATATATTCGGTCAAACTTTATGTTTAGGTGATCTAGACGATCACCTAAACATAAAGTTTGACCGAATATAGATCCCTGACGTGATCTAGTGACCCTGTTGATGCTTACCATTAACATTGTAATTGAAAAAGTATAGATGTTTGTTACCTAAAACCTTTTTAGCGAATTGATGAATTACTATACAATTTGGTGCGCATATATTTTGCTTAGTGGTATATCTATTTCTATGATAACAGTCCTTACTATGATATATATGTTAAGAATATCTTAAAAATTCTAGGTTGCATCAGCGTACTCATGCTGAGATGTAATAATATCTGTGGACACCATGCGATAGTTTTTCTATTTGTTTGAAAAGTTTGGAAATACTTCAATAGCATTTTTGAAAATAATTGTTAGCTTTTAGCAAACAGTACTCATAACCAAAATTATTAGTAGGCTGTTACTCTGCATAACATTTTAAGATATTACAAAGTTGAATAGAAGATTTTATTGACTTTGATTGCCACTAACCTTGCATGGCAATCAATACTGCTCTTTAATGATGGGAAGGAAGTTTGACATAAAGTGTACATATGTATATCAAAAGATGACGCTAGGTATATTTTAAACTGTGTTCTCAAGTTTTTCACTCAGACACATAAACAAAATGGGATTAGCCAAATGTGAAATGTGAAGTGATGAGGAAAAATACAAGTTTCAGTGAACAGCGTGAACGTGGGCAGACGTAGTTATTGATCATCTCCTGCGCACAAAATGCTGTAAGTACTTGAAATGAAACTTACTTTGTTTCCTTAACTTAAACCTGTTGCCAATATTCATATTTAGTTTATTAAATTTAGTATCCGGTTGTATCGATCTCATTGAACATTTTTAGAAAAACTTTCTTTGGAAGAACAAAACAAAAGTATTAGAACACAAAAATATTCTTTTTATAATTTCGATCTGTAAAGTGGTTTATTTATCCGCGCATCACAAAAGAACACCCAATAGGACTTTGGTGAAGTTTTAATGGTGTATTTTATTTAACACGTGGTAAAGGAACAACGCAATCAATAAAAAATATGGCTATGAGAAGGAAAAATATTACTTTAATTTAAAAGTTATTGAGATCTTCATAAAAGACTTGTCACAGTATTTGGCTGAATATTGCATTAATATTTATAGGATAAATATTATCAAATGCAGTTAATATATTGGGATTAGTATTTCTTAATATTTTATTCTTCTTCTTTAAATATAGATTTTTGATCGACAGTCTTCCATGAATTAAATTTTTTAACATAAGTCAAAAAAGGTAGATGAGTAAACAATTTTGTATTATTTTCGGAAAAGAGTTTCATCGTGGAAAAAACGCTGCCTGGATAACCCAAAATATCAGTGAATTATTTAAAAATTTAGTGCGAAATGAACGCATGGTATATTAATATGTTGACGTATCGTGTATTCATTAAGCACTAAGTTTACCATAATCGCCAAAATGTGGATCATTTTGAAGATTGAATTGTATTGATTCCAAACAAACGGTAGAAAACATCTTTGGTGATTTTAGCAACAGCTGCACTTCAGGCTTCTTCGATAAAGACAAAGACATGTTAACATTAAGGTGTAAAACCTGTGTCGATAATTTAGGCCCATAACCAATATCAGACGAGACCAAAATCTAACCTATAAGAATCGAACTGGCGAGCAAAACCTAATTAAGTATTAGGTAATTTGTGTTATTGTCATGAGTGCAAAAAAGGTTAATTGAGAATTAATTGATTACTAATATATCTGAAATTTGCGATGATGAAGATTGTGGTAAAATAATATTTTATAAGCTGACACAGAATTCAAGTCATATAAAAAGAAATTTTTTATTTCTGCTAATTTCAATATTTCTGTTACTTATTTTTAATTCACTTTGACTATAGAAATTTAATACAATAAAGGTATATTAACACTTGCACTCTTTTATGGTTACGATCCGTAACTTTAATTTAATACAATAAAGGTATATTAACACTTGTACTCTTTTATGGTTACGATCCGTAACTTTAATTTAATACAATAAAGGTATATTAACACTTGCACTCTTTTATGGTTAACATCCGTAACTTTAATATCTTTTAAAGATTATAATTTCTCAGAGAGTATTAAAAAGAAAGAACGTAACTAGCAAATAGGGAAAAAGGATTTGTTCAAGTCTCGATATAAAAATGTCATCCACTGATAATTTGCAATGCAAAATAAACATTCCTTATAGCTTTATTCGTATTTTTGACAGACTATTTCATCCTTCAAGAGAATCAACAAAAATGAATTATTTTCTTTTATTGTAACGTTGTTAACACTAGAAATATGGTGTATTAATATTTGATGAAGATATACTCGTAGGAATATTATCAAGTAAATAAGGTTTCAACGCATTTGATTACGTCCAGATATTTCTACACCTATAATATTGTGGTAACATAAAATAATTTTGCGGAGTTAGTAGGAAAGTATCGAATTTTAGCAAAACTCTTACTAAATAAATTGTAATATGCAAGGTTATCGACGACACAGAATATTAACTTATGATTTGATAATAAAAGTGGAAAATATTACCTTGATTTAAATAAAAAAACTATTGTATGAAGTATTTGGTCACGCAAGCATACGCACACAGACCCACACACGCACACACACTAGCACTCGCGCGCGCACACACACACATACACATGTGTGTGTGCGTGGAAAAACGACTTTTCAGCTGGAATTTGGGGCGATCCTATTTAAAATCTTACAAAATTTTGATTTCTTCATTTCATAATTAAATGAAGCATACTTATAATTATGATCATTATGCTCAAGATCTCCAAAAAATAAATATAAAATACGAATATTCAAATTACTTACAGACAATATTATGCATAAAATAATATGGCATTGTGTCTGAGAACATTTCCGACAAAAAAGTACATGAATCAGGCATTAGAAGTGATATTTCTATTCCTATCATTATTCTGGAAGAAAGAAGATTTCATTGTAATGATAGGATAATAAATAAAAAACATTTATTTTTAATATTTCGTGTCCTGATAAACTTTTTCTCTAAGTAATTACTTTTACGCTAATCGTATTAAAATTAACAGTTAAATGTCATTATGCTACGACGTAAAGAATAACATAAATTGAAACAAGCTGAGGAAATAAGCTATATTACCGATATAATATCTTGAGCTAAGGTTACTCCTTAGTTACACAATAAGTATCTGACCGAACAATACATCGTTTGTGGTTCTCTTCATTGTTGATGCATCTTATATTTTGTTAGAAAATCTTTCTCCGAAATTTTACTCTATAGTGGCAAAGAAATTTGCAAAACCGTGATAAAAGAGGATCCATGTCAGAGAATCATATTTTCATGTGTATGTTTATATTTTTTTACTATCGTTTCATAAATTGGATTAAGTAATTCAGTTAATAGAAAAACTTGAAAAATATTTTAGGATAGGTCATAATATGGTCGGAATACACCAAATATGGTAGAATGTAGAATGAACGTGACATTCGTTTTGAAGAAGAGTATTTAAAACGAGTGTCACGTTCATTTAATGGTTTTCCAACCATTTTTTAAACATAGAAAATTTTTGAATCCATAACATATCGATTAACACATTCATGACAAGTCCAACTCGCACGTACAGTTTTAGTTCATTCAATTTCTTAAGTTGAATGATAAGTTCGATTTTTTTGTTATTTATGTATCGTTCCTTAAATTGATAAGTGAATTTAATCTTACTACTGTGACTTATATCATATACACTGATCGATGAAGTAAAACAATATTTTATCTCTGATATTATTGTATAGATACTACTGAACCTTCGTTCATATAATCGCATAAACTGTATAAAATATGTATTTAACCATGGCTCAATAAGTGTCACATTTATTTTGTTAGAAGGTTTAAGATCTAATTCTTATAAATCGTCAGGTTTATAATTAAAGTCCTATCAATTAAACATACCAAATGATGAAAATATATCGAAACATAATGTATCATGATATTTCTGATATGCAGGCATTATGTATATAAAGTGTTTCTATCCCGAAATAATTTTAAATATTCAAGTAAATCTTAAAACATTTAATGTGTGTTATGAGCCAAAAACATAATCGTGTATATATATATATATATATATATATATACGTTTACATATATTTGTGTTAAACGTCCCTCCATGAAAGTCCAAAAGCTTCGCTTTACAATAGGAACTAAGTTTGTGAATATTCATGGATACGGGAATGAAAAAGAGCTTTTTTTTGCCGGAATCGGATAAAAATACTAGGCAACTAAATACTCAAATAGCCAATTTCTTGTATCATAAGAAATAAACTGAACCACATGGTTAAAGTACATTAAGATTGAATAGATTTTCCCTTCTATTTGAAATTTGAACTAAAATCGGAAGACGTTTCCTGTCTAGACTTGTTTATTACTTCCACTCCAATAGCTCTATTGACTACAGAAAGATAGTTTACCTGTTCTTACCCTGGGTTAAAACTTCTTTCTATAAAGAAAGAACTGCTGCTTTCAGTTAAGATACATTTCTAAAACAAGAATTATAATTTGTTCTTTGATCGAAGACTTATTTTAAATTATAACATAACAACTCTCCAAAAAAAGGCATTAGATGATAAAATCGATTAGGTTTGAATACTGGTTGTCAAACTTCTAATCACATTGTTAGACACAAAAGAATCCTATTTATCCACTTTTACATCACAGACTATTATAATGTTTGTGGCGTAAAAGTGGGTAAATATGTTTTTTTGTGAAACAACCTAAACAAACATTTGCAATATGTGACAAATATTAATTTTAAAAAAATATATTGAAGACAACATATTTCGAGTAAATTTTTATTTGCTATGAATTAAAATTTATTCTTTTAATTTGCTATGAATAATAATTACGCTCCAAATACTTTGCTCTCATGAAAATCACACAAATAATAGATAAAATAAATTATTATATTTTCTATGCACGCACCTTCTTTATTAATTAAAATAAAGAAGTTGCGTGTGTAGAAAAACTTTCGTGTTTAGATTTTTGTTAACGTGTGAAATATACCTAACATATTTTGAAATGTGTGTATGCGCATGTGTAATTACATATATCAATGCCAACACCATTTTATGTAAAAAAATATTTTGGGTAACGTGGAAAACTCAAATTGTAATATATAATAATAATATTTAATTAGTAAAAATAATATAATAAATTTGACGGAATATAGATACATTAAAGAACGAAATCAGTTAGGAAAAAAATATTTCAGTTTCTCGGTTCTATATATTGCCGGGGGGTTGTATATATTGACCGGAAGTTGAGTAGTTGTTAAATGAGATATCGTATTTGGAAATAAGTTTATACAGATTTTCATATCGAAGTCATAGATGACATCACAAATTATTTAAAAAAAATATTTATCACATTAAAAGAATTAGGTATATTATAGGAGTGATATAAACATATATATATATATATATATATATATATATACATATATATATATATATATATATATATATATATATATATATATATGCTTATAACTAGCTGAGCTAATATCAATATTCCGTAATGAATTTGTGTTTCCTAAAGTGGAAGTGATAATTAAAATACACATTTTTTAACGATGGCATTAGACTTCAATATGAAAGTTTATTGATAAATATCATATGAAAGCAGACAAATTAAATCGGTATTATTGCAAAGGTTTGAATGAATATTAAACTATAAAATAACGTAAAGTATTCGCTTTTGGCTTTGAAATATTAGTTTCTCAATCGTTAAGAAAAAAACTGGTGTACTAGATAATAGGGTCTCCCTATTTTCTAGTATATATTAAGGGTCTTCCTATTATCTATTAATCCTCTAGTAAGAGAATTCCAAGTATATTATAAAGGCCCACCATAACATGTATAAATTTATCGGCGGTATCTAGAAAGCATCTTAAGGTATTAATTCCTAAATTTATTTATTATCTAAAAGGCTTACACAAATGACGTTCATTTAAATCAAACTTAGTATGTCATGAATATTTAGAGTGAATATTAAAACCAATAGAAATTCTAATATATAAGTAGAACAAACGAATACTAAATCAATATACTTATTTAAATCCGAATAAATGGAAAACCAGAAAACATTACAGGAAATTAAATATAAGTTTGAACTATGAAAGCTGATATCTTTTTAAAAATAGCAATTGATACCATTTCAGTAAATGTAAGTAGAAATCCATTAAAATACGTCAAAATAAATGCAAGTAATTTCATCCATTAATTTATTAATACAAACTTTTTTTTCTGTAGTATATATTGGATATCACAAAAAAAGATAACAAAAAAGTTACTTCCATTGATGTCAAAAGGTCTATTTCTTCTGTATATAACATATTCCATTATGATTTAATAGCTCCCGTGAAATAAAATTTTTCTGATTGCCATAATTTTAATTCTTTCCATTCCTACTGCTTTTGTAATAATTTGGTTGAATAATTATAGTGGTATACAATATAGTATCCATAAAAAAACAAGGTGCTTTATCGACAGTGGCTGAAAACTAAGTGGAAAATAATACAAATGTGATACATGAGTTGTATGGAAACACTTAAAATAACCAAAGATACTTTTAAAGCCTTTTATAATCAAGGGAGGACCAAAAAATAAAATTTGAAGAAGATGAATTTGAAAAACTTCGTAATAAACAAAGGTAGGTCGCAGAAAGATACGACGATAACGTTTTTGATAAAATAAAACTCTCGCTGAAATAGCAGTTATAAAATCCAAATTTCAACGAAGCAGAGTTTAGTAAACAATTTTAACGAATCCGTGAACGAGAGCCCTACGGCGTTTGACAATATAGAGGGTCGATAAATATCCGCAAATAAATACAAGTATTGCATCCAGATCCAGAGTTTTATCGACTTTAATTTTTTATACAGTAAGTATGAATAATAACGGAAAAGTTCCTAAAATTGTTTCGAATTATAAAAATTGGCATTTTTCCTTTAATTTTCATCTCAATGTCGTTTTTATTGCAGGAAAAATATAATGCAGTGACGGAATGCTGTGGTATAATTAATTTCTTGCATGTAATTTTCTTTGAACATTTTTTGTTCTCGAAAACAATATTATACGGTCATACGATTTTTGGGCAATTTATCATAAATTTACGTATATAAATGGATATACTGATAAGTTTTATGAATAATCATTATAAAATTATGATATTTATAAGAGTTATTTAGAAATAGATATTCATAAAGAGTTTGATAAAAATTCATAATATGTAACTTTAAAAGCTTTAACTTTCACATTTTTATTTTGTGAAATTTAAGGCATAACAAATCTTCGTATCGTAGTGTAAACCCAACAGAGTAGTAGTTTTAGTATTTCTGTTTGCATGGTAATCTTTATATGTGAACGAGTAAGGTGGCTGACTGACTAATTAACTTCAATTAACGCACAGCCGAAACCGCTGAATCTTGAATTCTGAAATTTTTCAGATATATTTCTTATATAGCGTAGGTGAGCACTATTGCAATTTTGAAAATTTTTAAATTATGAAAATTTTACCCTTAAGAGGATAAAAAATGGGTTGAAAAATTGTGTGTCATTTTCCCGGTTTGTAAATTAGACACGTGAAATTTTAGATTTACTTTCTTGCTTAATATAAAAAAAATTAATACGTTTTTGGAGGTGTGAAGTAGAGGATGAAAGTTTTTATGAAAGTCCGTAAGGAAGAGAATGCGCCCTAATATAATTACATTTAATTATTACAAGGATAATTTCAGATATCCAGTAATATGATAATTTCAGACATCCATCTAAACCAGTAATTAATAATTGTCTCAATTTGAGAAAAATAAATTCTAATTTTATGTATCGTTTATCACAGTGCACTGCGTTTATGGTAAGGATAATTCGGAAAAAGCGTGTATGGCTGGGGCCAGGGAGCGAACGTTGCACGAGATAGTGACCCGGATGCAGATAGACGCGTGAGGGCAGACGTCATTGACGGTTGTATGCGATTACTAAATTTTTCGGACTTGTATGTAGGTACGGATGTTAACGATTGAATGTTCATACTCATTATTTTATTAAGGAATTTGAAGCTACAAAACTTTGTAATGGAACTAGGCTACAAATTAAAGTCTCACATCGAAACGTCTCAGAAACTACAATATTGACTGGGTGCGCTAGGGGAGAGGCTGTTTTCATACCTCGAATTTAAAAGGTTTCTAGTGAATGTCTGCTTTACTATAACAAATAATAAATCACAGGGCCAGACTTTTAAATCTGCTGGGATGGATTTAAGGGAGAGGGGTTGTTTTTCCAATGGTGAATTTTATGTGACTTGCTCCTACGTCAGTGCTTCAACAATCCTGATCTTACTGGCACCGACCACAAATTTAGTACAAAATGTGGTATTTTAAGGACATTTATTCATATTTCCGTATTACAAAGAAAGAATTTTTAAAAAACAAACCTTAAAATGGAAAAGAAAAATTTGTATGATTTTTTATCCTTCTTATAGATTTGCTTCAAGTATACATATAGGATAAAAATAGAGCTGCATGATTAATTCGAATCTATTGCAATATCGACTTCTGAGCGAGCAAAACCTTGGGTAAAAGCTAGTTTAAAAATACTTTTAAAGAACTCGACCTACAATTTTACTCATGTTTACTGTGGGCTGCTTAATGCAGACTTCGATATGAATTTTGTTTCATTCTCATAAATTTCGGTAATATAACCTATTTTGCCAGTTGATGAAATTTGTCTTTATGAATTTTCATTTTTTATTAGTAATATCATAACATGCGCATACTACATGCACATACTTTAGTTTTAGCTGCTTATTAATTTCTTCCTAACGAGCCGTGACCACTTCATAGTGCAAACTAAAATATTAAAATGAAAACATAACTATTCGTCTGTTACCATAAAGACTATGATTTTTTTTGTATATGTAATGAATATTGGATCAATGATTCAGCTGTAGAATGTAGATAAATCATTTAAAAATAATTAAGGACGCGCTAGACCATTTACAATTCTAATTTAATGTGAGAATTCAAGAATAGAAGTACACGTATAATGGTAAATTTCCGCACGCGCTATTTTAATATAATATTTAGGGGCTAAATTTCAGTAGATTTTGTGAAATTTGTCATGATCGAAATAAATTTTTGTTCCTTAAATTTCTAATCAAATTTTGTCATTGTCGAAGAAAATTAAAATGGACCGAAATGTTAGGAACGATAATATACTTTTTTGTAAAAAATGATATTTTGTACAAGATGTTACCTACTTAATATTACTGTAATAAAAGACGTTAAAGTAATTATTTATTACTAATTATACCATTTGGAGGTAGTACTAATTATTATATTTATTATTAATTATTCCATTTGGAGGTAGTACTAATTATTATATTTATTAGTAATTATTCCATTTGGAGGTAGTACTAATTATTATATTTATTACTAATTATTCCATTTGGAGGTAGTACTAGTTATTATATTTATTACTAATTATGCCATTTGGAGGCAGTACGACCGCTTTAAACTGCGAACGAGTTAAAGTTACGACATACACAGTATCATGGATCTATATCGTTTCAATTCTAGCATATCAAATATTTATTAATACAAATGTTAACTTGTAATTTAATTAACATTTTTGTTTCCGATTGTCTGTTAATCGTTGAACGTCTGAATGGAAAAACCATATTATGTAACACGTTTTCCATTTTTCTATTGCTCATTGTATATTTCGTAAAATATTTTCTTTTCTTCGAGTTGTAAAACTAATTATACTCATTTGTTTTCACTCACATTCATGTCTCTTGCTTTTAGTGTTTTTTATTGCATTTTGCGCTGTTTTTCAGCTACTAATGTGTTTAGATATTCTTTTCGTTATTGTCATTATTACTATTATATATTTATTTACGATCCTACTACAACCACAATCAAATTTTTCATAATTGTTTTAATAGTGTAATACGAAAATTTATTTCTTTTCCTTTTTGATCGTCTGATCTTACAATCTGTCGCTATAATTATGCATAAACCTATCCTCTCTTATGGACAAAATCTTGGAGACTAATAACATAAATGTGAAATGGAGTTCATTCGTACTTTGGTCAAAACAATGAAAGTATTTCTTAATTAAGTGGTTTCTTTAAAATATGTCGTACATGGGGCTTGTCTCACAGAATAAAAGGGATCGGTGCAGCAATGTTAGTGCAATAATTCACGACATAAAAATATAAAAACACCTCACATAACACTTATTTTTCGAAAACAGTTAACAAGTTTCTTAAAATTTATATTAGTTAGGATTTACTTTGATACTAGTCATATAACAACATTTCATTTCATCAATCAACATTGCCGGTATTTTTAATATGTTTGTACTTATGTGTATATTCTACATCTAAACGTATATCGTTTTGTGATTATTAGAAACTTATATTTTCGTTCCCGGTTATATGTGACGTGACGTTCGTGAATAAACGTTTTAAATGAGCTCAGGGGTATATTTACTTTTAGGCACTTTTCTTTTATAAGAATAAATATTATAGTTATACGTATCAATATTTTAAAAATTTTATATTTAAGCTGTTTAAAGTTCGTTTAAAATTTTCGAGTGTAGTAAAATGTAATAAAAATGTTTCAAAATTCCTACAAAATACGCTAATAATTTTCTGATACTATTCAAATTTATTCGATTCAAGCAAAAGTAAATTTTATTAGGGTAGAAGTTCATATACTTTTTACACTCTTATATTCAATTAATGGTATATTTTACATTATTCAGAAAACATATTCTGCATTTTTGGAAAAAATATAACTTACATAACTTCAACTAACCAAGACAACCATTATTGTAGATAATTTGAACAATGATTAAGTAAAAGTCAGTGTGATAGTTTTATCAACATTTTCCAAAATTCTTTGTTTAGATTCCTCGCTTTACTGACAAGGGCAGAATGTTATTTTTCATTATGAGTTTTTTGAAGATAAACCATCATTTAAATATTATAAAAATAGATATTCTTATGAGTTTTAACTCTTTTACATGTGATACTGCTAGTAAAAATATTTTATATTAAATGAACTGATAAACTATATATATATATATAAATATATATATATATATACATTTATATACATAACGTGAAGTGGTAAATTAGTTATTAACATGATATAGAAAAAGTAATACTGAAACTTTAAGTTTATTTGCTTCTACATTGATACAAAACTACAGTGAGACCATAGAATGAGTTAAGTGTAAAACGTTTTGTACGAGTAGTAGTGGCAAAAATACCAATCACTCGAATTGTTCATGGAATTGGAAAGATACAGTTAACATTATAGTTAATATTTATAAATGTCTACATTTATATGTATTAACTAATATTCTAGCTGTATCTTTCATTATTTGTCTTTATCGGAAAGTCTACGTATGTATTTCTTCAGTCCGTTTCTATTTTCTATAAAAGAGAAAATAACTATATGAATTTATATTTATTAAAAGTAAAGAACAAACAAAAGGTTTCTAGGTAATTTGATAGCAACGTAAAGTGGAGAATTGTCTATCAAATTTTATTACAGGTTATTTTTTTAATCGAGTTAAAACGAATTGGAAACATTTGCAATGACTTGAGAGGTAGAGGTAGAAGTATAGGTATAATTATGCCTTCCGATAGAACAATTGTTTCAGAAATAATAGCAAAAGGATGTTAATAAATTTACAAGAAATACTTGAAAATAAGTGAAAAATAAGTTTGACTGGTAAATCATTTGTAACAGTTCGAATAAGATGTGATTGAATTGGCTTAAAAATATTTGAAAGGCTATAAAGTGAATTGTTTTTTTCAGTTCCTACATTTATAATGAGCCGAGAAACCTGTCACCTTCTGAAAATCTTAGTAATACTTATATAATTATATTAACATTATTTGCAATTTGTTTTCATAATTTACTCACTTTAAAGAGGCCCTCAAAACCCTACCCTAGCCTACCCTACCTCAAGCCCTAAAAATAGACTTTCTCTTGTCATCTCGTTATTATTTTCGCCTACTACTTTTCTGATCAATATACTCGTGATTTAGGGCACAGTTTGATAACCTTATCATATTTTTGTAATTTTGTATGGAACTAGGGGGATAATTTTGAGAGATATTTATTTAGTCAAGTGATTTACTGTCAATAATACACGCCGCGAAAAACTACTGTTGATGACATCTGACGACTAACTTTATTTTAATATTAATAAATGCACTCTGAACTCTTATATAATTTATAACTATTAGCTATCTTGTACACCGTTATTTCGATTATCCCTTTTGCAAGATTTTTACCGATTTTGACCGTAGGGTTGTTTGTATTATTCCTAATACCAATAAAAAATAAGGTTGGCGAATCTTGTTATCTAGAAATGTACTTTATAAACATTACTATTTCTTTAACGCCATTTTAAGTGGGCAGATTTCTGAAAATTACTGTAATTTTTTTTTCCATTTATAAAAAAAGCTGTAATTTTTTTATAATCTTATTCCTAATAATTTGAAATATGATAAAGTCATCATGTATTTTAATTTATATATTCATGTGTTTCTATAGATCGTATCAACTATCGTCTATACTTTTCCCCACAAAAACTTTTGCAATGTTTTTAATTATCAGTTATTTTGTTATTTATGACTTCTATTCAAAAATTAATATTCTTTTGATATTTGATCATGAAACTTTCAAGAGTGAAATTTATTTTCCTATTTATAAATAGAAAAAATGTCCCCCCAATTTATCAAAAATACTTTCACCCTTTGTACCTGATAACTTAATGACTACACGCTCTCTCACATTCATCATCTTTGCTATACTGGTACATTGAACTGAATTATACCGTATTCCTCTTCTCTCTATATACATTTTTTCAATTAAGGATCGCGGTTGTACCAGTATGTCATATGTTTGTGATGAATGAGAACAAAGAGTAATGTTGGAATAAATATAAAAATAAACATCCGTTCAACGATTATTTATGAGATATGAATTTTTTTTTATTTCTAATGTTCCAATTCTTCCGCACACCTTGATCATGTTACATCTGCTACGCTTATTGTGCGGTGAAAGGTACTAAATGTGATTCTCAATTGTAAACTAAATATCACGTTAAATTGGTTTTATGTAGAAATATTAAATAAAATACGATTTTTTTCTTGTGTCTTCACTAAACAAACGTCCGCTTGTATTACGCAATACAAATATTTTATGTTGTTGCAACTCGTGTTTTTAAAATACTTTATTAACAAATGAAATTTTACATTACCCCTAATGTTAACCTCAATGTTTAGCAGTTTCAAAGAATGATGTGTGAAGAAAGAGAAAAACGTCACATATTTTCACTAATTGTGTTTATTTGACTGAATTGTGATATATACTAGAATGTGTGCTATATAGTTTATTATTGCTGGCTGCTTTGTGCACTAAACGATGACCGATGGTGAATCACTGAGTAATACCACAAAATGTATCAAGACAAAGCATAAATCGCAATAAACCTAGAAAAGTAGAATGGAACTTTTAAGTAGACACGATATATTTTATTCCATATCGCTCCAGATGGTGACATGCATAAAATTCGATAAATTTCACGTCACCAACTTTTTATTAACTTGATGAAATTGTCTAAAAGAATGCGCCACAACAATTGTCTAAAAGAATGCGAACAAATTCAATAGACCATGTTAATTTCTTTTGAGTGCACTATATAATACTGATGTAAATAATATGTTTTAATTACAAGTGAATTATAAATATGTAGCGTAATAGATGACAATCGTACTAACATATACGACACGTCATAGTTTTGATTTTAAATTTTCTTCCTATTTGTACTTAAATTTAAAAAGAGAAATCATTTCTTCCATTACATTTTATTTGAACATGATTTACATTTATATGTACATATTTTGAGAAAAGTTCTATTCAATTGATTAAAATAATAATAGTGTTTTCTTTCTGATCTATGTTTATATACTTTATGCTTCAGTCTAGGAAGCATAAAGTATTCAAGGTTGTATTAAATTGTGCTTCCTTTATCACTAAAGGTTTTAAAATTATCTTCAGTTTCAATATTATCTGCCGAGTTAAGTGTAAAATATTATCTTTTTTTAAATGCATAATATAACATTATAATGTACAAACATTTAAGTGAGACCTTTTATTTGAAATAAAACATTGTACTTTATTTTTTACTTTAAACTTTTTTTTTCTTAGAACATGAATACATAAGTAAAATAATAGAGAAACAACTCTATACCTCTATGCGATTTTTTAACATAAATAACGCTCATACCAATGCCGGCACCCGAGTACTTCTATACAGACTTTGTGATGATCGCGGGAGGATATTCCAGTCTATATATACTAGACATATTCGCTAGCTCGTTATTCCAGTACAAGCAGCCAATTATACGGATACTGTGCAACCATTAGTCTTTTGAAACCGTTTCACATAATATTATCTTCTGTTTTTAAATCTATACGAAATTTTCAATGCTTTATTTTTATTATTGATTATGAAATTTATTTTTAATATTGTTCATTATTATCGTGAATTCTGAATAGATTAGTGATTTTTATAATTTTACAAATTCTTTATTTAAGGCAATCAGAGTTCATCAATGTTGAATGTTTCATTAATTAACTTATTATATTGTACAAATGTTTATACAACTTTTCGTATCTATATACGTAGAATAATTATTTTAACGTGGGAATATTAGAGTATAAGTTCACCTTATACCAAAAATGTCACGAAAATCATAAAATAATTTTTATTTTTGTGATACGACGCTATTTAGTTTTAAGAAAAGTCTGTGCTGTCTTGTGTAGAGAAACAAATAAATGATCATGTTTGAATTCGTACGCTATAATAAAAAAAATACTGCTGTTAAAAATTTAACCATACCTGACTATACTGACAATATACTACGTGAAAATAAACCGTTCGAAAATACACATGTTAACAAATATTTATCGACTTCTATTAACCGTTTTCATTTACTATACATTTATGTTAGTAAACTTGTCATAGTGGTTAGATGTTAATGTATGTTATCAGAAATAAGTAGATACTTAAACGATAGACGTTCATTATATAATCTGATTTTTTTTTAATTACCACTCACGTAATTGACACGTTCGATCTAAAGGCAGCAAAGGGGTTTACCAGCTATAACAGTACTGTTTATTAAATACCATAGAAGTAACAAAAAAAACGCACAAAAATTATCCTAAGTTAATAAAAATAACTAAATAAATTCTTTTTTTTTTTTTTTTGGCTATATTTAATAACCTTTTGTTAAAAAGAATACAACTTTATATCTAATTTGCAAGTTGCCGTTAAAATAATTGCAGTCTTATATGATATAATCTAAAACTATAAAGGTTTTAATGGAATATGTCCCATTTACAGTACAAAACAACCTAAACTAGAAATGTGGGAGCGCTACACGGAATCATAATATGGATGATTACCATGAAGATGGTATTCCCGGGAAATAAGTGTTTACAGAACTCTCTATAACACTTTAATCAATAAAACCGATCGTCAACGAAAGATTTATATTGCAATAGCATTATTACCACCCTTCATTGTACAAGTACTTAGTATTCATTGTAAAAAAAGTTTCAGCAGTTATATTGAATGCCAAAGTAGTTATTTTCATTTTTTTGCTAAAGTAGTTATATTCATGTAAAAATTGTATATTTCCGAGTCTATTGCTTTATAGATTAAAGCTACAGTAAATGGATTATTCACTCCAACCATAATCAATCATCTATCGTTTGGTTATTTATTAGAAAAGGTCAAGGACATTTATTTTAAATCAAGAAAAGTGACTGAATCACATTCTCGTCATATTGCATATAGGTTTTAATTAACAGGGAAGGTTTTTTTAAATATAATTTTTTTGAATATTTGGGGCTCTTGTTAAAATTAATTTTACACGGATTTTATTTAACAGTTATTGAATATATTAATACGTAAGTAAATAGGTAAACGTCCAGCAATTTTACTTAATAATTATTAGGAAAATTTCTAGAAAAATGAAAAAAATTTTTTGTACGTAAACAATAAATTTGCATTGATTCTTTTATTTCCTTTTATTATAACTACGCTTGTTCGCAAAATTCTTAAGGTTGTTTTCAATAAAAATCATATTGTTGCCATTCGATAATCATAAATCTGAACATAACTTTAGACGTCAAATTTGAATCAAATCGGCCTCGAAAAATATATTCGAATAGTTATTAGGCTTTCGTAATTAGAAAGTAAAACATAATCCTTTAGAGATCACTCGTGTCTGTCGTTCACGGCTATTTTTCTCAGAAAACGCTCGATATAGAGACTCCAAATTAAACATGGTATTAAAATATATTAACTTCCATATATTTCCATAGTTCATAACAAAATGTTTGAGTAAAGATTATTTTGATGGCAATTTATTATTCCAAATTGTCTCTGTTAATTCTATATATGTTATGGAGTATCTTAAATACTTCATCATAATTTTTATGTGTATTTACAATAAAATAAATATAAAAGTGAATATTTATCCAATAATATTTTATTGTTTATTATAAAATTATAATGGCTTACGAATAATATGGCTAGTAATTTAACATTATTGAAAAAAAAGAATTTAAAATATTGCTTGTAAGCAGTTATACGAAAATCTAGGATCACATAATATTACCGTTTCATTTGTGTGCTGTTTAAACTGTCACCATTATTCAGTAAAATCAACCAGTCTACCTCTCATTTTACCAGTATCGTATGGATATTATTTTCAATAATGGCAACATGACCGAAAAATACCTTTTTGGTGTATATTTTGCTCAAAATAATTATAAATTAAATTATTTCTCCTTTTACATATTTATTTCTCACACCTTTTATTTTCTAAGTAAAATTAAATTGTATACCTGGAAATTCACAAGAATGTCAACGATGTACTGTTAAATCTAAATATCACATAGTTCAGCCCTATGTTAAATTCCATACATTAATCTTAGCAAACAAAACTTTTAGGGCATGTACGTAATTAATGAGTGTGGAGCAATAGTTTAATTTAGAGAAGATAGTTTCCAACAATATAACGAACCATATTTTGTGGTGTAATTTCATTTATGCTTCGGCTTCGTGTATTTTACTTTCCCTGTGTGAAACTGAATTTATTGAACTTTACATTTAAGGAAATATTATGAATTATTATTGGTCCTTTCATATTTTTACCTAAGTATCTAAATATCTTATAATAAGCCAATAATTTAATTAGTATGAACTTAAAATCTACAAATATATATGGAAATCATTAAATTTCCTTAAATTTAATGTAAATAAAAAATATTTACGCAAAAAATTATTCAATAAAATTATTAGTTTACAAGTAAAAAAATATATTCCATTATTAATATGAGCCATTTTTTAAAAATTTAATTTTTTGAATAATTTGTAATAATTCTAATATTATTCGACATCAATGTTCTATGGTATTGTATTATGGAACATTTAAAGGAATTGAATTATAACTAAATTTCCTTACAAAGATAAACATTTTCAAGCACAGGATATTGTTTTTGTTTACATTCACACTTTTCTTATTCATAGTATCGTGTCAATAGAAATGTGAATTCTTTTTTCTTTTGTGACAACTTGGAGGGCTTTTTGAGTTATTACTACTCATTCTTGTTAATCTTTTTGTGGATTTTCTTACTTCTTCTTTTTATAGTTTTCTATTTATAACTATGTATTTTCTTCCGGACATTTCTATATTTCATGTTATGTAAAGCATGTAGATTACATTGAGAGCAGACGCCATATACAGTATAATACTTGATTAGAAATTAGGTCATTGAGGACGAAATATTAGATTTTAAATTAAAGTAATTACATCTCAATTCAGAAGAAGGTACAATTAATCAATGTACACGCCTCAACTATCCACATCGATTTGCCATCTTAAAAATAGCTAGTCTGCAGCAAGAATGATAGCGAGATGTGATAAAATCATAAAACGCTTTTTCTATAACTTGCTGGGAATTAATTCTTTTCGTTGCAAGTGGTGACGCAAATTTGAAAAGATGTTAGTCGGTCGCGGAAAGGCCTGAAGTCAACGCCTTTCTTTATATTACACTATGCAAACGCTACTTTAGGTGTATATTAGTGAATCAGCATTGTTTCTAATTTACAAACATTTATAAGTTTATTAATTTATGTGGGTATATTACATTAAACTATCGAAAATTTTTAAAAGCGTTTATCCATTTTACATATGTATGATAGTCGTGCAACGAGACATAGGTATACGTATATCCAAAAAATACGGGCCGAATACATAACTTCCTCGCTTTTTGAAGTAATTTAAAACATTTGTTTCTTCAAACGCACGTCTCAATTACTCAGCCTATAATTATCAAATAAGGTATTACAGGTTTCTCTTGAAATATTTGAATGTTCATGCCTGAGCATGAACGTTTTTACCTTTATAAAAATATTTAATAATGTTTCAATTCCTTCAAATGATCCTTAAAACAATTTGGTGTAGAATATTTAATGTTGAATAATATCAGAAGTTTTATAAATTATTTAAAATTATAATTTTTGAGAAATAGCTCATGTTTATAATGGAATATATTTTTTTATTTGTGAACTAGAAAATTTACTGTATCATTTTGTGTGGAATTTTTTTTTATTTACATTGAATTTAGAGAAAATTAATAATTTACATGATATATTTGTACGTTTTAAGTTCGTACTAATAAAATTATTGCTTTATTATAAGATATTTCGATGCTCAGGTAAAAATATAAAAAGACCAACAACGATTCATAATATTTCCTTAAATGTAAAGTTCAATAAATTCAGTTTCACACAGGGAAAGCAAAGTACACGAAGCCGAAGCATAAATTAAATTGCACCACAAAATATGGTTCGTTATATTGTTGGAAACTATCTTCTCTACATCAAACTATTGCTAACACTCATAAATCGCATACGTGCCTTACAAGTTATATTTGCTAAGATTAATATATGCGATTCAACAAAGGGTTAAGCTTTGTGATATTTACATTTAACCGTCCAGCCTTGACATTCCAATGTATTTCCAGGAAGTTAATTTAATTTTAATTATAAAATAAAAAGTGTGAGAAAAGAATGTGTAAAAGGAGAAATAAATTAATTATAATCTTTTCGAACAAAAGTATACTAAAAATGTATTTTTCGATCATGTGGTTGCCATTATTAAAAATAATGTCCATACAATACTGGGAAACTAGGAGGTGGACTAGTTAATTTTTTGGTTAAATAATGTAGACAGTTTACACCGCACAAAAATGAAGCGATAATATTTTTTTGATTTTCGTCTGACCTTTTTATTTCCTGTAACGTTTTTTTATATCCTGTAACATTTTTTTATTTTGTAACCTGTTGTATTTAGTTCTTGTAACATTTTTTTAAATAGTGTCAACAGGCGTATCTCGCAGTAGAATTGGATTTGAATTATTGAAACAAAGAATAAATGAAAATAAATTAGTTTGTGATATGTTGTTTACACAAGTTGCTAAAATTTTAAACTTGAAACTGCCAATAACACATTGTCAAGAGTTCGATTTTTGATGCCTGCCATATTTTTTGTACACCATTATAATTTCATAATAAAAAATGGTTTACTATTGGATATATTTTTAAAATTGAAATAAAAGTAGAAGTAGTAGTAATAGTAGTAGTACTTAGATACAAGTATATGTATATATATATATATATATATATATATATATATATATAAATATATATATATATATATATATATATATATATATATATATATATATATATGTGTGTGTTTGTATAAAAGTTGCAAAAAAAAGAATATTCAGATAAATGTGACTAGAATTTTACCTTCGAACAAAATATATTTCTGGCAATAATTAGGTAGGTGCAAGCATGGAAACGAGTTTTGTTATAACATATCTACTCTAGGTTATCTGGTACTATTATATTTTCATTTGCATAATATTTTATTCTGTTATATTGAGGAATAAATAAATAAGCATATCATTTATTTTTTTGTGAAGTTATTGAGCAAAATCATGCAAGATAGCTGGGTTTTTTGTGTGAATCATCCTAGATTTGTACATTTGTGCGTACATTTGGGCTAGTAAAAAATGCTTGTACATTTGTGTGTACATTTGTGCTAGTAAAAAGTATATACATTCCAAGTACATACATAAATTGAAATACTGACCTTGCAACATTTTTTCCAATATTTTATAAATATACGTGCAATATAATATATTAAAAGAATAGATTCAACTTATAGAGCACAAAAACAAACTTTACGTCTATACAAGGATGTTCTTCTTTATCTATATCAATCGTGAACACAGAATTGTTGCGATGGTAAAGCTATGCGCGTATGTGTATCCATACGTACGTATGTACGTACGTAAGTTTATGAAATTTGAAATGAGTTTTATTTTAATTTTTACTTTTTGTTATATGCATCTATATACATAATCATATCCTTTTCGAGATTGAAAAATAAACTATTATATTGTCGATATATTCTTCTTTAAAATTTAAATGTGAATCCATAACAACTTGAAAATAACTTAATAGGTTCGAACGCGATGAATTTTAGGCTCTGCTTTGGGATATAGATGGTATATTTAGTTTTTAATTAAAATCGGTGAAGCAATTTCCGAGATACTCAAATGTTACTAGAAATTCGGAGCTTGAAATAGAAAAGTAGCTGTAGCATTGCTGACGTTGCTATGGTTACCTTGATTGATAATTCAGATTCTAGAGGTTAAATTTTGATTACGCGATTATTTTGTTGATACGTTGATTTATGTATTTGGTTATTGCTCTTTATTTTTATCAGTAAATTAATTTAATTGTCAGCAAGAAAAGTCATCATTTTATAGATTGTCGACAAATTATATTTAAGAAAACGTGCAGTATTCAATATTAATTTTAATAAGCCATACGTTTGTTCACGTGTAATATTACATTATTCATATTGGCATGCGGGTTTCATTCATGTTTATGATTTTTAATATGTGAAATTTCCATATGGTAGAAGCGTTCTTATCGGTATACCGTTATATCGCAATTTATACGGATAATTTATTATTAATTAATTAATTATTACGTATATTATGGAGAAGGGAGCGTAAAAAAAATTAACGTTATTAATAAAAGAAAGTACTCTGCGTTCAATGCTTATGGATAGTTACATTTTTAATGAAAATTGTTATGCAGCGAATAAATAGATTGTTCATTGATAATTTTTTTCTAGTATTGTGTAAATCACAATAAAATGTTAAATATGTCAAATCCGTCTTCAATATTAAAAAAAGATCAAACAAACAAATAAATTCCTTTTACGTTTATTGATTGACATTTATAGAGGGAAAGGAAAAAAATGAAAATATTAAAAACATTTGAAAGTTTATAAAAAGAAAATAATCTATGAAGAAAAAATTCTATCGATTTTCACTAGCGACTGACAGGATCCGATCTAGCGTTTCTTTATAATGTACCTACAAGTTTGGATTTGCAAACATATTAAAAAAACAAAATTTTTATTCATCATCAATCACTGACGTAATTATAATTCATACTTTTATTATTATTCCATACTCATTTATGTCAATTATTATTTTAATTTTTCATATTTTTTACTTTATTATAGCAAAATAATGCACAGCTACTGCTATATACGTACATGTACCTAATTTTTGTAAGTCTTAAAAAAATTTCCCCTTTTTACAAATATGTAGCTGAATATTAATAAAAAATAAATTTTCTTCTAAATAATACAAGAACTAAATGAAACAACGTGATGTAGTATTATTTCAAATTTATTTGAATTCTTTACCATGACCCAAGTTTCGTTGTATGAAAAGGTATTCAGGTGGGAAATGTGTAAAATCTTTACAACTGTTCTGCCTTTAAACTACCTGAATATGTTGTCATATAACGAAACCTGGGCCGCAGTAAGGAATTTAAGTAAATTAGGAAAAATATTACATCTCGTAGTTTCATTTAGTTGAGAAAAATTTAATTATAATTAATTTATAACACGTCAGTTCTCTTACATATTTTTAATGTTTAAAAGGACACAAACTTACCAAATTAAAAATAAATGAATGACGAAATGAGATATAGAATATACATAATATAAAAGTTCCGTAGCTTTCAAGGCTTTTTTGAATTGTTCATACTAATCTTCAGATACATAAAATTTATGATTGAAAAATAAGAAGCGGGGGGAGGGATCTTAATATGAATAAATAAGCCAACGACATATTGTTGTGAGGCATGCTTATTTGACAAAATAGTTGTTATTTTTAATTAATAAGTAATGAAACATTGTAATCCAAACTGTTGGAAAACTTACAAGTTACACCATCAACTTAGACTTTTCGGTAAAGTATAAATGTATATAAATTCAAAAACTAAGTTAGTTGCAAAGATGTTGTAGAAAATGGTCACAAAATAAATGTACCCTGCCCCACTTTTTAAACTGCCGAACTTAAAAAAAATCATGGCTGGAAATATTCCTATATCTAAAATTTCCCGGAAATCCGCAGTTGCAATATTTATGAAAAATTCTCGATAATTTTATGCTTTTACAAGGTATGCCAAATAATATATTTACGTTGTAAAAAATAATGCTAATATTTTTAAATAGTATAACGGAAATTGTATTTACAATAGAATATTTCTACGCGCCTCAATACAATGGAATTGTATTGCGAGTTCAAGTTCCAAAAAAACTTCTTTTTCCAATATTTGTTTTCTCTAACTGTTTCAATTTATTTTTCAAATATACAGTTGCTTCATATTATACGTTGAAAGAAATTAAAATACAAAATGGAGTACTAAACTATGTTATTTAATACAGATAAAAATTCCACATTTTACAAGTTTGTCGACGATGAATTACATAAAATTTCTTTGTTACTAATGATCTGGAAAATATCCTCAAATTGTTAGACTAATGACGGGTTTGCGTGTCGTGAGATGGCAACTTTAATTTTTCCGTCGAAAGCTATACCAGGCTAATTAATGAAAATAAAATGATCAAGTTCTTTACATTGTGGAATTTAAAGATCAAAGATTTATGCAAAAAATTGTTTTTTTCCTCGTGCAAGCTTTGATGAAGCTCGGTATACGCAAGTCACGATTTTTTTTTTTTGCGATAATTATTAATATGAAAATATACATGTATTGTTTAGATTCAACTTAATTTACTTTGATGTAACTCTTGCAAATCTAACAACTTATTTTGATGTAACTCAAATTTTGACGCTGATATTTTGTAATATTTGGTATTATCATATATTATTAGGATATTTATTATTATTAGGTATTTTCTGCGTTGTGTTTTACTGCGAGCCGTATGTGACTGACTATATATATATATATATATATATATATATATATATATATATATATATATATATATATATATTTACATAAATGTATGTATGTGTATAATATAAAATAAAACGAATCAAGATCTGGTAGGGTCGAGAAGTGGTAATGGAAGTGATGGGCCCGTGATAATTAGTTTATGATATATTAATACTAACAGCAACTGATACTACAACTAACAGGTACTGATAAAATTCACGAGATATTGGTAGAGTTAGCATAACTTTTATTTATTGACAATGAATAATCAATCTTGGTATTATCAGGTCATATATGTATATTAAAAGAACAATACCTTATGTACTGTTGGTTTGCAATAGATAAACATTAAAGGACTATGTAAAGTAAATATTAAACGACTGTGCAATCGATATATATTAAAGAACTTTATATGTTAAATCGAGTTGTATCGTGAAAAAAAGTGATAGGAAAAAACCATCATACGATTGTCGATGGCATATTTAACTTTTCCATATTGGGCCTTTAAATAACTTTCAGTTCATGAATATGTTTATTGTAATAAATGAGCCGTAGTAGTTTAGGGAACGATTAAAAGAAACGAGAAGTTATTTTATAGGAGGAGTTAGTTTTCTATATTTAATTAGAAAAGTAAAAAAAACTCACGAAAAAAAATCATTTTTTCCAAACTTAATGAGATCTTCGTAAAATACTGTTTCGGTGTTTCGCTGACGGCTGCTACAATATTTTTTTATGAATATTCTTAAAGTGAGTAATAGCTTTGCAGGGTTAATAGTTTTATCTAGAGGAAAAACAAGGATAATGCATTCATCTATCTCAGACTTTTCTTTTAATTACGCAGAGAAAGTTAAAAATATATGAAATATATTACATAATTTGCTGATTTTAACTACGCTTAAATACATTTGTGCAGTACCTATGAATATAAATTGCTATATATTGAGACGAGTATTTCGTAAAATCTGAACTTTTATCTTCCTTAAGACAGTTTTTTATCCTGATTTATCGTTAAATTTAATTGAAGTTTTACCTAAATGAAGACGAATAAACAGCGTCATTAATTATTTGCGTCTCTTAATAATGATAACTAAATAAATAATAAAAGCACTAACGAATAAAATCCAATTCTGTATTATCGAATTGGCTTCATTTGAATAATGTGAAAATTGTTAGCTGAAAACTGATTTGTTTCGTGAAATATTTCAGATTTGTTTAATTTACGAAAATAGACATAGTGTTTAAATAACATAAAGTTTTTTTGTTTGTGGTAATTTTTATATTTTTACCATTTAATTTTCCTTAAGTTGATTTATGGCAATAATATTATACGAATTATTACAATGTTTTAAATGTCTATTTAGTTTCAATGTCTTTGAAGTTACCATTTTTTTAGACATATTTTAATAAAAAAAAATTAAAAGATACACATAAACACGATGTTATTAAAATAAACGGTAATATGCAACTGCAAAATATGAACAAAATTATTTGCTCAAGTCGAGACATGGAAAATTCCTCTAATAGAAAAAAACGGGCATATTGAAGTCATGAATGATATTTAGTTCATTTCTCATTACAAATTTAGAAGAAAACTAAAGAATACTTTTGCATTTCAATTGTAATACGTAATATATTGGTTATCAATATATTTTAAGAGACGACGATAAAATAATATTTTTTTATGGCTTCCATTTTGGTGGTAGTAAAAGCAACAATGATAGAAACTCATACTTTCTAACGATATAAGGTACTGCCGTGCCTTCTCGTTGTAAGAGTGTAGCGGTTTTAGTCTTTTCGTCAAACTGGCGTCATCATCATCGATAGCCTACCTTCGTCCACTGCTCTCCCAATGGCCTCTCCAAATGCGCGTATTGCGGAAGTAATGCCCATAATTGCAAGTAGCAATAACAATCCCATATTGTGGGTAAGTTTATCTAACATATTCCATATACTGTTATGGTATATTGGTAAGTTGACTTGTAATTGAAATGTTTCGTGATATGTCTTATAAAAAAAAATGTAAATTTCATTATGCTTTTATTAATTCTATTTCTAAGAAAATAATTACCTACATTCCGCAGATTATTTATTTTTCATATTACAAGGAGATCAGTACATTATTTAAGTCAGGATAGTAGAACAAACGTTTAAAAAAATAAGTTCAATTGTATATAGTTCAACATTGAGTTTTAAATCAAAATTGTTCATTGTTCATTATTTATTAATTATGCAAATTTATTCAAAATCATTTGCATAATTCGTCTAATATTATGCCGCATAATTTTACATTTTCAGATACTTCAGTGATAATAACTGAGCAATGGGTTACAATTCAATAAAATATTTGTCCAGCTTTTCCAATATTTGCGCCAGATCTTATATTTATCTTTGCTAATTGAAGCTTAATATCTTAATTGACTATTAACAAATTAAATTTCTTAATTGGCTATATTCTGGGTGATTGAATAATTAGAGTGAAAATTAAACGTCATCTTTCTACTTTTTCTTTTTTACTGCTAAATATTTCATCAACAAAATGGACTATTTGATTATTTTCTTATATATAAGACAGTAAATGTTGTACTTAATAAAAATTAAAATGTTATGCTTAATACTAAATTTTGTTCTCTCCTATGTACTATTTTAATTTCAAATATATCACTGAGAAAATTATTCCGTATAGTCTATTTCAATGAAACATCTCTAATGTTTCGAAATTATATAAAAAAGTGCTTTTTATACTGTATTCTTGAGAAATAATTTGAATAGTAGCATCGAGTACGTTATGATATTTACTTAATAAATATGTGTGTGTGTTTATATATATATATATATATATATATATATATATATATATATATATATATATATATGTATATATATATATATTTATATATATGTATATATATATATATATATATTTATACATATATATATATATATATATATATATATAGAGAGAGAGAGAGAGAGAGAGAGAGAGAGAGATTCGATATTTTGTATTTTTTGTCATAACCGAGGTGATAAAATGTACAATTCATAATAAATAATTGCCCGCTAAAATGCATGCTATTCATTTACGTTAAAATTTACTGGCATTAGAGAGGAAATCTATCCATTTCTGCATCTGCTCACAATTTCCAATATCCTACTATGCTGCGGCAAACTAATTTGCAATACCATGATAAAAGAAGCTTCACGTCAGAAAGAAACGTTTTCTTGCCCGAATTTGTGGCTTATTATTTTTATTCCAACAATTAAATTAAGTGATTAATCAGATCTGGTGGCGGATGAATTATCAACATTATTTTAGGGTAAATTTGTTTTAATAATGTCCATAAATTTGATTAAAAACCGAAACTTTAAGCGTAAATGATATCAAATAAAGATTTCATTTATAGAGAAAAAAAATTAATTAGCAAAAGAAAAATCGACTGCAATATAAATAAGTTTAGTATAACTTTATGCGTCTATACTTATTCCGATAAATTAAATTAACAGTGCTATTTATTTCGGTTTGGACGCGGATTCCTTCGGTACATTCAACGTATCACATCATTTTTCGATGTAGTCGGGTAATAATGTTTAAATTGTTTTGAAATTCTCGGATAAAGCCGTTATCTCTAGGTTAAAAAGTCTTTGAACAGAAAATAGTTGCTTTATGTCTAGACACTTATTGAAACATAATGTATAACTCGTTTCTTTGATGTAGGGTTTAATTTAAAATATAAGACATTGTGTATAATAAGGAATTTGTTGTGAGAACATTTTAAGCGCTTTTTAAGTTTTATAATAAAGAGTTATTAATTTTCCATTATTTGGCAAATTTATTAGATTTTATTGCAGATCTAATATTTCTATAAAGTTTACGAGTGCACTTCAATATACCGTAAGTAATTACTCTTCAAAACGTTAATCTCCTTTAGATTTATATTTATTTGAAAACCACATATTCACTAGACAAAATGAATAATTGAAGTGATAAAATTGACTGTTTAGAAAAATGTCATTGTTCAAATGTAAATACTAGTTAAAACAGTATTGTAAATACTAGTTAAAACATGCATTTCGCGTCGTATGTATATACGATGAGTGAGTGTATGCAGGTGTACTTGTGCATATGTATGTGGATGCAATCAAAATATTATGTACAAAAATATTTTGGGTGTTGTGGACGACTCTAGCAGGTGGTGGTTACAGCAGTAAGAGTTTATAAAGTAGCCATAATTTAAGGGATTCCGCCGAATATAAAAACATTAAAGAAAAATATTACTCTTCCCCCTAAAAAATTGAGTGTGTCAACTACGCACTTTGAATAACGTAGTCTAATTAGTTTATAGTTTAGAACTTCATAAAGAAGGTAAAGAAAGGAAAAAACGAGTACTCATCTCGTGAAAAGACATACCATATTTGAGAAAAGGTTAGGCACATTTCCACATAAAAATCCAAGGGACGCTTGCTTAAAGTTAATGGAAATTTGAGATCATCCGAGAGGTAAGTTATTGAATATCGTGAGAGAGACTAGTTATTAAATATAACCATATTATGTCTTGTTCAATGATTATATTTATGTAAATAGACTTTTTTATTATTGACTTCCTTCACGTAAATTGACGAATGGAATAGAAAACATATCGATTAGGAAAAAATGTTTAATTATATTTTTTTAGGCTAAGTACGTGAAATGAGTTTAGCTTATTTATCTTACGATGATTGAGTGCTTAGAGATGCTGATACAATACTGTAAAAATATTGAGTTATTCATTAGAATTTATTTATGCTTTCACTAGTAATATAAAATCTCAAAAAATTTAATAATCTATATATAATCTAGAGTATACTATATAAAAAAAGGAAATTAAGCGAACGAAAAGCATGTTGAAATGACAAGGGAAAAGACTTAAGTTACAGCGAAAGATTATCAAATGTGTTGATTATTAAAGATTATCATGTCATTGAAATTATTATTGTAAAAGTGGTGAAGTTCCTTTTCAAAAAGTTAGCCATGAAAGATAAAAGTGATCATCTTCTCATAGAGTTGTGTTGGAAAAAATGATCTACACAAAAATATTATAAAAATATATATAAAAATATTAAAATTTATGCAAAAAGTATATTTTTATGTTTTTATAGTTCCTATAATATAGTAAAGCGATAGAGAGTACATGCGCACATGCAGATTAAAGAATATTGTGTATATGTAATTTGACAGAACTCGCTTTTTATTAAGTGTAAAATTAAGACAAGAGTTAGAATCAAATATACGATGATGCAAATTCAAACCTTATATAGACTGAGAAGTATTGCATTTGACAAGAAATTTTATTCTTTGGAAAATTTAGGATTTGGGATGTGAAAATATTCTCGCTAACACAAGAAATAACTAAAGTAATATACTTTACTGAAAAACACAGTATAATTTTAAACTTTCAAAATATTGCGATGCTGTTAGTCAAAAGCCTTAAACTTTGTGTCTTGGTAAGTGTGTAAATTATACTTAATTTGTAAATTTCCTCTTTCATTCTTTCTTAGTGAATATTTCATGTATATAATATAAGCAACGTTATTTGAACTAACAAAAATTATATTTTTGCGCTGTCTCAGGAATCATTAAAAATTCGAGCTACTGCCGCAGCTTTACAATTTTAAATTGTTGGCTTACATATAGTATACCATAAGTAAACATATAAAAAAATAGACTAGGGGGAGGGGGTTCTCGGTCCAAAGATATAAATTTGCAACTGAATTTTGCGCCAAATACGGTTCATGAAAATTTTAAATACACATAATTTAACTGGATTATTTTCCAACGAAAGAGAAAAATTTAGGAATTTTTTTTCTGAAAAATTAGTTCTAAATTAATTCTAAAAATAAATTTTAAATCGAAAATAGATAAATTCAATTCATTATCAGTTCAGTGTATTGAAAACGTTGCGCTTAATGATATGGAAGAGTGAAATTAAATTTTTTTCAGGTGGTTATTTACTGTATATATGTAGGAAATATGTGGATAAATCAAGGAAAAATTCTTTATTATTTATTTAAAATCCATAATGTCATCCGAATATCATGAATCATGAGATATCATGAAACAAAATACTAAGTTTTCCCAAACTCTACTTTCATTTTCTTTACCAGCATTATAAACCCAAGCAGTAGGTTTCTGCGGAGCTCGTCACATTATATGGAAATCTGCCTAACCTTACCATTCTGAAAGGAGATTTAAATTTTTACTTCTGAAAAGAGCTGAAGTAAGAATGCTAATATAAGATGTCTAGATTAAGTAGTTTTTTTTCAAGTCTGTTTTCCTTAAGCAACTAAAACTTGCTGACTTTAAAGCACATAATAAATTCCAAATATATGCTCAAATATTTATTAACGGATAACATTTAACGAAAAACGATGGTAAAATTAATAGAGTAGTTATAAATGAAGATTAAATGATACTGCAATAGAAAGTTTCACTGCTTATTTATTGAATTTATTGAAAGAAGAAAGGCCTACGGAATTTTTCAAATAACTGACTTCGTAATTTTTATGTATATTTATAAGAACGGAATTTTGTTTTATTTTTAAATATATAAATCGAATGTCTGAAATATATTTTCGTAACAATATAAAAATATATTTCAGGCATAGAAGAAAACATAACGTAACTCATTCAAATGGTAAATAACAAGTATATAAATAAGATAGCAAGTTTATTTACATATTTGCATGGTAGATTTAATGCATGATAGCGAAAATAAATTATGAAATACCGCAATTTCCAAAAAAGCTATCTTAATAAAAAAAAAACATAAATGCCATCAAATATGAAATAAATCAAAACGAATGTTGCTATAGATAAAACCTATCAAGTACGAGTAGAACTTTTATTATGAGGATTGTCTACACATTTTGACACTTATGAAAGAGTATTTCGTATTTTTATTAAATTATTAATTTTCATAAAGTAAATATATTACCTTTGCACGTTTCGCATACTTAAAAATACAGCGAAAATCTCAAAATTTCAATGAAGATTAGAATCACCGCAATAGTCTTCTAGCAAACCTTAAGTAAATTTCTAGTAATGTTGTTTTCTTTCATCATTTTGAGTTAAGCAGTTTCGGCGATAAAGTGGGGAAACATGTTATTTTAACGTTAGCCACAATATCTTTGAAACTATCTTCCATAAAGTTATAAAAAAAATATTTTGGAAACTTTCTAACTTACTTTAATCAATAATATGCCAGAAAATACACGAATAAAAAAAATCGAATGTTTTATTTCCATAGTCCAAAATTTCCATCAGTAATTTTTTATTAACGGCCGTGACCAGCCTATAGCTGATAATTTTTGTGTACATTTTCAATGATATCTTCAAGATTGTCTAACACGCTAGAAATAATATTAATATTTATAAACAGTTTAATAGAAATAATATATTATTCAATGTTTGTATATGCCTAAGTGCGGACGAAACTCTTGTAATTCGATTTCGTTTCACAGGTTCACATTCTATTCGTATTTGACAGGTTATAAACTCAGACTATTACATTTTAGGACGTGTAAACAAGGGAAAATGGAAGAAAATTTGAAAAGTCAAACAGAGTAATGAAATATATAGTTTCATTCTTTAATACTAGTAGACTGGCGGTGTGGTAAGAACATTCCTTGGCATTCCTGGAACATTCCTGGTCATGGCCTTTATCATAATTAAAATAAATATTATGCTCAAGAAAATTAAATTCACTCTAATCCTAATACAGAAGTCTAATTTGGCACGAAAACGTTCATGTGTTGGTTTTCATTTAACATTTCTCTTCATTCCAACTAGTGAAGTAAAAGGAGTGAGAGGAAATACACATGTGGCCCATCAAATTAATAACGTTATATATCATAGAATACTTTCGGGATTATAACGAATGTAAGGACATCTTGTTTGTTATAATCATTTCAATAGTTTAGTGTGTACGAGGAAACAAACTTACTCACATATTTACATGCGTACATATGTACATAGCCCGTAAATTCCATAACTCTTCTTCCTCTTTTCTTCTTCTATCAACATTTAATGAGAAACATTTAAATAAAACTACGATTCTTTTGTTTAAAAACAAACAACATCAAAACTATGGAGATTGCTGTGAGTTTTATAAATGGATAGTATGTTTCTAGGTTGTGTTCAAGTTTTATAATATAAGTCATGTCTCCAGAAATGTTAAATGATTTAATGATATGTTAATGTTCATCTCTTTTTAAATAGCATGGTTTTGTTTTTTACTATATGCAGGCTATTTGTTCATACTAGTAGTCGCCGGTGGTCGAAATTCAGACGTAATTTATAAAATTTTTAAGTTTGAACGTTTTTCATTTAAGTGAAACTTATTCAGTCAACCTGATGATTTAAAATTCTTTGGCAAAAATCACTGCTCTGTGCGACTTTTTAAATACAGATTATTATGTGATTAACACTGAGATTATGATCGTTGACCATAAATAATGATTCTTTAAACGTCTTTGAAATATATAATTTAATACAATTGTAACATACATTATATATAAATTTTAGCTTTCTGCACTCCTTCACCATACAAATTTTAACTGAGCCAAATCTCACACTCCTCCATGCACGAAATATCCTTAATAAGGAGTATAAAGTTTTCTCTTCAAGTATTAATACATAGATGCATTATATATCTTATTACTTATAACGTGTTACAACCACGATTAAAAACTTACACTTTGCCATAAAAAGAAGTAATTTATTTTTCATTTAAATGAAAAATTAATGCTATTATATGATTGTATCTGACACAACTGAAAACGATTAATCCAAACTAGTTCCGTTGAATGGAATTTGGCTCCGAAAAAACCAATTAGTATATATTTATGGTATATATGTATATTTAAAAAAACCTACCTATGACGCATTTTATCGACTGGAGATGTTTTTCGACCTCGGTGAATATCAGTTGTGTATCTACCGTGTAATGTGCACGCCGGTGAAGGGTTAAATTTATATTATTTTGTTTTCTATTCTGTGCCTAGTATTATTGCGTTAATTTTTAGAATATGATTTAGATCGGGTGAGCAAAATTATTTCAGGATACAACACTCTGCGAAAGAACATTTCTCGATGAATAAAAATGAACGAATGAACTGACAATAGAATAGATAACAATGAATCCAGTTTGACCGTGTGAGTAATACAGCTACTTCACCATTATGTAAATATATATAAATATATATATATATATATATATATATATATATATATATATATATATATGTATATATACATATATATATATATATATATATATATATATATATATATATATATATGTGTGTGTGTACACATATATAACTGTGTATGTAACACAGACACACAAACATATATGTGTGTTGGTTTACACAAAATACTTATAAATAAAAATGCATATAGTTGTATATAGACACTTTTGTTGTAATGTAATTTCTTGTACTCCTTCTGTGTCTGTCATAATACGAATGATATATTTACAATGGTAAAAACCTAGCATTAGATAAAGAAACCACATGCAGTATCGACAGTAGCTGAATATTAAGAAATATTGTGAATTTGTGTGCAACATTGAACACAACGGAGTTTAATAAAATATTTTCATCGTAAATAAACCAATAAGTATTTAAAACATTTCATAATCGCTGTTAAGTACAGAAAAAGGAAACAAAAAAATGTCGATTTACAAAGTCCCATAATAAACAAATGCGGAGAAACGTCTGAATATAATTTGTTAAAACACATGAAAGTTTCCCTGAAACAAGAGCAGCTAAATTCAACGATAATAGAAAAGTTCAACGAATCAATGAGATGAGCAAAAAATTTTAGCGGATGAGAGCCACATGGAGCCGGAAGTCGATAAGTATACGCAAATAAATACGAGCATCAGTTCCGTGTGAGGGGATTTTACTGACATTTATGTTGTGTATTGAAACATGAATAATGCTTGAAAACTTTGTAAAATGTTTTGAACTAATGTATTTTATAAATTTTATTGTTTTTCTGTGTATTTACACCTTGACGTTTTTTATTATACCGATAAATTAGCGCAATTATTGTAGCGAGAATTTGTTGTATCAAAAAATTTTTACATATTTTTTCTCAGAAATTTGTTTTTTAAAAAATACTTAGTTTTATATAATTTTCTGATTTTCTATGAATCGATTATGCATTAATATCTCTTTGATTTGATTACTTCTTTCATCTGGATGGCCAACTGTTTTGTTATTCAGTTTTCAATTCTTTTTATTCCAAATTCTTGTTTTATATTACACTAATGTTTTTTTTATGAGGTAAAATTCAAATTATAATCTTGTTTTCATAATATGAATCTAACAAAGTCTAGTAAACCATTCTTTGTTAGATTTATATTATGAGTCATTAAATAAAATAAATTTGCATACTTATTTTGTTTCATTCTTCATTGTCGGTGTTCTCAATATAAATGTTTTTGAGATGTTGGAACTTTGTACGCATAAGGTAGCATTTTTAATTTGTAATTTCAAAACATGTCGGAATAGTAGGATATAATTATTTCTTAATTGTCTATTTATTTATCTACACATGTAATAAAATTGCAAGAGAGTAAATTCTGTAAGTTGAAAATATTTTAAAAAAGCAATTGCTTTAAGTCCTATGACTTCTATTATCATTCTATAATGATAATAGAAACCATAATATACTTTTTGTCTATATGTATGTTAATTAGAGCGGGTATCACGCAAAATCTATTCACAAGGTTTTATTGGAATTTGGTTTGGTAATAATATACCTATGGGCAACATTATATAGTCATTTAATGTTTATCGATTGCGCAGCAAACCAACAGTACATAAGGTATTATTCTTTTAATATATATGTATGACCTGATAATACCCAGATTGATGATTCATTGTCAACAAATGAAAGTTATGCTACCTCTACCAGTATCTCGTGAATTTTATCAGTACCTGTTAGTTGTAGTATCAGTTGCTGTTAGTATTAGTATATCATAAACTAATTATCACGGGCCCATTACTTCTTTTACCATTTCTCGACCCTCCCAGATCTTGATTCGTTTTATTTTATATTTAACATAGGCGCCAGTCATTTGAAACTTTTTCAATCTAGAATCAGAAACTTGTTTCAAAACATGTCGGAATAGTAGGATATAATTATTTCTTAATTGTCTATTTATTTATCTACACATGTAATAAAATTGCAAGGGAGTAAATTCTGTAAGTTGAAAATATTTTAAAAAAGGAATTGCTTTAAGTCATAGAATGATAATAGAAACCATAATAGATTTTTTGTCTATTTGTATATTAATTAGAGCGGGTATCACGCAAAATCTATTCACAAGGTTTTATTGGAATTTGGTTTGGTAATAATATACCTATGGGCAACATATAATAGAGACAAAAGAAAAAAAAAATTCCTAATTACAAGCTAACAAAGTCTTAGGCACAGCTAGTTTCCAATGAGTCACGACTACTGATTTAAAGTGAAATATTAGAATAAAAGAAATGATACATTGATTATTATAAAGCATATTAGGTAATAAAATTATGATTACTAGGTTCCGTTCTCAATACTAAGTTTCAGGTAATAGGCTAGAGAATACTTTTAAGCTCCTTAATTAATACTATAAATGGGAGAGCGGTTTGATTTGTAATTGCAATTTTTTTTTTCATATAGCTTTGGATGCAGAAAAGGTCAAGCAAAGTGTGAAAGAATAGTGTTTTCAAAGGAAATGTTAATCAATAAGCAGGAACCATATCAAGTCGGTGTTACGTACGTATCCATCTGCTCGTACCTTTAAAGGTTTATAATATATAAAAGGAGAATCCGATTCATTATATACTATTTTTCTTGACAGTGCCCAGCAAAACAAGCGAAACGATAATTTTCCAACTTGTAAATTCGTTCCAACAAATTGCAGGCTATTCATATTAGTCCATAGATAGAATCTATTGTTTTTATTTATAATCAAAAATTATTTCTAGAGGTTTAGAATAATTTTTTTTATATCAAGGTAATTACTACTGGTATATCTGCAATATGGCAAACATGATTGCCGCGTTAATGCTGTTGTTGTGGTTTGTTGTCAGGTTTGCTGACAGGTCAGATGCTAGAAGTTATTCTTTTATTGTGTGCGTGCGTGCATGTAACGGGTGTGCGTACGCGCGTGTGTACGTGCGTGAGTATGAGCGCTTGTGTGCGTGCGTGCACGCGTTCATATATATATATATATATATATTATATATTATAATATATAATATATATTATATATATATATATATATATATATATATATATATATATATAAAAATCATTCTTTTAACATATCTCAATAGAACTTCCTCTTCTTCTAGTTTAATTGTACATTAAAAAGCGCCCCTTGTTTGTAGAACTTTTTTAATGTGTTTATGTATTGATCCATAAGATATACCATACGTCTTACATGCATTTAATTTATTTGTCTTTTTTGCTTCTTCCATAACTTTCACCAAGCTTTCGTTGGACAAGTTGACTTGTTTGGTGTTTTTCTTATACTTATGCACCATCTGCAAGATAAGCAAATATGTTTAATTTTAAGAGATGGTATCTATTGAATGTACTTAGATCCAATGTAGGAAAAAATATAATGTTTACTCAAATCGAATATGAAAAATGTTAAATTTAAAACTCACAAATCATATCTAGGTGAGTTTTAAACTTGAAAATTTTGAAATGCAGACTCGAAATATATTTTGAAAAGTTGCTATATGTAACATTTTAAAATATAAATCTAGAACGTTAAAAATGTATTGCGTGAGGATCCATTATTTGTTGAGATAAATCTGTCCGGTCCGCAATTAAGTGCTCAAAAAATATTAGGTAAATCTTAAATTTTAATTTATTGAGCTAACGTTTCCAATTTCTTCGCCGTTCCCACAAGTCAACAATATAAGTCCATAAAAAATTATATAAAGGATACCCTGAATGCTCTGAATCTAAGAAAACTGAAGTTTCAGTCGAAGTTTAGCGATAATATAAATTTAGTAGAGGACGTGTCATTTGATGACATTTTTATCTTTGTTAAAATTAGAGAATAATAGATATAATATTTCCTTCTCATTGTTGAATTTTGTAACCTCTTAGTTATTTGTTTACAGGAGAAGATTTGGTTACCTTGGTTGGTCCGTTTTTTTTAGCAACTTTTTACTAACATATTTTTAAAGGATCAATGAAATTGCTCCTTTAAAAATATGTTAGCACACAATGTATTTATTTAGGAACACCGATGATGCGAAAATATATTTCATTACGTTTATCTTCCCAGCTGAAATATCTAAACCCGTCTAATACATCTGTTTCTTTACTTTATAATATAATTCAATCAAAATACTTAATTCGAATTTAAAACTTGCACCTTGCAACAATTTGGATTAATTTTTACGGTAATGCTATAAAATTAGTAATGCTAAATTTCTAGATCAAAAACTACTGAAATAAGAATATTTAGACTACTTGTCTAGGGAAAAAAATGTTTTAATGGTAAACGGTTTTTAAATGGCGCCAAACATTTGGTTCAAAGACATCTAGAAAATAAAATTCACAGCAAAGCAAAATTGGTGAATAAGCTATGAAAATGTTTAATGGACTACAAATAAAAATATGTAATATGCATATACGTGCATCGTAAGGGCATTTTTTCGGTTGTACCATGGCTGGTAATATAATAAAAATTGTTAAGCCAAAAAAGATAGCTAATGCATATAATTTATATATTTTTTCAGTTTAATATATTTCCGTTTGTAATAAGATACTACATCTTCATAAGTATGCAAGGGAATTTAAAACCGTATGATTTGGGAATTTTATAATTTATTGAAATAAATTTTCATTTTCGCCGACAATTTCGTAATTACAATCGACCATTATATTACACTGAGATTAAAACAAAATATTTATTTCATTTTAATCACTGCACATAGTGTTTGACACCTATGTGCATAGTTAAAAATTCCCCTGCCCAGCTTCCATTTAAAAAATTCAAAAGTCGATTTCCTTCTGCGAAGCAGTCTCTCCTGCATTAATAATAAATATTCATGTTCTTTCCTGCTCACGGATTAGGAGAAAGTAAGCCTGCGTGACTTAATAAATAGTTAATTTCTCAGTTGCATTTCTTTTTGTTGCAGTTTTTCTGGTTACGATTGCGTATTAGGGAGAATTCAATAAAAGTTACAGACGCTTAATTTTTTTACGTCAATAAATTATGTAAATGCTTGAAATTAATTTCGTTTAAATAACTTTAATGGTTTGTTTGTCCATAGTTTCGAGAGCTAAGAATACATGTCTAGTATTAAAAAATAAGCTAAAACTAAAAGCAAGAAAATGCACTTATAGAACTAGATCTGTAAATTTGTGTTAGAACTGTATCCCACTATTTTCTCTAAGATATTATTACTCTATACGTGATATTTCACTCTGCTTGTCATATTGTTACATATATATGTTTATCTATGGCAATAAGGATCATGCTTATAATAATTTATTGTGTACGTAAACAGTCGAGAAAAACCGTACAATTCCTAGCGAATTGTACGGTTTTAACGGTATTAACAAACAACTCTTTTGGAAATCTTGTTTGTGTGCGCATTAAATAGCGACTGTTAGATATTTTATAGTTTAATCCGATTAAAATTTGATAGTTTTAGGCACATATTTTGGAAGAAAGTATAAAAATTATTACATTTTTCTAATTCAGAAACGACTTAACAAAATAATTTTTTTTATTGAATCGGTAACATATGGCATATATGGAGAACGGTATTGCTAATATTTTGGGCAATGTATATTATAAGTAGTTTCTATAAAAGTACATGAGGCAAAACTGCCATTTTCCATTGAATTTTTAGTGTAATATTTCCAAGTTATTTATTACGTTATAGATTTTAATTTTTTTTCAAATATGTACTTCTGGAAACATGTCAGTTTTTAGGATATGGAACAAAATGTTATTACGTCTGTACACTTGTAGACTTTTTCAAAATTAAATAACCATTTTTAGTAGAACCATTAACAATTTTACTATTCAAATATTATTCATCAATGGTAATTTTAAAATACAAACATTTAAGAGTTAAAAAAAATTAAAATATTTATAATTTAATGAAGTTCTAATATGTCATATTTTGCATGATCATATTATAAGGTTATTTGAACAGTTCTAGTTGGGTCAAGAAATTGAAATTTAGCACTTGATATTAAATGAATATGTCGAAAAAACTATAAAAAATACTAGGAAAGAAGGGATATATGAAAAACTTATGCATCAGAAATTATATTTTTCCATATTATCCCAAAGATTAGGCCAATTGAAAAAGGACTTATTGAATATTAGTTTATTTCGTCGCTTCTATGAGTTAATGATTAGCAGCAGTAAAGTACTGGAGTAAAAAATTTATTATAACTAACCGAATGTTTAGTTATAAGAAACTCTAATGCGAATCATAGTTAAGGAAAGCAACAAAATTCAAATTTTTTAGCGACATTTATAAAATTTACATGTTGATTTTTGAGTTCAATGAGCCATGGTTACATTTATAAAATCTATCTTGGAGTATTTATGTTAAAAAAATTACGTTATATTAGTCTTTTATAATATATTTTGTTTATTTTTTCATTAAAAAATACGTTGTAGATACCACAGTCAATCAATTTTGCGAAAAAAATAAGCAAATCAAAGATAATCATATATTTACTCTATTTCTGGTATATTTTTCGATGATTTGGAAACCAAAATCAGAGGAAAGACCTTAAAAGTTAAATTATTAAGATCAGGGTCAAGAGTGAGAGACAAAGTCTAGCATACTGCATGACATCATTTCTTCCTCCTATTTCTCTTTTAAAATATAAGTAAGAATGTAAAAATGGTGTTGGAAATATTTAGTATTACTTATAATTTTTTGCGGTGTGAAACTATTAAGAAATGATAATGTTACTATTGCAATAATAATCCTCTGACGAAGGTTCTCTTTTTAATTTTTTTATGAATAATTAAGTCTCTAAAAATGTAGATAATAATGAGAAAATCCTTTACATAAAAAATGAAATGATTAAAAAGTTTTTACAACTACAGAAAAAACGAACAATGAAATTCAGATTCCCGTGGGCGTAGTTTCGACAAAAATATTCAATGAATACACGTGCAAATAATAAAAACTCAATATATGCGAAAAGAAAGTCAGATTCTAAAAATTTTACGCTTTTTATCGAATTAATAACATTATTAATTTGTACCTGGAACTCGGTTCGTGACATCCACAGTAATATAACAGATGCAGCAAAAAAATAATTCTGTTTTGTTTTGTTTTGCATTATTCTAATGATTTTCAATAAATGCCTTCACGTTTTTTCTTAGTGTGAGGTAAATAAGAATATAATAGATTCGCCGTTGTATGCAATTCACATGAAACCAAGTATAACCGAACATTTATATTCATGAGAATTTTTGAATATGGTACTAAACTGCCATTTTGCATTGAATAGTGAAATATTATGGGAAAGAAAATGTTTTAAAAGAGTAGATTCAGAAACTGAAGAAAAAATTTAAAACCTGCTATAGTCATTGGTTATATTTTAGAATTCCTCTTCAATTGCCTTAAAAAATTGTCACTTTTTATAGTTTCCAATAAAATACTATTATGTATGTATGTTACGTATAACACTTCGATATAATAGTTGTTTCTTTTGATATTGTAAGTAAAAACGTACGGTTCTTTTATATGTTTACTCATAATTAATTTTTTCTTGAGTATATTATTTGTTGAATTCTCATACTATATTGCTCAGGAAATTGTTTTTATTTAGATCCGAATGCAAAGCTGAAAATCACAGAATATTTATTTATATAGAAAAAAAATTAATTTTGGTACAGACATTCTTGCAAACACGTAACTATATTTAAGCACCAATGCTTAGAATTGCGTTATGTTAAAGTTTTGCAAACTCCCTGCAATATTATAAAATGGGGTAGGTTTTTGGCAATTATATTGAGTATTTACATAAATTATTCAATATTATTTTAAAGAAAGTTAAAGGAACTTATTTTATTACTTTTATTAATACGTAGTGATTTTTTTAACAGCTAATTGTAGAACGAAACAAGAGAACCTAAAAAAATCACTCGTGTTAAGCATGTTATCGATACAGATATGACGGGGTAAATTGGCTTCATCAAGTATATTTTATAAAAAAGCTGATATTTCTTAAAATCGACAAAAATAAAGGAATATTCAACGATTGACAATCGCGAAAACCCGAAAAAAAATAAATGTGTAACCATAAAATAAATGTGTAACCATAATAGAAAACAAAGAAAATCTACCTACGTAAATGTGCACATATTATATTTCAAAGATTGAATATATTTCGCGTATATTTTGTAGACATTAATGATTCACAATTAAATGAAACTACATGATGTAGTATTATTTCTACTTTCTTTAAGTTCTTTCGTTGTATTACAACATCTTCAGGTGGGCTATTAGCAAATAGCCCACCTGAATATATTGTAGTACAACTAAACCTAGGACGTGGTAAAGAACTTAAAGAAAGTAGAAATAATACTATATCACCCAGTTTCATTTAATTATATTTTAAAATATCTAGATTTGTTAATGAGAAATAAAAGAACCGAAGAAAATCTAATGAAATACATAATAACTTTTGAGAAATAATTACAAAATACAATCAATGCCACTTACTTTCTTCAATATATTGCTAATAATAAAATAAATTAAAAAATGAACTGGTAACTAATGTTGGCAATGGTTCTATTTATGTCAAGATTAATATCTCTTTCGCTCTCATCGAGGCTTACGTGATTTTTTTGAGCTCTATCGAGCCCGTCGAGAAACAGGGATATATATGGTTCAACCGTGAATAGAGGATACGACGATGCACAATCTGCACTTATTTTGCCTCGCTAGTTCAAAGAATTCAGTAGAAATAATACTTGCAAGCTTTTATGGAAAATAACCAAAGTTTTCAGAAAAAATACAAGATTTTTCTTTTATCTTATTGAAGATTTTGACAAAACTTCTACGGATCTTATTTTTTTATTTTCTCAATACAACAGGGTCACTTTTATTCTTGTAACACTTGTATAATGGGCTCGGCCCATTATATGGACTTTGCTAATTATTTTGTTAAATGTATCGATTGGTAACCTTTCTGTTAAATATATCAAAAATATTTTTGTTCAATTTATCGTTTTTATTGCATGGCTTTTCATTTAACCCATCAAGACTTTTGCGTCATATCGACCCTCGCACAAAATTATGAGTAATTCCAAAAATAGCATCGTAATGATTTTTTTACGTTGAAAGAGAAGAAGTGTAGTTACAACATAATCGTAGTATTTGCATCATATTTATATATATATGAGTATAAAAAAATGAAACAAGTAGAACAAAGTATCTCTTTTCCTTTAGAAATAAAAGTTCATAAAGAAAAAATTTATACAAAATTTAATTTTTATAATCATGTAAAAATTTACAATAATTGAATATAAATGAAACAAAATCATTAATCCTAAAAATAAATCTCTTTTTTCATTATTTTTCACGCTAAAATATAATCACACCCAATTTCCAAAAAATTATATCTGCAAAAGTTATTAAATAATTCAGATTTGTTTTGTTATTTCATTCTCTTTCCTATGATGTATAATTGTTTATATTTTAGCTCATTTTAATCTGGTTACTTACGTTTGAATGGAGCTAGATGCCATGTCAATTTTAATTGGAATTAAAATACATTTGTTCCCTATAGAATAAAATCAAGCAATTGAAATAAAAATAAAATACCAACATTAAAATATCGGTAAGATATTATTGATCGAAACAAAAATTTTAGAAAATCTATCGAGTGGACTTATTAATTGATGGAAGCGGATTATGGAGTAGTGCCAGAATGAAAAAATAACATGAAAATATAGTTCTTGTTAACAAAAAAATGCTAAAAACACTTAATATTATAATTTTCTTTAATAACTGAGTCGATGGATATTTGTGTAGCGAAATGGGAATTGCAAAGGTAACGTCATTCTTATTTAGCTACTTTTGATTAACAAGATTACAATATGAGTATCTTTAGGTCTCAGATCGTAAGTTATAAGTTACCGTATCGAACCGGCCAAATTGGTTAAGCCTAACGGAACATTTGGGCATAAATCAAAATAAAATGACCTCGTAACATGTTTAATTATCCTTAGTTAATTACCCACCATATTAAATGTTTAAAGCGTAATTACTTAACCATCCTAACTATGCAGCATTCCGAATGAATTTACTTAAAACACGTGATCTCATTAAGCTTTAATAAAAGGCCGTGGAAAGCAAATGTTGCAAAGTAGGATGAGTCTTTCTTAATACGCCTTTGATGACGTGCCATCAATTACCTTTCAGCGTATTCTCGTTACGGAAATGACAATGGAAAATTTTACCGTAATGAAAATCGTTGGAATTGAAAAAATAAATAAACCGACAGTACATTTATACATCGTTAAAATTTACTTCAAAATATTTTAATTTATATTTAGGTTTCCCTCGTTTCCTCGCCAACGCGTTTCCCGTTGGGACTTTTGTCCCCACTAACATAAATATGGAAATATTAAAATAATATTTTGATAATTTTTTGGTTGTAATAAAATTTGGTTTATAAAAAACCACAAAACAATTGCAGGGTATCATTAATATATAAAAATATCCATTTTTACGTACTTGTGACAGCATAAATATTTTTCAGCAAGCATTTTAGTTAAAATTTGACCAAAATTTCCAGTTTTACTTTTTATATTAACCGAAAATATTAAATACCTTTCTTGTCAGTTTTTTTATCTGCACATGTCCATTTTTACAACAATAATTGCAGATAAGGCACAATATTAAAAGAACAAATATCAATTTGAAATAAAATACATACGGAAATATTTTTAAGTGTGTAAATTAAGTTCTTAAAAATAAATTTTATTTGTCAATATTACTGTGCATGATATATAATTTTTTATATACATATAAAGATTCAAAAAAAATATTTGCGTGCAGACCAATCAATATTCCTTTTGAAGCCTTGAAGAAAAAAAATACAATTACTACCATAAACTACTATTTTGAAAAAACAATGTTAAAAAAAGGAAAATAAATTTAATTTAACAACATACACAAAAATATTTTTTTATTAGTTGGAAGCTACGTAAAGCTTTTTCCAACCAAAATCTCGAAAACAATAGAAAATATAATCATAATACATTTCTTTAACAGAACACTCCGAATATTCATATAGGTATTTCTAACCTCATTCAGTGCTCAGTATTTTTCATTGAATAGACCTGCGACTGCAGCTCGCTTCCAGGCTCAGTTTATGAGATGTACGAAATGTAATATTAAACAAAAAACTGGTTTACCGCAATAAATATTTGTGTTTTTTATTATTTTGTAACAAGAAATCCAAATTCAATTGTCTTCCATTTTTATTTTTATCAAGACATTATCTAAAATAAAATGTATGGGGTTGACAGGTAAACCATTTTAATACACAACAGTTAATAAATATGCATGTATATATACATATACATATATATATATATATATATATATATATATATATATATATATATATATATATATATATATATATGAAAATTCTGATATGTCATTTACATCTTTTGCTTTTAACAAGCAACTAATATTAACTTCGAAGCGGAAAGACGAATAAACAGTTGATTTTATTAGTAATTCACTTCTGAAGTGATGAAAAACAACTGCAAACTCTCAGCCTGGAACTGGAAAAAAGGAAGACTTGTTTGCCACTATTTTCTAGATAGCAACCTCGAGTTAAGCGGCGCGTCGACCCATTCCGCAAAATAAATTGAGCAAAAAATCCACCCTTCAGTTACTTTTTTTTTAAATATTCGATCTTGTAATATTCATAAATCAGGAAATGTTTCTCATAGTCTGTGGTAAAAATTAGCATTGCGTCGTTCCAGTATGAATTTAAATGTCGACGTGGGCTATAAAAAATCTCATATAACCGCTAGTCCCTTTTCTAGAGTCTTAAATTTTATTACAATTACCTATTTTCTTCATAAGACTAGATATATATTTTTAAGTTACCTTTTCCTTAAACTGTGTTTCTAATGACGTAAATAAATTCGTTTGAACAATTTAAAATTATAACTTATACAAAAATTCTAACTTCTCGTTTTCCATACAAAACGACATATGATTTTGGTTGTCTTAAAGTGAAATTAAATTATATTTTATGTGAAATTTATTTTTGACTTGAACACTTTTCCGAATATTATAATTTTAAATTAATTTAGCTTAAGGCATTCAGCCAACACAAGAAATAAAAAGATCGAATACAAAATACAAAGTTTTATCTACGAATTAAATGTAATTATGTAAATTAATATTTTTAATACAATATTTTATTTTCGATTAAGTGGTATTTCTGTAAGAAACAGACACATGAATGGCGTGCTCCTGTATTGGACTGTAAAATGAACATAATGATCTTTGTAATTCATTTCATATTGAAAGTACACTTTATCTTTCCTTATACGGCGTTCATTCCCTTAATACAGAACATTAACCAACCTCATGTTACAAGAGGTATCTAGGCAACGCTGACTAAATAATTTCCAGGATATCTGTAATTTTGGCCTGATTAGAAAGAATACAGATAGACTATTAGGCATTAAATAAGAAGTAAAATATGAATTAATAAATAAAGCGAAAATTTAAATAAGTAAATACTAGCGTGACCCGTGCGAAGTCTTCGCATTATAAATTATTAAACTCAATTTAATAAATCTAAATTGATTGCAGGTATTCAATTCATTTCTAATTTTGCACACTGCTTATTACGTTTTTATTCCATTACATTATGAAGCTCAGATGACAGATCAAACAAATATTTTACTAAAATTGACATATAGAGGCGCAAGTATCAAAGGCATTGAGCTAAAGCGCCACTTTATTTATACGTGAGTGGATTTGAAATTAAACAAAAATTTTACCGACCGTCAATCATATTGACGTTGAGCCGTTAGATGGCAGCATTGCTGTTTTGTGTATATAATTTTATTAATTAATTAATTTGCAATAACAATAGCAATAATAAATTTTCTAGTTGTGAATGCCGGTAGAGCAAGCAATTATCTATAAAATGATATGTAATTTATGTAGATTAGTTATGAGGTTTTTTCTAAAAAGGGAGTGTAACATCTTAACCTTAGCGTATTAATATATATGATGATAATAATTGATAATACAAATAAAACTATAACATAGAGAAGAGCAAAATACGATGGTAAATAAGTGATATACAAAAGCAACACAAGAAAAGGAATACACATATACAGGAATTGATTTTTATTGCAGAATAAGATTACTGGAAACTGCCATAAGGGATCTATTACTAATAGGATTTTATATTTTTATGATTTTTAAATAAACGAAGAAAACTTATTATTTAAAGGACATGCATTTACTGTACTTTACGTTCAAAACATTTCAGTAAACCGATAGCCACAAAATGTTTTCGGAGTAATCACACCGGAAGTCGTTAGCGAAATATTCAATTAACACTTGACCTCACTCTATAGACAACTTTATGTTACGAAAGCAAAATATTCTGCGAGCGAATTCAATTTTGAAGGAATAAAAGCTTCAATTTGCCAGCTTTATTTTGTTCACCAATCGCCGTTTTGAATACATTTGAATACAGTACAGCATGGAACCTAACAATGTCAATTGCTCTCATGCGTTGGTACGCATTTGGGTTACTTATATGAGCATATACCCTTCCCGTGCCATTCTGCAATTCACTTCTGGCTATACCCATTTTATTAATCTTTATCCGAATGAATAAATTAATTGCGCGATTTAAAATACACGCAGCGCGATTGATGTACATAGATATGATTTATATTTGCATAATAACCCTTAGATATTTCATACATAGTAATGTCGCCCCATATTATGGCAAAGAGTATATACCTGTAATTCCGTCACCGCATTTCTTGTTACATATCCTGTACGGTGACATATGGGATGACTATTTGTCTGAATTCCTCAAGTAGGAATATTTTAATAGTCATTAATGATTCACCAGAACAACAATGATTCAATAATTAATACACGTCAAGTAGTCACTTACTAGTAAATATATATATATATATATATATATATATATATATATATATATATATATGTGTGTATATATATATATATATATATATATATTTCTTTTTTTTTTAATATATCAAATGCGCATATCTTACTATTGATTTAGTCAATTCTAATAAAATAAAATTAAATGCGAATAAAATCCGAAAACGATATTTTTATGTCGTATTATTTTATTATTTGGGCCGAAATTATTTTCTGTACATATCTTAAATCTACAGACAGATGAATTGTATATATAATGTAATCCAAGGTATAGGTTTATACACTGAATTACATTTAAAGATAGGAACATAAGACAAGAATATATTTTTCAAGAATTTGGTAATTGTTAATGTTAAAACAAATTTTCTACGTAGGCAGTGTTCAGGGTACTGTGTTTTTAGTATTTTTGTACCTTTAAATGTGATGTTCATAATTGAAAATAACACTATCAGCACTCGTTCCATAGCACGTTATTTGCAAGATAAATTTGCTACTGTATTGAAAACAAATTCAACATTTCCAAGAATTTTACGTTGCGCAAAGTAAAAACTTCCTATGTAACCATGTGAAATAATTTGAAAGGAAATAAAAACCCACTTGCGGTATTTTTCTGAAAGCGTAATAATGTATTGCTTGCACGACTCGACTTAAAAAATAAATTATTGGTTTGTTGCAATGGTTTGTAATTTTCTTTCGATTTTTTATTTATTAAATTACGAAGTATTTCATTCCTTCTATTACACTATTTATTCTTTATTACCTTTATGAACTGTATTAAATATTATTATACTAAAAAGCGTCGAGAAAAGTCTTAATATTGTCTCTCAGTTAGTATTTTACATAATATACAAAATATTGCCTGCCTGCTCCGGTTTTATCGGGGCAAAAAGGATTGTGACTGCTGATTGTTTTATTTGCCTTTTTATATGATAATAATTACTTAGAGTTGGCAATATTAAAAAAATGCTGAAATGGATGTTTCTCTGTTTCAGTGTGCCTGTCTTAATACAAATTTTCTTGTCTTTGTCTCTAATTGGAAACACCTATAAATCTTCCAGTTTGTGCAAACCTATAGCAATATACATTCCCAATTTCAAGTTTGCAGACTTTGTAATTAAAGAGTCCGTGATGAGACCGTCAGGGAGTTAAAGCCAAACGCTTTACTATGTCTAAATTAGTAATAAATTGTATCTTGAAAACTTTCTCATAAGAAGAAAGTCAAAATAAATTCTGTGGCCTGTATGAAATAAAACATCAATTCTAGTTAATGCTTAAATAGATACATTGAAAATAAAACTACATTCACCAAAGTATGGTAATGTCACATGGAGGAATATTATCAGTAAACTCCTATATTAATGTCGACCTAGGAAAAAAATGTTCTATAAAAGATATTATTTGATCTTTATTTTTATTCCTTGATTAAAACTTTTACAATAATTTATAAGAAAGTGTAATAATTTATTAATGAGTAAACCATGGAAGGCAATAACTGAACTTGGTTGCGGAGGAATCTATTACAAATTCGATTTACGTCAGAGTAGAAAATTTATATTTATTAATAAAATTGTGAGATTAACGTAAACTTTGCTACTTATTCTTTAATTCTTATATGGCATATGACGTCAATGATTTGTCCACATTTAAGCTAATGTAAGGGTGACAACAATAAGACACGAGTGCTCTTATCGTTATTAGTATTAGAGCTGAAAAATAATTCTCTGAAAGGAGGCCTTCTAGGACGATTAAAGAAATTAATGGAAGTACACGGTCAGATATACGACTTATTTTAAATAGGTTAACGGAAAAAGGAAAGGAAAGTTAACTTATGTATATGGCCAGCGCTTTGGCCATGTGCCATTAAACGACAATTTGGACATATAGGAACGAAGATTTGGAATTCTGCTGAGGAGTAACTCTATTGGTAAAATATTAATTGGAAAGAGGAAATACAATGTCGACAAACTTGTATCTGCATATGATTTCATATCATTTACATCAATTTCGCATTCTGTTTTGGAAACCAGTAGTAACAAAAAGTTAAATTTCAAAATGCATTTTACATGCCAAATGTGTACTTTAAGTTCCTTTTTTTACCGAATTTGTTAGATAATCATTTGTTAGGAAATATAGATAGGGTAGTTTTTCTGTTCCTTTTAAATAAGATTTTAAGTTTGTTTCACCTTGAATTCAACGAGATTCGATTAGCTTAAATGGGCCTTATTCAGGGTTTTATACTTACTAATAGTTACTTTCTGGATTGTTCAATAAGTTTATGGTTTGGTGAAATAAATGTTTAAAAGAAATGTTTCACGCACATTATTGTTAATTATATATATATGGAATAATATGATTATATACGGCAAGACCAATAAAAATGACTCCGATGTCATTTTTATAAGAAAATTTTTTAATTACATTTTTTCATAAATATAATTCTTTAAGATTTCTTTGAAAGAATATTTTCTGACGGTTGGTTTTAATTTACTGGAATGTAATTAAAATCATAAACAATGTAAAATATTTGTATTATTTATAAAAAAGTGTGTTCTGATTCGATTAGAATTAATAGACCAAATATCCATTTTTCCAAATTTCACGTTTTCATAGGGGCGCAGATTCAAATTTGTTTATTTTTTGTGTCTTTTGAATTCCGATTAAAATTAATAAGAAAAGTTTTTCTTCTAGCAAGAAAAAACTATGTAGAAAAAACTAACATTTTGACCAAATGTTACATTCTTATTAAATTAGAATGTTATTTGGTTGGCTATTATTTTGTTGCATAAAAAAATATATATTTATTGGGTTAGCAAATAAATAATAAGTTTTTCAAAATCAGGACAATCGTACCCATATCTCGATATATTGTAATTAATTATAAGTGAAATATGCATCATCTTTACGGAATACACATCGAATCTCGTGTGTAGTTCTCATTATACTTTTGATCACGCGAAGCCTTTTTTAATGACCTAAATAAACAAAAATCGGGCAAACCCCGGTCTAGTGATTAATAGGTTGTGGAATCATTGCCCATTCCCGTTCAAAAAATATTAAAGTTGTAGTCTTTTCAGAATGTGGGTGGACGTTAGGCTACAGAAAGAAAACTTTGTCATTTTGTTAATATTTTGGATTGAGTCCAAGTCCTAAATTTTGAAGTTGACTTCAGTAAACTCTCGTTCTAATAGTTTTGCAATTAGAAAATACTGTCTAATTTATTATTAAAAGAATATTGCACGGAACGCATTATTTTTGGATGGCATTAATTTTTATACATCAGTTTAGCCAATGGCTTTTTGAATAAACTGCTGGCGCTTTGAGATATGATTCATAAACCAATCTATAAAATTGTTCATTCCCAATGAAAAGGTGGTTGAACCAGCTAAACTTACATTCAAAATACAAAAGTTGTGTATATACCTCTGCCAGATAATTTAGTTAAATCTAGTTATTACTAGATCCAAATACGACTGTCGACTTACATTAAAGCGTCGCACCGATTTGTGATATAATGTTTTAAGTCACATTTGATATTTATTCATACTCGAAGCGTCCCTTAAGAGTTGACGGATTTGTTTTTACAAATCATTTAAGCTTACAGGTTAACTTTTCTTTTTTCGATCCTAAATTTCTATTTATGACAATTTTGTTATATGTATCGTGGTGGAGTCTTCTGACTAAAACATGAAGCATATTATGCTACAGGATACCCTTAATTGCTTGATTGAACTTAAAACAGGCGCAGACCCTTATTTTGGCTTGCCCCTTATTATTGGAAAATATGTCTAAACGTTATACATATATCAAATTTAATTTTACTAGCAATATTCTATTAAGGTAAGGGAGATATAAGCATAACAATATTGTATTCAGAATCCAGTAACTTGGGTCAATATGTGTTACAAATAGTATTTTACAGACCCTTAACTTTAGGGGAAATACGTGTCATAAAATAATAGTTTTAAATTTGTATAAACTAATGTAAAATGAGTATTAAAAATGTCTTCGCAAAATACGAACTATTTGAACATAATCTGAACTGGAACATTTGAGGTGCACTTTCTATGTATATGCGCTTATTTCTTACCATTTAGCTTACCTTTAACAAATCACGTCCCATTAAATTAGTATTACAATTCATTGAGAATAAATAGATGTAACAATATGAACACATATGAATAAAGTGATACACCTTCTTATTTGTCACATAAATTATTATACAAAAAATTAAATAGTCAAAACTAAAGGATTGCGTTCTTATTTGATTGGCAATGAATCTATTCGTGTTATAGTCTATTTATATGTTCCTGAACGGTTTTTCACCGGCACTACTTGCAAGATGTCATCTCCAAGAATGACTTCCACAATTCGAGCCAGAGGTGAATGAAGTGCTGGTGCATTACATTCCTTTAATAGGACCATTGTGCTGACATTGATTTCTATTCGCGCCTTGTGCTACCATTTAACCCTGGTATTTAAATGGTTTAAATAATCCTTATTAACCTTTCCGCAAAATATTGCTTCATTAACTGTATTTGTTTTCATTCAGATAATCGAGTGACTAGTTGGTCCGTCAGGGATATTAATCCGTATCAGGGATATTAATAAGAAAAACTCCTATTAAGAAGTGAGCGGAAGTAAGAACTTGCAAATCGTTCGGATCATCGAACTCCAGAGTGATGAAACGTGTGTTAAATATTGCTTCTATTTTAGTTGTAGGTGTTCAATTGTTTGTATGTGAATAATTTTTCTTTCCACTATTTTATAAAAATACTACGGCCGTCTTCCTTTGCCCATCAAAATGTGGGAATCATGGAAGAAAAAAATTCCAATTTACGCCTTCATTTACTAAAAAAATCATATGAGTCTTTATGTGAAATTCATTTAAATAAATTAACCACACTGTCTCATTCGCCTCTTGCACCAACAAAATTAATAGCGTTGAAGTACAGATTAGCCGAACAGCCTCATATTGCAAAGAATCTCAGCTAACACCCAATGAATCAATACTTAAATCAGTTTTTAATCCTATGTACATTGCTTTAATCGTAAAACATACAAAAATACATGCGTAAATCCTAATTTTTCAGTGATTTCTAATTTTTTTAATGTAATAGTCCATTCCAATGTTCAAAAAGGGTCATATTTGTATGAGCCTATAGTTTGGTAGACTATCCTTAAATTATGAATAAGCTTATGGTTTCAAACGAAGCCAACCTATACATTTTCGCTATATTGCTTCAGTCAAGTTTTTATTATGTAAAGGCCAGTATTTTTTTTCGGATTCGTTGAAAGTTGCTAAAGTTCCATTACGTAGATTCATAAGATGTTTCTCATGTATGATTAAACTAATCACGTGATGTGATTTCGGTAAAATGTTAGGATGATTTTCTGTGTATGAAAAATTTGAATTTTTTGAACGACCGCTGACTTGAATCAATTTACCATCCTCTAAAAATGGATTAAATGCGCATAGCGTACTTGTCTAGTACGTTTCTTAACATTGTTTGCTTTGATAGCTGCTTATTTTGTTTGGAAATAATTCACTTTAAATTATTTGCAAAACTAAAATTAAAGTCCTATTAATTTCTATAAGTGTTAATTAACCATATTACTTATTACCGATTTTTGTTAAATTTTTGTTAAATTGCAAAATATAAGCCATAACTCTTTTTAATTTATTTATGGGTGAGCAATTTGTCAGAAATTGCAGATATTATTATATATTTGTGTAACCCATAATAAGTTTTAGTTCACACAGTTGGACATACGACACGATGTGTAATCAAGTAATTAAATGTATCCTGTGACACAATATGCTTCATGTGGAACAATCTCCTTTAGCCAATAAGATTTGTCTTTGCTTAGATAATCTGGGCTTGTCCTGATTCGTTGCGAATTCAAAAGGTAATTGATCACGAGAAAGTATATTTGCAATATTTTTTTCAGACGGTAGATGTCTTCAATGCATTGATTTTGTAATCTACCTTATTTCAGATACCAGATTTGTTACTGTCTGTTAATGCCTTTAATAGCAGGACTGCGTTTTGATCCATTGTAGTGTGATGGATGAGGATGATGATGACTTCCTGGCAAATTACGTTTAAAATTGTTTTCATTAACCGACAAAGTAATAATGCTGCATATAACAGTGATACTGTTTTTAATGGAGCTAATCTGTTTTTGAGCATAGTTAATTTGAAAAGGTCTTATTATTCTTATCGACAGATCTAATATAAATGCATGCTCTATTCGAATTGTTATTCGCAATTTGATGTCAAAGCTTGGGCTTTGTATCACTACTGCTACCATTTGACAGTTGTTTAGTGATATGTGCTTGTTTTAGCCGAAGTGTTGTGGAATATTCTGTTCTAACAAACTTGATTCTTTTATTATCGGGTTGTGAGTTAAAAACCATCCGATCCGAGTCGATCGGGGTCATATGTTCTAATTCTATTGCTTTGCGAAAATGATGGATATGTTGTGCATTCAATTATTATTTTTTGCAAGTTTGCTTTCAAGAGTGTAAAATGGTTTCTCAATGTATCTCGACATTCATTTATGTTGTAGGTAATTTCAAAAAATTCAAACTTTGTACACATAAATTTATCATTCGAAGTGGGAAGTTTAGCAAATTTGCAATTTTTAAATGATAAATTGCGATTGCCGTAAGGACTCTAAAAGAACTTATGCGAGATATGTTTTACCGTTTTTCGCTTTAACATTTATCAATACGATACAAATAATACCTGAGCACTAACTATCGCACTGTGTACCTTTAAACTCCAATTCTCAGGCGTGTGATCCGTTCCCGTTTTATTTGATTCTAGATTATTCTCAGTAGCTATTGCAATATAATATAATTATATGTTACGTTTGTTGCCGTATTTCTTAAAGCCAGACCCTTTACATTTTTTTTTCAATGTCCGCTATGTGAACAGTCCAAGCGTGTTTTAGTTCATTTAATTGTTTATACTCTTCCCCGAAACGGCATTTTTTAAAGATATCGCACGAACATACTTTATGAGAACCCTTGCAAATAATATACAACCTGTTGTTGCTGTCAATACTTATTCTTTGTTGGAATGATTCTCTAACTTCCCAAAATTAGTATTAATAAACTTTACGGTAGTGATTTAAAATATATGACACCGCTTTTCTTAACACTCGATAAATGTAGTAAGTTTAGGCAATTCAACTTGTAGTTTTGATTGGATGCCAGTAGTGAATTTAAAATCGTTGCCGCTTCTCGTTTTCAATAAATTCTTAAATATTTACTTTTTTGAATAACGTTTACTTATAACACATGCCAAAAAAAAGAACATATTACCTGTTTAACTTGTCTCATAAAAAATTATATCCAAAAGTTTGGTCTTTATAATAAATTAATATAACCCAGGCAAGTTTTCATTCCTATACGTGGAACAATCCTTTGTTTACTCTATATAAAATAATATAAACAGTTTATTTGCTGTGAAATGACAGTTTCGAGAAGTTACATTTCAAAGCCAAAGGGAGTTCCGCTTTTGTGTGCTTGAAAGCTCTGTGTGTACAAAGGGCTCTTGTCAAAGTGTACGGGTATTTCTGTTTGTGTTCAATGGCTTGGTTTGTCAGTAAATGAAGGTATATGGAAAAAAAATTCAACGTGTTAACATAATATGTGCGGAATAAAATATAAGAAGGTTTTAGTAGACTGATATTTACATAAAATAGCGGATACGTCCAGAAAATTAAATAATTTTTTGCAATTATTTCAAAGTCAATGTAGCAGTATAAAATAAAAAATGAAGAGCCGCATGTCACTATTCTGGATAAAACTAGGTCAAAAATTTGCATAACCATATCGATTAGGTTAAATATAACCCGATAATGATTACCTTCATTTCAATATGGTTGTTATGTAAAATATTGCATTTAAATATAAGAGTTGCATGCCTATATTTATTTTGGATGTATGGTAATAAAATTGCAAGCGCATTAAGCTGGAGAAAAAAATATTTTTTCTTGAAAATAATGTGCTGAAAAAAAGCCGTTTTATAAATACGTTCAATAAATATATTTGGTCTAACTTTATATTTAGACGAGTCCATTATATAATCTAGTGACCCTATTCTTGCTTATTATAAATATTTTATTTGCAAAAGTTTAGGCGTTTATTACCTAAAACCTTTGCCACTAATTGAAAAATTACTATCAAATTTGGTGCGTGTATATTTTGCTTAGCAGTAAACCTACTTCTTTGATAGCAATCCTTACTATGATTTGTAAATAAACAATATTCCCAAGATTCTTGTTTGTATTAGGGTCACGAGTACGCTTGAACAGATTTAATAATACATGTGGACACAATGCGATAGTTTTCCATTTGTGTGAAAAGTTTGGAATTAATTCAATGGCAATTCTCAAAATAATTGTTAGCTTTTAGCGAATAGTATTTGTAACCAAAATTATAAGCTGACAGTCACTGTGCCAAAATAAACTATTTTTTTTATTTTAAGATGTTGTAAACTGGAATAGAAAATTTTATTGAAGATTCCTGCCACTAACCATGGATAGCAGTAAAAAATGCTATCTAATGATGGGAAGGAAATTTGAAATTTAGCATATAGTGTACATATGTGTATATATACACAAACACACACAAACATATATATATATATATATGTATATATATATATATATATATATATATATATATTATATATATATATATATATATATATATATATATATATATATATATATATATATATATATATTTGCTTAAATATATGATGCTAGGCATATTTTAAACCATGTACTCAAGTTGGTGAGGAAGAGATAGAAACTTCAGTAAGTAGCGCAAATGTGGGCAAACGTAGTTGATTTTCACATAAAATGCTGTGTGTACTCGAAATTAAACTTACTTTGCATCCTTAACTTGAATCTGTTGAAAATATTAATAATTATTCGTAGATTGTTAGGTTTGGATATGAATTTTATTCATTTAGAAAAAATTAGATTTGGATATAAATTTTATTCATTTAGAAAAATTCTTTAGTAGAACATAACAAAAGTATAATAACACGAAAGTGTTACTTTTGGTATATATTATTAAAAAAATAGTGAGATCTGTATTAAATGTTTATTATAGTATTTTACTGAAGGCCTCAGTAATATTTGTGTGATGATTATTAACACATGTAGTTAACAGTTATAAAGAGATAATAATTTAAGCTAAAAAAATAGTGCCGTTACTTATGGGCTCCATATATTTTTTTGAATTGTGAAGAGAAAATTACAAAAAAAATGTGTTCTGTAGTAAATGTGAACACTAAAAAAATTTTCTCCAGAATTTGGAAATAAGATATTTTACATATTGGGACTGGCATTGATTAGTGTCCGAATATTTTTTTTTATACAGATATATTATTCAATTTAACTTAAAATTTATCAAAATGCAGACAAAATAACAGCTGACTCAATACATTGATCTGCTTCTCAATGAAATAATTAAATATATATTATGTCATTTAAGTATTAAATTTCTAATAACCTCAAACAGTAAGTTTTTTTCCCGATATTTTTAAATTTCCCTTAGATCTTTTTTATCGTGGGTCTAAGTCATTAGCTTTTCAGATATAATTTTTGTATGATTCGTTATCATAATAAGTCAAAATCATAATAAGTCAAACAAGCTGAATAAGTCAAAAAATTTGTGTTAATTTCGAATATGAGTTTCGTCGAAAAAATAACGTAACCTAAAATCCCAAAATATCAATAAATTATTAGAAAACTTAGTATTTAATGAACAAACGGTGCACAGGCGTATTGAAAAAAATCTATTCTGGCGATTTAAACCTTAATAATAAGTTCAATTACTTATATAAGGGTAATTTAAGAGCAAAGTGGATAATGATGATCTGAAACTTGCAGTAAAGTGGATACATCTCAAACTAAGGGTGAATTCGGAGCAAGGATTATATTTCTGTTACAACAATTTAGAAACATATGAAAGAAATCAGTAAATTTAAAAGTAAAAACTTTATTAAAAAGCTTAGAGCAAATTAAACACTTTGAATAAAATGGTTGTTGGATAAATGGAAAGTACCAAAATAAAGAAATTATATACGTTTGATGATCCAGCGCAGGTGTTATTTACTGCAGTTTCACGTAATAAATGTCTTCCGTAACCAATTAGACCAAATGACGAGGCTACTTGCGATTAAGCAACTGAGATGGCTGAAAATTGTTTTGTAGGAAAATTATCGACCTCGTTTCGCATGGCGTTAAAACTACAGTGGAAGGACTTGGAAACTCGACACGACCTAAAATTTTTATTTTCCAACAACCGCCGTCTAATGTCTGCCGTGATGATTTTTCTAGACCATTAATTAAATGACATCTTTTTAAAAATATTCAAGCCTTTGAGCTTTACAATAGGAATAATGTACATGAATATTCATGGACACGTGAATAAATACCAGCTTTTTTTACTTTTTCCGAAGTTTGAATACTTGGCAAAGAAATACTCTAATAGTTAAACTTTTTCATCATAACAAATAAAGTGGGCGACATGGTTCTGGTATAATAAGATTGAATAGATTTTCTATTTGATTTGAAATTTATACTAAAATCGGAAAGTTTCCTGTCTAGACTTGTTTATTATTTCTCCTCCACTTTCTCTATTGGCAACAGAAAGATAGTTTACGTGTTCTTGCCCTGGGTTAAAACATTTTTCAGTAATGAAACAACTGTTGCTCTCAGTTTAGATGCATTTTTAAAACAAGAAATACAATTTGTTCTTTTGAAGGGGGGGGGGGGGCTTCATTTCAATTATAACATAATAACTCCCCAAGAAAGAGGCATCATGTGGTAAAGTCGATTAGGTTTTGAATACTGGTTCTCAGATTTGAAATAATGTCATTATAATATTTCTGGTGTAAAAGAGTATAATTATAAATTTATTGTGAAACAAATTGAACGAACGTTTGAAATATATAATAAATAGTAATTAAAAAAAGTATGGAAAACAATATATTTCGGGTAAATTTTAATTTTATATAATTGAATATACTTTAATAATTTTCATTTTTTGATAATTACATTAATAATAAATAAAGTATATTTCTAAAATGAAAGAAGTGGAATGTATGGAAAAATGTTTTGTTTAGATTTGTTTTATCATTTTGAAATCTAGCTTAGATATTTTGAAATGTGTGCATATAAGCGAGTATGTATGCGATTGTGTCAAAACAAAGAGAATTTTACGTAAAAAAATTTTGGGTCTAATGAAAAACTCCAACAGAAATATATAATACCAATAATTTAATGGTGAAAATAATATAATAAATTTGATAGAATAAAGAAACAATGAAAAAAGAAATGAGTTAGGGAAACATTTTTAGGCTCTCTGATAACATATCTAAATATGTATTTGGTATAACTTAGTTATTTCATAGTTTAGGACCTTATATGTAAGCTAAATATTTGTGAAAGGAAACACCGTATTCGTAAATAAGGAGATTTTGTAGATTTTTGCAACGAAGCCCAACGTCACACACTCTTAAATTTAAGAACCTTCAGTTAAAAAAATAAATAACTTTTAAAAATTAATTTACCAGAATAAACAGATACGATAGATACGGAGTTATATACTTATAGTCAGCTTAGCTAATATTATTAGTCTGTAATTAAATTGTGTTTCCTAAAGTACAAAATGCATTTAAAATGGGCATTTTGAAAAATTTGAATTTCTATTGAAGAATGTTTTAAGGCTTTAACATGTAATTTTTGTAAATTTATTGAATAATAACATATAAATCAGACAGACATCGGTATTGAATCATCAATGATGGAAAATTATGGCAAAGGAATGGATATTAAATTATGAATAATGTTCAGTGTATTAAATTACAAAAAAAAGTATACTAGATAGGGTAACCAAAAATGCACACCAACTTTGAATCCCAAATATATCACAAAGACTCACCCAGAATATGTATAAATTTACAGCAGTAACTGTCATTGTACTTGAGTTATTAATTCCTAAAGTTTTAATTACGAACCGACTTAAACAAAGAACCTACTTTTATGTCAAACTTAGTATGTAATGAATATTATGGGTGATCAGTTGAACGTGAGTTACACAATATAACCGTGTCATATTCAATTTTATCGAGTAACATCTATATTAATAAACTTGAGAATTTGGAAAAGTTATCCATAAAGATTAGTATGATCGAAGCAGCCAAGTACTTGTAAAGATTTGCAAGCTAAATATAAATAAATAAGTTAGAGTTATGCGTCAAAATTTAATTAATATTAAGTTGGGTTCAATATTTATCTTAGCCGCTGCCGTTAATTGTCAAACATTCATCGCTTTAAAAAACCATAGTTTTATAAAGAGAAAAAGGAAAAAAATTCTAAAAGTTTTAAATATTTTATAAAATGGCAATGCGGTAGTTATATGTAAGTTATCGGAGATAAGTTCAATATTGCCATAAATATGATATTCAATTAATTTAGACACAACGCTCTAACTCACGCATCCACACTTCTTTTACAATGTTTTGCAAGAATTGATTTTAAAAATAGCATTTTTAACTAAATTTCCACTAGTTTTGGCCATTCATAACCAAGATAAATACTAATAAATGAGTAGAACAAACTAATACTAAATCAGTAGACTTTTTTAACTGAAAATAAGTGGAAAATCAGACATAATATAGTGTAAAATTAAAATTGTGTTTTGAACTATAAAGGCTGATATCTTTTTAAAAATATAAATATATACTATTTCAATAATATTAAGCAGAAAATCATTAAAACACGTCAAAGAATATGCAAGTAATTGCAATTGAATTCATTAGTACCAAAGATTTTTCTTGGAGTATATATTATATATGGGAAAAAAAATTAAAAGTAAAATTAATTTCATTGATGTCAAAAGGTTTCCCCTTACCTAAACAGGATTTAGTACATATTCCATTACATTTCACATTATTTTTTACGATTTAATAGCTTTCGAGAAATAAATTACTTCTGATTGTTATAAAATAATTTTTTCCTTTTTTTCTGAGTCGGTAATAACTTGGTTGAATAATTATAGTGGTGGATAATCCAGTATCTATAAAAGAAACAAGGTACTGTGTGGACAGTAGCTGAATACTAAATAAAATAGAATGCGAATACGATATTAAATTGAACATGATGCATGACTTGCATGAAAACATAATAACTAAAGATATATTGAATGCCCCTTGTAATCAAGGGACAACCATAATATCAAATTCGAAGAAAATGAATTTGAAAATGTCGTAATAAACAAATGCCGATACGCGCAGAAAGGTGTGACTATAACCTTATTCGTACAAAAAAAGACTCTCGCTGAAATAGCAGTTACAAAATCCAACAACAATACGAAAGTTCAACGAAGCAGAGATTGACAAACAATTTTAATCGAATTCGTGGACGGGAGCTCCACGGTGTTTGACAATATAGATAAGTATCCGCAAATAAATACAAGTATCGCATCCAGATCCGGAGTTTTTATCGACTTTCATTTTGTCTATCGAAGTATGCATAATGCCAGGAAAGTTCGTAAAATGGTTTTGGGCTTGTGCGAATTATAAAAATTGGTATTTTTTCGTTAATTTTCATCACAAGGTTGTTTTTATTGCAGGTAAAAGATAACGTAGTGATGGAATGCTGTGGTATATAAATATATATAATTATATATATATAATTTTTGCATATACTGTTCTTTGAACTTTTTTGTTTTTAAAAACAATTAATATTATAAGGTCATTTCGATTCTTTAAAAGTCGAGTACGCCTTCATTTTTATAAAATAATTTATTTTCCAACTGAATGACTAACTGTTCAATTTTACATTTTTAATTTTAAATCTCTATTTCTTTTTTCCAATTGTACAACAATATTTCGTAATGATTTCATTTGTACTTTTATTTAATATGTTCAATATTTTTATTTCTGAGAAATTTATAAATATAATGTTAAGTGGTAAGTAGTGTTGAGTGGTAAGAATACTCATTATATCTTTATGATGTTTATATTAGTAAAACGTTTGATAATAATACAAAATATGTAACTTTAAAAGCTTTAATTAAAGCTTTTATTAAAAATTTAAAAGCTTTTATTAAATTTAAAGCTTAAAAGGATCTTCGTGGGATGTACCCAACAAAGTAGTAGTTTAATATTTCTGTTTGCTTATCAATTTAACAATATTTTTAATGAACTCGACCACCAATTTAGATATTATTTTGCTGTGGGTTGCTTAACACAGATTGCGGTACCAGTTTTGTTTCATTCTCATAAATTTAGATAATGCAAATTTTTTTTGGGTTAATGAGTTTTGCATATATGAATTTTTATTTTTAAATACTATTATAATAACATGTGGGCACAACAGGTTATACTTAATTTTTAGCTGCTTATTAAGTTGTTCCCAACGACATTCCGTGGCCACATTATAGTGCAAACTAAAATGTTAAAATGGCAACACAACTGTTCGTCTGTTATAAAGACTATGATTTTTTTTCGATTAATAATGAGTATAGGTGAGCCATACAGCTAATAATAAATATGTAGTTAAAGCAGTCAAAGAAATTGTAGGTCGCGCTAGGCCATTTTCAATTCCAAGTTAATGTAAGAGTTCAAAAATAGGAGAATAATGGTAAATTCCTGCACGTCCAATTTGAATATAATATCTTAGGGCTTAATAACAGGCGATTTTATGAAATTTTGAATCGACCGAAATAAAGTTTTCTTCCTTAAATTTGTAACCAAGTTTTGTCGGTGCTGAAGGAAATTAAAAGGACCGAAATGTAAAAAACAACAATATGCTTTTTGTAAATAATAATATTTTCCATAAGATGGTACCTATATAATTTTACTGTAATAAATGACGTTAAAGTAACGAATAATTCCATATGGAGATAGTACGACCGCTGTAGCCTTGAGTATGCTGGATTAAAGTTACGACGTGCACAGTATCCTATATCTACATCGTATCAATTCTAGTATATCAAATATTTCTTAATATAAATTGAAACAGGTAGTTTAATTAACGTTTTTATTTCTGAATATCTGGTATTCTTCGAACGTCTGAATGGAAAACCCATATTATGCCACACGTTTTCCATTGTTGATAATGTTCTAAGAGAAGTCAGGGGTACAGTTTAGTTTATTTTTAAGTACTTTTTTCTTGTAAAAATAAATATTATATTTCGATATATCAATACTTTATATTTAAGATATTCTAAAGTCTATTTCTGCTGAAACATAGTCTTTTCGAATTTTCAATTTAGGCAAAATATAATGATGATATTATAAAATTCCTAAGAAAAAAGTTAAACAAATTCTGATAGTGTTTAAATTGTTCCGATTTAAACAAAAGTCAATTTTATTAGGGTAGAAATTAATTTATTTTCTGCACTCGTATTGTAAGTGTGTTGAGCAGAAAAGATACGTTGATTAAATAATCAATGGCGTATATTTGCATGAATCTGAATATATTCGGCATTTTTAGAGGAAATATAATTCAAGTAACCTCAAACTAATCAATAATATAATTATTTTAAATTAAACACTGATTAAATAAAAGTCCATGAGATGATAATATAATTTCCCAAAACTCTCTGTTCACAGCGCAAAATATTATTTTCCGATATCCATTTTTTTAAGGAGTAATATTTTTGAACATTATAAAAATTGGGTTGTCTGTTTATATGGTTTTCATGGCAGTAAGTCCGCCATGTTTATCAATTAGATATAATAAAGTAAATAATAAATAAATAAAATTGATATTAAATGAAGCGTAGGATTAATTAAGTGTTAATTTTTTGTATTAGTGAAAAATTTTTATATTTTATGAATCGGAGAGGATGTTTGTACTAATATGTATTAACTGCCGTTATTGTCTTTGTTCGAAGGTCTTTGCATATGTTTTTTTAATCCATTTTGTTTGTAATAAAAAAGAAGAGAACTATATGAATTGAAATACATAGAGATTAAGAAAAAAAATTCAAATTTGATAATATGTCATTTTTGCGAACCGAAAGATATTAATCAATTTAAAAGAATTAAAATGAATTTATGCTAACTTTTACATTTAGATAATTTAAAGTAAATCGGATATCACTGAATCAGAATAAAAATATTTGAAATTTTATAACGCGAATTGCTTTTTTCTTTCATTTCTTAAATTTTTGATGAACTGAGAAGCAAGCAAGACTTATCTTAAAGAGGCCCTCAATCGCGTCAATGTGAACCTTATTTATATAAAATTATTAAAAGGAAACTTTTTCTTGTAATCTCGTTAATATTTTCACCGACTAATTTTCTGCTCAGCTTACTTTTCAATACGGTTTTACGATATTATCATATTTTCGTAATTTTTTTTTAAACTAGTGGACTAACTTCGAATCATTTTTATTTAGTTAAACAAGTTTCTATCAATACTAAATGCCGCTAAATTAATACTGTAGATGATGTTTGTCAGTGGAGTCTGAACAACTAACATTATTTTAATATTCATAAACGCACTCTGAACTCTATTAATATTTATTCTTATTAGATTTGTCATACAACATTTTCTCAACTATCTCCTTTGAAAGATTATTGCCATAAAATAGTCGATATCTGTTCCATGCTGTATTATAGATATTTCTCAAAATTTATTTATTATTATTGGATTTGCTTTTTCTTAGGTTATTAGATGCGTTACCGATTTTCACTTTAGGGAAATAGTAATGAATTTTGTGGTTGCGAGATAATGTAACTAAATATATTAGTATTATTCCTAATATTAATAAATAATAAAAGTTGACGAATGCTGCTTTGTAGAATTTTTTTAAAACTTTATAAACGCTCTTTTTACATCATCAGATTTTTTAAACAAAAAGGTCACCGTAATTTTTATTTAATTCATTGAACAAGCCGATACTTTTTTTTATGGTTTCTAACATAATTTTTTTCAAATAATTTGAAATCTGATTTAATCATAAAGCAGTTTAATTTATTTAATCACGTACTACTAAAATAGTATCAACTAAAATCCATTCTTTTTTACCTAGAAGAAGTTTGGAACGGCTGAATTATTTTATTTCATTTATATTATCAAGTATCTTTTTATAAACGTCTTTTATTTCATTCTTTTCATATCTATGCATGAGACAATATGGTTATTTCTTTTTTGTATTTCTTATCGATTTTGTCTATAGTATATTTGATTATTATACGTTGCAGTATTTCCATTAGTGTAATTTGTTTCGTTTTGTTTTTGTTTGAAGTTATACTTCTTTGGCATCATTAAATAATACATACGGATAGATAACCTCAATTATATTGGAGCACTTGAAAAAGTCTATAAACACAATTTTTTCACTAATATTTACGAATAGTAAATATATTAATCAAAATATTGAATTTAAATCACTACGAATATATTTTATCAGCACATATATAAATAGCACTTATATGAATGTAGACACTAGAAACATGTGGATAAATACTATGAATATGAAAACAGTGAACAGATGCGACGATGGTGCCAATAGCTTTTGTTTCGAGACTGCAACCGCTGCAACTTCATACTGTAACTTTTGTGTGACGAATCTTAAAATTTCACTCTCATCATTTTTTCATAACGTGCCTAAAGAAGTATAACTTCAAAAAGTGTTAAGTGAGATTTAAATTAAGAAAGGTCCGTTATTATCACCCAGCCACCGAGTTGCTCATAAATATTTCAAATTTAGACTTAACGCATATTTCCTTGCATCACATGAGTTTTTAAAAAACTAAATAAAAAAATAAAATTTGAAGGTTAAAAATGTTAGCTTTAATATTTCGCAGTTCCGAAGGATGATGTGTGGAAAAAGAGAAAAACGTCGTTACATCCTTCCAACAATTATGGATTATTCAAATTGTATTTTATCCCATAATATAATATGTGATATACAGTTTAATATTCCTTGATGTATTATCCACTAAGCGATGACCGATGTTGAACAAATGAATAATGCTACAAAATATATAAAGACAAGGTACCAGTCACAATTAACCTAGAAAGGTAGAATAAAAGTTTTAAAGCGCTGACAACACCCCAAGCTCCACCAGTTATTCTTTCCGATAAATTAACGCTAATCCAAAACGCTGGCATATTCGCGAACTAAATTAATGCGGTGGATGCGTCTGGCGATTAACGCGCTAGCCGCGTTGATGCGGCTGGCGCGGTTTGCGCAGTTAATGCTCTTTGAAATGGTAATATCTTGCATTATAAATTTTAATATAATAATAAATAACCTGTATTTATAATTCAAGCAGATTATTGTTTTTGTATTGTTTATAATTAAAATATTTCATTTCATAGTGTCTATTACTTTAAGTTTTGTATTTAACAGTTTAAGTAAGGAATTGAAAACATATACACATACACACACACACTTATATATATATATATATATATATATATATATATATATATATATATATATACATATATATATATATATATATATATATATATCTATATATATATATATCTATAATGGATGTATTCTTATTTATTTTAAATGTCCCGTCAAATTAAATATTCTATAAATGATTACAATAGGCTAAGCAGAAAAAATGCAAAATAGGGAAAATTATACATATTGTTACATTCTATTTCTACCTTTTTATGCATTTTATGTAAATGTTATGATTTTAGAGTTTTCCTGCCATATTCGATGTATTGATAATCAAATTGATCATTTCTCAGTCTTGTTATTATTATTAGTTACGTTTGAATTCCATTCATTCCACTATTTAATACATTTGACTTATTCATTCTAGTAAATTATTTTAGTAAATATACCCTTAAAAATCATTACAATTATTTCGTCTATAACCCCAAGAAGAGTCCTGTATTTATGTAAAAATTTCAATCCAAGATAACATATTATAATTGGTTCAAATTTGGAACATAAAATCTCTAAAAGAAGAACCCGTTTATCTTTAAATACTAGCTTTTACCCTAGGTTTCACTGACATCATTTTAGTTAAAAACTTACGGAAAGAAATTAAAACATGCAGGGCCATCTAGAATGAATAAATAGAATTGAATTATGTGCTTTTATTTTTATAACTGTATATTACAAGTACAAGGGAAACAAACATATTTCCTCTAAATTTGAAATTTAATGGAGTGAATATGTTGTTAACTTATATTGTGCATCAAAAACTCACGTCTATCAGTAAGTCCGTTGTTATGTTGATTCTCTATTCCAATTGTATACTTTTTGGTTTCATTAAACATTTTTTCAGAAGCATGAGATTTCTTGAAATACAAAATAACATGTGCCATTTTCGGTCTACTAGCTATATTTCTATAAGATATTACGACAATCCGCCGTGAAAGAAAAACAAACAATGACACTTTGGCATTTATAAAATTAATCAGGGTATATATTATTATATATAAATATATATATATATATATATATATATATATATATATAAACTGCTTATTACGAGTTGTATGTTTCTAATATTGAAAAATATGCTCTGTGCCCTTAAATGTCAATAAATGTTTTAATTTGTAAGAAATTCTCTTTTACTCGCGTTTGATAAGTTTTTTGTTAATTAATTACACCCTCTATTTTGTAGCTGGTTTTTAGTTTAATATTCTCATTAGTTTTAAAAGTAAGGAACGAATTTAATTCTCGATCATGTTCGTACTGCTATACTATCAATTGTCTATGTTCATAATAGCTAAGATCAATTTAAATTGAACTAGAAGTTGATAGGCTAAATAAATATGTTAGTAGCTACATCAAAGGTGAAAGAAATTGGAAAATGAGCATAAATAATGTCATATCTCGGCCAATATATAAAAAAATACACAAAATAATTCGTCGTCATATTCCTATCGTCCTTGAAATTATAATAATTTAAAATCCATATTATTATCGAATAAATAATTATATCTCTCGGCCAGCATGTTAAAACAATTTAAAATTTCTTACAAAATAAATCTTTTATCGTCTTTTATTAACGTACTGGTAAAATACTAGAAATATTTTAAATATTTCGTTGCGTAGTTTGTTCTTTAAAGGATATTGTATTACAAAAAATATTATTAATCTCCACAGACCTGCAATTAAGAAGAAGATAAAATGTAGACGATTTTCTTTGGGGGAAACTATGAACATTAAATTTCTAGTCAGTTAGAGTGCAAAGAGTAAACTATTACTTAAAATTTTTTTGTAGCCTCCAGATTTATTTTCCACTGCTATAATAGAGTATCATTATGGACTCGCACTTCTTTACTCCTAAAGCTTCTAAAGGTTCCATCTTCAATATAAATAACGGTTATATCCCATTTAATACAGCTATGTTATTTGTAGGCTTTATGCCGTAAAACACTTTGTCAGAAGGATAACAAATGAAAGAGGTTTCTGTTTAAAAAAATAGTAAATAAATTATTAACTTCTAGAAAAAATGTAATATGAAATGATAAAAAAAATTTAAATTATTTGGTAAATTAAAGAGAAAGAAAAGAAAAAGTATAAAGAAAATCCAATAAAGTATTTGACGTCAAATTAATTTAAAGAGTTTAGTTATAAATACGACGAATTTCTAACATTTAAAATAATGTGAGTGACATATAAGAGACAAATAAATTGGAATTCCATTTAATGACTAGATTTATTAATTGCCCGAATAAATACTCTTTTAATTCTATAGAAATTATCTATGAAAAAATGAAGTGAGTTTAAAGATTATTTTTATATTGAGATAGAAATAATACCCAGAAGCATTATGTATATTCACCTCTGTGAAAATACGTAATGCTTGTCAGTATTATTTTTATCAACATATAAATTTTTTTCTTAATGAAAATAAATTTTCTCGATATAATTTCAATATTTATATTTATTTCTATTAAAAATATTAAATACTAATTGCCGGCCAGAAAGAAAACATACTCCGTTTTCCATGATACAATACACATTTTATTATGTTTTTAAATAGGAAATCATCCAAAGTAACAAAAGTTAGTTTCAATTAATGCCTCTACTAATAAAGATGAAATGTCTATATTAAATCTTCATATTACAAGTGAAAACCAGAATTTGGGTTAAGCTTCCATAAGTTCATAAAAAATCAATTTTTATCTTTTTTAGTTTATATTTATAATATCTTATTCATAGTATCGTGTTAATAGATATATGATATACTTATTTAATATTTCGGGGAAACTTAAAAGGTTTTTTAGGTTACACTATTGTTAATAAGTTCTCGTTGTTACTACTCTTTTCCATTGTTCCTTTGTGAATGTTAATACTTTTTTTCTCTCATACTTTTACATTTATATCTATATGTTTTCTTTCGAACATTTCATATTTTTTCAGACGTAAGATATACAGACTGCATCGAAAGCAGATGCCATTTTCAATGTAATACTTAAATGGAAATCGTGTCATTAAGCACAAAACGCACGATATTAAATTGAAAGTTTGGTTCATTATATCTCAATTCAGAGACAGTATAATTAAACAATGTATGCGCACAAACTATCTACGTAGCTTTGGCATCTTAATGATAGCTTTTTGCCTACAAAGAAGAAGCTTGTAAGGTGAGTGGTGAGAAAGTCAGGAAAGACAATTTTAACAGCTTGTTGGAAAGTAATTTTCTTCCTTACAAAAATTGACTCAAGGTCAGGGATACAGTTGTAGCAATGTTTAAATAATATAGTAAGTGACAGAGGGATTCCTAGTGCAGCTCTTATAGTTTCAGCATCGTATGTGCAACATGCGGTCGAGCTTCATTCAGCAAGTAAATTGGTCGTCCTCAACTCAGTAATTCCGCCTTCTTCATCGCAAACTTTCTCATAATTTCATTTTAAATGATTGTAAATTAACTACGTTAGTACTACATTGCCCAACACCATTAACTTCTTTGTTGAGTATTCGGTTTCGGATTGTATTTTTTCAATTTATCATTATCAGATCCTTATGTCCAATTCCATAAATTTTCAAAACAGATTAATTAATGTATTAATTCAAAGTACGAATTCTTCGCATTTATGCCTGCATAGAAAAGAAAGGCCAGCTTCAAAACGATTCCTCTTTTGAAACTTGTTTAATTTATACGGCATCCATCTATCCAGCTTCTTAAACTTAACAAGCTGTTTAAAATATTTTAGTATTGTTGGTTCCTATCGAACACAAAATCCTGTTGCTAATTCATGCATATTTAGAAATGGTCCACTTATAGTAGAGCTTTCAATTCATTATTATCCATCGTGCTCTGGTCGTTTATTTAAAGACAAAAACTGCTAGATCGGAATTGCTCAAAACATCGACGCCCTGAGCATTCATTAGCTTCAGCTTTGCCTAACATCTTGTTTGTATTCAAGTTGTATCTCCTGCATTAATTTTGCGAAGAATGTCCTATTTAAAAATGACGGAAACCTAAGAAATTTAATAAGCAAAACCTTTCAATAAATACCTTGAAACAGAATATATATCTGAAAGGCAAACCACTTAGTACAAAATGAAAAAAATAAAACCATTAAAGTGAAATTTTCAATACAGTAAGATTATTTACTATATTTGAAGGTTTTTGTCGCTTCATACTTAAATATTATATATAATAAGTCTCAATCCTGGTGCTATACAAAGCCAATCCTCCAATATCCTTGAATCTTTTCTTTACTTTTCGTAATATATTTTCTTGTGATAACACTTATATAAAACTTTTCTGTTTCTTCAAACACTCAGCCCTATTACTCAGCTCATAACTATCATATAAACCGTTATAGGTTTTTCTTGAAATATTTGTTTATTTGTATTTGAGCGAGAACAATTTTACTTATATAAAGGCATTGAATAATTTTCACAATTCCTCTAAATGCTCCATAAAATTATATGTTAGAACGTGGAAGCAATAAAATATTAAAAGATACTCTAAATGATTTCAAATAAATAATTATTAAACTATATCTCGTATTTATTATGTAATTTATTTTTATTATTCGTAAACTGGACATTTTTCTGAATCACCTTTTTTGAAATATTTTTGTCGGTTTTAATTTTAGGGAACGTTACTAATTGATATAGTGTATAAATTTTAACTCCGCATTAATTAAAATAACTCCTTGTTATGATATATTTTCATATCTAGATGAAAATGTGAAAGGGCTAATAACAATTCATAATAGTTCGTTAAATTGAAAATTCAGTAAACTTTATTTAACGCATTTAAAAACACACGAAACTGAAGCATAAAATGAATTACACCGCAAAATATGTTTCGTTGTCTTGTTTGAAACTATCTCCCCTAAATTAAACTATCGCCTACGCGCATAAATCAAGCACATACCTTACAAGTAGGGTTTGCTAAGATTAAGTTAAGCTATGTGATATTTAGATTTAACCGTCTAGCCTTGGTATTCTAGTAAATTTCCTGAGAGACAACTTTAATTTATTTAGAAAATAAATTAAAGTGTCACTAATAGTCAAATTGTTTTAAATTCATAAAATGATTTTGAACCTATTAAATTCTTAAGAAAACAAGTAACAAAATCTATATACTTCACTTAATCCAATTATGTACATTTGTCTTTGTGCACAAGTACTCCCACATTTATAAACTGATTTTTAGCAGTGAATGGGAGTCAAACTGACCCGGGTACCGGCTGGTTTAAATCCGGGTACTTACTTAATGTAAGATAAAATGACTTAAGTAAAGCAAAAAAAGTGTTTTGAAGCCGAATTGAGTTTTATATTTTTTTAACAATTAATAGTTACAATGTTCCATAAATATAACTGTCTATATTTATGGAAAATTGTATTCGATCTACATTGAAACAACTTTATAAATTTTGGTTACGAAAATATCTTGTATTCATTACGTGTTTCTTTTTCTTCTTTCTGTTTCATTCAAAACAAATCAAACTTGTGCAATTTTAAAATAAGAAACGATGTATTTGTTCATGACATAAATGAAAATACTACAAATAATTTAATGAAAATAATTTAAAAAATAACGGGTATGAACAGTTTAATATTAAATGGAAATAAAAAAGTAATTAAAAACGTTTTATCAAAATAAGTAAACTGTCAAAAGTAAGAATCACATTTTGAAATTCAAGTCCATTTAGCTCTCAAAATAAGTCCCGTTAAGGAATACTTAACCACTAGAAAATAAATAATTACTGCCGTTTACTTAGACTCCGCTATGAAATTTGACGGAAAAACAACGATCGGCTGCCGTTTTTCTTGGGTTGTTCTTTCTTCTTCAGTATCCGCTGAGGTATTGTCTTGTATCTAATTAGACCATATGTATTTCTCGTTACCGGAATATCTTAAGCTTTATTACTTCTTAGAAATCTTGATAGATACTTAGATACATTTCATGGAATTACAAACCTTGCCAATTTTTTTCAATATTTTATAAAAGTATGAGCAACATAATACATTAAAAGAATAGATACAAATGATAGAGGGCAAAAACAAAGTAAATATCTATGCAAGTGTGTTGAATAACTTGATGGATTTGAACGCGATGATTTTCAGGCTCTCCCCTTTGGGATACAACTGATATCCTTCGTTTTTAATTAAAATCGGTGAAGCAATTTCGGAGATACCCAAATGTTATTAGAAAGCTGTAGCATTGCTGGCGTTGCTCAGTTTTCCTTCTTTGATAGTTTAGATTCTAGACGTTAAATTTTCGTTATGTGATTATTTTGTTGATAGATTGTTTTATGTTTTTGGTTATTGCTTTTAACTTTTCAATAAATTTAATTGTCTGCTTAAGAAGTCGTCATTATATAGATCCTTGTCGACAAATTACATTTATGAAAACTTGAAATATTACACTATTCATATTGGTGTGTGGATTTCTGTAAACTTTATGACTCATGAATTGTAAAATTTTTATATGGTAGAAGCGTCCTTCTGGGTTTTTAGTCACATCACAACTTATATAGATAGTAATAACAGAAACTGCCCAAGAAAATGTTTAGGCTGTATATTATTGCCGTATATTAGTGAGCAGCGAGAGAAAAGAAAATTAAAATTATGAAAGAAGGAACATACTCTGCGTTTAGCGTTTATAAATAGTTACGTCTTTTAACGAAGATATCTACTTAGCGTCTAAATGCATTGTATGTTTATTGATAGTTTTCTCTAAGTACTGTTATAAACCACAATATTATACCAACTACCTTAAATCTCTTCTCATTATATTTAATAGTATTGGAGCATGAAATGTGGAAGGGGTTAAGAAAACAAATTACGTTTGGATTTATTTATTACTGATATTTTTAAAATTAAACGAAACTGATATTTTTACTGATATTTTTATTATGAAAATCATCTAAAAATTTATGAGAGGAAAAAAAATTGTTTTCAAGCTTTCTTGGAATTGTGTGCGTTAATCTTCAGATTTCTAAAATCCATGGTTCAAAAATTAGAGGATTGTGTGGAGGTGCACATTATGCAGAAGCTGAATATTTTGCAAATAAAGTATAAAAAATATGTCCAATGATATTTTACTCGATAGGACGCAAGACCAATATGTTTCATCCAGGTTGGGTATATATGACTTGTTGCCTTAACATATATTTTAAAAACAAATAATTTAATAATTAGCAAACAAGGGCAATAAAAATTATAATGACACTGAACAAAAAAACTATCTTCATTGACAGAAAATCGTCGAAATTTTCATTTATTTATTTTTATTAAATCGATATTATACGATATGTATAGTCAACATCTTTGTCTCGTTGGGACCATTTAGATAGTTAGTAATGAATATTGCAAATATGCAATATTTCATAGCGATAAATAATTAAGCCTAAATGCCAAGTTTCAAATTTGTCGGAGTTTCGGATGATGAGACATTTTTTTGTTCCTGACTGCCTTGTCTTCCTCTTTTTCAAAAAAATAAACTAAAATATTAAAAGTGCAAGTTCATACTTGCAAATATATTCTAATAGTTTCTTTCAAGAGGATTCCATTGGAAAAAATATAATTTTTTCTTCATTCTTAACAAAAATTTACTTTTACCAGAACACTTTTTTTTAAACTTTGTGTTGATGTTTGTATCCTCAGAATATATAAACAATATTTAACCTTTATCGACCTATTAGCTTGTTTATGATATTGCTAGAATTATAATACTATAATAGTAATTTGAACGGAGAAAATTATTGACTTATTTTAGGTACAATTAATTATCCGTATGTAAGTCCTGCGTTCCTACGAATCTACTAAAATGTTTCTTTCACAGATTTGCATGCAAATCCCAACAATATTTCTCGTAACTTTATTTTTCCTTGGAAAGTTTATATTTAGAAATTCATAAATCTGATGAAATTTTATCCCTGACCGTCTTCGAAAATTCTGATATCGCCCTCGTATCATTGAATATAGAACAAAAATTATTTTCATTGAAATATACAGTATGACAACATTAAATCTACTTTTGATTATTTCGATAAAAACATTACGTTTCTTACGTACTTAAGTTATACTTACGTATTTAAACATTACGTACTTATTATAAGTAACACTTATTTTTCTTCAAAATTTTATATTGGATTTCCCCTTTAAAATCATTAATATTTGAATTACTGTTGGATAAGAACATTGTATTAAAAAAAAAATTTAGTGATTTTTACGATCTTTTAAAATCGTTTCAATTAATTATGACAAAAAATGAATATAGGTTATGACGGTCATCAGTAAGTTTAATAAAAAAATATTTAAAAATGAGTAACACGAAACAAAAATTTCCTTTAATGTGTCTTGTAGTAAGAGAATAGTAAAGTATTAGCCAAGAGAAATCAAGATAATTAGGTTTTGTAACTGAGAATACAGCAAAATATAATAAGGAAAAGGAGTACTTTTTCATTTATGTCGAACGATTTTAAATTACATATGATACTCATGCGGAAGAAATTTTTTTTTTGTTAGAGCATATATTTAGCAATTTATCAACATTTGAGCATTGTACGTAGCAGTTCTCGAAATAGCACGAGTGGTTTTCTCACGAAAGTTTGATTAAAACTCCAACGAAAGAATAAAACGTTTGAATTGAATACATTTTCCTGAACAAATTTGTACACCACAATTTCATTCACAATCCATTCATACGTAAAACAGCCAGAAAATCTCTTTTCCCACTGATGTAACTTAAAAATGACATACGTGTTTTGCCTTTGTGCTTTAAGGCTATTTTTAGATTTATAAATAGAGTAAAATATGTAACAAAAGGAAAGCATTTTTATAAAATACCAGCATCCATTCATAGCTTTCTTCGCGAATATATAAATTCTGTATTAATTATTAACCTCTGCATATATTATGCAGAGGTTAATAATTTATATAATGGTTAATACTCTTTCATATAAGATATCGTTCGGAATTTTTAATAATATGCCAACATCGAGTGAATTTCACAATCAACTTTTGCTATGAAATTATAGCTACGAAAAAATATTGGTAGTGTAAATATTCTATTAGCTAAACTGGAAAAGAAAAACAATTATTTTTTTATTGTGTGGTGGTGTTTCCGTTGGAAAAATGTAACTAGGCATTGTGACAGAAACTTGGTGAAAAGAAAAGAATACAAAATATACCGATTTACGCATTAAACAAAATTTTGAATACATTACTTGTACGCTCATAATACAAAATTATGCAGAAAATAATGCTTAAGGCCGATTATTGGATAGAATATTGACGAAATTGTCTTTTACGGATATTTTTTTTACTGAATAAAATGAGAAAGTTCTTCATAACGCAAAAAACGTCGCTTTATCCAAAACTTCGACAAATTTCATATTTGGCACTTAAGCTTATTTAGTATTTATTTTGAAATATTGCAAACACGTAAAAGGGTCAAACGGCAGCTGTTATAAAAGTGCTAATCTATATAACGTGCTTTGTTCTAATAAAATTAATTTAAAAAACCCTTCTTCTCTCAATTTTGAACACTATGAATAACCAATAAGCACTTTAAAACTTATATTTATATTGTCATTCAAACATTTTCATAATTAAATTGCAGATTTATGGTAAACCATGAAACTTGCAAGTCCAACGTGGTCTACGGAAAAATCAACGTAAAATTCATAGTTAGTTTGCAGACAAATCGTTTCTAATTACTTTGATTAGTGTAATTATCAACCCATGCTCATATATTACACCCTGATTACACAAACAATCCTAGTGTCAACATTTGACTATGGTGAAGTAATTTTTAGATCATCTTTGACTTGATAATATTTTCTTCATTCAAAGTCAAAACGACCTCTATATAATTATAAATACTTTGCAAAAAATTAAAATTGACATGTTTGGTTATGGTTAATTTTTATTACCTCTAACTTAAATATAAATAGAAAGCATTATTTTGTAGGAAAATGATTGAGCAAAAGTAATAATGCAAAGGCTTATTAAAACAAATTTATTTATAATTTACTACAAAAGTATATAAGACTAAATAAAAATAAAAAAGCGCAAAGAAAGTCATTGCTCTAAAAATGAGCAATGAGTTTGAAACACGTAGGAAATCGTCCAATTGGAAATAAACCCATCAAAAATTAATAGAACTAACCCACAAATTAATATTACCTTTTAAAAGGTACATATGAATGTATTGCTTAGTACATATTTTACAAGTTTAAGACAACTTTATTGCCTTTACTCTTTAATTTATTGACAAAAGTTAACTTAAATATAATTTTACCAAATTACTCCGTTCATATTTTAAAGATTAGCAGACTCATTAAAGTGCATACTCTAATAAGCACATACGTCTCGTACGTTGTTTTAAGTTATTTTTATTTATAAATATATTTCCAAACTATGAATGATTAGCACAATAAATTTTAAGCCAACAAGACATAAAATTTATTGTACTTATGAAATGTTTTAAGTGGCTTAAAATAAATTAATCAATTCAAATAAAGAATGATTAAAAATAGTACCCTTAAATAGGTTTTTTGCTTGTGGCTTGTGGTGGTTGTCTTTTAATTAAATTACAGTAAGAATATGTCCATACCCATGTGCCTTCTAAATTAGTATTGAATGATAAAAGTTTTGTTTTGACAGTAAAAGTTCCTTTAAAAATAGTGTTTGAGTGAAAAAAAAAACACACACACATAGATACGTACAGCCAGAAATACGAAAATTAAACTATTTCCAAAAGACTCCTTGCACGCACTCCGCATTCTATTCGGCTAAGACTTTGAATTCAATAACAAACAACTGATTTATTTTTATGATATTAGTTCACATTTTCTCACGAAGTTTCTTCCTCGTGAACTGGTCTTAATTTATGCCAATAGTGCAGTTAAACAAATATCCTCAATATTTTATGAGCCTAGTAGACTTTTTGCATTTTTTATAACTTGAAAAACCAGTTACAAAACATGAAAAAACAATCACTTAATGTAAATTTTGTAACTTAGAAGTAAGAACATTGGCTTATATCTCATAGTTAATGATTTTTCTTGGTTTCTCAGTATAAATATTCAAATCTAACGTATCAAAAACAATTTTCTGCGTAGGTATCGTTTATTGTAAATGTTTATCTATCGAAATGGGACTATAATACTTCATAAATCTAAATAAACTTCATATGTTATTTTAATAGATTTACTGTTTGTCTTTTTATCAGTGTCATACACTACATAGGACATATAAGCACTCAGTAACGAACAATACTTTTTTGACAGCTTGCGCGCAATAGTATTATTTACACTAAACATTTTGAGCAATTTTTGATATCGATCTTTACTTGAAACCCATGTACCAGGTTGAAATTGTTCGAGGGCAAGGAGATAGTAAATGGCACATGGTTATTTTAAATATAATAAATATAGGTTTTACAGTTCCTTAGATGTGGTCAATCCTCCACCATAAATATTTCTAATTTCCGAATTCAGAATACTAATAATCTCCGCGAGTAATTTCTAATAATTATTTGTTTTTTTAATTGACAACAACGTTCAATTTTTTTTATTCTATTATACTTCAAAAAGATAAAAAGGTACCATTACAAAATTTATGAAGTGAATATCTCATGTAGTGAAAAATTTCAGTAAGACACACATATTTGCACATGTATTGTGTGGAATTTTTTTTTTCAGAAATTGTTTTGGACTATTTCTAGAAACACGGCTAAAAATTCACAAAAGGTACAAAGTTATAGGTAAGTAGGTTACATATTTTATGTTGGAAACTAATAAGGTCAAAGATGAGAAAAAAAAAATAATATTGCCAATTGGAGAGCTATTTCGTCGATTCTTAACTTCACAGTTTTTGAGATATTTATCATATTTATACGCATGTGGAAAATATATAAACACATTAACATATAGAAAAATACTTATAAGTCTATTTGTAAATAATTTGACCCTACGTCAATGAGGTATTTTAGTCTTAAAATTTATTTATTTACTAAGACTGACATTTCGCACTCAAAATACTTAAATATTTGTGTTCTAAAAATTATAAAACATAGAAAAGAAACTTTTGGCATAATTACAATGAGGTAATTTATTCGCTGCAAAAAATATAGAATATGGCTCATCTTTTTATATTACTACTATTTTAATATTCCCTGAAAAATAAAATTTTTAAAGAAAATTTGTTTTTATAAACCGTTTTTGAAAATTAATCAATCTTACATGATCCCACGCGGTTTTTAAAAAAATTTGTGTTGCTTTTTTATACAATCATTGAATATAATAATATTTTTTCAGGTCAAGCATGTTTATACGACTTTGAAACGTTTGTTATGATTATTGAAAATTTCACCAATATTCTATAACTGCTATTAGAATAATCAACATTCAAAATGTCGGAATTCATTACGACTCAACTTCAATAACGCCAGTTATATCGAATTAATATGTAAAATAAATTTTGTATACGTTCTCTGGTATGTACGGAGTACTTCCAGTGTGAGATCCATATTGACACAAGGGAACCATAACTTCGACACGCGTGTCCAGCCCTTCATCAATCTCAGTCTCATGATCACTTCTAAAGTTTCAGACTTATGCTCTTAAAATTTTGCATCTGACAGATATAGTCCTTAATTGGTATAGGAGAAAATAATGATAAGTAATGCAGGAGCGAAAATTTTCTTTCGCTCTTCCCATAATTTGGACGTTATTCGTTAAATCTTTGAAAATGGCATTAGGTATGATTTAGAATAAAAACTTGTTTCATTCTTAAGCTCAGATTATAAAGAAATGCAATATATTCTTTAGATTGAAATACAATATGTTCTGTAAGTTTTCAACGATAGAAATTGTAGTCAATTAATAGCATTCTTACAAGGGACAAAATATTTGTTTTAAAATTATTTATTTGTATATGCCTAATTTTATTTTATACACTAAAAATTTTGCATTTTTCCTTGTATTTACCGAAATTAATTAAATTATCATTCGTTTAAAACAATGAAAATTATAAAAAAATATGAACAAAATTTAAAAGGTATTGAATTTTTTTCTTACAATATTAAATTTTATTTATGCCCAACTCTTTCTTTATTCTTACATGTATCTATTACTTTACTTTCAATTCTATACTTTCTTAACTTTATAAGCCATAAAGTAACGAGCAAGAAAATGTCATATGTTTCAACAATGAATTCTCTAACTTTATAACGTTCTTAAAGCAAGCCCAGTTTATTTTTGACGTCACCGTCTGTAGGAAAATTTGATAACACAGGTCATAACTATATAATATAACACATAACTTTTTCAAAGATATTTTGAAGATTATTAGATACCGAATCCCGTGAGGCTCATCTGGTTAATCCGAATGTCGAGTAAAATACTTATAGTACGTAATATTCCCACAAATATTACGTATTTATTACAATTTTTACTTATTCAGCTAACACAAGCCATTTTATTGACGTTTCTCTTCGGTTAACTTTATCAACGGGCAAGTCTGTTTGAAGAGGTTGATAGTTCTAAATCTGAGTGAACTAAACTTTTGCATCGCAGTTTAATGTCCTAGTAATTGTGGTACACTGACGGATTAACTTGATAAAATTAAAATAATAATAGATAAGTGATTAGGGAAACGTTATTGAAATTTTCACCTGCATCCTCTTAGACATATGAATGAGTTATTAAATGGACTTTGCTAGTTTATTGGTCTTATTTTTTAAATAATATTAAATTTTGAACTAGTGACACAAGCAGATACTACGTCAATATATATGGTTAAGAAGGCTTTCAAGGAAGTATAATTATTTAAATATCTGGGCAGTCACATTAGAAATTTACTCACAAATTGTGAAAGAAGTTCCGTCATTAGGAAGGATGTGAATTCGAGTTTGGGATTTGAATGATGTGATACAGTATACTAATATCGCTATATAAAGCAATCCTTTTATCTATTTTGCTTTATACCAATGAGAGTTCTTATCTATATAGGGATAATGCGAATGGATTTGGTGCTTTCCACATGAAATTCCTCAGGCCAGATAGCAGGATCGAGTCTCAATCTCAGTAGTTTAACGATGTACTGTGATGAGTGGCAAAGAAGCTATGCTTATTAAGAGCTAACTTACACAGTTTGGTCACCTTGTGCATATAAGCCGATCCAGGCTGCCTAAATCTGTGTTTTACTTATAGCTAAAGGAGGAAAAGCATAGTCGTAGACGTAAGTCCCTATATGAAATTTAGACTTGCTTTTGTTTTCACTATCGTTTTTGGAGCTAGCACTGTTCAGTTATCTTAATCATTATAAAATAGGTTTTATAATTTATTTTAATAATATATGTTTCGAAGAGTTGGGTCGTTTATATAAAAAACTTCATTTCAATATTAATTTAGCACCTTCCAAATTTCAGTACAACTGGATATGAAATTCAGGTTGTTCTGTCATTTATTTTCAGCTTAGGTTGACTACAAAAACTTAATACAATAATGGAATAAAGTGTTTATTTTAAATATTCTTTCATCTTCATAACTCTTTGCTCTAAAAGTTTTGCAAACTTGTGATTTTCTTGAATACATATTATTTAAAAAATAAAATGTAAGGTGCGATTCCATTAAAATAAATAAATAATTAGCAGTTGGCAAACAGGGTTGAAAGAACTCGCGCAAATCCAAATTTTAAACATATTGTCTAGAAAATAAAAAAGTTGAAGGTCATTAACGCAAATTTTTTGTAGATATTCTTTAGATACAATAAAATAATAAGAGTGCATAAAGTAATAAACATCAAAAACATAAACATGTTAATTTTTTTGTAATTTTATATCAATTATTCAATACGTAACATTTAAAAATATTGATAGACTATTATGTATACTTATAACTATGGTGACGAACAAACATTTTATTTAATAAGCGTCTGTAGGGTTACACTCTCCATTAACTTGAGCTTAAGAAAATCCTTAAAGATCAGCAAGAAAAACTGCAAAATAATAAATGGCTACTCGTGAAAAACTCGTGTAAAGCTGGGGAAAAGTGCTTAGCCTAAAAATAACGCATTTGAACATGGACTCTATTAGCAATTGAAAATTATTATTAGATATTAATATTAGTGACGAGTGTTATACTTTAACATAATCAAAGTTTTGTGTATTTTATACTGGGAAAAAAATATTAATAATATGTTCCACGTATTTCGATTATCAACAATTATTTGTTACTAATTTGGGAATAATGGCGAGAAATTTCCGAGCGATAGATATCTATAAATTATTTCTTACGGATAGAGTATATTAATCTATAGGCAGATGAGTTTCAATAGTTACTCAAACTTATCCTCTATTCAACTCCTTAATGGCATAGTTAGAGCGAAGTTACTGTTTAAATATTTTACGTTACCCTTTAAACGAATACTAAAAATTCAATCCTTTGTACGAATTAAATTGAAGCTATAGCTACAACTTTGTGGTATATTTATATTTACGTTTTTAAACATAACAATGACATTTAAAAACTACGTTTTAATGTGCTTCTTGAGAACGTAAAAATATTAAACAGCTGTTCGGTTACGGAAGTTTGAATTCTTTTAATATATTTCAGATTGCCTAAAATTAATATCTCTTTCCTTTCGTATTCGTGACAATGTTAGTCTTAAAAAAGTTTCTTGGAATGTGTTTTACTGTTATTTGGTCGAAGTTTACTTTTTTAAATTTTATGAATAATTGCAAGAGGATATTGAAAGCTTTTGTACCTTGACATAATTTTGATAACTCCAAGGTTGTACAGCTTGTTCACTTAATAAAAGAAAAAAAATGCTATGTTATTTTTGCTTATAACATTGAAAACTTATAAGATACCGTACTGAATCTTATAACCGTGTATCGTTTTGACCATCATAAAATCAACTAGCGTTTTATTAAACGGAAAAAGAAAGTCAAGTTTCTAAGAAAGTGTTAGAAAGTCATTTTAACCTTTATTTTCTTTACATTTATTGTTGCAGTTTCCTATTAGGTGTTTTGTATAAATACGTGGAATATTTCAAAATTAACAAGAACGTTGTACTTTTTGTAAGTGCTTCGTTGCTAAAAACGTACTTGTCAAACTTAAGCATACTTATGTATCAGTTTAATTTATATTGACGTATTTGCTCAACATATTGAACGAAACTTGTGGGACAATGGCGTTAAACTTTATTATTTACTTATTATGGGGCTCCTAAAATTTAATATATATTTTAGAAAGTCTATGTAGCAAATTTTTTATTTTATTTTTTTATTTTTTTATTTTTTTTTTTTATTTTTTTCTGTAAAGGGAAAAAAACAAACACAAACTATTTGAATTATTCTATGAACACTAAATACGAAATAAGTTTGTGTTCTAACATTTCCACAAAGAACAAAAAAAATAAATACATTAATATATATCCAATTAAATACAACAATACATAAATGTGACAATGTTAATGGAAGTAAGTGAAACAATTTTTTTTTTAAATTAAGACATAAAATTAGTATAGAAAATACATGTAATTAACTTATCAATTAAATAAAGCTGCAACTATGGATTACAAGTTATTTATGTGACGCACTCTATTTAACTAATTTGAACAAACAATGAATAAAGTAAAATGATAATAACATTAATGATATGTCTGCTGTGCATAAATTTCACGAAGCCTTTTCTTTACATCTGATCGAAACTGGGGGCGTGGACTTGCAAGGATGTCAAGTGTCAACATCTCTTTATTGTACAAGTCGCACAACCGTCGTAGCGGTGCTCTGACACCGGCGTTTGTTCGTGCATTATCGACATGAAATAAGAGATGGCTACGAGTTAATTTGGACGTTCGAATCTTTATCTGACTTAGTAGAGATGGGCAGTCATAATTACTTTGACAGATGTTGAACATAATCATCAACTCTAATAATGAACGTCTGTGATAGAGGGCATCACATTTATAATTATTAAGTAATATTTCTTATAGTATGTAAGTTATTCATTCTACCAAAAAAGTTTTAGCATACAAATTTTTTTGTTTAAAAAGGTTTTCTTAAAAATATAAATTACCTTTTACTTACCGATATTAAGTATCAGTAAGTTATGTATACATTTGGAAAGTAAAATTGTTAAAATTAAAGCCGGACTCTGTTCGATTTTATAAAATTAAGGATTTTATAATTAACTGGATTATAAAATTTAGCATTTATCAAATCTGCTAAGAGGGTAACTTATTTTACTTATTTTTGAGGAAGTGCAAATTTGTCACTATATTAGGTGGAAAAAATTGTTCAAAAATTTGAAACAAGTAATATTCTTTTTCTCTTCTTTAATTATGCATAAAATACAAATTTAATGGTAAATAGATCTCCTTTCATCCATGTTTTGTCTTCTTCAACTTAATAAACAATTTTACTTTAGGAATGATATAAAGACCAAAGATGGTTTATACTGTATTATAAGAATAACAATTTAATACGGTAACAAAGTAAAGAAGTTATTAAAAATATGGAGTTAGTTTAAAAAATTTAAATTATTTATCTGTAACATTTCCATTGTTAGATTTCAGTCAGGAAAATAAAAATTATGTAAAACCTTACACCATTTTTAATGTATATATCTCCAAACTGAGTCTAGAACTGCATAAAAAAATAGATAGACTTGTATCAATTGCAATCAATACAGTGGTGTCCGTATATTTGCATTGGTGTGAGCAATGGGAATGTATAAGAGAGAGGAGCTGCGAATCATTCTACCGGACACAACTGTAACTAGCTGGTAATGTCACCACATTCGTACCGACTGTTACAGTATAGGTAATACGATTCAAATTACCTCTAGTTCAAACGCTCGTCATGTAAAGAAACCATATTTAAATAAAGAATTACAATAGTATAATATTTTTTGACGTATTAAAATACAATTCCAATACACTCACATATATGGTCTTGCATACTTTAAATCAGGTTAGAAAATATATCTTCGTTTATAGGTTGCATCAGCATGTTTAAGTTCAGTTTGACTGAAATTTCTATAGAAAATATAATAAATTCCTTTCCTTCTTTCTTACAAAAATTACATAAATAAATATTACAATCAACATTAACAAATATTAAATTACAAACACAAACATGTATAATTTTAATATAAATATAACACGAAACCAATAGGTTACGTTTCTTGGCTTATTCCTCTAAACTAACAATCAACTTTCAACAAATGATAAATAAAATTTACAACCTACATGGTTGGATGACAGGGTGAAGAAATAGATTCATACCATAATATCTTCGACTATAAATACACAACGGTAAATTTTACTGAAAATTCCAATCACCAATTACGAAAGGCGATCGAAACTTCTATCTAACAATAGATTCTAGAAAATTTATATTGTTCTTAGAAAATAGTGCACGATGATGAAATTTTGATTGTTTTTTATTAATAATTAAATATGTAATTAATTGGAGACGCGTAAGTCAAACGATGAAATTTGACATTTTATAATACTATTTATCAACAAAATATAATACTATTTATCAATTTATAAGAAATAAATGAATTACTCGGTTTAAAAAAAAATTATATATCATGATGAGTATTACATATACATTCATGAGGATTCAAAACTCAGAAAGGTAATTAAAGAAATATGAAAAATTATAATGATTGTTCATAAAAAACTATAAATATCTCGCTCGCTCCGAATTACAGAGCATAAAATTATACCGATAATTTTAAATCTCATAATTTTTTTAGAAATTGACGGCATTTTTCGCTTTTGAAAGTCCTGTTAGATAACATATTTACGTAGTTAAAAGTAATGGTAATTTTTATAAACCGTTTATTAGAAACTAGCTGTACCCCACGGTTTCGTTCGCGTGAAATTTGGAATAAGATTTATTTTTCAGTTGCTGCCCGTCATTATAAACTAATGCCGTACCGAATTTAATCAAATCCGTCCAGTATATTTTGCGTGATTAACCCATAAAATAAAAAAAGACAAACAAAATTTCGCAGAAACAGTTCTCCAGCTTTTTAAAATATCTTCCATGTACAGAATTTACTCTATTACCATTTTACTATATGTATAGATTGACGTATGCATATGTATGAATTAATATTCATACGCATCTGCATATTCATCCAGATCCACATGAAAATGCATATTCATGCACATTTATGCGGCTCTCTCGTAGTGCGAGTTCTACTTACCTACACAGAATATTTCATCCTTATTTCTCCAATGTTTTGTTTTATTGATATGTTTTTATTTCTACTTCAAATACAGCAGTTTCATATGACATGCTTGATATCAAAATAAAATACATTTTAAAAATACAGTAACAGCTCCTCTTGCGACGTGTTTATAGTAATAATACCCTACGTAACTTAATACAGTTCAAAGTTTAATATTGTAAACGTCTGTCAAAAAGGAAACAAATAATGTAGCTAGTTACTGATGACCTTAAAAATACTGACACTAATAGCGGATTTACGTGTCAAGATAAAACTACTTTTATTTTATTGCAGCTCTTGATATCACAACAATTCTTTTTATTCGACCAACATTTTTGCCTGGCTGATTACTGAAAATTACAAGGTCAAGTTTATTACAATATGAAGTTTCAAGACCGAAGATTAACGGAAAAAATTGTTTATTGTTCTTCAAGTAAGTTTTAATGAATCTTGATGTGAGAGTCCATTTACACTTTAAGTATTTATTTGCGTTCTCTGAAGTAATCATAGATGTAAAAATATACTCCACGTATTTTCTGTTCTCAATTTTACATTCCATAAATAATATGAAAATGGGATTCCAACGCCGATATTTTATAGTATTTGATGTAATCATTATACTCGGAGGTATCCTGTTTGTATTAAAGTAGGTATCTTTGACAGGTTTTGACACTTCATAATAAAATAATTGTGGAATAAGTAGAAAAATGGCTGGTATTTTTTAATCTCCTAATTCTCAGGTAAAAGCAAGTCAAGATAGAAGAATGTCTTAAACTTATTTAAATAGCAAGTTACATGAAATTCAGTACTTATTTTTGGCCTCCTTTTATCTTAACTAATACTATAAAGAGGTGAAGTTTTTTTTGTATGTTTGTAAATATATATCTAGAGTTGTAGAGGGTTAAAATTTGGAACTACTGGATCTATTTTGAAAATTCTCGCACCTATTTTCGAGTAACCTATATGTTGAATTGGGTTTGGGATTTTTTAATACAAATAATTTAATTTATTAGTATAATCGATAAAAAATGAACTGATCGGCTGTTTATCTGCTTGTACTGGCGTGATACGTTGATATAAATGAATATAATGTATTAGAAATATATTATTATTTAGTAGTTCTTTAAAAAAGTCCGTGACACTATACATATCAAGTTTTTTTCTATTTAAGACAAATTTGCAGAATTATTGAAAAACCAAATAAACAAGAAGCAAAAACAAATCAAAATTTATCTTTCAAATTAAACTCATATTTAATGAGATACATTTTTAATTTAGTTATGAAGTCGTATTAAGTAATTATTTCAAGAAAACCCGATATTTAATAGCTTTCATATTAAATGTCATTATACAGCGTTTAGTTTTGTAGCGCATTATGTAATTATGGCTTGGAATGTGGGATGGCGCTACTGGACTTTTTACACGTCGCACCATGAATTGTTCGCTCAGAGTATAATACAACTGGAAACTGACGCACAATATATGTCTAAACGAACGTCCTTTCCCAACACCTGCATGTGTGTTGTTGTTACACAAGACTAGTTAGGTACATGATAACATTAACGAAAACATTCCTAAAAATCACAACTTTCTAAACGTACATCCCGGAGTGTGGTCGACTAAAGTATGCCGACTTGAAGAGTTTATCTTTAAGAATACATAGCGTCTCGCAAATCAAAGAGAGAATACACGTCTCAAACGAATACTTGAATATAAAGCTTGAATATTTTTAGGTAAAACGAAGATCTGTTTGTGCACACCTTCGTTGTACACGCTAATTTCATGATGACAATCTCGTGATGTACTTAAAAAAAAATAAGGCTTGGTTTCATTACAATCGGTTAAGAAATAAAAAATACGTTGGTATTTTGCTGCCATCGCCATCTATTAGCGTTTAGTAAACTTTATGCTCATAGCTTTCGGAAAGAAAAAAGAAAATTTTAAAAAATTCCCAATAATTTTCTTCTTTCGAATTCCACGCGAAAGAAGTCGCAGATCTAACTAATTACTTAAAGTTATGTTTCAAATAACACATCCAATTTCTTTTATGTAAGGTATTTATTTTTTAATATCTTAATTTAGTAATTAGTAACTAGTTGTAAGTGAGTGAAGCCAGTTTCGACAAGTAAGTTAAAAAATAATAATTAAATATACTCGTTATTAATACATTCTGACAACTGAATCCGAATAAAAAATAGGGTATAAATTGTAAGTATATAAATTAAAAGGTTTAAAATACAAAATTGAAAAATGGAAAGTATATAAGACTCAAGATTTATGTAACAGTACTGCTACGGAGCTATGGGTTTTCAGTCTGATTTAAAAATATGTAAATAAAAGAGATATTTTCATCTACCAGTACAAATTTTTAATTATATAATATGTCATATGACATGAAAGCTCATTCAACAGATCTGGCATATTTATTTATTTACTTCTTTTTAAATTTCTGGAAACTCGTCCTTAACTTACAAGCTTACCCAAAGTTTTGAGAATGTTGAAGAATATATTTTATTTAAAAACAAATATTTACACAAAATTTAGTTTAATATTAATAATTCGAATCTATTAACAATTGCACAATCAAACATACTGGATCGAATGTATTAACAATTATATGTTTAACAATCGTTTGCTGAATCATTTCTTTGTAGAAAATGAAAACAATTAGATCAAAATTCATATATCTTTGAAATATTTAGGACTTTCTATTATGTTTGCAATTTAATTTACGGCCATCAGGCAAATAATGTAGTGAAATAATATTTTGTACGCGGATACAGACATTTAGTCGCATCTACTCGTATTTCAGTTAATTTGTAATTCTGTTTACTTTTAGTTTAGGTTGACTACAAAAAGTTAATAAAATAACGTTAAATAAATCCTCAGATACCTTTCGTTGTTACATTTTTTTTTTATTATTACAATCCTTAAATTCAATTTCTCATATATATTAAAAAGAGAAAAATATGAAGCGCCAATTTTGTAGAATAAATGAGTAATATACACTCAGTACATAGAGATAAAAAGGCTGGAAAAAGTTCAGTCATAAAATATTTCGTCTGGCGGAGAAAATAGGAGGTTTAATGTAAATAACTCTAAAAATTACGAAGTATAACTCGAATGTATTAGAAAAGGATATTAAACTCAAACAAAAACAATATGTGTCACATACTGTCTAACCCTGCAAGATACAGTCATTTCTTTTCGTTATAAGAACATATTTAGCTTTTTTCCGTAACTGGGTTAGTTAATGTATTTAATTTGTCATGATATATTAGGAAGTTTACTTATAATTGTATTTTTTATAACATATATGAAACAAGAATAAGTGTTTTACGATGCATTAGCTTTGAATCATAAAATTAAAGTACCTACTACAACCCGGTGACGGGCATTAATTTTATACAAAGTTTAATGAAGTTTAGCTAAATAATTAAAACATGAACGTAGAATATACCGGAAAGTAACGAATTAAATTAATTTTCCCATTAACGAAATTAATCACTATAGGCTTGTCATATCTCACTAGTTGACTTATATATTTTAGATTTTTATTTGAACTTGCTCAGTATTCACAATTTGATAAATTTTTAAATTTAATAATTTTAATTAATTAAAAAATAAAAATAAATTCCTGTGAAAACTTATATAAATTCGATTACGTATTCCTTGTAAATAATCGACATTATGAAACACCTCAATATCACTAATTGGGTATCTTTAATTCTGCATATCTTCTGAAAGTATTTTATTGAAATATTTGCCTCGCTTTTCCAATATTTTATTACACTTTACTTATTTTAACTCAAAGTTTTAATTGCCTTTTAATTCAAGTCTGAGCTATTGTGTCTCCTTTTTGTAGAAAAAATCATCTTTTTTGTCTTTTCTTATTCGCTGTTCTATAAGATTGAAACGGGTCGGCGAAAGATTCTCTTATTTTATTCACGAAATTAATATAAATATCATATATATATATATATATATATATATATATATATATATATATATATATACATGGCGTAAACGGAAACTTTCAAAAAACAAAATAACTTTTGACAGTGAACAACTTTTCCATGGGTCCTTCTTACTAGTTTGGAAAAAAATGTTAGTTTTAATTTTAATGATAAATTTTATATTTTTTTATTGTTTGATAAATAGTTCTGCTCAACTGGATTTGAATCTTATTTCAAATCGATAAGATGGCCATTTTAGAGTGAAGTTAAAAAAACCGTAAATCATGCATTAAAAACCTTATTGTAATTACAAAATTTATTAATGCCTTATTAGGTAGAAAGCCACGGTAAATAATTTGTCGGCACAGGTAAATGGCATTCGCGATGAAGAATTCATTCAATTAAATGAACCCATAAGAATTTGGTTTCCATCTATACATCGAAATGTATAGAAAATATGAAATCTAGTTACAAAACGCCAAAATTTGTAATTATTGCGGGATAAGTACATTTAATACCTGAAAACCATAGTCAGCTTAACGATTGAATATTTCATGAAACGTTATTAGTTTATACGAAACATACGATATTCCTTTTTTTTATTAGAAATTGTTTAATCGTATCTTTTTTTGCCATTACCGGAAATTCACATAAATTCCATGTCTAAGACTTGTAAAAGAAAGTATTTAGTAAATGGCGTTTAGTAATTTCTGTGAAATTATACTAAATTGCTTACGAACAACCTAAATTCATTTTGATTAAGGAAAATTAAAGCTTACTTACAAAATTAATCGAATGTAAATTGGAGTACATTACTAAACAATCTATATATCATATAGTGAATTTTCATAGAATGAATAACATCACTTGTCATTAATATACTGCATTGTTACACAATGTTCGAAATCACGGCCGCCTTCTTTACGATAATCAAAACTTTTAGATGTTTCTTTAATATTTTGTCGATTTTTACTTTCATTACGTCCAAGAAATCACAATTTACATGTATATTTCTCCTCACAAAAAGAAAGTTCAAAAACCTGGTACACATTTTATACAATCATGAGTAAATCAGCTATTGCCGGCCAAAGTCGAAATTAAGGCTCGTTTTTTCCTCATTGTTTAAATATAATGGACTCCGTCGTGTAAATATCATATGTTCATCTTATCCCGTAATTGTCAATATTATTTGCAAGTTCTATTTTCATAAAACATTTGTAATAATCACGGTTCCTTTTACTTTGGGAAAAAGGTCCAACAGTTTTATTATAATACGTTTCGGCCTAGATAGTTAACGACAAACTGTATTGATGATATATCTGACGCTCGATATGTGGGATAAATTATTTTAAGCTCGATTATGTATAAAATTATAGAACTGTCTGCATCTAGTGTTGTCATCATTTGTTAAACTCTTCTGCATCGTCGTATATATTTACAAATCTAATCCCCGCTGACGGTCTGCTAGCACGTTCTTGTCCAAACCATTTATTTCACTGTATTTAATCTTACTATTTTTGTGGATTTGTGGCTAGAAAATTGGATTAAGGTTGTCAAGTAGATGCAGCGTCTTTTGATTTTAAAAAGCAATTTGATCGAGGGAATGATTATATCTTAATGCGCATGTGTATTTCTGTTTTATTTGGTATTCTTATTATTTTCGTATCCTATTGGTCATTGTTATTATGTACTTGCATCGAAACAATTGTTAATAAGTACTTCAACATTCTCAACAATTTTGGTAAGCTTGTAAGTCAAGCATGATTTTCCACAAATTTAAAAAGAAGTAAATAAATAAATATGCCAGATCTATTGAATGTGCTTCCATATCGATGCAAGTACATAACAATAATGACCAATAGGATACAAAGTATTATATTATTATTTTCGTTATTATATTATTTTAGTGATTTTAGTGACGTTCATACAATAAAATTATACATTTAAATCTACAGAAATTACGAGGAATCCTATGCAAAGTTCTTCACAGGTAATTACCTTTTTACTTTCTCCTATGGACAAAGTTTATCATTCTTTTTTGCTATTCGTAGATCAGGCTGATTAAAATATATCAATTATACTATTTCTACAAACTAATAAAGACAGAAAATCAATAAAGTTAGACAAACCAATAATAGGATGGGGCGAGTGAAATCTGTCCATTACCGTTGATCTGATACTGCATGCCTACAATATAGATTACATTTCAGATACAATAAGTATTCAATCATGTCACGGCACTGTAATAAAACAATCGTGGATATCAAGAAATGTTTGTCTTATATACACAAATAAAAAACGTGATGTAATTTGTTATGACTCGCACAAACCAAGCAAACGACAATAAGATAATGTTGTTAATTAGCGATTGTGATTTTACCTAGAAAATTTGATCTCAAGAGTCGAACATTTTCGATCGATTGAACATCGATCTTAAATTATATCGGCTTATGAAGGATTGATCTTTTTAGTTAAATACTTAGGCGGCTTAGTTAAAATATGCTTCAATATACAAAAATAAAATGAAAAAATAAAAACATTATAAAATGGTATTGTCCTTAGTCTGCTAACTATATTTAAAGTAAAAAGATGATAAGAATCATTTAAAAATAATGACAATAGAAATGTATGCAATTTATCAATAAGTTTGATATGCTCTTCTCCTCTTTTATTTCTATTCATTTGATTCGTTCTTCTAAATGTTAACAGCTGGTTATCTTCTAAATAATTAAAGTAATTAAGTTAAACGTTAATTGATTGAAGAAATAAGACGTGAAACGTAGCATAATAAATTACTTAAATATTTTTTTTTATGTATTCAAGGAAATATTATGTTTCGATGCATACAGAGATTTGCATTAACGAAAAATTTAACGATTATTATACAAATCAGAAAATCGACAACAAAATCGGGTACAATATCTTTTGCAAAAATCCAACAATCTAATACTGGTCTGGCGATCGCAACGATTTTTGAAGACCTGTACAAATTCTTAAACTAAAATTTTAAAATTACGTCATCTAACCACGCTGATAAATTTATCCATATGTTGCGAATGTAAAATTGTTTTTTGTGTCTCGCAAAGGTTACGTATTTACACACATAATAAACACATAACGAAGTGTTTAGGATACTTGTTTCGTCTCCTTGTCATAACCAAATAAGCTCAAATGTCTTTCGGTTATGCATTGGTCGATAATTATGATGTGATTTATTTACTTCTCAAATTGGCACTTCGCAAATCGAAAAATTAAATTTCGAAATAGTGAATAATACATTTATCCATGCAGGGAGTATTTTAACTTAATTTTAGTTTAATTTAATTGTGTTAATAAATAAACTTAAACATTTAGTTAGGTAATTAGATTTTACTTTATTAGTAACGCCTTGAAATATCCCGACACGACAAAAAGTTGATAGGGTAGGTGTTTTTATTAACGATTTTATATTTATAGACTTCTTTATGTGCAATAAAAAAATGTAACCAACTAGCAAGTTTGCAATTAATTTTTTTTTTTTTAAATCATGACATCTTGCATACACGTTTAATTCGATAAAATCACTAAGAGTAACAGTTGGCTCTATCTATAAATACACCACTTTTAAAAACATTAACCCTCACTTCAGCGTCAAGTCGATCCTAAACTTTGCTGTTTATCTTTTATACCTAGTGGTAAGCAGAAATTGCATGATGCGAGGACAGGCGTGTTTAACTGATGACTTATAATTTCTACATCCAGTATAGTCAAATATTCAGTCGTTCTACTGGCTAAATATGTAGAGGCGTTTTCTTGAACTAGCTACTAGCATCCTTTTCGGGTAATATTAAAGTTATATATTTATTACTATGCCGAAATATGGTGAATTATTGCCATATTGAAATAAATAAATATTTGTTAATTAAGCACGTTTATTTTTACGACAATTCGTAAATAATGATAATAGAAAATAAATATATCTTACATATTACATTTTTAGTGGATTAGAAACGAAAATTCGACTTCATATAAAATTGTATTTTTTGTATAACATTGTTGAAAAAATTCGGGAAATCTTCATTTTTCCCAGAAATCATTACGAATTAAGGTATTCGTATTATTTGGATTGAAGACGTATTATACGGGATTATATGCAAATTTTTATTTAGAAAGTAACTGTCAACTGAAAGGAATATATCCGAAAAAATTTCTATTTTATAGATAAAAAAACATACTATCTTAATCCTTCTGCGAAGCCTATAGCTTTAGAAAACATGTAGCATTGATTCATTTTCTTGCAGGAGCATTATAATTTTTAGGATTTTTATTTGTCAATTTCTATCAGTAGATATTTTATTTAAAGCTTAAATATAAGACAAGATTTCATTCCAAACACGTAAATCTGCGTCATTTATAAATTTAACGAAAAAAGAGCGTGCACATCTGTGCACGCCGACACACACGCACGCACGCGCTTTCAATAATATGGCGGTTAATGTGTTCCGTGGTTTATTTGTGACGTCACATTTTATATCACCCGTTGAGTCGTAACATACAACGATACCTTCTTATATTTTAAAATTCTTTCTGGCATTTGCATTGCACAGTGCAATGTTTCTACATGCACGCACGTGAACAAGACGAACACCACATTGTTTGGATAGGAGTGTTTTATTAAATATTTATTTCATTAAGTAATTAAATTTTTTAAAATCTTTAAATAAATTTGTATCTTTGAATTCAGCATATTTCATTAAATTGTATTTTCCTTTATATTGTATTGTCCTTTATAGAAGAAAGTTATGTATAAACAGTAACAGTTATGTATAATAGTGTAAATGTATAATCAATCCTTTATGGTTGACTACAGAATTATACTTTAAGAATTTAAATAGTATATAAATAAAAAAATGACTTTTTTACATCTTGATATCTTTTTAAAGAAAATATGATTTTTTTTTCACACGGGAATTAATTCATCGCGTATTATAAACCAAAAAATATATTTTATGTTACATGCGATTCTTTAAACTCAATTTTTGCAACATTCAAACCTCATCGACAATTATAAAAAAAAGTATTTAAAAGAAAAGAAATATATTTTCAAATCTGAGTCTGTTTCTGAGAGTTTCTAAAACTGTTCATTTGTAATGATGGCAATGAAAACACACATTTTTAAAACTGTACCTTTTGGCCATTTATTGAGGCATTTTAGGTGAATTTATGACTTTTTCATCCAATTGGTGACAATTCGTGTATTACATGAACACGGATTTAAAAAAAAGAAGAAATAAGAATGTTTGTTGTTTGATTTCTTTATGATTTTATTTGTGATTTTAATCAACAATAAAGTTATGATCCCCTTTTTTTGTGACAAACCCGCATTCCGCGTTACGTTTACAATAAGTTTAATGAGTACAAGCATAGCTGGTCTACCCTCAATTATAACCTGAGTGAGAGACGTTCCTCAAAAGCAATTATTGAAGATAATATTAATGCTGTACAGCTAATAATGAAGATTGAGAAGACCGGCAATATAGGCATGAGGTAGCTTTCTGCTGTAACATGTAAATTAATATACCATGATTTCATTGCAGCACAGAATTCATTCCGTTGCGTTAGATTGGTGCAGCCAAATATTAGAAAAGTCTGCGGAGGTCACTTAAGTAATGCAACATCTTCATTGGTGCAGAAAGCTAGATACACAATTAAGAATTTTAAGCTAAGGGGCAGCCTGCGCAGTGTATGTTTTCTTTTAAAATATGCCTCAAAAGGCAAAGAAAGCACAGACTACTGAAAAAAAGTAGTCACTTAGTTCTTCGGATGGACGAGTTTTAATATGATATTTGTTCTGAAAAGTAAAAGTACATTTATTTCGGATTGATTTTTTATTCTTGGAAAAACTTTGGGAGCAAATATCAGTAGAATCCCCCATCATATTTAACCAGTAAAACGACTCAAAATTCCATTACGCTGGGTGTAGAAATTTTGGAAAAATTCCATAAAGCTCCCATCCCGTAATATGTGATTTTTGTTTATATTTAGGGATAAAAGTTAAACTGCCACTAAAAGTTAAACTGAATACGATGCCTGGACTCCCTTTGGAAAGAAAGAACATGAGACTTTAAAGAAAGAGTAGATAAAATACTTTTCTCTGTTGTTCTGTGGAATGTAACAATACACAGCGTGCCACGCAAACTACTTTAAAAACAATAAATCAATTTATTGCAGTAATATTTTTCATATTTTGTCGTCTTGAAAATCAGTTATTCAAAGGGAAAAGTAGTAGTGGTTTTATAAGCAACCACTCAGATTAAAAGAACGTAATGTAAATATTTTATTTCTGGAAGAAAATCCTTTTTATATAATCTAATAATAAAAAAGCGTTGAAACAATAGCCATGATTGTGTAGTTTCAAACTTTGTTCACGCTCAGAAGTTCTTATTTAATATCAATATTTTTTTAATCATTCTATCATTACTATTTTCTAGATAATACTCTCACAAAGTCAAGAAAATTCTTCCGTAACTTCCTTTATTTAAAGCATCTCGTAATAGTTTTATAGGCTCGGTATATTTGCACATGAGTTGAGCACCAGCTTCAAACTTCATATCTTTGCAAACTAAATTAAACTTCCCAATTCTCATCTTTCCAGTAAAATTTTGCACTTAAATGACTTAAGCAAAGTTACTTAAGTAAACAATCTAAATGTTGTGATACTATCTGACCGATAATTAATAAAAGGAGGTGCTTTCCGCAGTTTAATTAATTTTGATTTGACTTACAGTTAGTGTTTATCATGTAAATTCATAAATCAATTAAAAAAAATGGAACGGAAAGTTTCTATGCAGTTTACAGTCGTTATGCGTAATCTGATTCAAATAAGGAATACGTAGATATACCGAGAAATAATAATTACCGAAGATAATATTTCACACATAACTCTTTATAATATTTTTGAGACCCGAAAAGTAATATAAACTTAAAGAGTATCTTCTTCAAGGAACTTTTTACAAGCTTATCATGCGGTGAAGAGATTTAAATGGTTTAAAATTATACGTTTGCCTGAAATTTTGGTCTAGCCGACGTGAATTTTTTTAGTTGGATTTTGTTTAAAATTAAAAATGATTTTTTCTATAAATTATGTTCTTTTCAGTAAAATTTTATTTCGCTTAGGTCACTAGCCTACATTTATTAATTTTTAAAAGTTGTAAAACTACGGGAAAGTACATTATACGAATACCAATTGAATCAGTGAATATTAAGATTAAGTGATTCCACAGTAAGGAAATTTGCATTCATCAATATTGAAAAGACCTAGGAAAAGTGTCGGGTTACGTTACTTTTTCCCTATTCTCTATATATGAAATGACGTTTTGTTTTAGCTTTAAATATAAAATAATTTATATGGACACTAACTCGTTAAGTGAAAATGATGAGTAAGGAATGTTACACTGTCATGATTTCCCTTTCCTTTTTTGAGTATTTTAATATCAGAAAGATTTCTGGAAAATTCTCCACATATTCTTGTAGTTTAAAAGGTGTAAGAGTACTTCAATTAAAGAACAAAGATTGATTATAAATATTGACATATAAAATAGGCCGTTTATTTACTACTTAGCATGGTAGATTTAATAAACCAAGAGGAAAATTATTTATGAAATTTAGAATTTTCCAGACAACCTATTTTATTAAAAAATTATTCACTAGATATTCGTTTCTATATTACTTTTCATTCAATATGAAGTTCCTTTCTATATTACTTCTCATTTATTTCAATATGAATGAAATTAATTAAAGTCATAAAAACTTTGCAGAAAGTCACAGTAACCTACTGTTGAGAATCCTCTTGAAAGGGTACAGAAATTCTATGAATAAGCTTAAATCCTAGTTCTTTTTTTTCCCGACACCAAGTCAAAGTTTTTTTCCACAAAAAATATTTTTCAATTCAGAAATTAAGGTTAGAGACAAAATTGTGTGAGAATTTATTGAAAGAGAAGTTTATATTGAGCAATTGTTAGGGTCGTGTCAAATATTTATTTTATTTACAGTTAAATCCATTTACTCGAAAGCAATTTTTCAAGTAGCTCTAAGATTCTGTACCTGAAAAGCATAGACGGAATCATTGTGAGATCACTCACGTATCCGTCTATTAGTTTATAGGTCACAGCCTTTTTTTCACAAACCGTTTAACGTAAAAATTAAGCATGGTAATAAAGAAAATTAACCCACATGCAACTCAATAGACTACTCCGAACTATTTCTAGAACTATAATTAAATGAGCAACTTATATGAAATTTACCTAAATTTTACCGGAAAAGAATTGCGATGATTTCCATTTTTATGGCTTTTGAGATCACAATATTTTGACGTCGCTGAAGGATGTCCTAGAAGATATATTCAGGAGATTAAAACTAATGTTGTTATATGTGAACCACTTAATAGAAATATTGTACCTTCTTATACATTTGCAAATATCTACTATTTACGAAACCTAAGCGAGTTCTACTCGTAATTAACATGTTTTATTCTTAACATATATGACTGCGTGTTCATAAGATGAGATGACAGAGGATTCAAAAAGTCAAGCAGGGTGTAGTAATATTTAGTTTTTATTATTTAACACGATTAAATTGATGACTGTGCTTTCGTAGGAACATTCCTTTAAAATCTTTGTTGTTTTGATAATAGTCATAGTTAATTTTGTATTGAAGGAAATTTAATCCATTCTAATCCCATTACAGAGCTATAACTCAACATGAAAGTCAATAATAGAGTGCTCTAATAATAAGTGAAAACGTTTCAATACAGAACGATAATTAATTCGTTATAAAAAGCATTGTTATTGAATCAAATTTAAACACAGAAAAATGAAAGAAGGGTTTAATTATATCTCTTTGAAAGTTTGCTTTAAAAAATATGCCTATTATTGATTTTATCATGTGTACAATTTAGACTAGATAATGAAGACAGGCTAGATAATTTATTTTGTTAATTTTGTAAAATACCATCACGTGTTAAAGCAATGTTAATTCCATTAATTTTAATAACAGTATGAACCCGCCAAGGTGGAAAACAATTACAGTGGACTGGTCTTGAGCAATTGATCTTCGAGAAACCATAGTGTACGTTTTTTAAATAATAATATTTCATTAATGTAAATAATTGACACTGAAGTAACAATTCATTATTTATTACTTCATAAAGACACACGACGGCTGTATTAGCCAAGAGTACCACGAATTATTGAGTTAAAGAAAAATGCGCGTATTGTCAAAATTATACCATGTGATAAACTCCAGTCTATGAAATATTTCTAATTTTAAAATATTTACTTGCAGATTTTTAAAATTTTATTTCTAATTAACTAATAACCTTTTTACTCAAGAACAAAAACCGGAAGATGAGAACATTTGAACAGAATGGAAATATTACACCACGCAGTTTAAATTTTTCCTTTTCCACAATTTCTATATTACTTTCATCATTCTGTGTGAACTCGTGTTTGTTAACATATTTTCATAGTTTCCTTCGAAAATGTTACATCCTAAGAAAAAAATATGAGTTCTTTCGCTATATAAGTTACCTTCATTGTAAAATTGATTTTTCTCGGAGTTTTTTTTATTGAGATTAAGAGCTAACGACATTTGAAAGTCATTTTAATGTTTTGTGAAATTATTTTCCTATTGTAAATAAAAGAAATTTAATTTGGTGATTATATGTCTTCATAAAGTTCATTGACCATTGTTTAAACTATCTCCCTGCAAACAGTGAACCAGTCCACATCATATCTAATACTACCAAAAAAATATAGTTCTTTAAAATCTTTTTAAAATCTTTTCAAATATGGTTTTTCTAATGAAATGGAAGGGAAAATGGGAAAGAAAATGTTATTTTATTTTATTTCATATATATTTAGTCATAATAATTACATTTTTTATCATGCAAATGATACGTAGCTACATAAAACATTTACCTGAAGCTCAAATAATATAGAAAGTTTCTTTTCTTTATCATGTTATATTCAAAATGATATATCATTATTTGCTAAGACTTACTGGAAGTAAATTTTACTAAAATCTCTGAATATGTTGAGTAGCGTATTTTAATTACATATTTATTTCTATGTCAATATATTCCTAACCGTCTTTTTGATGGTAATACAAGCGAAAGTTTTTTGTTTGTCTTTTTGCTCGTTTGTCCTTTTGATATCTCGAAAATTGTATTAGACATTTTTTGCAATACAAAATATTTTTAATCTTGGAAACTAATATTAAAAATGCAAAAGTAAGCTTAATTTTACTTTCATCAAAATGAGGAAAGAATTGCACAAGCATCCAGGGCAGTCACTGAAAGCAAAAAAGGGTTTTTAGAAATAAATATAGTTAGATTATTACCAATAACAAAAAATTCGAATCCGAATCTTTTCTGTGTGCGTATGTATGTACGTGCGTTAATTACGAACATTGTATGCGCTTTAAAATATTATGTGAGAATAGGTATTCAATTTATTTATTGTCATTGGTAGAAATAATAGATTTCTCTTATCCACTAATTCATCTGATAACCATCGTCATTTATTAACCCAATATGAAAATACGTACGTGAAGAGATTTTATTATAACATTCAGAGGTTTAAATATATGTAATTGTCCCATATCTGAAAATAGGACCTTGCTAATATTTTTATTCAAACTCTCTTCAATCTACAGGTTTTCTAAAAGAAATATAATTTTTAATGCTTTAAAATAAACCACGTATATTTTGGATGGTATTTTTTCGTAGAGTTTGTTAGGTACAAAGCTCTTTCGTATTATGTAGCGTAAATAAATATCTAATTAATTTGCAAAATAAAATATATTAAAAGATATTTTTACAAAATAAAAGAAATTATTTAATATATACAAATATTTATTTCTACAAAATGAAACGATTTAAATTTATAAAACGAAGATGAAAATGTTGAATGCTTATTATACATAACGTGTTTTATGGTATATAAATAGAAGATGCCAAGTACACACCATAGCATCATAAATTTAATGAAAGAACCTGGTCTGGTTCTGGTTGGTAATCAGTTATTGGCTTTACGTTTCGAAATAAGTATATACGTTTCTTCGTATTTTGGGAAATTTTATTAAATCATACCAAAGATATTAAATAGTAATAATACAAATAAAAATAATATAATTAATATTTTAATATCTAAGTTAATATTTTTCTTATAATAAATTACGCCATCAAATGCCAAAATGTATTGTTCTCGAGATATATTTGCATTATTAACTGAAGTATTTAACAGAGTATCAATTTTCAGCAAATCAATTATTACCATTAATAAAAAAATATTCAGTACGTTGAATAAAATACAACATCAAAGCTTGCAACCGCAATGTGATTGTACATATCGTATAATTATTATTTGAAAATTAAAATAAATAAAAAATTTTATCACCGAAAAATTCAATACAGATGTTGAAACTCTATCATTTATTTATATTTTAGAGTTCCATTGTAGGGTACGTTTATAAATAATATCTTTCAAAAATGAAATAATAGTAGACACCACAACCATTTTTTATAACAATATATCCAATTCATAAAGTTCTTTCTCAGTTATACAGCAATTAAAATACCATTGGATGTAACGTGGTTTCGCTTACGAAACTTATGTCAAAAGTTGACAAATACGAAGTATGGGCATATATCCACTTAAAATATTCATGTCACTATGGTATCCACATTAATTAGTATATATCTTATACACTATTTATGTCTATCCTGGTTGCCTTTGTTGGAAGGTCTACGTAACTATTTTTCTAGTATAATATCTATTTGCAATAAAAGACATTAGGACTATCTTGATCAAAAAACTTTAAGGAAATATAGTGGTGAAAATTATGTTTAAAATTTTATTATAAATTTTTCTTTTTGAGAATCGAATTAAATGAAACGAAAAGGTGTATAAACAACTTCATTGAGAAACGTATGTAATTATGCCTCTGCCGTATAATCATGGTTTGAGAAATATTATTCCGGTCTGAATGTTTAAAAGAGAAAAGTTATCAATAAATATTAAAAAAAAATATAGAAAGAGGTGTAAATTTTGGCAGTTAAAAAAAGTAAAAAAGGTTGCATGAAATATTTTTGGGACAGATTAAAAATATTTAAAAGTATATCACAAAATTATTTTTTTAAAAACCAATAACCGCTAATGAGCCATAAAATCAGAACTTTTTTTCAAAAGTATTAATAATAAATATTGTATAGTTATTACTTAATTTTTATTTATAATTAAACGAAACAACGTGATGTATTATTTCTATTTTATTTTTTTTTCTTAACCACGACTTCTACTACTACTTTACTTTCGTTGTATGACATCTTCAGGTGGGCTATTTGTAAAGATTTAATCTCCATTTAGTCTAAATAAAAATTAAGTGATAATGAATTTCTACAAAATTAACGCAAATGTATTCAATATTGTATAATTATTTTAATATCATTTGGTTACACGATATATTGATTTTGGTGATGCTCTAGACCGCGCCCAGATTTACAATATCTTTTTAAAATTATTTCGTAGATTTTTTTACACTCTTGTGAATATTTTCGAATATCACTTTTTTGCTCAAGATACTTTCAATATAGTTATATGTCTTTCTTTACTTCTAAAGAAGAGAGATCTCTTAAAATCCGTCACGTGCCCATCAGTTAACAAATCTATCACAGTCGTTTTTCTAAGACATTGACAGCAGTGGAATCCAAACAAATATTCCAAACCAAATTTTGTAAGCTAGTTATAGAATTGTTTTTTGTCAATATTCACTGCGTTTTCGCAGAAACTATTTAATATAGAAACTTGACATTTGAAATAATAATTAAACCTGTTACTATATGTATATTTTAATAGTAAGTATTCAAAAACAGTTATGTGACAATTTTGAAGGGGCAAATGAGGTAGTAAAATTTGTTTTTCAATTTTATGCAGCGTATGGAGATATCAATTAAAAGAATAAGTGGTAAATATTGAAAAATTACTTTCTGCATTATTTCTAAGATAAAAATAGTATTATTCTCGAAAATTTTCACAACAGGTTAGTTCCCTCCCTAGCTTTGAAAGTGCTAAAGTGAAAATTGTGTAAATTGTGTGTTATTTGAACTGCAATATATCCTTTATCATAATCATTAATCTATATTATATTGATGGTTACTTTAATAGTCACGGAACAATAATTGACCATGAACAACTCAGTTGCAGTACAAAAAATGGAAAAACTAGGAAGCAATCGAAACAAGTTTAATGAATTCTTTCTTTTTACAAACTGCCCCTAATAACTACATGCATAAGACTCCAATGCAAAGTATTTATTAACTCAACATCACAGAAGTATTTATTAACTCAACATCAAACAAGTATTTATTAACTCAACATCACACAACTACTTATTAACTAGATAAAGTATCGAAAAATAAATCACGTTGGTTTTGAATACACTCAAGACTAGCTTCAAAGTCTAAAACGCCTTCTATATTTCTTGCAAAATTACCTTGACGTAGTGTTCATCGAAGTTGATCGCCGTCTGAAGTACGTGACACGTTCGTGCAATCTAGAGAGAATCTCAGTCGCCGTGAGTCTCCCGTACGCTAACCTTGCGAAGTCCTTTGACTCGGGCGTAAAAAACCAACAGTAATCGGAAGTCGCCCGAGGCGAGGTGAGGTTGCACAAAGCGAACTGAAGTTCCTCTCTACACTATTCTCTTCACCTAACTTCCATCAACTTCACGAGTAGTGTAGTGCAGGTTTAAAGGTGAGAAGTAGTGAAATCAAATATTTTGAAACGCGTTTTAGTAAATTTGGTAACTCTTAGGCGACGACACACAATAATACATAATTCCATTTTTATTAATTTTAATTTTTGTTATTATAATTATACTTTTCATTTTGTTTCAATATTTTCTACATACAGGGACAATACGATTGGGCTAGTTTTGTGTACATTATTGACAAGTTAATTAAAACAATCTATTAATTATATGTGAATTAAATCCCAATGGCATAAACTATAATTTAAATATTTGTTTCCATATCATTTCTGCTCAAAAGAAAAGAAAAGTATGAACGTGAAACAAATTTTATTTTAGTAAATTTGGAAACCCTTAGGCAACAACACACAATAATATTTAATGCCATTTTTATTAATTTTAATTTTTGTTATTACAATTATATTTTTATTTTGTTTCAATATTTTCTACATACAGATACAATACGAGTGCGCTAATTTTGTGTACATTATTGACAAATTAATTAAAAAATCCATTAATTATATGTGAATTAGATCCCAATAGCATAAACTTTATAATTTAAGTTTTTCTTTCGCGTACAATTTCTGCCTAAACGAAAAGAAAAGTATGAACGTGAAACAAATTTTGTTACATTGTTCAATTTTTTCCTTTATTTTTTATTCGGGCATTATTTACTTTTACATGTTATATACATATTTCACGAAAGGTTTCCTTTTAAATGCTTCAAAGGAACAATACCGTTTTGTTTCCGGCCTACGTTTGTTTACTTTAAGCCTTGGGCTATGAACATATTAAATTGTGCTTCCTTTGCAGCTAAAGCGTGTAAGGTTATATGTAATTTTAATTTTATCTACGGCGTTCAATACAAATATATGTGTATCAATTGCGGTATCTCCAAAAAGTTGTAACTATGTGTAAAAAGTATTACATTTAATATATAATCAATCAACTGAAACTTCTTTTTGGAAAACGTGTGTTTTTTTTATCTCTTCAATTAGTTTATATTATCTCCCCACTAAAAAATAATCACAAATATTATTTTGTAAATACATCTATTGAGGAAAAAATTGAAGAAAAAAATGTTAACAGACATAGTTAAAAAGAAATATTCACATGGAAAATATTTGATAAAATAATAATGGTAGAAAGATGATGTGTGATCGATAGAGAAATTTCCTCTGACCATCATTCAATATAGTGGCATAATTTTTTTTAATTAAAAGGATTAGCAATGTTCAGTAAGTTATATTATAAATAACTTTTTTGCTATCGATAAAACTAGATTTAAAGAAATTGTTTCTCATAATCTATCTTGGACTTTAAGTGTATCGGGATTGTTTTTAAACTTAAAATAATAACTACCATAAATTAATTACTATAGTAATATAAATAAAAATAATTCAAATATTTTAGGTACTTTTCTGATCCAAAAATTTTGAAAAATTTTATTTTTCCAATCCATTTTCAAGATTTATTTTTACGAGTTTTGATTAGGCTTGATTTTATTAATTTGCGATAGTATTCTTGATTTTAAGAAAGTTTGAATTAATGATACCAATAGTTTGCTAATTTGATTGAGTTACCATTCATGTTTATTGAACTAGGTATTTTTCACCTATTAATTCATTTTAATCGGTATTATCATTATTTAAACGTATGTTCTTGCAATTGAACAAAAATAATACATCGAATTTGTGTAAATGCACTATTTACCGCTTTCCTTCATATTACTTATATATGTAGTTTAACTCTGAAAGTTCTTGATTTAATATTCAGATTGAAACTAATCCATAAAATATTGTTACCTTAAACTTTCATGCTTTATATTTGCAACATTAGTAGCTAGGGTCATATGTAACTGGTAAAATTATCGTACCAAATCAAAATCAAAATTGTTCGCTGTAATGTTAGTGTGAGTTCATATGAAACATAAATACCAAATTATCTTTTTCCAGTTAATAAATTTAAAGAAAAGTTAAGTAAAATTTCGTTTCTCTTCACTTTTGTTCTTCTCTTCACTCTTATATTGTACACGGTAATCAGCTATATGTATAAGTGCATAAAGATAATATGCAAGTCACGTCTATTTAAAATCTAAAGAGCAGCTAGAAAGTATGGCACTTAACTTGCTACAGTTAAAGTAAGTATTTTTATCGAACGATATTTTCCGCTTATCTGTTTGAAATAACTTACAAAAGAGCGTTTTCGATGGCCGTTACAGGCACACCTTATTTATACTGACGTTTCTAAAGTAGATATTATTATGTAGGCGTATAATTATGATATTTCATTACTAATTAAAAATTGTTACAAAAAGTATACAGACATTCGTCAATTTAATACAATTTCACAATCATCTATTACTACATCTAATTCCTGTTAAATAAGTAAAGGTTATCGCTGTTAAATAAGAAGATCAATCTCCAACTAATGTAGCCGATCCTCAACAAAATGTTTACAATATTTCATTACTATTTGAAACATGTGTAGAAAAAATATTAATAAAACAATAAATATAAGTAATGTACGTGTCAACATAAGTTTTATAAAACTTCACATTTAAAGTATATTTTTATTTTTTTTCTATTATAAACGAACGTATATTAAATTAAACCCATTTTTTCAACCGAAACAAGAAATAAATATTTAAAAGATTTCTTTAGATTTATGTAAACCATAGTTAATTATAAACGCTTACAGACGTAAGTGTGTATTTATGGAATTATATTATTACGATAGTCCGTTAAATAAGTTCTTAGTCACAATTAAATGAAAATAAGTGATGTAGTATTATTTCTACTTTCTTTAATTTCTTTACCAAGACCTAGGTTTCGTTGTATTACAATATCTTGAAGTGAGCTATTAGCAAAGAAAGGTTATCTTTAAAAAAAAATGTCTTTAATAAAAGGTTTATTTTTCACTTGAAGATGTAATACAACGAAACCTAGGTTGTGGTAAAGAACTTAAAGAAAGTTGAAATAATACTACACCACATAGTTTCATTTAATTGTGAATAATGAATTTCTACAAAATTAACTAAGAATTGAGAAGTAAAATAAATATAGCTATCGACCAATGTCAAAAATTAAATAAATTGAAATATAAAAAAAAAATATTAGCATATTTTGGCCTATATTGAAAAATTATTTAAAATTCCTTACAAAAATGGTAAATCGTTAATGTAGTTTCCAAAAATTAGGGCAACTTTAAAAAACTAAATTTACCGCATTAATCTCCACAGACTTTTCATTAAGTAGAAGAAAAAACATGTCAAATTTTCACTTGGTTGTCACTACTTTGTTCAACTAGATAGTGAGGCATAAGGCATGTTATAAACATTAAATCCCAAGTAAGATAGGTTTATTCTTGTAGTTATTCTGTTTGCTTCTACTAAATAACACTATAGCCTCGCACTTCATTATATATTTAAATAATGTTTATAGTCCATCTAATGAAGCTATGTTACTTTTTAGGACTTGAAAAAAAAATTAGTTGAGGATAATCCAACAAAGAATATTCAGTTTAAGAAAATAATTTATTAATATATCGTTATCTTTTTGTAAAAATTTAATGTAACGAAAACAAGTTTGAGTTATTTTGGACGTAAAAGAGAAAGAAAGTATGCATAAAATCAAGTGAAACATTAGACGGTAAATTTATTTCAAAGCGTCACTAAGGTTGCGAATATTGGTAGATCACGCATTTGAAATTTACAAAATGTTTCCACAATAACTATGAATTAAATTTTATGACTAGATAGGTTAATTATTATTCACACATTTGATTCAATTAATGAAGACACTCTGAAAATGTCTTCATTAATTGAATCAAATTCAATTAATGAAGACACTATGAAAATCAGTTTTTAGTTGAAAATAACATTTCGATATATACTCATATTAAAAACTAAAAGTAATTTTAATTAAAGAGTTTTTAGTTGTTACCCATAGATCTCAGAAGCTTATAAATATTGCACTTGGATTTTTGCCTGTATTTAGAATCTTCTTATTCATAGTATCGTACTAATAGACAAATAAAACTGTCACTTATTTATTTGTGGAAGCTTGATAGGACTTTTTGAATTTATACTATTATGACATTAATATATTCCCGCATTTTTAACTCCCTACTGTTTATTCGTTTGCAAATCTTGTTATTTTTCCAGCCACAAATTTATATTTATTACCGATACTCACGTCTAAACATTTTCATGTTTCGTTGGGATTAAGACACATGGATTCTATTTACAGCAAACGCTATCTTCGTAGTAATACTAATTGAATATAATAACACGCCTCAATCTTGAATCTGTTGGGTAACCTACTCTCAAACATTTGCAAATATATTCCATAACTTTGCTTATTAATTGTGGAAAAACATACATATTTAAAGCATTTACATTTCTTCAAACGTTGTACTTTACCGTACAGTGCATATGGAATTTTCTTTTCAATTTCTCTAAATACTACACAATAAAACATGTTGGAACGTTCCTGTAGAAAAATATTAAAATATATAGTACAATATTTTTAAACGTGTTTTTCATATTTATTGTGAAGTATGTTTATTAATAAACTAAACATTGTCTTATTACGTTTAAAGGTTATTTACGTTTTGCTGATACATTTTTATTTGCATCTATTTTAGAGATAATTAAATATTCTTTTTTAATTAATCTATAGCCTTATATTTTCATACCTAGATGAAATAACAAAAGGACGAATAATAGTTCATGATATTTTCTTAAATGGAAAGTTCAATACATTTAATATAATACGTAGGAAGCAAAATATATAATATCAAATCATATATTAAATTATATGAAGGAATTGGTATGCTCCATTCTTGGAAATTGTCTTCTCTAAATTAAACGAATTATACTTGTGAGCAATTCTCACAAGAAAAATGATTTATACTTGTGAGCAATACTCACAAGTATAAATCATACAATGTATAAATGTCTAGTGTCTGTCGAGATTAATTCATACGTTTTAAGAAAATGTCCAGCTATATGATATTTAGATTTCACCATCTAGCTTTGGGGTTCTAATGAATTTCCCGGGAGTTATTTTACTGAAGTTGGAAAATTAAAAGTGTAACACATCATCGGTTATTATGTAATATTTATTTAAGACAATATTTTATTTCATGTGTAATATAGTATTTAATAAAAGTAATGAATTTGCCTCGACTAGTATTTTATTTCAATTACAGTGGCAAAAAAGAAATTAAAAGAGATTATTTTAAAAAAGTTGTTAATCGACTTTTCATTAATATTAAAATTGTTTTTATTATTACTTTTAAATCAGTGTAATGACAAAAATTAATGAAAAAAATGTGTGACTTCTTACGAGCGCGCGTTCGAAGTTAAAATTCTTCGGCAAAATACAAGAATAACTTTATTAAGAACACAAATAAGTAATTTAAATAAATAATAAAAGGACGGGACCGTGATTATAAATACGGTCGTTAAAATCTAAATTCAATCAAATAATTAAATTTTAAAAATCAAAATGTGTACCATGAATTGTTAAATATACTAAAATCATATAAATAAAGTTTTACAAATAATGAAGAAAAATGACTATGCTGAAAATCTATTGTAATTTTAAAAAATTTGATATTTAATAAATTATAAAGTAATAATTTACAATGCGTTTAAATACATATCGAAACTAAAATTCTTTTAGAGAAATAAACTTAAAATATTTTGTGAAAGTTTATAAGCACTATTTCTATCACTAATAATCATAATAAATAAATATTTTTGAATATATGGACCACTATTTAATTTCAATTATTAAACAAATATTGTTATAAAGCAGTTATAACTTACTTTTTTATGAATATAATGCAGGTGTTGTGTATTTACAAATACCCCAATAACTATATGTAGTATCAATCACTACACGCACATCAATATATGTTTAGTGAGCAACTTAATTCCGCCGATTGTTGTTGCATCGTGAGCAACTTCATACTGCCGATTTTTATTGCATCATGTGTGCGAATGAGCGCATCGTAAAATTTCACTCTCATCATTTTTTTTTGAAGAAAGAAATTTAACTTCAATATATTAATGGATAAATATTCACATGAAAGACTATTGTACACATTTATTATCATTACGTTGATCGAAACAAGTACTGCTAAATAATCACTGATATAAGTGAAAGAAAGAAATACCAAAATTATTTTCCTATTTTGTATTTTACATATCCTATAGAAAAATGTGAAGACATAAGTCTCAAGAAAAATTTTACTATTAAAATATATCTATCTAGTTTCGAACCCAGAAAATTCTAATGGATAATTAATGGTAGGTATAAGGACGAAAACCAGATGTGATCAGATACACTCTATTTTATCGATTATTGCTATATTTTTACTATTTGCCAAATGTTTTATTTCGTAAATACTGAGGCGGAGCAGCATAATATAAGAAAGCAAATAAACAATTTTCGTACTTTTTTTGAGCCCAGTTACATAAAATGGTCTCACTCAACATTTTGTTTAAATCTTCCGTTTTTCTGTTTTTCTTCAAAATTATTTCTTCCTAATTTATTTTTTTTAATTATTCAATTGTTTAGTTCAATTTAGCTTCAAATTTTTGAGCTTGTTCAAGATCTTTTTTATCTAAAATACAGCTGCTATGAATCAGCAAATGGTGTTTATTTATGATCCTACTAGGCTTCTACCTTTTTTAACGGATTACCCTCAAATTTCCAACATTTAGAGTGACGGTGTGGAATTTGAGAGGAATCCATTCTGTAGCAATAAATATTATTGAGACAATGATCTCCAGTCCAAACCGGATTGGAACCTGCCGGTCCTACGCCGGATATTTAGCTAGTATAAAACTTCCACGAAACACAAACAAGCCTTTTGAAGGCTAAAGTAACGTTTTAATATTGAGCGTTAGCTAAAGAAAAATACAATTTTTTAATAGTAACTTTGAACTTTTGTATTTACCATCGCGATTCATATTGACGTATTTTTGGGTGAATTCATATTTTTAAAGGTTCTATTTATGAAACATTATAGTCTTTAACTACAGAGAACTAGTAAAAGCAAATAGTCAAAAAGATAGATTTTTTAACGTTTGTCCGTTTATCTGAGAGCATATATATTTGTTCATGTATGACATAAAAATAACTAAAGGATGATTTTTTTACTGCGGGACTCTCTTCGGTCTGGGGTAACATATAGGATATGTGTTATTGCAATTGATCTAGATTGCCAAGAAAAGAATACATAGCAATTTGACGTTTGATTGCAAAGAATACTTACTTAAAAAAATGTGCTTTTATAATTGTTATGATATATTTTCTAAAGGCCCACATACGAACGAAGTTACGGCAAAACTAGTAACTAATAAGGAATAGAAAATTTTAAAGTTGAAATTTAGGATCACATTATCTTTTTCTCGTTTCCAAGTGGTTGGTTTTCCTACCCAAGGTAAATAATGCACCTCAAAAATAGAGGATAAACAGTCATGTCAAATGACTTGCCGATATCGTGTCTTATGTAGCGGAGAATTATTTTTCTTTAGAATTTCGTGTCGTTGTTATAATGAATTTAAGTGATTTGTAAAAATTACAAATTTCATTTCTTAATTAAATAGCTCAATGTTGTAATTTGTTTTATTTAAATATCTCAAGATTGTAATCTTAAAACTATATTTAATAACTCAATATTATTAATCTTTCATATTTAAATATCTCAATATTATAATCTTAAAACTTAATATTTAAATAGCTTAACGTTATAACAATTCTAAGATGAAGTATTTATTCACTTTTAAACTTGTAAATTTATTCTAAACAGTTACCCAACCTGGTTCTATTACTGTCTGTTAGAAATCGATGGACCGACATATATAATTTTTTTCCTTAAATACTGGGAATATTTTTTCGGTTTACAACACTTCAAATCTGTTTCATGTCTTTAGCTTTCTTATTTTCATATAAGGATATCTTTAAAAAGTAAATACAAAATTGATTTATGTGTACGTCCTTTTCACTGTTCGTGCTTCAATACAATTTAATCTGCTGAGGCCGCGCTTAGTAGACTCAGCACCTTTTTGTGATTTATGAGAGTACTTTTGGAACCAAAATATATCGAAGCAAATTTTATCTTAAATAATAAATGACCACGCAACGTATTTATTCAATGGCTAAATATTTTCATTAAAATATCTATTTAAAATCAGTAAACACCCTGTGTCGTTTGACTTTTCTAATGTCAAATTTCATTACTTTCTTTACTCCTAAAATATGGCAAAAATATACGGCCCAAACGGTAAAAAATGTGATATCGTCTTACTTCTACTAACACTGATACATAGCCTACACAGCTATATATATATATATATATATATATATATATATATATATATATATATGTATATAACTAGCGATCTGATGAACATAGGTATATCTTAAAAAAAAAGTTTCGTAATTCATACGTTATATAGATTAAAGTAACACTGGAGTCAATATTAAAAGTTTAATATTTGTTATAATATGTTTAATATGCTTATCTATTACTTGCTTATAAATTTAGTTCCCTGATTATAACATTAAAAATTAATAGTAATAAATTTACAACCGTCTATATAGTTTTATGAAATAAAAGGAAAAAGTATATGTATCACTTGATGTTATTCAATTTGATATCTGAAAATATATTACGGGATTATTTTTTACTTTCGTATTGCAACATGAAATAAAGATAATGTGGTGAGAAAAAATAATCTATAATGTAGTTTTCATTCAAAGTGAACTAAGGATTTCGTTCAAATTTTGCGAATTGGCATTTTTACACATAAAGGCTAATTTCACTTTTCTATAAAATTTCCGTTTTATTAGATTCAATATGATAATAATACATTTGTTTGTGTACTTATTTTAATAAAAGTTTATAATTTATATACGTTTTTTTTGTTTTTATTTCGCATTAAAATATCGAAAGTAAAAAAAAATTATAAAACTGCTACCAGCAGCATATATTTTAGAACCAGGTCAAAGCCCATCGTTGTAATTCGCGTCTCTGCATACATAAAAAAGTAATTGGGGTAAGTTTAGCGGCTGATTCATTCCCGGAGGATATGAAAAAAATGCTAGGAAATAAATAAAACAATAATATATTTGTTTAATAAAAATTTATTGAATAATATTTTGAAAATAAATAGTTTGTTCCATCCACGTATCGCATAAAAATTTGAAAGAAAAAATTAAAAGTCTAGCATGAATGAAATAAAATATATTTAAAGAAAATAAATATTGTCAGTATTTAACAAATAATTTTGGTAATAGGTATTGTAATTTTGACTTGAACCTGGCCGTTTTCAGGCTTTCCACCTTATCGTAATGGCAACGTTGTCGGTCGACTTTTAATTTCTAGACTGAATAGAGACTTAAAATTATATTTCCGCGTATACGCAATGGAAAGTTATTTTTCATATTTTTTTTTAATCCAATGTACAAATATTTAATTTATTATCTGAAATTCCCTGAAAATTGTTTTGTTTATAATGAATCAGAGTAACTTGAAATTAAAATGAAATATTGTCATAACTGATATTTATAATGATATTTTCTTTTAAGACAATAAGGTTTTATAAATATAACTTTTATAAATATGAATTCATCCAAAAATGGAAAAAGCAACAAAGTGTGCCTACTAACTTGAGGCGCTTCATACACCTAAACATTGGAATTAAACAATTCCTAGAGTTTACAAAAAAGTTAGCGCAGTTTTATTTATGAAGAATTAAAGGTAGATAAAACTAAATTATTATTCATCTAATAATTGTCTTAAACATTTATTACCATTTGCCAGCATTATGTAGGTTTTTAAATAATTATTTAAAATAGACAAAATTTTAGCAATGAAAAATCTTATAATTGTCGTTTCCGTATCATCATCATCATCATCATCATCATCATCATATATATTAATACGCTAAGGTTAAGATGTTACTCTCCCTTTTTAGAAAACTATTCCACATAAATTATATATCATTTTATAGATAATTGCTTGCTCTACCGGCATCCACAACTAAAAAATGTATTATTGCTATTGTTTTTGCAAATTAATTAATTATTAAAATTTTATACACAAAACAGCAATGCTGCCATCTAACGGCTCAACGTCAATATGATTGACGGTCGGTAAATGTTTGTTTAATTTCAAATCCACTCACGTATAAATAAAGTGGCGCTTTAGCTCAATGCTTTTGATACTTGCGCCTCTATATGTCAATTTTAGTAAAATATTTGTTTGATCTGTCATCTGAGCTTCATAATGGAATAAAAACGTAATAAGCAGTGTGCAAAATTAGAAATGAATTGAATACCTGCAATCAATTTTGATTTATTAACTTTAGTTGAATAATTTATAATGCGAAGACTTCGCACGGGTCACGCTAGTATTTTCTTATACTCATATATTTGTAATAATATGTAGGCCAAGAAAAGTTATAATTATTTGGAAGAATTTTCTTTTCAAACAAATGATTTTTTTCCAGTGTGAATCTTGCGGACTTTCCTGATTAAAATAAATCCAAACAATTTTATATACAGACAGACTGTTTCAACAGCAGATTTTAACACATTATGTAAATAAGGGAAGATCACCCTGAATGTAGGACATTTTGGAACGGAAAACAATTTTAACCACTGCAGTACGAGTAGTCATCGCTTTCGTAAAATTTATTTTTTAATTTATTAAGTATATCTTGCGAAACGCTTCGGCAACTTTGGAGCCAAGTTTAAACTTTTAAACTACTGTGCCAATTACAATCGATTTTACGGACTTTTTAAAATTTAAAATAGCATTAAATAAAAATAAAATCCTGCAGCATAGTATTACAAATAATCTCCAATACTCTCTTCAGATAACCCCAACCTACTTTTTTTATTTCATTATTAGTAAATATTTTTAACAGTACTAATTTACAAAGAAATCAAATAAATTCTCTTATAGGAAGCAAGCTATTTATCACTACAAGTAATTAAGGCGACAATACAGGTATTTGACTATACACAATTCGGCGGAAATAATATAGACGCCTCCTGCAAGTGACCTTGCTATCTCGAACATTGCAGTTCACAGAGATACGTTACGTTAGATAATTTCGAGCTTTAAGTTAGAAATTTTACGGTAGACAGACTTACGTTCGACATTTTAATTTTTAGTCAGGTTAGTTGGGCATCTAATGACCGAATACGATTTATAACACATTTTTTGTAATAAAATTCAGTGTCGCTAGGTATTAAAAAACTGTCAAACGCAAGTAGAATTCGTATTACGAGATTTCCGTAAATATTTGGGTACTTGTAAATATTTAAGTATACATATTTTTTATTAATTTCCTTAAAAATTTAAATGCCTACTCACTGGCGTAAAACATGATGAATATCTAAATAAATTTAAAATCTAGGATAAACTCTATATCTATCCTACCATCTTCTAAACAGATTTTAGTAACCCAGTTTTTCTCCTTATTATTTTCTCAGTAGTTTCAGAAATAAGGGGGGAAACGGATGCTTTGTTTCTAAATAGTTCTTCGAATATCTTTTTAAATGTGCAATTTAAAATATTTATAATTTATTTCCATATTTTAGGTATGAAGTTTTTTCAAGTAATGTCTCACATGATATATAAAATTAAAAAAACAGTTTTGCTCAAGACTTTTATTTATTCCGTTTTTAAATTATTGTGAATATTTCATAAAAATCTTTCAAAAATATAATGCAGAATATGTGGTGCAATAAGTGCCAAAATTTCAAGTTTCTGCGAAAATAGTTAGTGAATGAAAGAAACGTAAATAAATCACTGACTAGATCGTTTACAGGCGTGTGTTGCATTCTTAGAAAGTAATGACATCTCGAATCTTCGTTAAGTGTTTTAAAGTCGGCTTTTAAAAAAACATATTTTTTCATGATTCTAGGTTAAGCAAACTGAACTGAGCTCAACAGCGGTATCATAAATATATAAATGTTGGTATCAATGTAGTCATTCTTCATTTGAAAAACTTATATCTAAATACTAGTCAAAGTGATTATTGTTAAACACATTATTTTTAATAATTTACTTAATGGAGGTATCGTAAACTCTTATAGTAATTCATTGTTCATCGTCAGACCATAATTAAGCAAATCAGTACGGTATCATAAATATATAAATGTTGGTATCAATGTAGTCATTCTTCATTTGAAAAACTTATATCCAAATATTAGTCAAAGTGATTATTGTTAAACAGGTTATTTTTAATACTTTACTTAATGGAGGTATCGTAAACTCTTATAGTAAATCAGTGTTCATCGTCAGACCATAATTAAGCAAATCAGTACGGTATCATAAATATATAAATGTTGGTATCAATGTAGTCATTCTTCATTTGAAAAACTTATATCCAAATATTAGTCAAAGTGATTAATGTTAAACGGGTTATTTTTAATAACTTACTTAATGGAGGTATCGTAAACTCTTATAGTAATTCATTGTTCATCGTCAGACCATAATTAAGCAAATCAGTACGGTCTCATAAATATATAAATGATGGTATCAATGTAGTCATTTTTCATTTGAAAAACTTATATCCAAATATTAGTCAAAGTGATTAATGTTAAAAACATTATTTTTAATAATTTACTTAATGGAGGTATCGTAGTCTTATAGTAAATCAGTGTTCATCGTCAGACCATAATTAAGCAAATCAGTACGATATCATAAATATATAAATGTTGGTATCAATGTAGTCATTCTTCACTTGGAAAACTTATATCCAAATATTAGTCAAAATGATTAATGTTAAACACGTTATTTTTAATAATTTACTTAATGGAGGTATCGTAAACTCTTATAGTAAATCAGTGTTCTTCGTCAGATCAAAATTAGGTCATATATCTTTTGTTTCTTTTAATGATTGCAAAATTGTTAATAATGATGTTAATCAGGCGATCTGTTGTAGTTAAATGGAAATGACAATAACATATTTTGTTAAAAAGTATCATTAAAATATTTAATTCAAGATTTCGGGTCTTAAATTACATTACTTTCAGCTCGACTATTTAGATAGTTTCTTATTTTACATTCAATATGATTTTATTAAATTGATAAAAAATTACTTTAAAAATTTGTGTACCTATGTGATGTAATTTTCTGTTTAATTTTTTCATGTAACGGTGAAAATAAAACCATATGTGATGGTATCAGTTTGTATAGTTAGTCGAGAGGAAATTAAAATCATATTAAATTTTTTTTATGAGACTTTAATTTGTCAATTCAATAAAATAGAATTTATTTTACATCTTTTTGGGCCTACACTAGTTACATATCAACAAACCTGTAACGTAAAAGTACGGGTATATTACATATTTACAAACATATAAACATACAAAAATATATCGTAATCACATTAAACTATTTACAAATATCGATAAACTATTTCATCGTTTAAAATATATTATTGAGTATATACTTCAAGGGCGTAAAATATTATACACGATATTTCTAAAGAAACTGTAAAATTTAGAATCAACTTTAAAGTTTTTCTGTAAACTTTGCTTAAATTTCGAGTTACTTTGTTTTCTTTTCGTAATTTTAGCTCAAGTCATTTTGGATACAGAAGAAAGATAATATATGAATATTTCCTACAATGTCTCTCTTCACACATTAAATTAAAAAAAATATTTTTAAACACTTATAGTTTTCATTATGAAACAATTTCACACTTAATACAGGAAATCGAACAAAACATTTGCGTGTACCTTATTTACCCCACCAAAATGATTTATGCAATAATTTTTAGACTGTAAAAGTTCGTGTGGATTAAAATATTTTATCATTACAACCAATTTCGCATCAAACTTTTACCGAGTAACATTCTGAGTAAATACAAACTCGTGTACAACTCTTTCCTGACTTCAAGATACATATTGCCCTACCTAAAATTTAAAGTGAAGGTAACTGTTGTAGGTCATACCTATAAATTTTAATAAAGAGAAACTAATTTAATTTTGTATATATATATATATATATACATATATATATATATATATATATATACATTTTAATTATACATATTAGATAATATGGTGACCAAATAACTAAATTTGCATTGTATTATAACAGACAAAAACATAGTCTTAGTGTTAAACAAAGTCTTAATTCAGTTTGTACCCTAAAAGTTATATCTTATCCTGGGAATGCAGCAAGACAAGAAAATGTATTAAAAGCTGTCCATAATCATAAATTGGCTTCAAATATTAGGAGCACTATAAAATCTACTAATGTTGATGTCGATCAGATTCACTAACAAGAATAAATAAACAGTAAACTTACATTAAAATTAAGCTTGTTACTCAAATGGCTTTGTGAAACAAAACCATTATACATATATAAGTTACTGATAATCTTTATTATTGCTTACTTTCACAAATAACTACGAATTACTTTAAATCAGCAGACAAATTAAAACGTTGATTATTCAATTTCTCTTATTTAATATACCGAATTTATCAATTACCTGATTTAATCGAAAGTCAATAAGGTAAAACTAATCTGAAATATAGATTCCATATTAGCTGCTATCAATATCGGAAAAAGTTGGTAAAATAATTAAGCGGAATTATAATAAAATTCTGCGCCCACTTAATGAGGAAAATGGTAATTTCTTCAGGGTGAAATTCTTTTTTAAAATCAATTTGGACAGAATAATCTTGCCATCTTTGACTCATGTTAATAGCCATATTGCCTAGTAGGTAGTTAATAAATAATTAAAGATCCAAAAGGTCTAAAATTGTCTCCAAAAATATTTTTAAACAAAGCAGATAATTTACATTAAAGGAAGTTTCAGTAGTTTCCCGAGAAGTTATGTAAATGTGGCTTTTAAAAGAAGGTTATATGAAAACTTAAAAGTTTTACTTAAATATATAATCGAATTTCTTTAACGCCAACCAACTTTCTTGGAAGAACCAATCTTCTTGACCTTCTTACCTAATAAATTGATGTAGCACATTAACACATTTTTATCATTCAACAAATCTCATGAAGTCTTTCACGTACGTGGCTACTGAACTGAGATCACTGCAATAATAGATATATAGAGGGTTCCATAAATAATCTTGCTCAGATAAAAGTAATATATCTTGACTATTTAATGAATAAGCACATTCGTTTCATTCATGTCATTCATTTCCTTACACATCGTGAACTAGAAAATAATGTATTCGACGAAATTAATCATTGAAAATTCGTGAATAAAATTATTTACAATTTATTTTAAAACATAAAATTATTTTCGTTTACTTATATGTTCTAAGTGAATTACTTATGAACTTAAATTTATAAAACATATTTTTAGTCTATTCTAACGAAATGATGCTCAAACAAAATCAAATAAATACTTCATTTTAGGACATAGCAAATTTCGTTCTGAATTCATATCATAATGTTATGCAATAAAGATTCCTGTTTATGAATACATTTTTCATTCCATTTACTTATTACGGTTAGTAATTAATTATAAAAATGATTGTTACATTCATAATTTATTGCAAACCAAATGTGACATTAACAAGTTAGTAGTATTACAAATGATCGTTCGTAGTTCCGTTTTCCAATTGTTTTAAATAGTTTATATAATTGTAAATAACATACGCAGGTTTTCCGAATAACATTTTGAATTTCTCATGGAAATATGTTCTAACTGTAAAATAATTAATTTTGCCCTCAGGTGAAAATGGTTTATTTCATGGATTATTGAGTCGCAATCCCATTATTTTGACGATGTTATTTCCAATTATCACAAATTGTTCACACAAATGGTTTAGTGCAAAATTTACAGCGTTGAATATTCAAGTTTTTAGAGCGAATGTATTTATTATGTAGATCGGTATGATGAGTAATTACCGCAAAAAAAAAATAAATTTTATAGCCCTTATAGCTTTAAAAAGGCTACATTATTGTTTAGTTTTTTCGTTTTATTTATTTCTTAAGTCATATTCAATACCAACAATATTTAGAATATTAGTTATTACTTATCATATACTGATTAAATATAACATTTATCTTAAAGTCTGTTACAAGAAAATTTGTTAGTTGGTTTTAAGCGCTAGAATTGATTAGATGATAAAATTTAAAGCTTTAGAAAACAAAGACCAAAATAATTTATTACATTTAATTAACATAACACCGATAACTACGAATAGCAATAAAATGTATAAAATGAAGATGATAAAATAAAACTAAAAAAATATTAATATAAAGAATTTAACGTAACATAAAAGAAATGAATCCAAATATAATTGACACCTGCAGTTGAAAAAGTTAATTTATGCAAAATCTCTCTACCCATAAATAACTTAACAAAGATCTATTGCATTCAATATTTCGAATATAAAACTTTATTACTTGAAGCCATCATCTTTATTTTAAATTTATTTTAAGCCAAAAGCTAATTTTTCACGAAAAATAAATCAAACAAATAATAATAAAAATAATACATTATCAAAAATAATTTATCTAGGTCTATTGAATTTGTGTAATAACGTTTGTGTGTATGTATAATTTAAACCCTGTAACAAATAAAATATTTTTTTAATTGGGATGAAATTAATTTCCGGTAGCAATGTCGTAAATAACTCGAAAAATTTATATAGCTTGGGAAATATAAAACTCAATTACATATGATGGACGAAATGATAATTAATAAAAAAGAAACGAAATTTAATAAATAAAATATCCTTTTAAGCTCCATATAAAAAAAAAACAATCAAGAAATATTATGTAAATGCACGCTTAATTTACTAAATATTGTATATTTCAAAAACATAATACCAATATTATGACAAAAACATAACACCAATATTTATACCAATTATTATTATTACCAATATAAATATGACAAAAACATAACACCAACATTTTCCCTCATTCTAGTATTTGATTGCATTTATAAACCCTAATTTATTATCTAACCTGTCAACCTAATTAAGATGTAAAAAAAGCGTCTCAGAAATATTTAGGTTTAATCAAGAATAAATTATTATGTAACTCAGAGCACTTGGCGTATTTACATTAGAACAAACCTCTCATGAACACGTGCAATCGGAAAATCTTCCTTTGAAATGAAAAAGACTACTGGCATTTTCCGGTCATAGCCGCCTATAAAAACAGTAAATTTTAATCATACTGACCTCTTTACCAAAC